>CM057234.1:33994045-35244045 GCA_029891385.1 Erythroxylum novogranatense | reverse complement strand
TCCCGAATCCCAGGATCCCGGTATCCGTATGAAGACATCAACCTAAATAGCCAAAAGAGACTATCTCTAAAGGTGATCCACGCAGAGATCAGAAAATCTAACCGGATCAAACCCCTTTGACCCGGGAATAGCTAGAACAGATTAAAGGCTGCTAGACCCTACCTCTGTCTTGGAGAGCTGAAGGAAACGTTGGAACCTTGTGCTTGGAGGAAGAAGAGAAATGATGATGCTTGAAGAGGAAGGCATGAAAACCCATTTTCAAATGAAAGCTTAACTCTTAAGCTTCCAAAACTTCCTCTCCCATTTGCACCACCGTCGACCACTCATGCCTTAAGCCTTTTTTTATGTCTCTTTTAACTCTTTTAAAAGATTCCATAAGCTTATGCCAAGTGGTGGCTTTATATCCACTCATTTCATAAAGTATTAAAGTAATAAAGTTTTGAAAAGTCAAAGCTTTATCTCTTCCTTCCTCCATCCAACGCACACATGTCTTTATATATATGATTTAATTAATTAATTACTTAATTAATTAACATATATATAATTACTAAGAGGTCCAGTCAAACTGGGAATTCATTCCCTACTTAAACTCTAAGACTCCGATCTTTAAAAATTTTTAAACATTTCTTAGCAATATTGATGTCGCGATCTCATCGGGACATATCCCAATTCTATTGGGATCCATTTAATCAATTTTCTCTCCATAATTGGAACTCTGTCCAATACTATTTTACAGATTCTCTGAAACACTCTTATGCGTGTGACCCTTTAGGCTCCCGGTTATGTTGGCCACTTAGATTAACAATTAATCTGAGCAAGTCATGAGCGGTATCTAGCAACACATCATGACCTCCAATTGACCGGAAAGTAATCGGTTTGATGTATTCATCACGAACCAGATCACGAACCCTTCCATGTACAATTACTGCACAATTCGTCCTTTCACCATCCTATACCCCACTTGGTTATGAGTATGGTCAAAGTGTCAACTCTCACTAGACCGAGTCTAGCCCAGTGATATCGGTTCTCGTCCGGGACTCATTACTTTATATGTCGATGAAGACACTCTTCATGACATACATGCCGCCAAATTTTAGTAATGATCCCGACAAGAGGCCATGGGTATCTCTTCGCTAATCCGAAGTGGTGAATCCTTTATTCGCTACTCAATTATCTTGAATACCTCAAACTGCACTCCAAGCATCACCCTATGAGTTACCTCCGAAGGCAACAAGGAATGGAGTCAGCACGGGATCAAGATTCAAGATATCCTCGAGTACCTCAAGTCTAAGGATACTTGCACCATTGCTATGATGAGATTATCAACGACACTTAGATAAGATATCCATGTAATGATCTCATGACAGTCATCCAATGAACTTACTACCATTAGTAAGCATCCACGTGTCAATTCTAAATATCTCATATTTACAGCTTCGAGATCCACCGCTGATCCAATCAAGGAATATGACATGTGCTAGTATATCCGGATTAATGATGTCCAGTCTCATTAATCCTATGACTAGGAGAATTTAGATATCGACATAATTGCACATGATAGGAATCTCGGTAGTATGATCACATCATAATTTCCTTCATGCTATGTCATATATCATGGACTTCATTAATTTGATTAAAGATCAAATCAATTCATAAACAATGTTTATGAATATCAAATTAATGAATAATGCCTTTTCTTTATTTATTCATTCGATCGCACGATTTGTGAATAAAACGCGCTAAAGGGATTGCCTTTAGGGCACAAATAAACAAGATCGATTTGAACAAGTCGACTTATCCAATGAACAAGTCGACTTATCGACATCGAACATGTGTAAGTCGACTTACACATGGTACAAGTCGACTTATCACTTACAAATCTCCCACTTGACCTAAAGCTAATCGCCTTAGTATCTAATACCATAAGCGAGTCCATGAGAATCACAATTCTCCCGTGACAATGGCTTTGTCAACTAAACAAAGAACACTTTGCTCTGTGGAATTCTCTCTATCGTGATATCATCTCGACTAATGATCTCCGAATCGATCAAGCACGAGTTCGGATCGTCGATAAGACCTTGGTTCCTTTGCTGCAAGACTAGCCCCATTGTATCACAATACAATCCTATGGGCCCATCACGGTAGGGACCAGATCAAGTTCAAGAATGAACTTCGATCCAAACCGCCTTCTGCGATCTCGTGCGGCAATGTACTCTCGCCTCAGTTGATGAATCGGCAGTCCTCTCTTGTTTGGAACTTTTCCAACTGACCGCCACGCTATTCAGTGTAAATGTATATAACCTGATTGTGATACAGAATCATCCTTATCAGATTAAATACTAGCATCTGAATGCCCGCTCACATGGAGATTTTCATCTCCATAGATCAAGAAAACATCCTTAGTGTTTCACAAGTACTTGAGGATATTATTGACAGCCACCCAGTGAACCTCACCAGGATCCGATTGGTATCTGCTCGTAACACTTAGAGCATACGATACATCGGGCCTCGTACATAGCATTGTTCCATGCTAAACCTCTTTAGCATCTCATCTATGTACGATGATTGTGAAAGACCAAGCAACCTTTTGATTTATCTCTATAAATCTATATCCCTAGGATATAAGTTGCTTCTCAAAGGTCTTTCATCGCAAATTGATTAGACAACCAAATTTTAACTGATTGCAACATAGAGACATCGTTTCCTAGTAACAGTGTGTCATCTACATACAACACAAGGAATACGATTGCAGTCCCATTAACCTTCTTATACACACAATGATCATCCGGATTTTGTGAGAAATCAAACTCTTTGAGTACCTCATCAAAACGGATATTCGAACTCCTGGATGCTTGCTTCAATCCATACATGGAATTCTGAAGCTTGCATACCTTTTTGCCATCGATGGAAGTGAAGCCCTCAGGTTGTGTCATACACATCCTCGGGTAGATTTCCTCTCAGGAAAGCTATCTTCACATCCATTTGCCATATCTCATAATCATAATGAGTGGCAATGGCTAGGAGTATCCTAATGGATTTAAGCATTGTTTTATAGGTAATCAAATTACCATCCATGTTGGTTTTCTTCTGAAAACACCTTTGCACCCTGTGGGTTTTATCCCTTCAGGTGTAACAACCAAAGTCCATACTTGGTTTTCATACATGGAATCCATTTGATTTCATGGCATAATGCCATGTTCGGACTCAACCTTCGTAACTCGTTCATAGGTAGTAGGCGCATCATCTCATATGAGCAATACGTCATTTTGTTCACTTACAAGAAATTCATATCTCTCGGGAACAGTGCGTATCCTACTTAACCTACGAAATTCTTGTGTAATAGAAGGTTGAACTGTTACCTCATCTATATGAGTGACAGTTTCAGATTCAGGCAGTTGATCTATGTTTGTTCGAGCATCTTGAACTACTCCAAGTTCAACTTTGCTCCTACTGTCCTCTTGTAAAAGAAACTCTTTCTTTAAGAAAACAGCATGCTTGGAAACAAATAACTTTTGTTCCTCAGCAAGGTAGAATTGATATTCCACGAACAAACACTTATCAGATTTTGCATCAATCTAATCTGACTGTGTCCGCTTCACATAAGCAGGACAACCCCAAACTTTCAGATGAGAAAGATAGGGCTTTCAGTTAGTCCACATCTCATATGGAGTAACATCAACTGTCTTTAATGGAACTCTGTTTAGCAAGTAAACAGCTGTCTTGAGCGCATATTCCCAAAACTGTGCAAAACTTATCATCAATCGCACCAAGTCTAACAAGGCTCGATTTCTCCTTTCAGCCACACCATTGTGCTGCGGCGTGTAAGGTGGAGTATACTGAGATAAAATCCCATTATCTCTGAGATAATCCAAAACTGTTGGTCTAAGCATTTTCCACCACGATCAGATCGTAATGTATTCATACTTTTACCAAGTTAGTTTTCTACTTCATTTCTGAATTATTTGAACGTTTCAAACGCTTCAGATTTGTATCTCATCAGATACAAATACCTATATCGTGAATAATCACCGATAAAAGTAATGAAGTAAAAACAACCACTTATGGCATGGATGGACATCGGACCACATACATCCGAATGTATTAGGTCTAATATTCCATTCATTCGTTTACCCTTTCCTTAAAGGATAACTTAGTTATCTTGCCTAATAAACAAGATTCGCATGTGTCATATGATTCATAATCAAATGACCCTAAACATCCACTCTTATGGAGCTTAGCGATGCGTGTCTCATTTATTTATGGCCAAGCCGACAATGCCCCATAAGTAAGTTGATTTTATATTATCTCGATTATGTCTTTCCGCGTCATTGACATTCAGAACTGGATATGACATATCTAATATGTCAATTCAATTGCATAATGTACCAGTAGCATAGAGCCTTCCATTCAACTAATAGAACAACCATTGCTACTAAAAGTCCAATGGAAATCACTCTATTTAAACATAAAACATACAATATGTTCTTTGTTTAAAACAGTACAAAATGTCAATCATCCAATTTGAATATAAGCTCACTAGGAGGAACAAGACATAAGTGTTCACGGCTAATGTAGCAACTCTTGCGCATTACCTACACGAAGGTCTAGTTCTCCTTGAACGAGCTTTCTCGTCCCCGAGGCCCCTGCATATCATTTCATATGTGTGAGCCACATCCGTATCAAATACCGATATGTTTGGATCAGAATAGTATTAACCTCAATGACAAACATATTTGAAGAAGTAGAGGCATCGATGCCTTCTTCGCTTCAAGGACTCCAGATAGATTTTACAGTTTCGCCTCTAGTGGCTAGACTTGCCACAATGAAAGCAAAATCCTTTTGGGAAGAATCTTTGGTTTTTCCTTGATGGCACTTCCCTTTGGTTTCTTGACCTTTTTCTTCTTTGAACTAGAAGAAGAAGCATCCACCATTAGCACTTGCTTGCTATCCTTCGATAGCTAGCTTTCAATTTGTCTTGAAAGTGATTGATCACTCAGAATTGTTGTGGATATTTGGTTTATCCGATAGGTTTATCACAAACTGTGAATAACCATCAGACAATCCAACTAGAATTAAGTCTCTACTTAATTCATAATCCATTGCAAATCCTAAGATGGCCAATCTCTCAATATAGCCATTCATCTTTAGGGCATACTGCACAGCAGATATCCCTGGAGCCATCTTTGTGGTGAAGCGAAGCCTTGAGGTCTCGAACCTTTCAGACCGAGCTTGCTCATCAAACAGCTCCCTAAGATGAAATACTATAGAGTGAGCATCCATGGACTCGTGCTGCTCCTGCAGCTCTAGTGACATCGAGGCAAGCAGCCATGTCCCTGTCCATTAGATGCTTACGATATACCTTCTGATCCTCATCAGAAGCATCAACAGCAGGTGCATCTGGAAGTGGAACATCTAAGACGTATCCCAGTTCCTCAGATCTAAGAACAATTCTCAGATTCCTTAGCCAATCAAGAAAATTCGGTCCAGAATAGAGAGCGAAAATTCACACTGAAAGACTTCTTCAATCAACCTAGCGCGATAGAGAGAAGGAATGATAGAATAGAAATGCCTGCATGATCATAAGGACTTACATGACATGCATATGGCTCCCACTAGTTTCCTAGAATTCATAACCCTCTTTACGAATCCAGAGAAACAAAGTGACATAATGTCCTAGTGGGTCGATATCCGACATTGCTAAGAGTGACCTTGGGTTTACCCAACGAGCCACAACTTAGGTCAATCGGTAGGTATCGGTCATACCAATTGTATCATCGATAACCGACATTAAGAATGACCTTGGGTTTACCCAACAAGCCACCTTATGTCTCTGGAGGTATCGATATACCAATTACATCTTAGACACAACTATCGATCGTCTATCAACTTGTTGATGTATGCACTTACATTGGTATCAACTCTTTGATCGCATACATCCGATGTATGCTACCCAATTTCGCCTCGTCCACGCTGACCTTGAGTTTACTCAACAAACCAACGGTTCCAGTGAAAACCAACCCATTAATCCGAAAATCTTATTTTCATGGTTCGAACATATCCGTATAGAGTGAGCTTGGGTTTACCCAACAACCCAACCCTATAAGAACTCTGGTTCTTACCATATTAATGGAAGGCGTTAGTTTTCATATACCGAGGAGGGATTTCGAATCTCATCTACTCCAAGCTGAAGGATCATAGTCGCTAGGACTATTTGGAATGATTTAGGTTTCATCAATCACATTGAATCAATCCTTATAATCATCCATCATCCAACCTATGTATGCCACAAGTCGACTTTCATCAAATGCAAGTCGACTTATGCTTCTGCCCACACACAAGTCGACTTGTGTGACACAAGTCGACTTATGTCATCTGCCCATGAACAAGTCGACTTACAAGGTATTACAAGTCGACTTATACTGAGATCTTGAACAAGTCGACTTATTCTTCAAACAAGTCGACTTATCCAGAAAACAAGTCGACTTATCCAGCAAACAAGTCGACTTATTAAGCGAACAAGTCGACTTATGTCACATATAAGTCGACTTATCCAGGGAATTTTGCTAAAATCTCTAATCGGCTAATTCCTCAATCCATGCAATTCCAATTCACAATACCATTATACCTAGGGTAATATCTGTGAATCGATGCCTCAATGAACACTTCATTGATTCATGAATGCCTTAAATAGTCAAACTATATGAAAAGCTTGAAATGAGTCAAAACTCATTAATTTCCAAATAATTTAGGAACACCCTAATTATCAACCTAAGCATCTCTAGCTAGCACATACATTATCAAATTTACTTCAGCACATGCCATAAAAAATATGACGGTCAAAACAAACAAGATAATGCAATATACTAACGAGACGCTAATGTGATCACTTAGGCATCCGAAAATTCTTGGAAATGCAAATTCAAGCAATTCAGTTTGGCAATCATATTACATCAAGATAACACATTTTTAATCACAATAAAAATGGTTCAATGCATTGGAACTGAAAAAGCACACTCAATCAAGCCAAGCAAAACAGTCCCAACAATTTTCACAAAACTGTCCAGTTCTGTACATTGCTCGAAATGATCAATGAAACAATTTCAATAAATCATGAGAAAATTATATAGGTTACTACATGTTCAGAACATGCTACATGAATTTTTTCAGGATTTTAGGCCATCAAAAACTCAGTCAACCTAAATAACAAACCGATTCAAAATCTGTGTTCATCAGCACAGCAATTCCCAACAGCATAGAATAAATTCGTGAATAAATATCCAATCACCTTGAAATCCAATTTCCATGCTCACAGACATTCACCAACATCTTAGAGACATGTAGGTGAAGGAAAATCCGAAAAACCATTTTTCTCGAATTTATTCTCGATTTTATACTCATGCCTGTTCCAGAATCGTTTCACAAAACAGAATCTGTAACCTTAGGGAATTAATTAGCAAAACAATATCAAATCAAATCAATAAATTCTGAAAATTCATAGACATATTCTCTAACATGTTATGAACAATTCTGGGCAGAAAATTTTCGAAAACCATATCACAATATAAATTCGAAATCTGAACAGATAGCATGCATCAACAGAAAATTCCATTAGAATTTCTGATCTCGCTTAGGTTATAGCTTCATACGGGATACCAGACGCTCTGATACCACTGTAGGAAAATCCCGGGAGGTACATCACATGTACCGGCAGCGGAAAACAAAAATTTTTGTTCCCAGGACTTTCCCGAATCCCAGGATCCCGGTATCCGTATGAAGACATCAACCTAAATAGCCAAAAGAGACTATCTCTAAAGGTGATCCACGCAGAGATCAGAAAATCTAACCGGATCAAACCCCTTTGACCCGGGAATAATTATATAAATTTTTTGTTTTCCGCTGCCGGTACATGTGATGTATCTCCCGGGATTTTCCTACAGTGGTATCAGAGCGTCTGGTATCCCGTATGAAGCTATAACCTAAGCGAGATCAGAAATTCTAATGGAATTTTCTGTTGATGCATGCTATCTGTTCAGATTAAAGGCTGCTAGACCCTACCTCTGTCCTGGAGAGCTGAAGGAAACGTTGGAACCTTGTGCTTGGAGGAAGAAGAGAAATGATGATGCTTGAAGAGGAAGACATGAAAACCCATTTTCAAAGGAAAGCTTAACTCTTAAGCTTCCAAAACTTCCTCTCCCATTTGCACCACCGTCGACCACTCATGCGTTAAGCCTTCTTTTATGTCTCTTTTAACTCTTTTAAAAGATTCCATAAGCTTATGCCAAGTGGTGGCTTTATATCCACTCATTTCATAAAGTATTAAAGTAATAAAGCTTTGAAAAGTCAAAGCTTTATCTCTTCCTTCCTCCATCCAACGCACACATGTCTTTATATATATGATTTAATTAATTAATTACTTAATTAATTAACATATATATAATTACTAAGAGGTCCAGTCAAACTGAATTGGTCTCTCTAACTTTCTTGGGCCCGATCTTTAAACAAATTTTAAACCTTTCTTAGCAATATTGATGTCGCGATCTCATCGACATATCCCAATCCCATTGGGATCCATTTAATCCATTTGCTCTCCATAATTGGAACTCGTCTAATACTATTTTCTGATTCTCCAAACACTCTTATGCGTGTGACCCTTTAGGCTCCGGTTATGTTGGCCACTTAGATTAACAATTAATCTGAGCAAGTCATGAGCGGTATCTAGCAACACATCATGACCCCAATTGACCGGAAAGTAATCGGTTTGATGTATTCATCACGAACCGGATCACGAACCCTTCCATGACAATTACAGTGCAATTCGTCCTTTCACCATCCTATACCCCACTTGGTTATGAGTATGGTCAAAGTGTCAACTCTCACTAGACCGAGTCTAGCCCAAGTGATATCGGTTCTCATCCGGGACTCATTACTTTATATGTCAATGAAGACACTCTTCATGACATACATCGCCAAATTTTAGTAATGATCCCGACAAGAGGCCATGGGTATCTCTTCGCTAATCCGAAGTGGTGAATCCTTTATTGGCTACTCAATTATCTTTGAATACCTCAAACTGCACCCAAGTACCACCCTATGAGTTACCTCCGAAGGCAACAAGGAATGGAGTCAAAGCAGGATCAAGATTCAAGATATCCTCGAGTACCTCAAGTCAAGGATACTTGCACCATTGCTATGATGAGATTATCACCGACACTTAGATAAGATATCCATGTGATGATCTCATGACAGTCATCCAATGAACTTACTACCGCTAGTAAGCATCCACGTGTTAATTCTAAATATCTCATATTTACAGTTTCGAGATCCACCGCTTGATCCAATCAAGGAATATGACATGTGTTAGTCTATCCGGATTAATGATGTCGGTCTCATTAATCCTATGACTAGGAGAATTTAGATATCTTGACATAATTGTACATGATAGGAATCTCAGTAGTATGATCACATCATAATTTCCTTCATGCTATGTCATATATCATGGACTTCATTAATTTGATTAAAGATCAAATCAATTCATAAACAATGTTTATGAATATCAAATTAATGAATAATGCCTTTTCTTTATTTATTCATTCATCGCACACGATCGTGAATAAAACGCGCTAAAGGGATTGCCTTTAGTCCACAAATAAACAAGATCGATTTGAACAAGTCGACTTATCCAATGAACAAGTCGACTTATCGGTACCGAACATGTGTAAGTCGACTTACACATGGTACAAGTCGACTTATCACTTACACCTTTATCATCAAATATTTGTTTAATTTTTTTTAGTTGAATCATTGATCTCTTCCATATTAGTACTTGTATTAATACAAAAGATAAGATAAGATAAGATCATATCATAAAGAAAAATAAACAAAATTGATATATCGTAAAGAATAGACTTTACCCTCAATATCTTCATTTTCTAACCAACTTATGACATAAATAAAGGCTTCTACATTATAAGGATGAAGTTGAGCATGATAAGGACTAATAACCTAACTATTAACAGTAAAAGCAACCTTTGAAGCAATATTAGATATTAGAATTGCTAAGAGATCCCATGCAATTACTTATATAATCTAAAGAAGTTGGAGTTGAACTATTTCGATCATGATTTTTTTCCAAGATAGAAATTGACTCCCTCCATCTTATATTTTGGGTTTGTCCAAGATAGAAATAGACTCCATCCATCTTATATTTTGGGTCTAACATAGAAATGAATATAAGAATATATCCTACCATATACTAGTAAGAATTGAGTTTCTTCGTTATCTGCTCTACTGTAACTCAGATCACCTCATTAAAATCAAATATCCAATTATATATAGCTTTTTTGATGTTGCACATATTGCTAGAGTACTTGTGCAAAGTTATATTTTACTCCTGAAAAATTCAATAGTAGTATAAAAGTTTTTTTTAAAACTTTGCTTAAAGTTCTTTAGCTAACTCCTATTGCTTTTCTATAGGTAGGCAAGTATACTAACAATCTCTTTGTCTCAGCCTCGTGAACACCTCAACATATTGGGTTGTCAACTTCAACATCTTAAAGGTTGAATTCCATCTAGTAGGAAAATCCAATTCCATCTTCTTCATGTATGGAATGCATAGTTCTTGTGCAGTTTTTTCAAAATTTTTAACTCTTTTAGGTATTGAACTCTAATAGATTGCAATATCTAAAATTGAATCTACTGTTTATCATTTCCAAATTATCCTTCATAATTAAATTCAAAATATTTGCAAAATAATGCATAAGGAATAACCTCCCACCAACCTGTAACTTATTCTTTAACTTTTTGATCATCATAATTTTAGTGCTACAATTATTGAGTGTTATGGTAGACAACTTAGTATCGATATTCTAATTCGTTAAACACTCAATTAACACGATTGTCAACTTTTATATATGGAACCGATACATAAATAAACCTACCTTTTATAAATATGAACAAATATCAATCATAACATAATCAAAAATAAATCATAACAATATTAAAAATATAAGTTACATCAGTAGTTTATTGTATGTAGTATAGTCATTGTCAACATAGTGTGCTTCAAGTAAAATAGGTACTTGGTTATTAGACCCTTCTTTTAACCCACCTTTTTAGAGTTTACTTGCTATTCTTTATTTGAGGAATACAAATCTATTATAAAATGGCATATCATGTTATATAATGATATGAATTGGTGCTGTAATGATATTGATGCATACATGCATTCGTGATCTTTATACATATATAAATACATACATACATACATACATACATACATATATACTTACATACATATATATATACATATATACTTACATATATATATATATATATACATACATACATATATATATATATACATACATACATATATATATATATATATATATATATATATATATATATACATACTAATTGTATGTATATATGTATGTAAGATAGGAATCATCCTTTGGATATTGATTGTTCCTTTTAAGTAGTATAATGACCTAAAATATTTTACCTTACCCTAAAAGAAAATCATATGCTTTAATATATAGATCTAAACCTAGGTATAAATCTCAATATTTTCACGGAAAGGATATCCATAATTTCTATAGAAAAGACATATGATATTATGGTATCTCACTCACACACCTTTAGATCATAACATCAACTTAAAAGCAAACATCAAGCTTCCATCTACAATAAGTTTCACACATAAGATATTTTAGGTCATTAAAAGGAACAATCAATGTCCAAAGGATGATTCCTATATATATGTATGTATGTATGCATATATATATGTGTATGTATGTATGTATATATATATATTATTACTCATGTTCTCTAATGTAGAGTTATTTTCCTATATTTTGTGAATACCATTAAATGTTAGACATTTGAAATGCTTGTAGTTGATAGCTCTAGAAAAATTTTCGTAAGATTTCAAATCAACTAATTTTTTCAGCCCTTTTATTTCTATTCATATTTTAAATTATTCAATTAAATGGATCTTTCAAAAGTTATAATTTGTTTTTACCATGCATGTGATTCAATCATAATTGATTTCTCAACACAATCTTCTTTTCAATAGAATTTGCTGCATAATTTTATGTATATTTTAAATAATTGAGACGTATAAGTTTTGTGCAATGTATTATGAAGTTCAACAATAACTTTTTTCTTAAACCCTACTCAATTTTCCTCCGTGGTTTTGGGTTGGAAAGTTACTGAAGAATCCTTGACCAAATTTCAAGTGGAAAACAAGTTCAATCCATTAAAATTTGGCATGTTTGTCTTGTCTTATAATAGATGTACTGGAATATATACCTTCCTTTACAAAATAGATTTATGATATTACACCCATGCAAATAACATTTGTCTTATCTTATAATATATGCAATGGAATACGCACAATTCCGAGACACCTGTTTTGTGATAAAAAATTAATCCCACAGAGTGTGCCCATCTTCGCAAAATTTTTGTTCCCTGTGTTCTTGTTGTCGACGATTAAAGACGGAGTTTCCAGTGTAACGAATGAAATATTTTTAAACATAAAATCTTTTTTACTTAATAATATTGTTGTGATTAAAATGTAACATATTTTTATATTCATCATAATAAATTGAATTATTCTCTAACTTTATTATTATTGCCAATCGTGTCAACAAAAAGATACATCATCGTGAGAGGAAATTTTCTTTTCAGACAACTGGTATATGTAGAGGTACAAGATATACATTAGTTGACTGCTGTTTCAGTAAAATTGACCAGTTAAACCATATATTTAGTCGATAGTTGTCACAAATGGAACCATATTTGCAAGAAAATGAAGTATTCAACTATGTCATCTCTCCACATAATTCATTTTTGGTGCAGTTGCTTCACCGTTACTTCTAGACATTATACCCATTTGGAAAGCACGACCAATAACAGAGTTCACCTGTTTCCTCAGCTTAGCATTACCAGTGAAGATGTCTACTATTGTATTCCTCAACTCATCATCTGTTGCCCTCATATGATGTTCAGAAGCAGGAGTTTTATCTTCTTCAGCAAACAATTGAACCTAACCAGTTGTTTAAAAGACATGCAAGCAATCAGTCTTAGCATCAGGTCAAACAAGAACACACAAGGGAGCGGTTGTCCATTTATATTCTTCGGGTTCTAGCTCTCTCTCGAAATGTGTAACAGTTAGAACAAATTGACTCCAGATGAGAAATCATACTAATGTTAAACCAATGAAAGGAAGGGTTACCTTTGCAAGCAGGTTGGCCACTTGATCGTTGGATGTAGTCAACAGACTTGAAACATCTTCCCGAGATGAGACCACGAGATCATCATCATCTTCCATGGACAAATCAAGGTTGCATTCATGAAGCTGGTTACAAAGAACCCGGCAATCCAGCAGCAACTTCTTTCTTGCATCCTTCTCACGCTCTCTCATTTCTCTTTCCTCTTTAAGAAGTTTCTGAAAGATCATGTTAAGCAGAACCATAAGAAATTCATTCTACCATACTCAAAACTAACCATATCAATCTAGGGTAAAGTTTCTATTGAAAATTAACACAAAAAATAAAGGAGCTCCAACAACTAGTCATACTCGCACAATAAGCAAAAACCAAAAAGATTACAGCAATAACACTTGACAAAATCAAAAGTGTTAAATTGACAATTTCCTGGAATAGGTCCACAAAAACATGTTTTATAAGGGATGCTTAAGATGGATATGATCCAGAAGTGTCGTAACTACCTCAATTTCAGATTTCTCCTTCAGTGACCGATTAAGCTCCTGCTTCAGTTCTGTCTCAGAACTTTTGAGAGATTTAAACTCTTTAGCAAGAAACTTAATATCTGCCCTTGATTTTGCTTCAAGATCTAGATATCTCTTCGACATATCTTCAAGCTGCTTTCTAGTAGAATCCAACTCCTGCAGTGTCACGTCATTCTCCTGGTTACTGGATTCCACTTCTAGTCCTGTTCTTGATTTTTCATCCTGTCAATTACGATGCATGCCATAGTCTGAATTTAGTTCTTTAACAAAAAAAGAATGAATCCAAAAGCTTACCTCACTGCATTAACAAGAGATATAGAAGAAAGGGAATCCAAAACTCCTAGAGATAGTTGATCAAATACCTCTTTAGAATTCAATTTCAACTCCATTTCCATTGATTTCTGTTTTAACTCCTCCATATCCCACTGCATCTTGGTCAACCTCTCTCTCTCAACAAGGATAGCCTGTTGCAAGTTTTCTTTATTTTTCTGCTTGGTAGTTTCAAGTTCCACTTCTAAGTCTTGGACCTAAAAGGACACAAGTAGTTAGAGGCAGCAGATAAATCTGCAAGTATCGACAGGTTCTGTTACAGTGAAACATAAGAGAATGCTAAGCCATTCGAAAAGTATAATGTGAGTCAGCATACTTTTTTTGAAAGGTAATCCTTCACTGCAATTTCTTGATTCAACCGTGCTATTAGGTCCTCCATGTCTGTTTTTGCTGTCGCTAGTCTCCTCTGCATTGCTTGTAGAACTCTGCTCAGTCTATGTCGCTGATCTGATGGGAGAACTATCTGTACGTCGCCTGCGAACTTCAAATCTGCATTGCTTTCTGACACACCCAATAGCTCACCAGCCCCAGGAATGTCAAGAGACCCATCACCAAAAGAATTTAAAATACCAGAATTTGAGATCTCACTGCCTCTTTGCGAGCTTCCATCACTTCCAACACTCTCACTAGATAATTTTCGAGCATGACAAAGAACCTTATTAGGCTCTGTCTCAGAGAAATTATTAATCCCATCGTTTGCAAGGAATAAAGCTTTACTTCCATTATATTTATCCTTTGTCGTAACATGGTTCACATGTCTAGCCTGTGGTTTATGCTTAGGTAATCCTTCAAGCTGATCTAGAATGGTCTGTCCCATAAATAATCCTTCATCAATGTTGGACATGCCGAACTTTACAAGCTTTTCTATTGGACTCGTTAAATCATCATCCAAAGAGAGATCCTGAACACCAATTTCAAAATTCTTATCCCTACCTAACCTTGGTGTTCCAAGTTCAGATGTCTCACAAGCAGTATCACTACCATTATCTGAAGCAACTGATGAACTACCAGCAATGAGAGAAGAACTTGAATGATGAATATTCGGAAGTGAAAAAGTTGTTGAATCACTAGCTTGGTTTGCTTCTGAAGACTGCTGGTTTTCATCTTGGAATGCTAACAAAATTTACAGGTCAAGTAAAGAACAACTTTTAAGAAGATAAATAGATTTTCTTAATGCTTTGAAATATCAATGCCATTATTGAAAATATAGATATCAAGCATCATGCAGAGGATAGTATTAAGCTTCATTATGCAATATAATGACACATACAAGTCCTAGCAGCAGCTTCAAGCTCTAGAAAGGAAGCAATTGCCACACTTCTTGATATCTCAATGTCAGACAGCAACTTTGTCATCCACTCCTCCAAAGAGCACCTTCTCTGGAACAAGAAAAATTCATCTGATAATGATGCACAATTTTACATGTAAATGAAAAGGAAACAAAAGTTCTAAATTCAATTTCCCAAAAAGATGCAATAGATCATTTGTAATAAGAACCCATTAAGACAGGACCAGCCTGTATCTTCAGAGCCCATTTACAATCATGAGTCATTCAATACTTCATTGTGTTGAATGTCCTTCCAGAAAGTTAAATTGAGCACCTTATAAGGAAGTTTTGAGGCTGATATATAGAACTCATTATGGTCCAAATAAAAAGGGAAAATAATTTCAAAGAAGACATGACTTTCAGGTACAAAAAAGAAAAAAGCATGATAAATATCATAATTCTTACCTCTTCCAACAGTGCCCTGCTTTTCATACGCAGTAGTCCCTTGGGTGGAGCAGGAGGGAGATTTTTCTTTGGAAATACCTTCTTGAGCTGAAAATTTTATAAACAAGAATTTACTTCAATGATCCATACCCAGGCTAATATAAAATTCTGTTGAAAATAATAAAAATATCAATTTGCTTTCGGTTTTATCAAATTTCAGCTTTCTGTAAATAATTTCGCAAAGGGAAAGCAAGTAAGAAAATGGTCACCAATTGATTAATGGAAATTAACTCCTTAAAAGTCATATTACCCAACCACCCCATTGAAAAACCATAATAGAAACTTACTTCCTGACCAGGTGCTCTATTCAACTTTCAACATATAAAGGACTTGGTTTTCCTTTTGCAATTTTCACAAGCATGTATAAACAAAAGAAGATCTTGACAAACACATTCTACACAAAATCGCTGTCATCGCAAAATGGATTTAAGTTTTAACCGACATTTTTGCTACATGTTTCTGAGAAGAACAGATAACAAACAATAATCGAGTTATAGAACTATCATTTTGAACCAAATGAACCATAGAGCATAGAAATTTTCATCATTATGAATATGCTACCACAACCAACCAAAGATGCTTTGACTATCTCCAGAGCACATCAACTATCTAGTGAATTGCAAAGGAAAACTTTCAATAAAGAGCAGAGAAACTCGGAATTTACATTAGCAAATAACATTAGGAAATCATTAAATCTTCTCAGTACTCCACGTGCAGTTGTAATCCCTTCTGGAGATTGTAAACCAACCTGAATCCTGTAAAACTGTCCCTTAACAATGTCAAATGTGCAGAAATTTACAGCTGTAAGGGTTCGTAAGGCAACATACATATGCATAATTGTCCACATACTTTTACAAATGATGACAATCTCTTCCCATTATACCATGAACAAGTTTTCTTGAAGAAAGGAAGTAAAAGAGTTAATAAGGCAATAATTATTGTATACTTATCATTGCACCTACTCACATAAGGTGATTAAAATTTTGCGAGTAGTAACCTTCCATGGACAAAAGTAAAATCCCAAAAGTGCAAAGAATGGGATTGGATTGGCATAATTGAGAAACCAACAGGTAATGTTTCCATCATAGCAGGCAAGACCAAGGTCATCGAAGTAAAATCCAACATATAGATACTTAGTTCTGGTTTTGGGAAGAGGACCAAAACAATCCAGCATGAAGCAATAGCAAAGTACCATGCAATAGAGTGTATCTCACAATTCAATAAAATAAAATTTAAATTGTGAAGTTCATAAAGGTTTAGTAACAACATTAAATCATCAGTCCAAATTAATACTGAAATCCTTCAATTTGCATACCACTACAGGATCTGAATCTCTTGATTTTGGCAGAACAACCCAAGAAGGAATGGTGATGCAGTAACTCCATCCTGTTCTAGGATCATGTGGCCAAAGAGTTTGCCGCCCATTCTGCAAAAGAAGCTTTTTCTCACATTTGTATCAAATACTTATGAGTAAAATCAGTGGTAAAGGATAAAAATTGCATTTCAAAATGTCATCACAAAAATTTACAGCAGAGAAAACTGAAAACTGTGTCCCTTCCCAGATAGAAAAGAAACTGAACTGTATCAATTTATGAACCTGCCTTTTTACACAGCAAATAACACTAAAACATCAAAAGAGCCCTTTCAATTCTTATTAAGTTTCTAAGGGAAGAACATTACTTTCCTTCAGTCTCCATGTTTCTGAAATGCACAGTTGGCATTATCATCCACAGTACACTCAAACTTTTATCATCGGGATTTACATAAACCATATAAGTAAAATAAAAATGCAGATTCTCAGTGGCCGATATAGGCACGAAATTCAGAGCATGCTGTCATTTAACAACTGGAATCTTTTCAAATCATTACAATATCTGATAGAGCTTCCAAGTTAAATAGGAAGAAACTTAGTCAAAGGGATAACTGAAAAGAAAGAAAGAATTTCCAATTATGGACAAAAGGTAATCAATACCCTGGCCCTTGATATTAAATTGAGCATTCACTTAGCATAAATCAACCTGGAACAATTAAGTGCTAAAAGCATCTGGTGTTTCCAATATAAGGCACCAAATCAAAACAAATTGCTCTCGCTTAAGACAATCATTCCCGGGCCCCAAATACAACACAAATCCAAACAACCAATTCTAATTACACAGTTGCAGGATGGATCCCTTGCGTTAACTCTGAAGATCATTAACCTTTTCTAGACCATGAAGAACCCAAATTTTGATCAGCCAGCTCATAGGCTGAACAAATCACAGTGACTATGGGACACATGACACACAGTCACCAGATACTTCGTTAGTTTCTGGTCTGCTAAGACTTAAATTTCCAAGTTCAAAAATAGAATTCAAACGGATGTTACGTGCCAAACTAAGTTAAAAAATTGTAGAGAAGCAAAACCAAGTGCAAACTGCTGAGGAGTCAATTAAAAGACGATGAAGTCAAGATACAAGCAAAAAAAGGGAGAATTTTTTAGGAGTAAAAATTGGATTGAAAATCTACCCATTTACGAGGAGGAGGGCTCCAATCCATTCCCAAAGGCAGCGGCGAAGTTCCATCGTGCCTATGCTTTGGTGGACTCCGTCTCTGCATCATCTGTTTGTTTTATCTTTCACTCTCTTTTCTCTATACCAACCAACAGATCATACAATCACTCTCCAAATTAACGATTATCGTTCTGATCTTCGAGACACGATTTTTTTTTTTTTTTTGCTTCCTAATTTTGGTTCAAGTACTTGAAAGTAAAGGGTTTTGCTGATCGGATCGAAGCAAGCAAAGAACAAGAACTAGAAAAGAACAGGTGGCAAAAATTGTTCTTCTCCTTTGTTTGGGTGTGCTAATTTTCATGGATATTAAACGACGACGCAGCAGTAAAGAGGAGGGAAACCCAGAGAGTGTAATGTATGACCTGCTTGGTTTAGTTCGGTTCGGTTCGGTCCATCTCGTTCTCTCTGTACTTAGACGAGAAGTTGTGGAGAGAGAAATAGATTCCAGTTTTTAATTTTCTTATTTCTTATTTCTTTGAACAGAACAGAAAGCCACCTAACTGTCGTGTTCGGATGGTGTTGAAACTTGATGGCAAGTACGAAGGGAGGTCTCAGACTCAGGATTCTCGGCTTGGCCTGTTGTTTTTCTTCCTATGATATGTTTTCTTTGGGCCCTTTTTTCTTTTCTACAGGCTCTGCCTCTTATGGTGATATTTAAAAAAGTACTTGTGTCATAGAAGCGAGTTTATCATTTGCAAAACATATTACAATGGACTAAAAATAATTGATAAGTCTATAAAATCAAACCAATATGCTAGCCGAATTTTTATCCCTTTAAATAATCTTAATCTTAATTTGAATCATGTTAAATAGGATTTGAATTTTATATGGTCAAAAAATTTCAAAATTTTATTTGTAAAGTATGCTCTCATGATTTTTCCTCCCGTAAAAAAACTTCAAATAATCACTTATTTCCTTAAAAAAATATTATAAACCTTGATGAAGCATAAGGGACAGAGTTTGTACTCACCTTACACATAATAATTTATTATTAATTCGACATGAATGACATGGATTGATAATCTTTACTGCTAAATTGATTCAATCCAATAGTCTAGAGTATAATTGTGTTCTAAAACTTTTGATTTTTGTATCATAGAAACCGGAAGGGTCTATTCCAACTAAAATGGTATAACAAATTAGACTTATATATCTGAGTTAAAGTTTTAAATGGTACCTATAATTTTTAGTTAGTACAAACTGATATCGATTGGAATTTAAAATACCAATAAAATATAGGAACCCAATTGCAATTTCATACAAATTAAGGACTAATTTGAAATAATAAAATCCCACTTCCTTGAGTTTCTTTTCCTCTCCAATTGACCACTATTGCTCTACCTCAACTCTCTCGAGTTTTCTCAACTTTGATGAATCAAGTCTCATTATCTCAATTTGCTCCCAACTCTCATTTTGTCAATTTGCTTCCAACTCTCAACTCTCAACTTTTAACTCTTTTATTGATAGTGTTGCCATTGTCGATCTCACCTATCCTCCCTCCTCATCATTGTCACCTCTCCTCAATGTATCTTCTCTTTACCATCAATCGTGTCTCACCTCTCCAATCTTGCATCTCGTCTTCTCACTATTTTGGGTAAGTTATTAAAAGTTCAAATAATAACAATGACATGATGAATTGCTTTCTTAACATATTCCTTCCTCTACCCAAACCCATAAAATGTATTTCAAAATTCTTTCAAATCTTTCGTTTTCGTGGCCCCCAAGAACTATATTTTCTTAAGAAACAAGTAGAAAACTAATAAAGACGAGGCCTTGAATGTTGTTAACCAAGACGAGCTTTATGTTTTACCAATCTAGAATGAGATAACATCAACTGACAAGGTGCTATAATAAGCTATGAAGAGAGAAGGAATAGAATTGGTGGCAACTTAGGTGAGCAGGTTGTTAGGAAATTGGGCTAGGATCCAATCCCACATGCTATAAAACAATTACAAAACCTTTTTGTTTGATTTTTAAAAACCTAAGATTATCTAAATTCTATAACATGATTAACACATAAAAATAATAAATCATGAATATTAATACCTTATTTTAAAGCTTGATCATTTCTTATGATAAGTCAAATTATGCATATGTGATTTTGGAATGAATTAGAACTCATTTGACTTATCTTAATATGAATTTAAAGCTTTCAACTTTATTGCTCAATAGGTGCAAATGAATATATTTTGGGCATGAGGCATTACTTTGACTGTGGATGTCAGGTGAAGGTCATTCAAGTATGCTTTTGAAGAGGACTCTGATTTCTACAACTTCTGTGAAGACTCCAAGGAGAAATTCTGTGAGATCCCACATTGGTTAGAGAGGGGAATGAAATACGCTTTATAAGGGTACAGATACCCCTCCCTTACAAATGCATTTTTCATGGCCTAATGCATTGGATTCCATTGAAAATCCAAAGCTAAATGTGCTTGTGTGAGAGTAATTCCAGGATGGGTAACCTCCTGGAAAGTTCTCGAAAAAAGCAAAACCGTGAGGGCTTGGCTAGATCAAGGCCCAAAGCGGATAATATCTGTAAACAGGTGATCTAGGATGTTACAAATTCTATCATCTAGAGGGTTAATATGGCAAGATTGTGTAGAGGGCTAGGGGATGCTCGTTAAGCGGACATCGCCTAGCCAAGTCCACTCTAAAGACCCTAGAAGGTCCATTAAACAAACATGATGTCTGCTTAGTGGACATCGTCTGGCCAACGACACTTCAAAGACCCGAGAATATCTATTAAATGGACAAAATGTCTGCTTAACGGATATTGCTTGTTCCATTTCACTCAGATACCCGAGAAGGTTCACTAAACAGATATTAAGTCCATTTAACAGACTTTGTTAGCCCAAAAATGATCTGCTTTCTCCTGTTTAGCAAAAACTAGGTTTTTTTTGAACCCAAGACACTATAAATACTCATTTTTAAGACCTAAAGAAGGGTTGGACACTGAAAACAAGCCAACAACTTAAAGAGACACCCAAAAGAGGAAAAGAAGGAGGAATGAAGCATTGAAAGCAACCTTATTTTGTGTTTTCTCTACCTTCTCTCTCTACTATTTCTTGGATGTTGATTGTTTTTATGTGTATAGATTCTGTTACCATGTCCTAGAACTAAACCCCATCTAGGGTGAGGGATGTAGCCTATTTGGGGGATGGGTTTATAGTTTATGAATTGATTGGTATTGAATGAAAGTTCTTAGGTTATGTTTATCTTTCTTGCATTTCACTGTTGTCTTTATGTTTGATCATCATAGATGCAATATTAGGAATCATATAATGAACTGAGAGGTGAAGTATGATTTATGCACTAGGAAGATAAACTCATTATATTTAGAGATAGAAATATCCAAAACTAGTGTGATAACTTACGATTACTTGTTATTAATGAATTTGACTAGTTAGATTTCACATTGAGAGATGGTAATCAACTAGTTGGGTGTTCTTATATATCTTGAGAGAGAATATAAGTATAGTTATGCATTTGTTATTATAACTTATCATTCAATCAATTCCATAATTTATTAATCAATCTTTTAAATTGGTGAACCCTAAAGCCTTAAGTTTAAATTATCAAATTTCCCCTATTTGTTTAATTATGATCTTTGCAATTTATTGTCTACCCAAATCCAATCATCTTTTAAGTTTATTGTCACTTTCATTTACGTAAATTAGGATTGATTCTATAGTGAGTATCTTAGTCCTTGTGGGAGATGACCTTTGAGTACTCGATATGTTGATATTAGAAATGACTCTGTGCACTTGCAGATTGTGTCAATCAAGTTTTTGGTGTCGTTGCTGGGGACTATTTATATTTGCTACCATTAATTCTAGTTTTTTAAATTATTTATGGCCTTAAGTTTTCTTCTATAAGTTAATTTTGAACCTTTTCTTTTTGTTTGATTTCAAGGGTTGCATGCATTTCAAGCACTCAAGAAATTTGAATAAAAATTAACTAATTGAATTGAATCTTGAAATTGAATGCATTTGTAGAAGGAACAACACCCAAAGAAGAAGAGAGATGGCCAACAACAATCAAAATCCGATTCTGCATAAGGAACAAGATAGGGGGAATGAACAATTTCATGAAGGAAATCAAACTGAGCCGAGTATTGTTAATCTTGTAATAAGAAGAATTCAAGATTATCAAATGTCATTTATTACTGGCGACCCCTCCTTCATTCGATTGAATACGGTAGCAAGGAATTATGAGCTAAAGCAGATTCATCTATCAATGTTGCCACAATTTAATGGGATGCTGAGTGAAGATACTCTAGCCTTCATGAGAGATTTCTATGTGATAGTTCAAACTCTTTCGTTGTATGGATTGTCTGAAGATGAGTTAAGGCTAAGGTGTTTTCCCTATTGCATGAAGGGATTCGCAAGAAATTGGTTGCTGAGTTTGAAGGTAGATTCTATTGATACTTGGGACAAGGTAATGGAGATTTTCATGATAAAGTGGTACCTAGCCACAAAACTCTCGAACTTAGGAATATGATACATTGGTTTTCACAGAAAGACAGAGAAACATTCCATTAAGCATGGGAGTGGTTTAATGATCTCCTTAATCAATGCCCCCACCATAGATTTGATATATACTCGTTGACCCAGTTCTTCTATTATGGTCTCACTGATTACAATCAAACTTTGGTGGTTTGAATGCTGGTAGGAATATTAGTAACTTGAGTTCCTAAGAATTATAGAACATCTTCAAAAAGGTTGTGGAGAATTCACATTGTAAGGTGACTAGGAGCAAAGTCGTGATTCTTAATGAAGTGGGGTCTAAACCCGACATGGCCTACCGGATTATTGAAATCAATAAGAAGTTGAATATATTAATGAATGACAAAAAGTCTAGTAGGGATCCTTGCACTCTCTATGGTAGATTTGGACATATATCAACTGGTTGTATGAACATCGAGGCAACAATGATAGAGGAAGAGGTGAACTATGTGAACAATGGTAGATAATGTTAGAGATTTGATCCTTTCTCAAACACTTACAATGGTAGATAAGGTTAGAGATTTGATCCTTTCTTGAACACTTACAATGAAGGTTGGAAATTTCATCCGAACTTTTCATGGAAAAAACAAAGGGTGGCAAAACAAATGGGACCACCTAGGTTCCAAGCATCACCGAAATCACAGTATTCACCTTCTCATCTTCTGTTCAATAACAATTTCTCTCCCCTTGGGAGAAAATAGTAGACAGGCTTAAAGATATGTTTACTCAACTTATAAGTAAGATGGATCAAAGTGCTTAAGCGAGCTCTTAAGCCATGAACATTCAGTCCAACCAAGCTATAATCAGAAATTTAGAGGTGCAAATCAGTCAAGTGGCAAAAGAGGTGAGTGAAAGGGGTAAAGGGAAGCTGCCTAGCAATACCCAAGTAAATCCAAAACAAGATTGCATGGCAGTCATTCTAAGAAGTGGTCAAGTGGTAGAAGGTGTGGTTCCTAGAAAGAAGGAAGTTAAAGAAAATGAAGCAAAAGATGTTAAAAGTGTGAATTTGGATTAGAACAAAGAGGCAAAAGAGACCATACCAATGAAAGAATCTTCACCAATTTCAGAATTTTTCTTTGTACCACCCATACCATACCCTCAAAAAGTTAAGAAGAAGAATGACAGTTCCAAATTTCATAAATTCCTTAACCTTTTCAAGAAGATCCAAATCAACATCCCTTTTGATGAAGCCCTTGCTAATGCCAACTTATACCAAATTCTTGAAGGAAATCATCTCCAAAAAAAAGAAGCTTGATAATTTTGCTATGATACCCTTAATTGAGGAGAATAGTTCTATCTTACAGAATAAACTACTCTCTAAGTTAAAGGATCCAAGTAGTTTCACTATTCCTTGTCACTTTGGTGAATCTAACATTTTTCAATGCTTATGTGACCTAGGTACTAGTATTAATCTTATCTGTTTGTGTCTCTATAATAGGCTTGGAATTGGTGAACTAACACTAACTACAATTTCATTATAACTGTTGGGCCTCGATTCTCATTAAGCATGTTTAAATTATTTTTGAGGTTTAGTTTGCCTAATTTCCCTTTTGAAATTAATTTGGGATTTTTAGTGGGATGTTAGTGCTTAATAAATAGAAATAAATGGAAGGGTTTTAGTTAAATTAGAGTTTTGATAAATTGTTAGAAGTTAAAGGCATAAGATGTTGTAAGGGTATTTTAGGAAGTTTACTTAAGTTTATAAGGTTAAAGGCTAAGGAGGAGGGCTTAATTGATCTTTTAGTTTAATTAAAACAAGAAGAAATGAAGTAAAGAGTGAAGTGGTCGTATGAATGAGGAATAAATCACGAAATTTGTAAGGAAAAGAAGAGTTTATTGAAACTACAACGTTTTGGAGGCTTAGGTATAAGTTAAAAAAAACAAAGTTTCCTAAGTCATTTACAAGAGAGCTATGAAATTCACAAAGAGAAAGAGAGGGAGAGTGACCTTCGGTGGAGATAAGGAGAAGAAGAAGAAGAAGAAGAAGAGTTAGGGCTTGTTGATTCCTTGCTTTAGAGAAAAGTTTCTAAGAGTTTCTATAAGAAGAAAGAGAAAAAGGAAGGATTAATCTTCTAATAGAAGCAAGAAGAGAATTTCGTGGATTTCATATAGGTAAGGGAATTTCAAAATTTTTTTGAGATTCTTGATTGGGTTTTGATGCTAATAGCTTAGTTAAGGTATGGGTAAGGTTAGATGGGATTGAATTTATGTTTTCCTTTCCTTAGAAATTCTAATTTTGCTATCTCTTATGTTTATGGGAATATCTATGCTTAATGAAGGTGAAGTGAGGCAATTAGAGTTAGCGGACGAGGCAATTGACCAACCTCCAAGCTAAAGGATTTTAGGTGGGTGATTTCTTAATAATTGAGATAATAGGCATATTAAAGTTTTCATAATAAATGAAAATTAATGCTTTCCAATGACTTAGAATTTTTGTATGAATTACTTTTTTGTGATGTTTTTAACTTGTATGTGATGTTCTTTGATTGTGAATTTATGTTAGAATCATTTGTATAATGGTTTGTTAAGTGAAAAAGACGAGAATTTGTGATTTCGGAAAAAGATTGCCATTTTGGCCAATTATGCGAAAATAAATTTTGTAAAGGCCAATTGAGGCTACTGATTATAAATTGTGTGAATTATGTATTTTCTTTGGGTTTGTGGTAGTCCCATAAGAGTCAGGTGCACCTGTCTACCCATAGGCTTCTCCCGACTGCCCGCTAGTAGCATTGGAGTTCCTCACGGAGTCCCATAAGTCACGGCTACACATGACCACTTCGTGGGAATGTGTAGTACGTTCCGTTTGGATCTACCTGAACCACTTTGTTTGTGATTTTGTGAAATGTTAGATTGCTTTGTGATGTGTTACATTTGTAAATTGTTTGATGTGCTAAATTCTGCGAAGAGATTTGAAAATTGTCAATGTTTTTCTTAATGTGATATTGTCTTGAAAATGAAAGAATGAATAATGGTTTTTGCTTATATTCTCGTTTATTAAGTTATTACTCACGGAGCCATCGAGCTCACCCCCCATTTCTCCTCCACAGGTATTGAGCGAGAAATCGAGTCACCGCATCGGGATTAGGGCGATACTTCGATGCATTTTGCTTTTGAAGTCATGTTTTGAGAAAACAAAGCATTAGCTAGCATATTGGCTAATTGTTGTTCTTTGTACTTTCACTTTTACCATTTTGGATGTAATCGGGCTAGAATGCCCTATGAAGATTTGTATTAATTTATTTCCATGTAAATATAAGGGTTTCGAATTTTAAATGTACCTTGTATATGTTTTCTAAGAATGTATGGATGTATGGTTGAAATTGATAAAAGCAAGCATGGGATTGTATTTCTTTAGGTTTTGAAATGGGTAGATGCCTAAGAGTGTGTTACTGCCATTGGAGTTTAGGATAATTGGATTAGATTGTGTTGTGGAAGCTTGGATATTGAGTTTTCTTTATGCAGGTAATGGAGTTTAGATGAGAAACTTGAAGTTTTGGCTAGAGCAATTATAGGGGAGGTGCTGTCTAATTTTTCCTAAAATGAACAGAAATTCGCTTGGGTTTTAGACCCTCTTAGAACTTGAATTAGGTTAGGAGGTCTTCTTGAAGATTTTAGAATATGTTTATAGCTTTCTAATGGTATATAATGTGCCTTATTTGGAGTTGGGAGTAAAAACTTATAGTGGTTAGACCTAGTTCAGTTACTGTTCATTTGGTAAATTTGGACAAAAACTTGATTTGGGTTTTTGAAAGTTTTAGAGCTTGAATTGAATTGGGATGTCTGCTTGAAGAATGTAGTACTTGTTTAGAGCTTTCCAATGATGTATAATTAGTCAAATTTGGACTTAGGATGAAAAAGTTATGAGGTTGGGAAAATGGCAGGTACTGTTTATTTGGTCAAGTTACTGTTCCATTGGCTATTGTATAGGCAGAAACTTTGAGAGGATTTTTACCTCTTTAAGCGACTGAATTGATTTTTTCTCCCTTCATAAAACTTGTAGATTATCTTTGTATCTTTCCAATGGGGTATAATGCACCATTTTTGGACTTTTTTGTTAAAAGATATGGTTTTTCAAACTTCTGATATATTATAGGACCCTTTTCAATTTGACAGAAACTTTGAAACACTTTTTGAACCTCTTAAAGGCCAAACTAGTTTTTCCATCCTTCATGGAAGTTGTAGAGCTTCCTTTGAGCTTTCTTTTGATACCCAATTTGTCAATTTTGGAGTTTGGGAACAAAAGTTATGATTTTTGTAAATTCTGAAATTTTCCTACAGATCTAGATTTCATCCTTAGGCGTGGTCACGCCTAGTCTCTAAATTTATTAGACGTGCTCACGCCTAATCTCTGAATGTCCTCCTCTCACTCTTTTGCTTGTAACTTTTTCCTTTGGCCTCCGATTCACTCGATTTTTGAAGCATTGGTTTTTTAAGAAAATTTTTCTACCCTCTCATACAAAATTTAGAATTTGTGGGATTAAGTTGAATTTTGTCGGATTTTATCAAAGAGAGACTATTAGTCGAACATATTGAACATGCTTCCATATTTCAGTGATTTCTTGATCTCGGGAGCTCCGATTGAAGTGATTTTTGTTTCTAATTATTATAGAGGCATGGAATTTCATTTTAGCTTAGGAATCGTATTTAATTATGGGCCCGAAGCAGATTAGTTTTTATTGGAGGATTACTAGGATGAATTCCTCGAGATTGGTTCGGATGACATTAAATTAAGTCTGTTTTGAGTTTAAGTTCGTGGTGAGGAATCCCTCCCTCGTGGGATATGCATCCAGATGTAACGCAGGACGTCGGACCCGCGACTCACCGGGGAGGGGTTCCAACACTTATGGTATCAGAGCTTTCGGTTTAGGTTCGGGTAGAAGGAGAAATGTATATGACCTATATTAACATTGAATCATTTGTGTTCTTTTGCATTGTTTTTGTAACACCCAAATACCCCCTGAGAGGATACATGGATGCCACCCAAGACAGAACAAACAAATCAAAACGTTTCACACATGCATTTTTTTTAAAAACTAAACGTAACACACATATAATACATCTCATAATTTCAGAAACAAATCCAAAGAATATTTACAGGCCCAAACAAACCAAACAAAATACATTTTTGCGCAACACAAAACTCAGACTCTTTTGGCCACTGCGGTTGACTTGTCCCAGTCCTTAATCTCTTAACTCCGAACCTACACAGGACAAATCCACCGTGCTAAGCATATAACTTAGTGAGTAATAACTAATCTATATTAACCGATTTCAGGAAACAAAAAGAATGCATTTTAGAACAGATTTTCATACTAAACAGAATGGCAGAACACAGGAGATCCTTCAAAATCAGAATATAGTTTCATTTATATCATAATCAAACAGATATCAGAATACAGAACAAATCAAACTATAAATCCATGAACAGAAGTGGGTAACAGGACTTATACAGGAGATACTATAATTAGTATCAGCAGGAGAGACATATGTCTCGATATTAGGAGACACCAAAGTGTCAAATAACAGAGCATTGCAGACCTTCTAGCATGCCTATTTACCCACAACTAGGACTTAACAGTTGTAAAACAGAACAAGTTCATTTCAGTCATTTTATGTGCAGGCAAATAGCACTTCCAATAAATCAATCCTAGACATCATCTAGGTGTACCTAAAGTACTTACACTGAAATTTTCTACCTATATTACGTACTGAAATTACTGACCTGTATTACTTACCTAAATCGCCCTTAGTGTTTATTGTCCCGATAATATCTGGCAGTGGTCTTTCCTCTATCATAGGGAACACGGAAACAAATTATTATTGTGCTTAATTACTGTATGATAACTGAGTATGATGCATGTTCATGACAAATTTCTGGGATTAATCAACAACTCATAGGACCAAATGATCCATGAAGTTTCAAGAAATTAGCGATACTGCGAGTATTCAAATGAAAGCAAGTCTTTACCAATTAAATCTGAAAATGTATAAATTCATTATACACTAGAGAGAACTAATGAATAGATATGACATTAATTCTCAAATGCTATGCCAATAAGCAACATAAAGATCATAGGAAATGCTAAAAAGGGAAAAAGAGTGCGAGCTGAATCATTTAGCTCTACACTAAGAATGAAACAAAGATACATAATAATAAGAAGTAGACAAAAAAATGAAATAGCAGACAACATTTGAAATTTGGTTTTCGTCAAGAATCACTTGTGAGGTAAGGGATGAAGTAAATGATGGAGGAGTGGTATCTATTTGTAGAGCATTTTTGTAAACTAGCCATTTTTGTACCGTTAACTAGCCGTTATACATTTTAATAAATTATTTTTGGGTGAAAAAAATACGTATGACTCTCATTTACAAATACGCGATTCGACATTTTATAAATACGCACGTCCTTTGTTCACGGAAAATACGTATGACAACTGTTCACAAATACGTATGGTTACTGTTCACGGACTATAGCGTTACTGTAGCAAGACACTGTTCACTGACACTGTTCATCATCTTCAACCTTCGACTTCAGACTCTGAAACTTCTTCTTTTCTTCTTTTCTTTTTTCACCTTCCTTTAACTTCTTTAGTTTACAACTAACCTTTTTAGCAATTCTAACCTATCAGAATTATCCTAATCTTCAAACATGATAAATATAAACAAAAACAAAAATAAAGATGTAACTCAGATGATAAGCGAACCGTCAAATTCTACTTACCAAACTTTTCAAAGAAAACTCCAATAGCGAGTGTTGGTGAGTGAATGACTTCGCTATCTCTCTCGATGGATGGGTAAAGGAGGCATTGGTGAGGAATAAGCGATAATGTTCGATTTAAATCGTTGCGTGTGGGTTTGGATGCGATACAGCTAATAGGTCCAAATAGTAATAAATAACCAAAAACATTGTTATGAATTCTTATGTGTAATAAATACCCAAAAATTCCAAAAAACTTTCGAAAATTTACCAAAATTTTGTCAGAAAATAATGACTCTCAAAATAAATTGTCAACTCAAAACTAATCCTCCATTAATTTCTAAAAATATTTGAAGTATACAAAAATTACGAAAATTATAATAATACTGTCCAAATCAATCCGAAGTTTCATTAAACCAATTGACCCGGAAAATGCCATGAATGCATGCCAAAATACTTATGCACAATTTAAGCAAATAGTGAATAAGCAAAGAACAAACATAATTCGTACTAAATTCCTTTAATATTCTAACCCCTAATGTGGGGCGTTACAACTCTTCCCTCCTTAAGAAATTTCATCCTCGAAATTCATACCTGATCCGAATAATTGCGGATACTGGGCCTTCATGATTTCCTCTGGTTCCCAGGTTGCTTCCTCAATTCCATGATGTTGCCAGAAGACTTTTACCAATGGTACTGTCTTGTTCCGCAATTGTTTCACTTCTCTGGCTAATATAGAAATTGGCCCTTCTTCATATGACAAATTCTGTTGCACCTGAATCTCTTGCATCGGAATCTTATGTGTGACATCAGAACGATATCTCCTCAACATAGAAACAAGGAACACATCATGCAATCTGGCCAATTCTCCAGGAAGAGCTAACTGATAAGCTACAGGTCCAACCCTCTTCATAATTTCATAAGGACCAACGAATCGCGGACTAAGCTTACCCTTCTTTCCAAACCGAAGTATATGCTTCCATGGTGACACTTTCAGAAACACCTTATCACCCACTTGAAACTCAATATCCTTCCTTTTTAGATCAACATAAGATTTCTGCCGATCACTAGCAGCTTTTAATCTCTGTTGAATTATCTGAATCTTTTCTTCTGTATCTTTCACAATGTCTGGCCCGATCATCTTGTTTTCACTTAACTCCGTCCAACATACCGGAGTTCTACACTTCCTACCATACAACGCTTCATGAGGTGCCATACTGATGCTCGTCTGATAACTGTTGTTATAAGCAAACTCCATCAAAGTCAGATAATTATCCCAACTCCCGAGAAACTCTAACACACAACCCCTCAACATATCTTCCAAAATCAGATAACTCGCTCGATTGTCCATCATGCTGGGATGAAAAGCGAGATTAAACTTAAGTTGAGTACCCAATGCTTCTGTAAACTTTTCCGAATCTCAAGTAAATCGAGGATCACGATCGAAATAATCGATAATGGTACTCCATGCGATCTTACAATCTCATTCACATACAAATCTGCAAGCCTATCCAATGAATAGTCAGACGAGCGGTAGAAAATGAGCGATTTGGTGAACTTATCCTGATAACCCATACCGCATCATGTTTCCTTTGAGTAAGAGGAAGTCCAATGACAAAGTCCATGGTAATGTTATCCCATTTCCATTGAGGAATAGGAATAGGATTTAACAAACCAGATGGAACCTGATGCTCAGCTTTAACCTGCTGGCATGTCAGACATTTTGCTACATAATCCACAACATCCCGTTTCATGCCTGACCACCAGTAATACTGCTTCAAATCTCGATACATCTTGTTTCCACCGGATGCATAGTAAAGGCGTATTATGAGCCTCAAACAATATCTTCTTCTTGATTCATCATTAGTCAGCACACAACCGGTCCTTATAATACAATTCACCATCACCCCGCACAAAAAATCATCATTTACCTTCCCGAGTAGCCAAGATAAGTTGTTGTAACTTATCATCGACTCTTCGAGCATTACAAATCTCTGTCTCAACATAGGCCTTCTATCAATTGAGCCATCAAGGCTCCATCGATCCCAACTTCCATCCAATCGCCCGGTGATAAAGCCGAGATAATCTTTCGACTTAAGGCATCTGCTACAACATTAGACTTACCGGATGGTAGTCTACAATACAATCATAGTCTTTAAATAATTCCAACCAACGCCGTTGTCTCAAATTAAGTTCCTTCCGAGTAGCGGATACTTGGACTCTTATGATCCGTAAAATTCTACACCTTTCACCATACGAGATAGTGTCGCCAAAATTTTAAGGCAAACACTATCTGCTGCAAGCTCAGATCATGAGTAGGGTAATTATGTTCATGAGTCTTTAGTTCGAGAAGCATAAGCAACTACCTTCCCTTCTCGCATCAAACACAACCTAACCCAATCCCGGATGCATCAAGATACTGAACATACTCCTTACCGTAAGTAGGTTGAACTAATACAGAGTTTCGAGAAGCATACATTTCAACCGATCAAAGCTACTCGACATCTATCGGACCATTCATACTTCACTCCTTTCCGTAATAGTTTAGTTAAAGGGATGTTATCACCGAAAACCCTTAACAAACCGATGGTAATAACCGGCCGCACCCGAAAACTTCTCACCTCATCACGTTCCTGGTGGCTTCCAATTAACAACCGCCTCTATCTTACTAGGATCAACTCTAATTCCTTGGATGAGACAACATGCCCTAAGAATGATACCTCCTGAAGCCGAAATCACATTTACTCAACTTCATACAACCGCCTTTCCCATGAGGTCTGTAATACAATTCGGAGATGTTCAATATGCTCATGTTCATTCTTGGAATAAACCAGGATATCATCAATAAACACCACAACAAACTGGTCCAGATAAGGCCTGAATACTCTATTCATCAAATCCATAAATCTTTGTTGAGCATTAGTTAACCCGAACGACATTACTAGGAATTCGTAATGTCCATAACGGTCCTAAATCGATCTTCAAGATATCCACATCCTTTACTTGAAGCTGAAAATACCCCGATCGCAGATCTATCTTCGAAAACACTCCTGCATCTCTCAACCGATCAAATAGATCGTCAATCCTTGGCAGTGGATACCTATTCTTCATTGTGACCTATTTAATCGCCGATAATCGATGCACATGCGCAGTGTACCATCCTTCTTCTTTACGAGCAACACTGGCGCACCCTACGTTGATACACTGGGTCTAATAAACCCCTTATCCAGAAGTTCTTGTAACTGTAACTTTAACTCCTTCAACTCAGTAGGAGCCATTCTATACGGTGCTCTAGATATCGGATGTAACATCCCATCACCGATGGGAAGGATATTTTGGTAATTTGAGACGGGTTAGAAGTATTAAATTATAACTCGGCATGAATATACATCATATAGCCTCTATAATCGATGATTGTTTTGAGCATGCACATGGTATACATGCATTCATGACATTTAAACATTAAGTGTCAAATTGGGATCTTTGTGAAATTTATGCGAAAGTTGTATTTGGAAAATTTTTTGGAATGCGCCATAAATTGTTTTACATTTTTAGGGATTTATGAAAATTTTTCTGAAATTTTTCGGAGTTCTTGCCCGGACCGAAAAATTCCAAATGGTCGATCGAGTGGGCCTTTTTCATCTTGAAAAGGGCGTATAAAGGCATTAGGTTAGTGAATAAATAATTATGGAAATTGTTTTAGGACCATTAGCATAATTGGGATTAAGATTTGAATTCATCACAACATACACTTCTACAATGACACAAAAATTGGCAGCACATACCTACACACTTCCATACTTTAGTTCCCTTCATTACACATCACAAGCATCATTAACAACATTCTTATCACCTATTTTAACTACCATAACCAATTCCCTTACACAAACATGCATTAAACCCATTCAAACCTACCACTTTCATAATCAAATAAATGCCCAAAGGATGCTCATAAATGCTTCTAACTACCAAAAGCATAAAAACAACTCTATTCCTTACCTTAATAAGTTACAAGCTCTTCACTTCTTCAAATCTTCAACTCTAACTTCACTTCTCTACTTCTCACCATCACCAACGACCATAACTCACCCCCACACTAATCATCATCAATACTAGGCTTAAGCTTGCTTTGTGTGTGAAGAGAAGTAAGCAAGTAGCAAGGAAAGACTCTTTCAATCGAAGGAGGAAGGAACACACCAAGATGATGCACTTTCGGATGGAGAAAGGAAGATAGACTTTCAATCTTTCCACAAATGAATTTTTTAGTAGAACATTGGAGAAAAGTCGATGGTGGTGTATATATATAAGACAAAATCATTAAATAGGAAGCCACTTGGCTTTTTAAAATGGGAAAAGACAAATTTAAAGTTAATTAACATAAGTTAATCACAAACTTTAATCTAATCAAATCTTAATCCCAATTATGCTAATGGTCCTAAAACAATTTTCATAATTATTTATTCACTAACCTAATGCCTTTATGCAGCCCCTTTTGATGCTGAAAAGACCCACTCGATACCAGTTGGAATTTTTGATTAGGGCAAGAACCCCGAAAAATTCCAGAAAAAATTTCCATAAATCCCTAAAAATGTAAAACAATTTATGGCGCATTCTAAAAAATTTTCCAAATACAACTTTCGCATAAATTTAACAAAAGATCCCAATTTGACACTTAAGCCAGAAATGTCATGAATGCATGTGCATGCTCAAAACAATCATCAGTTATAGAGGCTATATGATGTATATTCATGCCGAGTTATAATTTAATACTTCTAACCCGTCTCAAATTACCAAAATACGCTTCCCATCGGTGATGGGATGTTACAATTCTCCCCTCATAATAAAAATTTCGTTCTCGAAATTTCATATACGATTTATCAGGAAGGCAGGGGAGTCTTTTTGATTAATACCCTCTGTTTCCCACTGTTTTCACTACCCAACCACATTCTGTCAATGAACGGAGATCAAAACAATCAATTACTCTTTTTCTCTTGTTAAACTTTCCATGATTTTACTACTTTCTCATGATTACGCGCAATGCGTCACTTTCAATATCAATAACATATATATCGAATCCTAACAATATTTCCAATTCTATCTATGAAACACTTTGTGAATCCGAATCATCTTTTAGGTTTTAGCCTTCTTACCAATCCATAATTCTGTTCACACCACAATCACATAGAGGCCCCTCATCACGAATTCAATTTCTCTTAACTACACCTTTATTTCCATCTAAGTACCTTTTGGCCGAGGCGACACCCTTCAAAATATTTCATTTATCGCTTATCAGATTTCGTTATTATCAAAACACAAATCTCATGAGATTTATAACCTCAGTGTGAATCAATTTAACTCATTGTCACCATCTTAAATTACTTAACCTATCACTTTATTGCCCTGATCACATAATATAGGGATAACGACTCTTTTTAGCAGTAAGACCCCTTATACACTATTCGTCACCAATATAATGATTATCATGCCATAATCCCTTTGCACTATACATCAATCCAAAAATACCTGTTGGTTAATCACACATGTCATCGTTCACTTTGACAGACTATACCATCAATTGTTTTTCCACAATACTTTTACTCGAACATAACGCTTCGATTGTTTCTTATGCTTTCTCGAACCATTTACTTATGATCATTTGATTTTCCCATTCTAACCTTTCAATTACTCTTTCAATACGCTCTTGCTAGAACTTAAAGCTTCGATCATTCCTTACGTTTTCACTAACAGTTCCCATAATGAATATCACCCATATTTCTTAATTTGATCTATACCTATCACTTTTCTCAACAAATGGAGTTATCTTCAGTTCTTTGATACGGTTTACAATTTCTACATCCTCACTTCGGGTTTTGCCAATCCGTTTTGCTGCACACCTACTTTAAAATTCCCATAACTAATAATACTTGCTTTTGCCCCTTTTTGTCAGTTCGACTATTAATACTCAATAATACACTAGATTTGATAACCTTATTACCCAAATTTGGATCTTCTGCAATTGAATTTATTTATCTCTTTGTTCAATCCCTTAAATTGCACCATTAGCTTAGTTTGGAGTAATCAGCCACTGAATCCTTTTCAAATCATTCAAATGCATGAAATAACTCAATCGTTATCGATTTGCATATTCATAGACATCTCCAAACTATTTCTGTACGATTAATGTCTCCAAGATTTTAGGCCACACCCAGTATAACAAATTTCAAATCATCAATCATAATACCGCTCATGGAATCATATTTGTCCTAAGGTGCATAAAATCACTTTATACAATGTCAATAGATCACATCATAACCTTTACTGGAACACTTCAGTATAGATAGTGAATTCTTCAAATGTCTCCTTTATGGTCATCAGTCATAACATTCACATGTTTTCCTCAATTATTCTCGTCAATTTGCTAAAACCAGAAAATCTTTGACAATTTCTGTACGCATCCAGCATTCCGTTAGTTCTACTTAATTCCAAATTCCGCATACACATATCTTTTGAACTTTCATATTTTATCAATACCAATATCTTGATTAATTCTCCCAATATCCCATGTTCGCATACTAATTCATCCCTTATTTCACTCTTATGAAACTTGCATGATAACCAATTCCTCACCTATACCAATTTATCAATTTCTTATTCTTATATCCAGTATCCACTCCAAACACAATTGCAACATGTTCCTTTTCCGTACCCATAGTTGCCACACGTTCCTTACCTTCATTTCTCCACATAACTCAATTTATTCACGATAAATCACTCACTGACTTGAATAAACAATCGTTGTGTCGATCTCGTACTTTCAAAACACATGATCCTTTAATCCCCTCAAATTCGCAATTAATATTCAGTAATTCTCTTACATAATCAGAATCATCTCATTAACATAATGTACACTTTTTCAGTAGCACAGTTGAGCTCTTACGCTAGAGTCTCTGCCAGATGTAATACAAATCAGTTACTCTTGATACTTCACGAAGATAAATCTCTGAAGGGCACTTAAACAATTTCATTTCCTCTAATATCTTGCCATACATCACCATAATCATCACATCCTATCTGACAATATATCTCTATAGTCTCATCAATTTGCCCGTTAATAGTTCATACTGCTAAGAATACCTTAATTGCATTTAATTCTCGATAACCATTCTCTTTTTGGTACCAATTCTTGATCATGGGGACCTTACTATATTCATGTCCCTCTTGTTATTCCCTCAAGCTCATTACCAATGCGAACATCTTTAACTATCTCGCTTCTTTCTCAATTGATCATTCTGAACATTCTCATGCCTTACTCTCACTCATTTTGAACTTGAGTTACCGACATTATAATCGGAGCTTACGTAATAGACCACTGATTACCTCCTATATCATGTTCACGCAAATTATTTATTTATGCTTAATCATTTCACCCATGATGGTAATCCCACTATCAGATATACACTTACAGTGACAATATAATCTGAACTTAACAACCTTTCTGTTTACACCCGTCCTCGCTCGTGAGGATCATATACAATCTCAATTCATTCCCAACTGATCGTTCTAAGCACTTTCATTTCTTCTTCTAACTCATAAAGGATTTTTTTGACAAGACTTCTGGCTAGCAATTATCCATTAACTCATCAATTACAGCTTGACATTTCCACTTACCCTAGGGCTCCCATAAGCAGGTGTGCATTTACTTAGGCAGATCAATTAAACCTGAACAACTTTTTCATCTACCAATTTCATTGTCATACATGTCAAGCTTTTCATTATTGCATTATACCCATATATTTCCGCACTCAAATCAATATCACAGATATGAAATCATTATTGATTTTGCACTTAATATATTTTGACTCAAATCACCAATCCTTATTTATAACTCTCATCACGGTAATCAATCCCAATTGTAACTTTTCTATATCATAGAACACTTTATTTTCCTCTATTAATTTACAACTATAATCTTTATTTCTAACTCATATTCAAGGATATACCCAATCTAACTCAATATTGTTCTTCCCAATATACCCGTCAATATCAATACACTAAATATTCGATGCTCGTCGATCAAACCATACACTCTTTCCTATTTTGCGATATCCATTTCTTCCTTTTATCACATTCTAACACATTATCCTTTTTGCACTTTTTCTAACCACTTAAACATTGAGACATACTTATGCATCGACTCATATCGACATGGGGATCGATTGTCCTTTATCGTCGTGACACGACTTAAATGCACATAACTTGACACACATTTTTTTGAAAGCCCATGTAAGATTGTACTTACGGGCTCGATACCACAAATGTAGCATCCACTCCCACGAGACCGAACAGAGACATCATTGTGATATCCAAGTCGATGTAGTTTAAAACTTAGTAATATTTTTTTGAAAACCCATCGAGTCATGATATCGGTAAATAATTTAGGCTGTTATAATCTGAAATCATTTTCAATCAAAACATTATTTGGTAATCAAATTACAATACAACATTAATCAATCGGCACTCAAAGCAATGCCGGTACAAATCTTGCGAAAATACAAATTTACATATAATTCAAAAGACACAAATGTAGATGTGGTCGATCCCGACCTTAACTCGACTTGCAATCGGTACTCATACTCCGTGCCCACGGGTACTCTTCGATCCACGAAAATATTTGCAATGTTGGGTGAGTTTGCGAACTCGGTGAAAACCATCATCGATGGTTCACTCAAATCATGCATTACGCATATGACGTCGCATAATAATACAATAATATTCGGTCATCGATATAATATCACGATTTCTGACGTTATATAACAATTTGCGATTATTTACGATAGCATGTAACACTTTACGATACCATATCGCGATTCTGATAATTTATGTCATCACGTAGCGATAATTGTCACAACAGTCATTCGGTGTATACAATGCAAATGTGACTCTTTTCCGATTATTGATGTTGTGCCCAAGTGCTCGATCGAAGAAAGCAGTAGGGACGCGTCGAGATTTCTCCCTTGGGCTAAGCCGGTCGATGAGATGTGAGAGCTCGAGGCTCTTTTCGGATGATAATAGCAACAGGACACATCCATTATCGATCATGCATTTATGCATGCGATGCGATGTTCGATGATTCAGTCATTATGGCTATAAAAGCCCGATATATCAGTTTCGATTACACCGTGATTCAGTCGACAAGAAAAGCATGCAATTCAATCCAATAGATTTCGATAATCATGTAATAGTCAATCCAATTCAAGAAGTAGCATACAATTTGATCCTAAACACGCCGGTGATCATACGATTCACCTTTGCAAGTAATTCATACGAGCATGTAAGCAATCAGAATTTGAGAAACCAACTAGGTTACTCACTGTACTTAGAGCTAATATCTGGAAGTCTTAGTAACGTCGGTAGATCGACGCTCCAAATATGTCTCTATAACAAGCAGAGAGGAATCCGATCACTAATTATCTAATCCGAACAAGTAATAATGCACATGTAAGTGTAGAATGCATGTTCATGAGATTTCCGGCCCTAAATCCAAATTTTTCCATAATAAAAATTTCATTTAAAAATTAGAAACCTACTGGCGCTGACGGTGCGCAATTCGGACCTCTATAGGTCCCCAATTAAACAAAACAGTGATTAAAGGCTCCGTTACTCGGGGCCACGTCAATTTCCCGTCTAAAAATTCCCAATTTCTCACAAAATGAAATTCAATAAGTTACAAATCCGATGCCTCAAGAATCAGGTCAATCGGACGTCGGACGGAAAAGAAATTGACAAAAGAATCACCAAATACCAAAAAAATCAAATAAGAATTAAAATAGCACCTGCCTCGCGGGGGCGAGGCATCGCCCTCGCGAGGCCGACTGATCCGACCTCGTCACCACTGATGCTGGCCATCCAAGCCTCGTTGCTAGGGCGGCGTAAGCCTACTATGACAGGCGTGATTCAATTCCATTTCCTTTTTTCCGATTTCCAATCCAACTTTCAACACCCATAGCTCTCAGCACACAATTCAGAAAAATACAAATTATACCTTGTTGGAAAGATCATAAAAACCTCTACAATTCTCAAGAAGACCATAAAAATCAATTTCACCCCTAAGGGTATCAAAAATCCCTTCAAAGCTAATGCCTACTCAAATCCCATTAAAACAGAACAGTCCATTACAAATTCCATAACTCTCTGATTCTTCAGTCAACAATTACACAATAAATATGCTCATCAAGATCACAATGTTATCTACAACTTTCATGAACAACCCAAAATCAAATTCCATAACTAACTAAGTCAAACAATTCAACAAAGAATCAGTCTACTGAAATCAATCAATCTGGGCAGTAATTTTCCAAACAGAATATCTCTTAGCACAAATGTCACCAATTTCACTACCTTATGTTCCTGAAAAGATAAGATCTCAAACTTCAATTTTCATGAAGAACTTAAACTCCAATTCAATTTCTAAAAATTTCAAAACTGTCATGCAAGTTACTGCCATAATCAGCAATTCATAACCTAATGCAGGTTCAATGTTTGCAAAATTATAACTCCCAAATATGACCTCTAAAAATTACATGCCATATATCATTTTCAAGATATTATCTTCCTCTACAACGTTTCAGAAGATCACTCACACCAATTCAGTTCACATAATTTGCTAAAATTGCTTCCAATCCGCAAGCTCACAAACTCAACACTTAGGCTAGGTTTCATCAAAATGCTCAAAACCAGTCAGTAGTAATCAGTTCATATATCCCAATATACAACTCTAAAATTAGCAAGATCAGTGGAAATGGAAAGCTAACTCAATATTCTACAACTTCCATGAAGACCATTTTCCCAAATTCCATCTCAATTAATTTAGAAAAATCAGCAAAATAATCAGGTCATATATGCGGGTACTGTTCACAGACCCTACAAACAGAAACGTTCCATGCAAAGATTCACCCTTCTAACATTTCAATTTAACATCACCTATTTCACACAAAGTTGTAGCCAACATCCCAAAGTTTCATTGGGCACAAACCTTACCTCATTTGCGCACCGACATAATTAGTTATGAACAAAACATGACAGTAGGTTCAAAACTCAATTTCCAGCTTTCATCAACAATCTAACTTCTATCACTTCTAACATCAATAACACATTAATGATTTTGTCTTATATATATACACCACCATCGAATTTTCTCCAATGTTCTACGAAAAAATTCATTTGTGGAAAGATTGAAAGTCTATCTTCCTTTCTCCATCCGAAAGTGCATCATCTTGGTGTGTTCCTTCCTCCTTCGATTGAAAGAGTCTTTCCTTGCTACTTGCTTACTTCTCTTCACACACAAAGCAAGCTTAAGCCTAGTGTTGATGATGATTAGTGTGGGGGTGAGTTATGGTCGTTGGTGATGGTGAGAAGTAGAGAAGTGAAGTTAGAGTTGAAGATTTGAAGAAGTGAAGAGCTTGTAACTTATTAAGGTAAGGAATAGAGTTGTTTTTATGCTTTTGGTAGTTAGAAGCATTTATGAGCATCCTTTGGGCATTTATTTGATTATGAAAGTGGTAGGTTTGAATGGGTTTAATGCATGTTTGTGTAAGGGAATTGGTTATGGTAGTTAAAATAGGTGATAAGAATGTTGTTAATGATGTTTGTGATGTGTAATGAAGGGAACTCAAGTATGGAAGTGTGTAGGTATGTGCTGCCAATTTTTGTGTCATTGTAGAAGTGTATGTTGTGATGAATTTGGGGTTGAATTAGAGGTAGGAATGGATGCTTAGTGATGTGTTATTGATGTTAGAAGTGATAGAAGTTAGATTGTTGATGAAAGCTGGAAATTGAGTTTTGAACCTACTGTCATGTTTTGTTCATAACTAATTATGTAGGAGCGCAAATGAGGTAAGGTTTGTGCCCAATGAAACTTTGGGATGTTGGCTACAACTTTGTGTGAAATAGGTGATGTTAAATTGAAATGTTAGAAGGGTGAATCTTTGCATGGAAAGTTTCTGTTTGTAGGGTCTGTGAACAGTACCCGCATATATGACCTGATTATTTTGCTGATTTTTCTAAATTAATTGAGATGGAATTTGGGAAAATGGTCTTCATGGAAGTTGTAGAATATTGAGTTAGCTTTCCATTTCCACTGATCTTGCTAATTTTAGAGTTGTATATTGGGAGATAAGAACTGATTACTACTGACTGGTTTTGAGCATTTTGATGAAACCTAGCCTAAGTGTTGAGTTTGTGAGCTTGCGGATTGGAAGCAATTTTAGCAAATTATGTGAACTCAATTGGTGTGAGTGATCTTCTGAAACGTTGTAGAGGAAGATAATATCTTGAAAATGATATATGGAATGTAATTTTTAGAGGTCATATTTGGGAGTTATAATTTTGCAAACATTGAACCTGCATTAGGTTATGAATTGCTGATCATGGCAGTAACTTGCATGACAGTTTTGAAATTTTTAGAAATTGAATTGGAGTTTAAGTTCTTCATGAAAATTGAAGTTTGAGATCTTATCTTTTCAGGAACATAAGGTAGTGAAATTGGTGACATTTGTGCTAAGAGATATTCTGTTTGGAAAATTACTGCCCAGATTGATTGATTTCAGTAGACTGATTCTTTGCTGAATTGTTTGACTTAGTTAGTTATGGAATTTGATTTTGGGTTGTTCATGAAAGTTGTAGATAACATTGTGATCTTGATGAGCATATTTATTGTGTAATTGTTGACTGAAGAATCAGAGAGTTATGGAATTTGTAATGGACTGTTCTGTTTTAATGGGATTTGAGTAGGCAGTAGCTTTGAAGGGATTTTTGATACCCTTAGGGGTGAAATTGATTTTTATGGTCTTCTTGAGAATTGTAGAGGTTTTTATGATCTTTCCAACAAGGTATAATTTGTATTTTTCTGAATTGTGTGCTGAGAGCTATGGGTGTTGAAAGTTGGATTGGCAATCAGGAAAAAAAGGAAATGGGAATTGGAATCACGCCCGGTCGCTAGGGCGACGCCTCGCCCTAGCAACGAGGCTCGGATGGCCAGCATCACTAGGGCGACGCGTCGCCCTAGTGACGAGGTCGGATCAGTCGGCCTCACGAGGGCGACGTCTCGCCCCCGCGAGGCAAGTGCTATTTTAATTCTTATTTGATTTTTTGGTATTTGGTGATTCTTTTGTCAATTTCTTTTCCGTCCGACGTCCGATTGACCTGATTCTTGAGGCATCGGATTTGTAACTTATTGAATTTCATTTTGTGAGAAATTGGGAATTTTTAGACGGGAAATTGACGTGGCCCCGAGTAATGAGCCTTTAATCCTTTATTTTGTTTAATTGGGGACCTATAGAGGTCCGAATTGCATGCCGTCGGCCTTGAAGAGGTTTCTAATTTTAAATGGAATTTTTATTATGGAAAATTTGGATTTAGGGCGGAAATCTCATGAACATGCATTCTACACTTACATGTGCATTATTACTTGTTGGATTAGATAATTAGTGATCGGATTCCTCTCGCTTGTTATAGAGACACATTTGAGCGTCGATCACCGACGTTACCAAGACTTCCAGATATTAGCTCGGAATGCAATGGTGAGTAACCTAGTTGGTTTCTCAAATTCCTGATTGCTTACATGCTCTGTATGAATTACTTGCAAAGGTGAACTGTATGATCACTGGCGTGTTTAGGATCAAATTGTATGCTACTACTGAATTGGATTGGACTATTACATGATTACTGAAATCTATTGGATTGAATTGCATGCTTTTTTGTCAGATCGGATCTGGATCACGGTGTATCGAGGCGATATATCGGGCTTTATAGCCATAATGACTGAATCACTGAACACTGCATCGCATGCATAAATGCATGATCAGATAATGGATGTGTCCCAAGTTGCTATTATCACTGAAAAGAGCCTCGAGCTCTCACATGTCATCGACGGGCTTAGCCCAGGGAGAAATCTCGACGCGTCCCTACCGCTTCTCGATGAGCACTTGGGCACAACATCAATAATCGGAAAAGAGTCACATATGCATTGCATACACCGAATGACTGTTTTGTGACAATTATCGCTACGTGATGACATAAATTATCAGAAGCGCGATATGGTGCTGTAAAGTGTTACATGCTATTGTAAATAATCGCAAATTGTTATATAACGTCAGAAATCGTGATATTATCTCGATGATGAATATTTCTTGTATTATGCGGACGTCATATGCGTAATGCATGATTTGCGTGAACCATCGATGATGGTTTCTTACTGAGTTCGCAAACTCACCCAACATTGCAAATATTTTCAGGGATCGAAGAGTACCCCGTTGGGCACGGGAGTATGAGTACTGATTGCAAGTCAGAGTTAAGGTCGGGATCAGTTCACATCTGCATTTGTGTCTTTTGAATTATATGTAAATTTGTATTTCCGCAAGATTTGTACTGGCATTGCTGAGTGCCCGATTGATTAATGTTGTATTGTAATTTGATTACCGAAATAATGTTTTGATTGAAAATGATTTCGTATTATAACAGGCCTAAATTATTTACTGATATTACGCACTCGATGGGTTTTCAAAAAAAAATATATTACTAAGTTTTAAACTACATTGATCGCTTCTAGATATCACCCTCATGGTCGCTGGCTCGGATATCACGATCGATGTCGGGTTCGGGTCTCGTGGGAGTGGGATGCTACATCGAGCAAGCGATGCCGAGCATAACTTCGATAGATAACTCCACTTCTCTCTGGAGGAAGCCTGTAGTTCCTCGGGAAAACATCCGAAACTCATTCACTATGTGAATATCAGCGGTTTATCCTTACCACCTTCCTTACGGGAATCAAGTACAAACGCTAGATAAGCTTCACACCCCTTTCTTAGAAGCTTTTGAGCTTGCATAGCAGATACTACATTAGTTAAAGCACTTGTGCAACCACCATGAAATACAATCTCAGACTGGTCGGGCCTCCTCAAGAAAACTATCTTAGCCTTACAATTATTGCCTGATGTTTAAACAGCCAATCCATACCCAGAATCAAATCAAATTCGTGAAACGGAAATCGAATAAGATCTGCTGCATACTCACTGCCTTGAATCATAGCTGGACAATTCCTAACCGGTGATTCACCAACACTCATCGCCTGAGGACTAGTTACATGCATGTCATATTCTAACCGATCTATAAGTATCTCCTTATCAAACATTTCTCCAAAGACAGATATATGAATGTGAAGATCCGGGATCAATTAATGCATACAATTCGAACCAAAGAGAGAAACCATACGAAATGACATCCGGTGCATCCCGATCCTCACGAAGCCAGCAGTATAAGCCCGAGTGAAGGTAAGGCACAATGGTCGATTCACAGCTTCGAAAGTGCGAGCTCGGATTAGCCCTGCCCTGATTATATCCGCCTCGGCCTCTTCCTCGACCTCTATTCCCAACTGAAGCATGCAAAACCTCTCCACTAGCTTGTGCCATCCCAGACTGTCTCAGAGGGCAATTTGCAACCATATGCTTCGTACTGCCACAACGAAAACATGCACCTGTAGCTCTCCAACAGACACCCCAATGGTGAATAGAGCTGTGTGGACACTCTGGAGCACTAGAACCTCGACCCCCAGAGGAACCCCTACTAGAGGCAGTCGGTGTAGGAAAGTTTTGTTGCTTTCCCCTCATCACAGATCTCTGAGAAACTCTCGGTGCAGATGAACTACTTTCCCGACTTCGTTTCCCCGAAGACTGACCTCCTTTATTAAAGCCTCTTCTCTGACTTCTTTCTTTCCTGATCGTCTCTTGTCTTTCTACTTTTATTGCAGCCTGTACCAACTGATGGTAAGTAACATGTTGTAACATAGAAAATGCTACCAAATGCTCCTTGATCGAATCATGCAATCCCTCCTCGAATTGATGGCATCGGAACTCTTCAGTCAGTACAGATTCAGGGGCATATTTACTGAGTCGATTAAACTCCCGATCATACTCAGCAACAGACAAACTCCTCTGCTTAAGATTCAAGAATTGCTTCCACCGATCCTTTCTGTAAGCTTCCGTCACATACTTAGTTCTAAATTTTGGGCAAAGAATTCCCAAGTCGAGGCACCGAATCGAGGACTCAGAAACAAATTTCCACCATTCATAAGTAGCTCCTCAAGAAGGAAACAAAGACAACGATGAACCATCTGCTCTGCTGAACAACTAATCTCATCCAGTACCCTCTTCACCTTCTCAATCCAGAACTCGGCCCCTTCAGATTCCTCCAGAGATGTCCCCGAAAATTTTTCAGCCCCATACTTCCTCAGTTGATCAATCGGAGCCTTAGGTGTTGTCATTCGATGCAACAAGGTCATCATATCCTGGGAAAGCTTTCAAAGCTTCTCCTTGAGCTAGAGGAGGAGGTGGAACCTCAGCTTCGCCTCGATTGACCCTTGATGGTCCTGGTGTTTCCGAACGTGTTTGCTCCGACTGATTACTCTCAGCAACTTCGTCAACAATCTCGTGAGATCGTTCCATCGTGCTTACTATAGACAAAACATGGGACACCGCATTAGGCCTTAACACAACGTAAACACTCAACAGCAAACAATAGGCAAGTATTGGTTAAACCAGAATCGCCTAAACCAGGCGCTCTAATACCAAAAATTGTAACACCCAAATACCCCCTGAGAGGATATATGGATGCCACCCAAGACATGACAAACAAATCAAAACGTTTCACACATGCATTTTTTTTAAAAACTAAACGTAACACACATATAATACATCTCATAATTTCAGAAACAAATCCAAAGAATATTTACAGGCCCAAACAAACCAAACAAAATACATTTTCGCGCGACACAAAACTCAGACTCTTTTGGCCACTGCTGTTGACTTGTCCCACTCCTTAATCTCTTAGCTCCGAACCTACACGGGGCAAATCCACCGTGCTAAGCATATAACTTAGTGAGTAATAACTAATCTATATTAACCGATTTCAAGAAACAGAAAGAATGCATTTTAGAACATATTTTTATACTAAACAGAACGGCAGAACACAGGAGATCCTTCAAAATCAGAATATAGTTTCGTTTATATCAGAATCAAACAGATATCGTAATACAAAACAAATCAAACTATAAATCCATGAATGTGGGTAACGGACTTATACAGGAGATACCATAATTAGTATCGCAGGAGAGACATATGTCTCGATATCGAGACACCAAAGTGTCAAATAATAGAGCAGCTCGCAGACCTTTCTAGGCATGCCTATTTACCCACAACTAGACTTAACGGTTGTAAAATGTAACAAGGTCATTTCGGTCATTTCATGTGCGGCAAATAGCACTTCCAATAAATCAATCCTAGACATCATCTAGGTGTACCTAAAGTACTTACACTGAAATTTTCTACCTATATTACGCATCAAATTATCGACCAGACATTTACCTAAATCGCCTTAGTGTTTATTGTCCCGATAATATCTGGCAGTGGTCTTTCCTCTATCATAGGGAACACGGACACAAATTATTATTGTGCTTAATTACTGTATGATAACTTAGTATGATGCATGTTCATGACAAATTTCCGGGATTAATCAACAACTCATAGGACCAAATGATCCATGAAGTTTCAAGAAATTAGCGATACTGCGAGTATTCAAATGAAAGCAAGTCTTTACCAATTAAATCTGAAAATGTACAAATTCATTATACACTAGAGAGAACTAATGAATAGATATGACATTAATTCTCAAATGCTATGCCAATAAGCAACATAAAGATCATAGGACATGCTAAAAAGGGAAAAAGAGTGCGAGCTGAATCATTTAGCTCTACACTAAGAATGAAACAAAGATACATAATAATAAGAAGTAGATAAAAAAATGAAATAGCGGACAACATTTGAAATTTGGTTTTAAATCAAGAATCACTTGTGAGGTAAGGGATGAAGTAAATGATGGAGGAGTGGTATCTATTTATAGAGCATTTTTGTAAACTAGCCGTTTTTGTACCGTTAACTAGCCGTTATACATTTTAATAAATTATTTTTGGGTGAAAAATACGTATGACTACTGTTCACAAATACGTACGATTACTGTTCACAAATACATACTGCCATCGTTCACAAAATGTATGACTCATGCTCACAAATACGCACGGTCTTGTTCACGGATCAGAAGCGTTATCAGAAGCAAGATATCGTTCACCGATTAATCGCTCATCATCTTCAACCTTCGACTTCGTGCTCAAACTTCTTCTTTTCTTCTTTTTTTTCACCTTCCTTTAACTTCTTGCCATAACTAACCTATTTAGCAATTCTAACCTATCGTAATTATCCTAATCTTTAAACATGATAAATCTAAACAAAACAAAACAAAGATGTAACTCACAGATGATAAACGAACCGTCAAATTCTACTTACCAACTTTCCAAAGAAAACTCCAATAAGAGGTGTTGGTGAGTGAATGACTTATTATCTCTACCGATGGATGGGTAAAGGAGGCATTCGGTGAGGAATAAACGATAATGTTTGATTTAAATCGCGTGTAGGTTTGGATGCGATATCCTAATAATAATGACTAATAGGTCCAAATAGTAATAAATAACCAAAAACATTGTTATGAATTTTATATGTAATAAATACCCAAAATTTCGAAAACTTCCAAAATTTACCAAAATTCCGTCGTAAAATAATGACTCTCAAAATAAATTGTTAACTCAAAACTAATTCTCCATTAATTTCTAAAATATTTGAAGTATACAAAATTACGAAAATTATAATAATCTTGTCCAAATCAATCCGAAGTTTCATTAAACCAATTGACCCGGAAAATGCCATGAATGCATGCCAAAATACTTATGCACAATTTAAGCAAATAGTGAATAAGCAAAGAACAAACATAATTCGTACTAAATTACTTTAATATTCTAACCCCTAATGTGGGGCGTTACAGTTTTAACTAATTTTACATGACTAAATGTTGATTTTGCATGATTTCAACTGGATTTTGCATGATTTAAATCATACTATATACTTTGACAAATTGTTTTTGCATGAACTAAAGTTTTTCACTGGTTTTATTTTGAAGGAGTAAATATGCCACCTTGCAGTAGAACTCGAGGAGCTCGACTTCGTTCTCGCTCTCACTAGGGGAGCACAGATGAGTCCCATGTCCCACAAAATGTAGGGACACATTCTGCTCCCAGATCTGAGGCACCTAGTGTGCAACCCGAGGAGCCGCCACCTCCTCCTACTATGCCTGCGATGTATCCGCAGTTTTTCCAGGCCTTTGCCCAGACTTTCACCTTCGCCATAGGTCAAGGGTCTCAGACTCTAGTGCCAGCTCCAGTGGCTAAGGGCGGGTAGTATGATAAACTGCGGAAGTTTGGAGCGGTCGACTTTCATGGTACCACTAATCCGGAGGAAGCTGAATCTTGGCTGAAGAGGACAGAGAGGGTACTTGTTCAGATGAAGTGCTCAGATGAGGAGAAGCTGGAGTATACAGTGAGTCTATTGCAGGGGGATGCTCTTCACTGGTGGGAGTCAGTGCCACAGAGTCAGGATGTGCCACCAGTGCTTTCATGGAGGGATTTTGGAGAGTTGTTTAGGAAGAAATACCTCTCCCGGGTCTATATGCAGGGGAAGGTCAGGGAGTATGAACTAAGATTCACCCAGTTATCTCGATATGCAGCTCATATTGTGGCCAATGAGGAAGACAAGTGCAGAAAGTTTGAGGGAGGCCTCTACCTGGGCATCAAGGAGAAGGTGATCGTCCACAATTTCTGTGATTATCAGCAGCTAGTGGATGTTGCACTCCAGACTGAGAAGCTGAAGAACATCAGGCAGGAGGTGAGTAGGAAGAGAAAGAGCAGAGAGCAGTCATCTAGGAGAGGGGGTAGTGTACAGTCAGCTGACAGGGGCGGGAAGAGTGCTCGGACTCAGAGTCAGGGTGGCAGTAGTACCCCTCAGCAGAGCAAGCAGATCAGGACAGGGTCAGTACAAGCTTCCTCAGTGGGAGAAAACAGCAGGACTGAGAGAAGTAGGAACCAGAACCCTTAATGTGAGCACTGTGGGAAGTTGCATCGGGGAGGGTGCTATAAGCTTTTGGGTACCTGTTTCAAGTGTGGAGAGAAGAGCCACAGAATTAAAGATTGTCCTCAGATGACTAGGGGGGAAGGATCTTAGCTTCAGGCTCAGAGGAGAGCAAAGACAGTAGGGACCAGACCAGCTGCTGGGGTAGGCAGTTCAGGGTCAATGAGGAAGCCCAATCCTCCAGGGAGACCGAGAGGGCAAGCACAGGCTCGGGTGTTTGCTATAACTCAGGAGGAGGCTGCAGCCGCATCGGAGGTTGTTACTGGTATGGCTCAACTTTTTCACTCTGATGTGTATGTTCTTTTTGATTCTGGTTCTACGCATTCCTATGTCTCTGCCAGTATGATATTGCCTGGTATGCAGTCAGTTCTTTTGGATGATTTTCTGCTTGTTAGTACTCCGTTAGGGAGGAATGTTATTGTGAGCCGGATCTTTCGAGATTGTGAGCTTGTGATCGATGGATCTAGTTTGGTAGTGGATCTGCTACCTCTAGATCTGAAGGGGTTAGATGTGATCGTCAGAATGGATGTGATGGAGAAGTATAAGGCGAAGCTGGATTGTGGTCGAAAGGAAGTGGAGTTTGATCTGGGTGAGGGTCAGAAAGTGATTTTCAGAGGAGACAGAAAGATGACACCGCCAAGGCTTATTTCAGCTTTGTTAGTTGATAAACTGCTGGGAAGAGGCTGTGAGGTTTTCTTGGCGTGTGTAGTGGATACTGGTGTGCAGGACAGCAGGGTGGAGGATATTCCCATTGTGAGGGAATTTCCTAATGTGTTTCTTGAGGAGTTGCCCGGTTTGCCACCGGAGAAGGAGATTGAGTTTCCTATTGATTTAGCTCCCGGGACGGCTCCTATCTCTATTCCACTTTACAGGATGGCTCCAGCTGAGCTGAAGGAGTTTAAGGAGCAGTTGGAGGATTTATTAGAGAAGGGGTTTATTAGACCGAGCACCTCACCTTGGGGAGCGCCGTGCTCGGTCTTGTTTGTTAAAAAGAAAGATGGAACATGGAGAATGTGCATTGATTACAGAAGGATCAATAAGGTGACAGTAAGGAACAAGTATCCTTTGCCTTGGATAGATGATTTGTTTGATCAGCTGCAGGGGGCAACGGTCTTTTCTAAGATAGATCTCAGGTCTGGCTACCATCAACTCAGGATTAAGGAGTCTGATGTGAGCAAGACAACTTTCAGAACACGGTATGAGCATTATGAATTTCTGGTTATGCCATTCGGACTGACCAATGCTCCTGCTGCTTTTATGGATCTGATGAACAGGGTTTTTAAGGAGTTTTTGGATCAATTTGTTATCGTGTTCATCAATGACATTCTGGTATATTCCAGGAGTGAGGGAGAACATGAGGAGCACTTGAGGATTGTATTGCAGAGGTTGAGGGAGAGAGAGCTGTATGCCAAATTCACCAAATGTGAATTTTGGCTTCGTGAAGTAGTCTTCCTTGGTCACATTGTTTCTGAGAAGGGGGTGCATGTGGACCAAAAGAAGATTGAAGCAGTGGTGAACTGGCATGCTCCGACGACAGTGACAGAGGTGAGGAGTTTTCTGGATTTAGCAGGCTATTACGGGAGATTTGTTGAGGGTTTCTCGATGATTGCCGCTCCTTTGACTAAATTGTTGAGAAAGAACCAGAAGTTTGTCTGGAGTAATGAATGCCAGTAGAGCTTTGAGGAGCTCAAGCACAGATTGACTAGTGTTCCAGTTCTGGCTTTGCCTATAGGTGAGGGAGGTTATACTGTGTATAGTGATGCTTCCAGAAAGGGGTTACGATGTGTGCTTATGCAGGGAGATAAGGTGATAGCATATGCCTCACGGCAGCTAAAACCTTATGAGGTGAATTATCCGAACCACGATCTGGAATTAACAATTGTGATCTTTGCTTTGAAGATCTGGAGGTATTGTCTGTATAGAGTTCAGACTAGGATCTTCATAGATCACAAAAGTCTCAAATATCTGTTGAGTCAGAAGGAGCTGAATTTGAGACAGAGGAGCCGGATTGAGCTGCTTAAAGACTATGACCTATTGATTGAGTATCATCCAAGGAAGGCAAATGTTGTTACAAATGCTTTGAGCAGGAAGTCTTCTATAGCATATGTGCAGACAGTCTATCTGCCGCTATTGGAAGAGATGGCTAAGCTCAGGATCAGTTTAAAGCAGGAGGAATCTGATTGTGTGATTGCTACTTTTAGGGTGAGACCGATCCTCAGGGAAAAAATGAGAGAGTTGCAGGATCAGGATGCAGAACTGGGTAAGTTGCGGGAAGATATTCAGAAGGGTAAGAAGTCTGATATGATGGTGAGTGATGATGGAATCCTGACAGTCGGGAATAGGCTATATATTCCTGATGTCAAGGAGGTGAAGGATGAGATTCTGGATGAGGCGCACAATGCCCCTTATGCTATGCACCCAGGTAGTACCAGGATGTACAGGGATCTTAAGGAGCATTTCTGGTGGAGAGGTATGAAGAAAGATGTGGCCGAGTATGTGAGTAAGTGTCTGGTGTGTTAGTAAGTCAAGGCTGAGCATCAGGCACCTTTAGGCCAGTTAAGGCCCTTATCTATTCCTGAGTGGAAGTGGCAGAGGGTGACTATGGATTTTCTGATGGGATTGTCCAAGACTAGTAGGAGGCATGATGCCATATGGGTGATTGTGGATAGATTGATAAAATCAGCCCATTTTCTAGTAATCAGACAGACAAATCCTCTGCATGTGCTAGCCAAGAAGTATATTGATGAAGTTGTTAGATTGCATGGGATCCCAGATTCGATTATGTCTGATAGGGATCCTCGCTTTACTTCGAGATTTTGGGGCAGTTTGTAGGAGGCTTTGGGTACTAAGTTGAGTTTCAGCACTGCTTTTCATCCTCAGACTGATGGTCAATCTGAGAGGACCATTTGGACTCTTGAGGGAATGCTCAAGGCTTGTGTGATGGATTTTAGAGGAGCATGGGATGAGCACTTGCCTCTGATCAAATTTGCCTACAATAATTTGTATCATTCGAGCATTCAGATGGTGCCGTATGAGGCTCTGTATGGGAGGAGATGTAGGACTCCTGTATGTTGGGATGAAGAGGGAGACAGGAAACTTTTGGGTCCAGAGTTGATACAGATGACCGTTGATAAGGTCAAATTGATAAAGTATAGGCTGAAAGCAGCTCAGGATAGGATGAAAAGCTATGAAGATGCTCATCGGAAGGAGATGGAGTTTGAGGTCGGCAAGAAAGTTTTTGTCAAGACTTCTCCTTGGAAAGGGATTCTGAGATTTGGTAGGAAGGGTAAGCTGAGTCCGAGGTATGTGGGGCCTTATGAGATTCTAAAGCGGATCGGTCCGTTGGCCTATAAATTAGCATTGCCTCCTGAGCTATCACAGATTCATGATGTGTTTCATATTTCTATGTTGAGGAGATATCGATCATATCCTTCTCATGTCATTCAAGCTGATGAAGTTCAGTTGAGTGATGAGTTATGAAGAGCGTCTAGTGCAGATTTTAGATACAAAAGAAAAGGTTCTTAGGAACAAGACGGTGTAGCTAGTCAAGGTCTTGTGGAGGAACCATTCAGTGGAAGAGGCCACGTTGGAGCCATTGGAAGCTATGAAGGAGAAGTATCCTCATCTCTTCATTGATATAGGTACGAATTTCAAGGATGAAATTCTTTTAAGGTGGGAGAAATGTTGGGCCCGATTCGCATTAAGCATGTTTAAATTATTTTTGAGGTTTAGTTTGCCTAATTTTCCTTTTGAAATTAATTTGGGATTTTTAGTGGGATGTTAGTGCTTAATAAATAGAAATAAATGGAAGGGTTTTAGTTAAATTAGAGTTTTGATAAATTGTTAGAAGTTAAAGGCATAAGATGGTGTAAGGGTATTTTAGGAAGTTTACTTAAGTTTATAAGGTTAAAGGCTAAGGAGGAGGGCTTAATTGGTCTTTTAGTTTAATTAAAACAAGAAGAAATGAAGTAAAGAGTGAAGTGGTCGTATGAATGAGGAATAAATCACGAAATTTGCAAGGAAAAGAAGAGTTTATTGAAACTACAACGTTTTGGAGGCTTAGGTATAAGTAAAAAAAAACAAAGTTTCCTAAGTCATTTACAAGAGAGCTACGAAATTCACAAAGAGAAAGAGAGGGAGAGTGACCTTGGGTGGAGATAAGGAGAAGAAGAAGAAGAGTTAGGGCTTGTTGATTCCTTGCTTTAGAGAAAAGTTTCTAAGAGTTTCTATAAGAAGAAAGAGAAAAAGGAAGGATTAATCTTCCAATAGAAGCAAGAAGAGAATTTCGTGGGTTTCATATAGGTAAGGGAATTTCAAATTTTTTTTGAGATTCTTGATTGGGTTTTGATGCTAATAGATTAGTTAAGGTATGGGTAAGGTTAGATGGGATTGAATTTATGTTTTCCTTTCCTTAGAAATTCCAATTTTGCTATCTCTTATGCTTATGGGAATATGTATGCTTAATGAAGGTGAAGTGAGGCAATTAGAGTTAGCGGATGAGCCAATTGACTAACCTCCAAGCTAAAGGATTTCAGGTGGGTGATTTCTTAATAATTGATATAATAGGCATATTAAAGTTTTCATAATAAATGAAAATTAATGCTTTCCAATGACTTAGAATTTTTGTATGAATTACTTTTTGTGATGTTTTTAACTTGTATGTGATGTTCTTTGATTGTGAATTTATGTTAGAATCATTTGTATAATGGTTTGTTAAGTGAAAAAGACAAGAATTTGTGATTTCGGAAAAAGATTGCCATTTTGGCCAATTATACGAAAATGAATTTTGTAAAGGCCAATTGAGGCTACTGATTATAAATTGTGTGAATTATGTGTTTTTTTTGGGTTTGTGGTGGTCTCATAAGAGTCAGGTGCACCTGTCTACCCATAGGCTTCTCCCGACTGCCCGCTAGTGGCATTGGAGTTTTTCACGGACTCCCATAAGTTACGACTACACATGACCGCTTCGCCGGAATGTGTAGTACGTTCCGTTTCGGATCTACCTGAACCACTTTGTTTTTGATTTTGTGAAATGTTAGATTACTTTGTGATGTGTTACATTTATAAATTGTTTGATGTGCTAAATTCTGCGAAAATATTTGAAAATTGTCAATGTTTTTCTTAATGTGATATTGTCTTGAAAATGAAAGAATGAATAATGGTTTTTGTTTATATTCTCGTTTATTAAGTTATTACCCACGGAGCCGTCGAGCTCACCCCCCATTTCGTCTCCATAGGTATTGAGCGAGAAATCGAGTCGCCACATCGGGATTAGGGCGATACTCCGATGCATTTTGCTTTTGAAGTCATGTTTTGAGAAAACAAAGCATTAGCTAGCATATTGGCTAATTGTTGTTCTTTGTACTTTCACTTTTACCATTTTGGATGTAATCGGGCTAGAATGCCCTCTGAATATTTGTATTAACTTATTTCCATGTAAATATAAGGGTTTCGAATTTTAAATGTACCTTGTATATGTTTTCTAAGAATATGGATGTATGGTTGAAATTGATAAAAGCAAGCATGAGATTGTATTTCTTTAGGTTTTGAAATGGGTAGATGCCTAAGAGTGTGTTACTACCATTGGAGTTTGGGATAATTGGATTAGATTGTGTTGTGGAAGCTTGGATATTGAGTTTTCTTTATGCAGGTAATGGAGTTTAGATGAGAAACTTGAAGTTTTGGCTAGAGCAATTATTGGGGAGGTGCTGTCCAATTTTTCCTAAAATGGACAGAACTTCGCTTGGATTTTAGACCTTCTTAGAGCTTGAATTAGGTTGGGAGGTCTTCTTGAAGATTGTAGCATATGTTTATAGTTTTCTAATGGTGTATAATGTTCCTTATTTGGAGTTGGGAGTATAAACTTATAGGGGTTAGACCTAGTTCAGTTACTGTTCATTTGGTAAACTTGGGCAGAAACTTGATTTGGGTTTTCGAAAGTTTTAGAGCTTGAATTGAATTGGGATGTCTTCTTGAAGAATGTATTACTTGTTTAGAGCTTTCTAATGATGTATAATTGGTCAAATTTGGACTTAGGATGAAAAAGTTATGAGGTTGGGAAAATGGCAGGTACTGTTCATTTGGTCAAGTTACTGTTCCATTGGCTATTGTATAGGCAAAAACTTTGAGAGGGTTTTTACCTCCTTAAACAACTGAATTGATTTTTTCTCCCTTCATAAAACTTTTAGATTATCTTTTTATCTTTCCAATGGGGTATAATTCAACATTTTTGGACTTTTGTGTTAAAAGATATGGTTTTTCAAACTTCTGATATATTATAGGACCCTTTTCAATTTGGCAGAAACTTTGAAGCACTTTTTGAACCTCTTAAAGGCCAAAGTAGTTTTTCCATCCTTCATGGAAGTTGTAGAGCTTCCTTTGAGCTTTCTTTTGATACCCAATTTGTCAATTTTGTAGTTTGGGAACAAAAGTTATGATTTTTGTAAATTCTGAAATTTTCCTACAGATCCAGATTTCATCATTAGGCGTGGCCACGCCTAGTCTCTAAATTTATTAGACGTGCTCACGCCTAATCTCTGAATGTCCTCCTCTCACTCTTTTGCTTGTAAATTTTTCGTTTGGCCTCCGATTCACTCTATTTTTGAAGAATTGGTTTTCTAAGAAAAATTTTCTACCCTCTCATACAAATTTTAGAATTTGTGGGATTAAGTTGAATTTTGTCGGATTTTATCAAAGAGAGACTATTAGTCGGACATATTGAACATGCTTCCGTATTTCGGTGATTTCTTGATCTCGGGAGCTCTGATTGAATTGATTTTTGTTTCTAATTATTATAGAGACATGGAATTTTATTTTAGCTTAGAAATCGGATTTAATTATGGGCCCGAAGCAGATTAATTTTTATTGGAGGATTACTAGGGTGAATTCCTCGAGATTGGTTCGAATGACATCAAATTAAGTATGTTTTGAGTTTAAGTTCGTGGTGAGGAATCCCTCCCTCGTGGGATGCGCATTCAGATGTCACGTAGGACGTTGGACCCGCGACTTACCGGGGAGGGGTTCCAACAATAACTCGTTGATAGATCAATTTAGTATCCTATTGGTGTAGTTGAGGACTTACTGCTGAAAGTTGGTAAGCTTATAATTTCAGGTGATTTTGTTGTGCTTAAGATGGACTTTATTATGCAAGTTTCTATAATTTTAGGAAGAATTGCTTTTTAAATGGTTATTTAGGATATAACTAGATTCCAATAGCCCTAGAGGATCAGGAGAAAACCACATTCACTTGTCCCTATGGTACATTTGCATATCGTAGGATGCCTTTCGGTTTGTGCAATGCTCTTGCCACTTTCTAGCGCTGCATGATGTCTATATTCTTCGACATGTTGGAGAGTATACTTGAGGTATTGATGGATGACTTTTCTATTTTTGGTTCTTTTTTTGATGCATGCTTGTTCAATCTAGAATAGGTTCTACAGAGGTGTGAATAAACTAATCTCATGCTAAATTGGGAAAGTGTCATTTCATGGTACAAGAAGGAATCATCCTAGGCCAAAAAATTTCAAGTAACAAGAGGTGGATCCAGCGAAAATTAAAATCATCAATAAATTACCACCCTCCAATTCGATTAGAGCAATAAGTAGTTTTCTTGGGTATACAGGGTTTTATCGAAGATTATTAAAGATTTTTCCAAAATTTCTAAGCCCTTATGTGTTTTGTTGCAAAAGGAAGTCCCTTATTAATTTACTTATGAATGTCTTGATGTTTTCAACAGGTTGAAAAAGGAACTTACCTCAGCTCCTATAATGGCCACACCGAATTGGGATCTCCCTTTTGAGCTGGTATGTGATGCTACTGATTATGCACTTGGGGCTATGTTAGGACAAAAACCGGATAAAAAATTACATGTCATCTATTATGCTAGCAAAGTTCTTAGTGATGCTAAAATTAATTATGCGACTATAGAGAAGGAATTACTAGCAGTAGCTTTTGCATTTGATAAATTTAGATCTTATCTTGTTGGTTCCAAAGTCATTGTGTACACTAACCATTCTACTTTGAAATATTTGCTTACACAGACATATGCCAAACCAAGGTTGATCAAATGGATTTTACTCTTGTAGGAATTTGATTTGAAAATTAGAGATAAGAAACGATCCGAAAATTCGGCGGCTGACCACCTTTCACGACTTGAACAAAGTGACAAGATGGGAGAGGAATCGATCAATGATGCCTTTCCTGATGAGGATCTATGATCTATTAAGGAAAAAGGTCCTTGGTTTGCTGATCATGTTATCTTCTTGGTGTCCAATATCATTCTAGGTGATTATTCATACCATAAGAGAAGGAAATTCTTATCTGAGATAAAGAATTACTTTTGAAAAGACCCGTTGCTCTTTAGGAGGTGTGCTGATTGGGTAATTAGAAGATGTACACCTAATGAGGAGATGCAGTCCGTGTTTCATCATTGTCATACTTCTCTTTATGGCAGACATCATGGGGATAACAAAACAGCAGTAAAGGTTTTACAATCCAAGTTTTATTGGCCTACCTTTTTCAAAGGTGCTAGAACTTTTGCCATGACACGTGATAAATGTCAAAGAATAGGGAACATTGGTAGAAAGCATGAGATGCCTCAGTTAGGGATTCTAGAGGTTGAACTCTTTGATGTATAGGGTTTGGACTTTATAGGACCGTTTCTAGTATCCTTCGTTAATGAATACGTCCTTGTGGCGGTTGATTATGTATCCAAATGGGTGGAAGCTATAGTTTTGTCTAACAACACTGGAGCTAGTGTTGTCAAATTCGTTAAGAAGCATATATTTTCAAGATTTAGTGTTCCAAGAGCTATAATCAATGACAATGGGGTACATTTTCAAAATCATCAATTCAAATCTTTATTGGAAAAATATGGGTGCATCATAAGTTTGGAGCCACCTGTCACCCACAAACTAGTGGGTAAGTTGAGGTATCTAATAGGGAAATTAAGCAAATTTTAGAGAAAACTGTTAATACCTTAAGAAATGATTGGAAATTGAAGCTTAATGACTCTTTTTAGGTGTACAAGATAGCATACAAGACTCCCTTGGGGATGTCTCCTTATCGATTAGTTTTTGGGAAATCTTGTCATCTTCTGGTTGAAATTGAACGTAAGGCGTTATGGGCAATCTAGAATTTGAACTATGATCTTAGGTAAGCCGGAAAAAGGAGACTGATGGAGTTGAATGAGATTGATGAATTTCTCCTAAATGCTTTTGAGAATACTCAAATATATAAGGAGAGAACTAAGGCTTTTTCATAACAAGTATATCCTTTGGCGAGAATTTAAACTTGGTCAAAAAGTTTTGTTATTTAACTCTCGTTTAAAATTGTTCCCAGGAAAATTACAATTAAGATGGTCTAGACTTTTCGTGGTGACCAAAGTATATCCATATGGAGACGTAGAGATTAGAAGGGATGATCGACAACCCTTTATGGTCAATGAAAAATGAGTCAAGCACTATTCTGATGGAGAAATGGTTGGATTTATCTCCACCATCACATTCAAACATTGACATCATGATGACCGAGTCTAGCTGAGGGCATTAAATTTAGAGCTTTTTAGGAGGCAACCTAACATTTCTAACCCTCTTTGTGATTTTATTAGTTTCATTTTTATCATATCTTCTTATTTTAGTTTTTTGTGTGTTGCATAAGGCTAGTGTTTATAAGACATCCCAATGATACCTCTTATTTGCATGAGGAATAGCGTGATCATGGCTTTTCAACCCTAGAGGTAAGATCCATGCTAAGTGTGGGGGGAGGTAAGTAGCAATGTCTCTTTGTTTTCTTAGCACTCATACATCATACATATAGTCCTATGATGTCATTAAATGAGTATAAGGGAAAAGAAGAGTGAATAAGGTGGGGAAATTTTTACTTCACTGAGGAAGTCTGTTTAACGAATTTGAACTCTGTTAAGCGGACTCATAGATTCAGCATAAGGTAGAAAGACCCGAGAAGGTCCATTGAGCAGACACACTTCGACTTAATGGACCTCTAGTGTTAGAATAATAAAGGAGACCCGTAAATGTCCGCTTAATGACTTTACTTGCATTCAAAATTAAAACACCTTTTTCTCTTCTTTTCCCATACTTTCTCCCTAACCTGTTGTCGTCTTCTAGTCTCCCCTACGTTCTCTCTTGCCTTTGTCCACACCCCCAAGTTTTTCATATTTCCCTTCATTCTTCTCCCTTTCTCGGCCCTTTACAAACCCCATCCCCACGACATTCCATAATAGCTAGCCCTAGTCTCTTTAATCGTCTTCCTCTCTTCGCTCTCTTCATGTTTGAAGACTTCTAGCGATTCTCTTAAGGTTTTGGGCAGATTGTATGCCATTTATACTTCTATTAGGTATGGGTAAGTGTTCTTTAATGTTGGAACTTCACTGTGTGCCTAAATATTGTTAAGTCCAAATGACTTTACTTAGATATGATTTTGATGTATAACAAAAGAGCAAAATAAAAGAAAAACCAAAAGAAGACGAAGTCAGAAAGACGAAGTTAGACATACAGACGAAGTCATACAGACGAAGGAACACAGACGCAGATGCAAATAATAAAGCAGACGTAGACGCTAAGAAAAGCAGACGTAGACGCTAAGAAAAGCAGACACAGATGCTAAGAAAAGCAGACGCAGACGCTAAGCAAAGCAGACGAAGACGCTATACAAATAGAAAGAAGCAAACGCAGACGCAGATGCAAATAATAAAGCAGACGCAGACACGAAAGAAATAAGCAGACGCAGACGTAAATAGAAAGAAGCAGACGCAGACGCAGAAACACAGACGATAAAATATAGACGAAGAAAAACAGATGCAGATTTAAAAAAGAAGACGAAGGAGTCAGTTCGAGTTAGTTACAGAACTCAACTGAATAACCGTTTCTTTAAAGATTCAAGAAACAAGAATCAAGAAGCAGTTACAGACGAATGCTATAAATACAAGTCGAAGTCGAAGATTGCAAAGTTAGCCAAAGTTAGAAAAGTTAGACAACGTGATCATAAAAGCATTCTATTTAGCTGAGAGCTATTTTACTGTAACAAGTGTGCAAACACTTTTATGAGAGAAAGTAGTGCAGATAGCCTGCAGAGGCTAAGTGTGAAAGAATACTGATTGTAGAGACCTGAAGAGGCTTAAAAAGAATACTTGTAATGTTGAAAGAGATAGTAGAAATCTCAGAAGAAACTCTGAGGACTGGACGTAGCCCACGGTTTGGGGTGAACCAGGATAAAACACTGTGTCAACCACTCTCACTCTCTATCTCTATTTTTAGATTCAAGTTTTATCATTACTTAATCAGTAAACAGTTTCCAAAGATTTTTCAAAAAAGGAGAATACACAATTCAACCCCCCCTTCTCGTGCATTCTATATCGTTTTATAAGCATTGTATTAACGTATGATTCACTTCAATTGGTATCAGAGCCTGGTATCCAAGGATTACTTTAGCAAAGTGTGGACCAAAGATAATGGCGGAATCACATATGTACATCGCAGAAGGAGCCTCAGTCACTAGACCTCCAACATTTAATGGAGAAGACTATCATTACTGGAAAGATAGGATGCGGCTATTCATTGAATCTACTCATGTCGACCTTTGGGACGTGATAGAGAACGGACCCTATACACCTGTAGATGATGATGGCAATTCTATTCCACGAGTCAGATGGACGGCTGACCATAAGGCAAGAATACAACTGAACTCAAAGGCGAAGTTCTTCTTGACGTGTGCCCTAAGCAGAAGCGAGTATGATAAAGTTCATAGATGCGATACTGCAAAGGAGATGTGGGACACATTGTCCATTGCTCACGAAGGCACAAGTCAAGTTAAAGAATCCAAGATAAGTATTCTTGTGCACCAGTATGAACTTTTCAGGATGAAAGATGAAGAATCTATTGATCAGATGTTTGGAAGATTTCAAACAATTTTCAATGGATCAAGACCATGTTCGAAAGATCCTAAGAAGCCTTCCGAAGAGATGGAGACCTAAAGTTACTGCGGTGCAAGAAGCTAAAGACTTGAGCGTGTTAAAGCTTGACGAGTTACTTGGATCCTTGAAGATTCATGAAGTTGAACTCGATGCTGAAGACAAGCCCAAACGAGACAAGTCGATAGCGCTGAAGGCTAGACATAAGAATCACAAGACTCAAAGACGGAGGAAATCATCAAAAGCGTTAAAGATTGAAGAGTCAAAGGATGACAACTCCAGCCAATCAGAATCAGAGTCAAGTGATGAAGACGACGAGTTATCTTTCATCTCTAGAAAGATAAGACGCATGTGGAAGAAGAAGTTCAGAGCAAACCAGACTTTCAAAAAGAATGTCAAAGATGAAGCCAAACCAGAGAAGTCATCTATCATTTTCTATGAATGCAATCAGCCTGGACACTACAAGTTTAGCGCCCCCTCACCGTAGGGTACACATCGGGACGCCCGAAGGTCGCTCCGACACGTATCCCACGATAAAGGTGCACTACCAGAAAAATTCCGACTGATAATACATATGGCATCGCAATAAATAAGACCACAATATATCAGAAGTCAGTAAATTTAAAATAAAAAATATTAATATGGTACAATCATCCAATAGCAGAATAGACAAGTCTATCAGTTCCCTAAACAAAACCAAAAAGGAAACTGATACAAGCATCTATCCTAAGTCATCTGCAAAAGTCCAACCCAGCTGACCGACCTGTGTGCCATCGCTTCTCTTGCCAGCACGCTCGCACGGCAGGAAAAGACTATCTCCGGAGCTAGGAGTCTACTATAACGATCCTGAAAAATAGGTTGCAATTTTGGGAGAGTTTGCGAACTCAGTGAGAAACCATCATCGATGGTTCACTCAAATCATGCATTACGCAAATTATGCAAAGACGCAAGACAAGAAGATATAATTAGTATATACAATTTGCAGTAGCCTATAACAGTTTGCAGTATCATATCACGATTCACAGTATTATGTAACAGTTTATAATAGCATGTAACAATTTGCAATCTCTCATGTCATCACATAATTCAGTAAGTGTCGCAATTCAATCAGTCATGTGTATACAATGCATATGAGACTCTTTTCCGATTATTCGATGTTGTGCCCAAGTGTTCATCAAGATTCGATGGGGGACGCGTCTGTGATTTCTCCTCCGCTCGAGGTCGGGCCAAGACAAAGGTTCGAGCTCGAGACTCTTTTCAGTGATAATAGCAACTTGGGTCACATATCCATTATCTGATCATGCATTTATGCATGTAATGCAGTATTTAGTAATTCAGTGTATGGCTATAAAAGCCCAGTATTGCATTTCTTAGTGTCATGCAGTAGTCCAATCCAATACAGTAAAAGCATGCCATTCGATCATGTACATTTCAGTAATCATGCAATTTCACATTGGCAAGTAAATCACATTGAGCATTTAGACAATAAGGAATTCGAGAAACCAACTAGGTTACTCACCTGTAACTTCCGAGCTACTGCCTGAAAGTTTCAGCAATGTCCGTGGAATGACGATCCAACGGTGCCTCTATAGCAGTAAAATACAGCCCCATTACTAGATGCTCAATTAAACAATTCAGTGATGCATATGTCTCAATGAAATTATGTACAATGCATGTTCACGATTTTCGATGCTAAAACTCAATTTTGAACTCTTATGCCCCATTCTAATTCTTCGCTCAATTGATCGACAATAATTGATCCAATCCTAGAATCCAGTTCAATTTCCTCAATTCAAACTCCCTATAACAATTTCCTATTCATTGGATCAAAGCCTTTATTAAAAATCTCAATTAAAACTCCGATTGTCCCAATTCAATACTTAGGTCACAATAGGAACCATAATTGACCTTAATCTCTATAAATCAATGCCATTTAAATTAAATTCTAACTTCCATAATTATCCTCAATTGTAGACCTTTTTTTCCTAGTTCACCATGAATTGGAATCACCTCAATTGGAGGTCTACACCAAAAGTTATGCCCAATAATCAAAAATCAATCTAATCGAAAATGCCCTCACCATGACGCTAAGGGTTGCTTCGCATGGCGTGCATCCTTCTAAATGGCTTTCGCTTGTGAACGAAAACGCCACCGCGTGAACTCCGACGTCGCAGAAACAAGCGGCGAGGCTGCGCCAGACGTCGCGACGTGCGGGTCGCGCCACCGTCTTCTCCGATTGCATTTCGTCCATTTCTCACTCTAAAACCTCCATTAACACTCTCAACTACCCAAATCAACCATAATAAATGCCATAAATGCATCAGAAACCATTAATAACAAAATTAAAGCCATAAATACTTACCAATCAAGTTCAAATCCACAAATCTCTCAAAATCACCGTAAACCCTAAAATCCTTCAAAATCCACGATTAACCACTCTCCAATCTTCTCAACCTTCATCCTCCACAAGAATCAAGTTAGCCATACACAATAAGAGGAAAACCACAAGAAATAGTCAAGATCTCTTACCAACGAAAGGGATCGACGTTCACCGTGGGAGGAGGAAGAGAAGAAGCTAGCTTTTTTCCTTAAGAAAATCCTCAATTCCAACCTAAGCTATTTATAGACATAGGTCTCCAAATCAGTTCAATTTTCAGTCTCTAAATTTCAATGGCTCAACATTTTTATTTCCTAACAGTATAACTCTAATTTTTCCATCGCCATTGGACAATTCTTTCAGTCTCATACGGTTAATCGGTCTGTCACTCGAAAATTTCCGGTCCGGGCATTTCTCCCGAATTTCCAGAAAATTTCCTATAAGCACTATCAATTGCCAATCGCTCTTAAAATATTCTAAATCAGTCATTCAAGCCCAATTACTCCTAATTTCTCAATTAATCATGATCCAGTCAGTTTCCAGTTCCCAATCCAATCAATTCATACTCACAATTAAAATGCCGAAAAATCATGAATGCATGTACCTATGAATAAGGGAATATGCAAGAAACCTGTTCCTCTATGATTAGAGGTCAGAACATGTTCAATCAGTGAATGCAATGAAACCTATCATCGACCCAATATCACCATAGTGGTTCTTTGCTATCAAGAACGGATGTTACAATTCACCCCTCCTAATAAAAATTTCGTCCTCGAAATTTAATACCTGTCCGATCGAATAAATGAGGATACTGACTCCTCATAAGCTCCTCAGTCTCCTAAGTAACTTCCTCAGAAGAGTGGTTCTTCCAAAGGACTTTCACCAATGGAATCTCCTGCTCTCACCGCTGACCCGTGATCCTATAATCTGTATCGGCTCCTCAATATAACTCAAATCACTGGCTACCTTAGTCTCCTGAGCCGGAATCACATGTGTCGGGTCTGAACGGTATCGTCGGAGCATACTAACATGAAACACGTCATGCATCTAGGACATCTCACTCGGTACCGCCAATCTGTAAGCCAACGGTCCTATCCTCTCAAGGATTTCATACGGACCAATATACCGAGGGCTCAACTTGCCCTTACGGCTAAACCTCAGTACTCCTTTCCAAGGAGACACCCGGAGAAACACTTTGTCACCCACATAGTACTCCATCTCTCGCCGATGCTGATACACATAACTTTTCTGTCTGTCCTGAGCTGCCTTGATGTGACTCCGGATCCACTGTACCTTATCCACTGTATCCTGAATAAGCTCGGGACCCTCAATCGATCTCATACCCTCTTCATCCCAATACAATGGCGATCGACACGGCCTCCCATACAAGGCCTCATACGGTGCCATCCCAATACTACTCTGATACTGGTTATTATATGCAAACTCGATCAGTGCCAAATACTAATCCCATGATCCTCTGAACTCCAATACACAAGCTCGAAGCATATCCTCAACAATCTTAATCGTCCTCTCACTCATCCATCCGTTCGAGGATGAAACGCAGATCAAGTTCGCCTAGTACCCATAGCATCAGAGGCTCTTCCAAAACTCGAGTGAACTCCGGGTCCCCGCTCGAGACTATCGACAACGGAACCCCATGCAACCGCACAATCTTTGCCACATACTTGGGCCAACTGATCGAGAGTATTACTCTCCTCATCGGCAAGAAGTGAGCCGATGAATAATCGTCCACTATGACCCAGATAGCATCATGTCGCTCGGTGTCCTAGGCAACCCCATCACAAAATCCATGGTAATTGCCCATTTCTACTCCGAATGGGCAACGAATGCAACTTCCCCATCGAGCCTCGATGCTCGCTTAATCACGACAAATCGTACACCGGAAACATACTCGCCACTTGCCTCTTCATACCAGCCACCGTAAATGCCGTCTCAAATGAATTATACATCTTGGTCATACCAGGATGCATAGCATAGGCAGCTACATGTGCCTCCTCTAGGATCTCCCGTCTTAAATCATCTACATCAGCACACATGCCTCTCGTCCCATCCATAAAGTTCCATCTCTCAACTCAAACTCCGAATCAAGACTGGCCGACTCTCTCAATCGGCCTCACTAACACTGGGTCTTGATCCTGAACTCTCCGAATCCTATCATGCAACATCACCTCACCTCGAGTAGCAATCGAGCTCCAACCCGACCTAACTCCATCTGACATTAAGAGCTCTCAACCGAATTAGACCAGTAACCTCGAAACACGAATGAAATGACTACCATACGATCTCCTACTTCGCAGTAGCCGCCACCACATTGGCCTTCCTCGGGTGATACTCAATCGTGCGATCATAGTCCTTCAAGAACTCTATCCATCTCCTCTGTCTCAGATTGAGCTCTCTCGACTCAACAGATACCTCAAACTCTTATGATCGGTGAAGATCCGAACGCCTCCCATACGTATAATGTCTCCAGATCTTCGAGCAAATACAATCTATGCCAACTCTAAGTCATGATCGGATAATTTACCTCATGAGACCTCAACTGCCTCGAGGCATACGCTATAACTCTCCCATGCCGCATCAATACACATCCCAATCCTCGATGCGAGGCATCATGTAAACCACAAAGCCTCCAGTCCCAGATGGAATGCCTAACACCGGTGCAGTCGTCAACCGATGTTTCAACTCCTCAAAGCTCTTCTGGCACTCCTCAGACCTCTCCCTATACAGACCTCTCCCAATACAGTCATACTACCTAGAGGTGTACTCACCTCTAACCCATACTGTAACCTCTGCCTATCCCCATGCAGTCTACATGCTAAATGCGGTGCAATGAAAGAATGAGTGGATCCAGGATCCAACAATGCATATGCTTCAAAACCAGAAATCAGAAGCATACTCGCAACGACATCCGGGGAATCCTGGGCCTCCTGTCGAGTCATGGAATAGACCCTAGCCTGTGACTGCTGTCTGCTGCTCGGTCCCTCTAACCTCACTGCGGACCCCTCTGCTCGGCCTCGGCCTCTCCATCCTAATCTACCTCCACGACTCTGCTGCACCGTGGCATTGCTGCCTGATCTTCCAGTCATAGTAGATTGGGCTCCCAAAGTCTCTGGGCAGTTCCTTACTAGGTGGTCCATCGAGCCACACCTCAAACAGGCTCTAGACAGCCATCGACACTCTCCACTGTGTCTCTTATTACAATGCTCACATACGGAACAGATCGCTCAACCTCCGCACCGCCGCCTCCACTACCGGCTTGTACAAATCGCCCTCTCGCTTATGACCACGGTCTGTTAGCCCCCTCCTGCGGACTCAAGGGCCTACTCGACTTGTCAGATATCTCTCGCCAAGATCGCCTCGCTATCACTAGATCTCTTATGCTCGGTCCTCGACTATCACAATTGGACTCGCCTCAAGATTGCTCTATTCTCACCGCAGCAGCCCTCAGCTCAATGAAATTACCCATGTCAGACTTGGCCAATCAGGTACGGATCTCCAGATTGAGTCCACCCTCAAAACGCCGACACCTGTCAGCCTCAATAGCAATCAGAGTCGAAGCGTATCCCGTCAGCTCATTGAACTGCACCTTGTAGTCGGCCACTGACATCTGCCCCTGTCTCAACTCGAGGAACTCCTGCATCTTCATTTCCAGATAGACCTTGGGCATGAAATTGTCCTTGAAGGCCCTCAAAAAAATCATCCCATGTCACATTATGTGGCTCGTGGTACCGCCGGACGATCTTCCACCACTCGATATGCAGGACCTCAGAAGCAAAGAGACAGATAATCAAACCTCTCCTCAGGGTCGCAATCCATCTGATCGAGGACTCTCTCAGTCCTCTCTAGCCATCCTCGGCCTCTGCAGGTCGGTCTTTGCCATAAGTCAATCGCCTCGCCACGTTAGCCGACCATATCTCCGTTCCCGTCTCACAGGAACTCGAGGAGGCAACTCCTCTGAAAGAGGCATCGGGGACTCCCTACTAGCTCCTACCGATTCTAGGTCAGCTGGTAGCTCAACTCGATCTCCAAGGATGGATGACCTAAAACAGACAAGAAATTTTGATCAGTTCTGCTATTCTTACAGTGATTCTAGCCTAAAATACACTATGCCCAAAAGATGCCAAACCATGCTCTGATACCACCTAATGTAGCGCCCCCTCACCGTAGGGTACACATCGGGATGCCCGAAGGTCGCTCCGACACGTATCCCACGATAAAGGTGCACTACCAGAAAAATTCCGACTGATAATCCATATGGCATCACAATAAATAAGACCACAATATATCAGAAGTCAGTAAATTTAAAATCCAAAATATTAACTGCACAATCATCCAATAGCGAATAGACAAGTCTATCGGCCCCTAAACAAAACCAAAAGGAAACCGATACAAGCATCTATCCTAAGTCATCTCAGAAAGTCCAACCCGGTGACCGACACGTGTGTCATCGCTTCTTGCCCAAAGACGCCGCACGGCAGGAAAAGACTATCTCCGGTGCTAAAACCCAATTTTGAACTCTTATGCCCCATTCTAATTCTTCGCTCAATTGATCGACAATAATTGATCTAATCCTAGAATCCAGTTCAATTTCCTCAATTTAAACTCCCTATAACAATTTCCTATTCATTGGATCAAAGCCTTTATTAAAAATCCCAATTAAAACTCCGATTGTCCCAATTCAATACTTAGGTCACAATAGGAACCATAATTGACCTTAATCTCTATAAATCAATGCCATTTAAATTAAATTCTAACTTCCATAATTATCCTCAATTGTAGACCTTTTTCGCTAGTTCACCATGAATTGGAATCACCTCAATTGGAGGTCTACACCAAAAGTTATGCCCAATAATCAAAAATCAATCCAATCGGAAATGCCCTTCGCCGCGACGCATAAGGGTTGCTCGCCGCGGCGTGAAGGACGCTCGCCGCGACGTGAACCCGTGCGCTCGCTTACTCGTCGCAGCGAGGCTGCGCCAGATGTCGCGATGTGCGGGTCACGCCACCGTCTTCTCCGATCGTATTTCGTCCATTTCTCACTCTAAAACCTCCATTAACACTCTCAACTACCCAAATCAACCATAATAAATGCCATAAATGCATCAGAAACCATTAATAACAACATTAAAGCCATAAATACTTACCAATCAAGCTCAAATCCACAAATCTCTCAAAATCACCATAAACCCTAAAATCCTTCAAAATCCACGATTAACCACTCTCTAATCTTCTCAACCTTCATCCTCCACAAGAATCAAGTTAGCCATACACAATAAGAGGAAAACCACAAGAAATAGTCGAGATCTCTTACCAACGAAAGGGATCGACGTTCACCGTGGGAGGAGGAAAAGAAGAAGCTAGCTTTTTGCCTTAAGAAAATCCTCAAGAGTATGACGTTATAAGGACCATAACTTTCAATCAGAAATCCAAAAATTCCATACTATATACCGTTAGAAAGCTAGAAAGATGATCTACAACTTTCTAAAAGGCACATTTGCCTAAATTAGCCTAGACTAACCCAGATTTTCCCTTGAAATTAGAACACGAATTTTTCCCTTATGAAAACTTAAAAAAATTCAATATACAAACTTGAGAGAGTCTTGATAAAAAATGCAATCATATTCTATTTGCATCAAAAGATAAGAGTTTTACAAAGCTTTAGTGGGAATTTCAAGCCACAAATACATTAATATCTCAAAATTTCAAAATACAAAAGGTAAATGAACCATGATTTGCTCAAAATGCAACTAAAGCCTTGTTTTACAAGATTTGCTTCAAATCCAAAATAAACAAAGATCGGAGTGATACCTTAACCATTAACTACTCGATATCTTGCTCATCATCTAGATATGGGGAGTAGATTGGGGTGGGGGATGAGCGTAAAGCCTGTGGATAACAATTTTATAATCGGTAACAAACAAAACCATTTATAAAATCACTTCCATTGCAAAATTTACATTTATGTAAATTATGTATGCATCACTCTTTTCAACTTATCATGAGCACTTAAGCATATTAAAATGGTTCAAGTGGATCCAAAACAGAATGTACTACGCATTTTCACATAATGTTCTTGCGTAGCTGTGAACTTATGGGAGTCCATGAAGGAGTTCCATGCCACTAGTGGGCAGGCGGGAGAAGCCTTTTTGTCAAAGTGCACTTGACTTAACTTAGGGGACCACCATAAACCCACATAACATGTATTTCAAGACTTGTAAAACATATTGTCCAAAAGGCACATTTCAAAAACTTGATTTCTTAAGCTTGATATCCTTTCAAAAACCATTTTCATGTATCAAACAAAATTCATATGCAAAATATGCAGCACATTCTCAAAACATTCAAAGAGTAATAAACGCACATTTTTGAAGTATAAAACAAAAGAACCAATTCTTATAGATGTTGAAATCTTGAAGTCTTCACTTGAATCTTGATGAAAATTCCTTGTTTTCACTTCAAAATTGCTTTTCTATTGTCCTAAGATGATCTAATTAGGCTATGTTATGATTGCTCTCTTTTTTCTTATTAATGAAGCTATGTTATGACTGCTCTCTTTTTCTTTTCTTAAGATGATGTAATTAGGTTTTGTTATGACTGCTCTTTATCTAATTACTTCCTCTAATGTTTTTATATCATAAGACTTTAAACTATTTCATTGTGACCAACACAAGTACAATATGGATATGTGTTTGACCTATGTTGCTTCCCCTGTAGAAAACCTAGAACTCTTGTAAAATTCACCATCAACATTATTTTCAAACACATATCCTTTTTAGAACCATATTAATCTGAAAGCAACATTGTATTGAACATGGACCCCTTTTAGGAACCATATTCCTAAAACTTCTCCAACTTAGCTTTAACTTGCTTGAATTCATTCATTCTTCCCTGGAGATCTAAAACAAGACTTGAACACAAAATGTAAGGCATATTAATTATCAAATCATATTAAAATAATTCAAACATAAGCAAAATACTCAAAAAAATAATACCAAGGACATAAGTGGAATTATAACTTATCAAATTCTCCCATATTTAAGCATTTGGTTATACTTAAGTAAATCAATTTCATTAATCTTGATTTAAATAGGTGACAAGTCTAGGATAGAATTTAAGAAATCAATCAGATTGATCAAAACTCCATTATTCATTCAATTGCAAAGTTATTTATTAGGCAATTTTACATCAAATCATAAATCAATTTAATTTAACTATATAATCTTTTAAACATTAATTAAAAATTCAACCTAATTCATAAAGTGAGCATACATGAGAAATATGTTTCAAATTTCTAATATTTTATAATCCTTATTGAAAGAAAGGAAATAAAACATTGAATTTAAATTATCACAAGAGTGTTTAGAAGTTTGTTTGACAAGTCGCCTAAACATTTGATAGAAAAGTGAATATCTTACCATGAACACTTTTAGCTACTCCATTAGGTCACCATTTTAAATGACAACTAGTATCATTCTTTAATTTAACCTTTGTACTTTGTTTAAAGCTTATAGGTGAAGATAATTTTATGCACTTATTAACTTTTTAAAAAAAATTAGAGGATACTTAATACGTTAAAAAATCCAATTTAACTCAATTATATGTTTAAATTATGCAAAAGTATCATAATACAAACAAAATATCCATTCACAAAATTAATGAAGCAAATTATAATTAACTTAATCATGAATTCTTATCAATATTTGCTTAGACAAATCGAATCACAAAACAACTAAATTTATAATAAACTATCTCAATTAATATTCTTTAAAGTTATAAATTTTTCCAAAATTTTTCTATAAGTTAATTATAAAAAATTGATAAGTTGGAATGTCAAATCCTTAGTTAATAGTAGGAGATTTCAGCTGCACCCTATCATGTCAGGAAGTTGAAGGAGGTATAAGGTACAACCTGGGAACTTGAAGAGAGTTAACTAATTTGATTCAAAAGGTTAACTTGGTGGATCTCAGCTTCTCATGTAAAAGAGAGTCAACTAATCTAGTTCAAAAGGTTACCTTGGTAGATCTCAACTTCTCAGGTAGATTATTCACCTGGACTAACAAGTAGCAAAGAGACATGTTTATTAGGAAAAGGATAGGTAAAGCTTTGGTTAAACCAATTCACTCAATCTTATGCACATTTTGGTGAAAACTCCTTTTTTGATCACTCTTACATATTTATTTAGTTACTTTCTCCTGTTAAAAAGTTTGGAGCTCCATTTAGTTTCTTCAATGAGTTAAACATTCAAGAAGGTTTCCAAGAAACAATTCAAAGTAGCTAGTATCAGACAGTCATTGGTTACAAAACTTTTTAGCTTATACAGAAGCTCAAACTAGTCAAATCAGCTCTTAAGAGTTTTGTTAAGGATCAGACAAAAAATGTCACTAAAACTAAGAACAAATTGAGAGAGGCATAGGATCCTTATTACAATTTTCCCCATAATAATGCCTTGAGAGTAGTTGAGACTTAAAGACTAAGGGAACACCAAAAAGCTCTAAATTTGCATAATTCCATCTTAAATCAAAAGGAACGCATAGATTAATTGGTTGAGGGAGAAACATTCCAACACCAAATTCTTTCACTCTTCCTTACTAATAAGAAACATGAAAAAATTATAGAGCTTCAAGATAACTTGATGAACACATATTTTGATTAGAGTAAGCTACAAAAACTTGCCAGGAACTTCTTTATAAATCTTATAGGATTAGATGATGCTAATCTAATAGACTTTAATTTGAAGAGATTATTTGACAACATTATCGGCCCAGATCTAAAGGAACTCCTGGTGACCCCTTTTATGAATCAAGAAGTTAAATAAGTCTTATTTAGTTTGCATCCATGCAAAGCCACAGGACTAGATGTATTTTCTGCTCGCTTCTTCCAAAAAACTTGGGATATCATTTTTAACCTCTTTATTGAAGCAATTATGGAATATTTTGCTTCCTTAAATATGTTAAAAGAAAAGAATCAAATTTTCATTTGCCTCATTCTTAAGAAGCAAAATCCTTTTTCCATGGTGAACTATAGACCTATTTCATATTGCAACATAATGTATAAAGTAATTGTTAAGAAATTAGTTAATAGATTAAAGTTGGATCTAAAGGAACTTATAAATCTAGCTCAGTGAGCCTTTATTGTTAGGAGATCTATTGGGGATAATTTTCTTCTAATACAAGAGTTATTGAAGGATTACAATACAGAAAGAGCCATCAGACACTACATATTCAAAATAGACTTCTACAAAGCTATTGACACCATTAGGTATAGCTTTACACAATCCTATCTAGTAACATTTGGGTTTCCAAATCAATTTATTAAGTGGATTATGGTATACATCATAACTTCATCCTTTAGTATTCTTGTTAATAGAAATCCTACTCAATCAAGGGAATTAGATAAGGGGGAATCCCTATTCCTTTACCTATTCACCTAGTGATGGAAGGAGACTCTACAATACTTGATAACTTGTAATGGTAGATTTTAATTTCTTCACCAATGCAGGGAACTCACAATAAATCACTTTATTGTTGATGATGATCTTATGCTTTTGAGTGTGGCTGATATTTAATCCATTAAAATCATATTGAATATTTTGAATCTATTTACAAATTGGTCAAGATTGAAAGTTAACACAAAAAGAGCATCTTGTTTACCTCCTCTGTTGTAAGTAACCAGAGTGCTATGAGTTGGAGCTTAGGTTTCAAAATCCATACCCCTCTCTTTAAATATCTTGGTATTCCTATTAATTTATCTAAGCATAAATTTTTTGATTGCATTCCCCTCATTAAAATGTACAAAACTAGAATCAATACATGGTAGGACGAGTTCTTATCCTTTACAACTAGGTTAACTCTAATCATTTTAGTCCTTAACAACTTTTATGTCCATTGTACTTGTTGGACCCCGAACTTTTGGTGGAAATTAGGAATATTAAAATGAATTCAATGAGTGTTTTCGGATATGAATTGTGTTATAGATGTTATTGTGCTTAAAGGAGATTGATAAGAAATGAAGTGATTGATTTTGATGACTTTAAAATTTGAGTAGATTTGTATGAGTTATGAAAATTAAAGTGAATGAGTTGATTGAAATGGAGTTGAAAAGCAAGAAATGATTAGTGAAAGTGTTATATGTTGAAGAAAATTAGAAAGTTTGACTTTTTGGAGTAAAGAGTTGACTTTTGATTTAGGCAGATTTTGAGGAAATAATCTACATGAAATTTGTAGATTATGTTGAGAGCTTTTCGTAGCCATAAAGTATGCTATTTTTTGATATCGGGAATGAAAGTTATGATATTTGAAAGTTAAGTTTATTTTGCCTTGATTTTGGAAAATGCTCTAAGTGTAGAATTGTATATGTTATGTTTTGAGGCGATTTCCGTACTGATGTGGTTTGAATTGGAGTAAATCGTTATGTGAAAGTTATAGAGAATTTGAATAGCTTTAAAATGATGTATAATATGCGATTCTTGGTTGTGGAGGTTGAAAGATATGATAATGTGAAATTTGGATATTGCTTAGGTGATTGCTATCAAGGCAAAAACTTTGATTGAAATATTGACTTAGATAGAGGTTGAAGTTGTTTTGGAGTTCTTCATGAACATTGTAGAGCTTGTTTTTATCTTTCTATTGATATAAAGCACAAAAATATTGGACAAGGGAGTAGAAAGTTATGATTTTTAGAAGTTCTAATGCTAGTTAGTGTGAAGCTAATCGACCAGTCAGCTTTGTGTGGAGTTTTTGACCCATTTAGAGGTCGATCTGATTTTTAAGGCCTTAATGGAAGTTGTAGAGGGTTATTTTACCTTTCTATAGACACTGAGTTTGTCAAATTTGGAGTGTCAAATTTGGAGTTCTGAATCAAAAGTTATGATGTTTGCAAGTTTTGGTACTGTTGAGAAATTATCGATCAGTCATCTTTGTGTAAACTTTTGATCCCTTTAGTGTCTGAGATTGCCTTTGAGTCCTTCTTGAAAATGGTAGAGCTGTCTCTTAGCTTTCCAACAAAACAAACCATGTCTAATTTGAATCTCGGAGTCAAAAGATATGAACGTTTGAAGTTTGGAGGTCGGATCGCATGGTTGATCACCCACCCGCGCGCGCCCGCGCGAGTGACCGAGCTGGTGTGGGAGACCGAGCTGGTGCTGGAGACCGACCTGGTGCGGGCGACTGACCTGGTGCGGGAGACCGACTTGGTGCGAGCGACCGACCTGGTGCGAGTGACCGACCTGGTGCGGGAGACCAATCTGGTGCGGGCGACCGACCTGCTGTGCGACCTTTGCAATCGATTTTCAGCCGACCGACCTCTCTTCCTTGTGTTGGCCATAACTTCTTCGTCCGACATCCGATCGACCCGATTCTTGAAGCGTTGGATTCCTAAGATATTTTTCTATCTTTCCATACTAGATAGGTCGGTTTTGGAATTAAATGGAGAAAGATAGCTCGGATTATAGTGAGCTGATCGATTGTAAAAGTTTGAACAGTGTTCGGTATTTGTGAGATATCTCGAGCTATAGAGCTCAGATTGATTTGATTCTTGTTGGAAATTAAACTAGATAGATGGGGCTACAAATATTATGAAGGAGCCGAGCTATTATGTGGCCTCTAAGACTTCCAAATACAGGTCGGAAGTTCAGTGTAGTGTTCAGTCTCAGTTCTATAATGGCTGAACAATGTTCCGTATTTTGGATATATCTCGATCGTTAGAGCTCGGATTGAGCTGATTCTTTTTTAGAATTAAACAAGAGAGATGAGGCTACAAAAGTTATGAAGGAGCCGATCGACAATGAAGCCTCTAAGACTTCCAAATATAGGTCGGAAGTTAGGTGTAGTGTTCAGCCTCGGGTCTGAAGAACAAATTTCAGTATTTTGGAGATATCTTGAGCTATAGAGCTCCGAACGATCTGATTCTTGAAGCGATGGATTCGTGAGACATAGAGGGACATTTCTCTAAAGTTTTTAAGGCAAAAAGGAAGAGACAATTTTGGAAGTTTACTTAAGGAGTTGAGACCTTAGGCTTAAAGGGAAGGGCAAATTGGTCTTTAGTCAATCATTAAATGACATGGCAGTATAAATAGAGGGAGGCTGTCGTGGGAAGCAAGAGAAAGCCACGAATTTGTGAGAGAATGAAAGAAATAAAAGAGAGGAGAAGGGAGAAGCAGCCAACGGTGGAGAAGAAGATGGAAGAGCTTTAAAATTTCAATTTTTCTACTGGTTTTTAAGGGGTTTTCGAGGGTTGTCCAAGAGAATAGATGGAGGATGATGGAAGCTTGCCTATAGAGTCAAGACATGGCCGAAAATGGTGGAGAGAGAGGTAAGTTCAAAATTTTTAAGTTGAGATTTGATGAGTTTTCTTGGTTTAGAATTATGGAAAATGGTATGGGTTTGTGGAGTATGAAATCAACTTTGATGTCTATGCTTTAGGTTATGTTTAATTTTGGATGGAAATTAATTAGGGTTTATGCCCAAATTTGGAATTTGGAGATTTTGGAAATTTATGATTGTAACATCCCATCTCCTATAGGAAAAGGGTATTTTGGTAATTGGGATGGGTTCGGGATATTAAATTATATCTCGGCATGCGCATACAGCATATAGTCTCTATAATTACTGATTGGTTGCACATGCACATAGTATACATGCATTCATGTCATTTTAAACTTAGTTTTAAATTGAACTTCATATGAAATTAATGGGATAATCGAGTTTGGAAAATTATTTGGACTGCACCATAAATCGTTTTACATTTTTAGGGATTTTTAGGAATTTTTCTGGATTTTTCCGGAGACAATTCTCGGACCGGCAAGATCGCCAATTGGCGAACCGGTCGATTCTCGGTAGCAAAAAATTGTTACCCACTGGCACTGTAATATTGGGTATTTTCTTTTGGGACTGAAAGTAGGGTCATTAGAGTTAAATGGAGTAAAAGTTTAGACTGGATTAAACTAATATACTTTGACTTTTCTTTAAATATGTGGACCAATCAAATTTAGCCACCAAAACCATCATTTAATGCTTCCTCTCCACTCTCTCTCGGCTTTGCTTGTTTAAAAGAAAGGAAAGATGAATTTTGTTCTTTTGTTTATGCTTCATCCGAAACACACACTCTTCTTTGTAAACCATCAAAACTTTTGCTCCTTTTCTCATCTTTCTTGTAACTTTAAGCTACCATCTCTTATCTCTTATTACATCAAAGTTAGATGATGAGGTGATGCATGCTTGGTCTTGGTAGAAGTAGTTAGAAAGCATAGGAAAGAATTGAAGAGAAGAAGTGAGGATTGGAAGCTTGATATGTAAGGTTCTTTTAAGTTCTTTGTTTTAATGATGTTTATGATGCTTACTTAATACATGGAAACAAAGTATGGGAATTGTGTATATGTGTGCTGCCAATTTTTCAGTGTTAACCCTAGTATAAGTATGACTGTATTCATATTTGATTTGTATTTATTTTGATGTCTAATGATGTGAAAAAGGCATTGGAAGTGATTGAACTAAGGTTAACATTGAATCTGGGAAATTGGAATTATAATTGATGCTACTGATTTATTCATAACTTATTGTATAGAAATGCAAATGAGGTAAGGTTAGTGTCCACTGAAACTTTGGGATGTTGGCTTCAATTTAGTGTGAAATAGGTGTTGTTAAATTTCAATGTTAGAAGGGTGAAATTTTGAATGGAAAGTTACTGTTCCATTGCCTGTAAACAGTAACCGAAACCACAACATATGAACTTTGTTGATTTTTATGAATTAATTGAGATGGAATTAGGGAAAATGGTCTTCATGGAAGTTGTAGCATATTGAATTATATTTCCATTGCTACTGATCTTGCTATTTTAAGAGTTGTATATTGGGAGATATGAACTGATTACTAATGACTGGTTTTGAGCATTTTGGATGAAACCTAGCTTAAGTGTGATTTTGTGAGTTTACTGATTGGAGGCAATTTTAACATTTTATGTGGACTGAATTGGTGTGAGTGAGCTTCTGAAAAGTTGTAGAGGAAGAGATTACCTTGAAATTGATATTTGGTGTGTAATTTTTAGAAGTCAGAATTGGGAGTCATGATTTTTCAAAAATGAACCCTATATTAGGTTAAGAATGGATGATCATAACAGTAGCTTCCATAACAGTTTTGAAATTGATAGAGATCGAATTGGATGAAGAGTGCTTCATGAAAAATGAAGCTTATGATGTTATCTTTACAGGGACATAAAGTTCTGATTTTATTGACTTGTATACTGGAAGTTATGCTTCTTATAAGGTTACTGCCCAAATTGAAGGATTTCAGGGACAGTAACATTAGATGAATTAATTGACTTGTTTAGAAATAGAATTTGATGTTGGATTGTTCATGAAAGTTGTTGAGGACATTGTGAACTTATTGACCATATTTTGTGGTAATTTATTACTGAAGAATCAGTGAGTTATGAAATTGCCAATGTACTGCCCTGTGTTAATGGAAATTGAGTAGGCAGAAGGTTTGATGGGATATTTGACACCCTTAGGGTTGGAATTGATTTTTATGGTCTTCTTGAGAATTGTAGAGCTTTTCATAAGCTTTTCAACAAGCTATAGTTTGTATTTTTCTGAATTGTGTGCTAAGAATTATAGAGGTTGAAACTTTGGGTTGAAAATTGGAAAAAAGGGCAAGGAAGGCACATATACATATATATTATTATTTTTGTTATTATTTGGCATTAAGTGACCCGATTGTTTCTTTTGTCAATTTCTTTTCCGTCCGACGTCCGATTGACCTGATTCTTGAGGCATCGGATTTATTAAATATTTAATTTCATTTTATGAGAAAACGGGAATTTTTAGACGAGAATTTGACGTAACCCCTATTGACGGAACATGTGGACCACTGTTTTATTTAATTGGGGACCTATAGAGGTCCGATTGGCGCACCGTCAGCGCCTATAGATTTCTAATTTTTGATAGAATTTTATTATGGGAAAATATTGGATTAGGGCCGGGATTGCCATGAACATGCATTATACACATGTTACTGATTTCATGTGCATTATTTTAGTCATTTCAAGTATACCGATGGTAATGGTTATTCATTTAACTTGCTATAGAGGCTCAAGTGGACCGTCGTTCCACGGACTTGGCAGAGACTTCCCGGCACTAGCGTGGAAGTTATTAGGTGAGTAACCTAGTTGGTTATTCCAATCTATGTGTTAACTGTGGTTTGATTGCCTACGGGAATACATGAATTATTGTTGTAAATTGATTGCCTACGGGATTACGTGGTTTAAGGCGTGAATTGGCGCCTCTACGGGATTATGTGGTTATATATGGCCCAATTGACCGTGAAATAGGCATTAGGCAACTGTTAATTGGATTGTATGATTATATTGTGTATTTGGACTGTGTATTACCATGTTTACTGATATGGGACATGTGCATTCATGCACAATTGCATCACACTGTTAAAAGGAAAATTGTGAACCGAGACGCCACTGTACTGAACCGAGCCTAGAGCTCGATATCTTGAATCGAGCCTCGAGCTCGACGGAGATAATTCTCCCCAGCACGCGTCTATCTTGATCAACATTATGCGCTCGGTCACAATACTGAAATGAACTGGAAAAGAGTCACATGTGCATTGCATACTGAACTGAACATTTGACAATGTTATTGACTGCCTGTATATTTACTGTATGTGACTGAATTACTATTGTGTTTTGTATAACATCCGAGTGTATCTTGTTACATGCTTATATGATGCATGAATTGGGAGAACCATCGATGATGGTTTCTCATTGAGTTATAAACTCATCCAAAATTGCAATTATTTTTCAGGCATAAGCATGCAGATAGCTCCTCGGGATTTGTAGAGTAGTATCGTGGATTGGCGAGAAGCGATGGCTCAAAGGTCGGTCATTTGGGCTTTCTTTTGGAGACTTATAGTTAGATCATTTCTTAGACGAGACAAGATGACACTTAAGGTGCAGTGTTTGGATCATGTGTAAATTAAAAAGTATTGACAGTTGTAAATTACTGAGTTTTAAGTGAATGAAACGGAATCCAATTTGGTTTTAAAAAGTAGTCAATTTATACTGTCTTATGATTGTGATGCCATGAGGAGTGTAGCGGTTGTTGTCAGTAGTGGTCTCTTGTCGTGGGATATTTATCGGAATGACCTACGGGCGTTCCGATGGTTACCCTATGGTAAGGGGGTGCTACATTAGGTGGTATCAGAGCATGGTTTGACATCTTTTGGGAATAGTAACAATGTAGGTATGAATCGGATGAAACTGTTGAAACTGATCAGAACTCTTGTTTTGTTTTAGGTCTTCTGCATTAGGTGATCAGGTTGAGCAGCCAGCTGACCAAGGATCAGTGGGAGTGAGTAGAGAGTCGTCTATGCCTCGTACTGAGGATCTGCCTTCTCGAGTTCCTGTGAGACGGGAGAGGAGGTACGATTTGCTGCGCAAGTAGGGGGCTGTAGATTTCTATGGTAGTCTGAGACCCCGAGGCCGAGGGATGGTTGGAGAGGAGAGAGAGTCTTGATCAGATGGATCGCGAACTCGATGAGAGGTTCGATTATGCGTGTCATCCTTGTTGCAGGGCCAAAGATATAAGTGGTGGAAGACTGTGCAGCGGTACCACCAGCCTTGCTTCTTGTCGTAAATTTGAGTTTCGAGGGCCTTGAGGATAATTATATGCCCAAGGTCTACCTTGATATGAAGATGCAGGAGTTTCGAATCAAGCGTGGACGGATGTCGGTGGCGAGTATGAGGTGAAATTCAATGAGTTGATAGATTATGCCACAGTGATGGTCCCGACTGAGGCTGATAAGTGCCGGAGGTTCGAGAATGGCCTCAACACGGAGATTCGTACCAGGTTGGCTCGGTCGGACATGAGGACATTTATTGAGTTGAGAGCTGCTGCCGTTAGAGTGGAACAGCTGATGAGACAGAGGCAGGCTGAGATTGGGTCCCGGGGTAAGCGGCCCAGTGAGAGTCAGGGCAGCTCTGGCAGGAGCTTTAGTAAGCGCTAGGGCAGGACTTTCAGGTCTCCGGGAGGTTCGAGACAGTCTGGTTTTGGGCAGAGGGGGAGATTTGGATCGACTGGCAGTGGTAGTGGTAGAGGTTCTGGACAGATTTTTCCAGTGTGCCCGCATTGTGAGAGGAGACACAGTGGGGAGTGTTGGTGGATTACTGGAGCCTGTTTGAGGTGCGGCTCGACGGAGCATCAGGTCAGGGATTGCCCAGATACATTGAGAGTTGATCTGCTGGTAGTGGATTTAGTCGAGAGTAATCTGTTGCATAAATGAGTAGAGTGGGTGGATCCGGACAAAGGGCGAGGTAGAGGCCGTGGTAGAGTGAGGGTCCTTTGTGAGGATCGAGGGTCGGGCAGCCACCACACCCCAAAGTAGAGTATACGCCATGACGCTGACAGAGGCCCAGATTCCCCGATGTTGAAATGGTATGCTTCTCCTTTCGATATTGAGGCGTTTGCATTGTTGGATCTGGATCCACACATTCTTTATTGCACCTCATATGGCATGTAGATTGCATGGGGATAGGGAGATGTTATAAGTATGGGCTGAGGTGAGTACACCTCTAGGTACTACTCTTGCATTAGGAGAGGTCTGCAGGGATGCTCGATTGATTGATCAGCGGTGTTGAGGGCGAGACCTTATAGTGTGTTGTTGAGAGAGATCGATGTGATTCTGGGGATGGACTGGCTGACGGCCCATAGGGCTATCATGGACTGCTATACCAAGGAGGTTGTGTTGGGACCCGCTTTCGGAACCCAACTCATAACGAACGAATCGCAGCTTAACTAATATCGCTTCATTTTTTTTCCACTTACACATTGTTCAAAGTAGTTTCAATTTCCAATTTGTATTTCATCAATTCCTCGATCCTTTGAATCCTTCATATTCGATCATATCGCGTTCAGATTCGAAAACATTTTATCATTCGCTACAATCATATCTCTCTTTATCCCAATTTCGCTTATTACCAAATATTTGAATTTCGTCAATCCATCTCACGCCATTCATACATAATTTCCATATCATGTCCATACACAAATCCATACACAAAAGCACTTCAATATTTCCAACCCATCACACAAATCTTGGACCTCCGTCCGAATCCCATCATACACATTTACAATCCTATATCTAAACACTTCCATAATTCTCGGTCATATCTCAAGTCATGATCATAATTCACATTCATAAATACTAACCATATTTCACTTACATAATCCCATCCCATAATCATATACAAATTTTAATGGCCTTACAAGCCACAATACAATCACAATATATAAAAATCCGAATGTAAATACAAAGATACAAAAATCCCTCTTTTTCGCTCACCAGATCTTCTTCTCATTACCTGTGGATGGTAATGAGGGGGGGTGAGCTTACGCTCAATGGGTAACAGTTTATAACAAAACAATAAGCAAAACTCTTGAAATCTTTTTCTTTTCTGGTCTTAGAAAACATTTCTTTGAAATCCGTAAAGCACATTTTTGAAGAAGTTCTTTTCTTGCTGTAATCAAAATCACATTTTACAAATCGTATACGTCTTAGGCTTTCAGTCACAAATCCATAGGTCACAAGACATGAATGCATCAACTTGGCAATTCACGTAAGCAATGCACACACAAATGGCTAGAGAGTTCCATAAACACGACGGAAACCGAAGTTTACCGTAATCACGACGAGTCCATTTTTCGGATCTCGTAAGTCACAAGCGGGCAGCCGGGAGAAGGCTATCATATTTTTTTTTTGTCTACGTGCACGAGACTATCACAACGTTACTCTCTCGCCCACACAAAAGCACATATAATGCTCAAATCAATTTATCAAATGCTCTTTTCCGAATATACACAGCCATGAAGTCTTTCAAGGCATAACACAATGTATTTTTGCAATTCATCAAAATTTCATGTATCGAATCAAAAATGATTTTTCAAATCATTTATGCAATGATGCAACAATTATGATGCAATTTAAGTCAGAAAATCTCTTTGTTTAAAGAAAGCGGTAATGGCTTATAAATTCTATTATAAACGGATACCCACCTCGAATCCATGCTAGGAACTTGTCCAAAGCTCTAATTTCTCCGAAGCTTCTTTCTTTCGCCCACTTTGAAATTTCCTAGACCGAAATCATCCAAATTCATCATCATAAATACCATAACTCTCAAAATTTACTATAGGAAACCCAATTCCAACATATTTCCAAGTCGTCTAATGCATCAATTTACAAAAGCCCCAATTTCCAAAATTGGGCATAAACCCTAACTCACATTAATCCAAAATTAAACCACCATCTTAGCATAGACATCACAACTAATTTCATAATCCACAAAACCATAATATTTTCCATGATTCTACACCAAAAATTTTAAGAAAAGCTTGAAGCTTGAAAATCGGCTTTTACCTCACTCTTCACCATTTTCGGATTTTCTTAGCTCATCCTAGAGCTCTCTTCATCCTTCATCTTTTCCCTCTTAGAGCATGTTAGAAATCCTCCTGGAAAGCTCACAAAATCGAACCCTAGCTGCTGTCCTTTCTTTTCTCCTTCCACCAAACCCACTCTTCTCTTTTCTCTCTTCTTTCTTTCTTTCTTTTGTTTCTCTTTATTCTGTTTCTCTAACTCTCACGACCACAGCCTGCTTCTCCTCTATTTATACTACATCCACATGCCATGTCATTTAATGAATGAGGAAAGACTCTCATGCCCTCCTTATAAGCCTACTAACTTAACTCTTTAAGTGTTCTTCCAAAATTGCCCTTAAAAGTTGATATCTTGGCTCCAAATTTTGATCAGGTAAATAAAGGAATTTTACAAAAAATTTCTTCTTCATAAAGTTCTCCTCGATCATACGAATCCAACGCAACAAACCACGCTCAATTCGGATCTAAAACGAAGAAGTTATGGCCAAAATACTATCGGACACATAAAAATCGAGACCGCATAATCGCACTGAGTTTCATTCCAATATCCGACAGTCTTAGAGGCTCCATCTTGATTGGGGTTCTTCATCAAAGTTGTAGCCTTATAACTTTAGTTTAATCTCCAATTTGAATCACCTCAATCCGAGCTCTGTAGCTTCATATATCCTCAAAATACTGATCTGTGTGCATCTGTTTTCCTTCCATCGCTTTCTTGTTCATCATTTGATTTTCTATAAATCGATTTACTGTTCATCGCCTGATTTTCTATCGTCTGATTTACTGTTTATCGTCTGATTTCCTTCGTCGACTTTTCCATCAGCTGATTTTGCATCAGCTGATTTTTGATCACTGATTTCCATCAGCTGATTTTTGCATCAGCTGATTTTCATCAGGTGATTTTTCCTCCAAACTTCAAACGCTTATAACTTTTAACTCCGAACTCCAAATTGGACAAAATTGATGTCTATTTCATAGAGAAAAGACTGATCTACAATGTTCATGAAGAACTTAAATCCAAATTCAGTCTCTAAAAGGGTCAAATGTCTCAATTAATCTTTCGTCTGATTTTTGCATCTTCTGGTTTTCCTATCAGCTGGTTTTTCTATCAGCTGGTTTTTCTATCCAGCACATGTCCACTTATATAGATCATATCTTTTGACTCCGATATCCAAATTGGGCAAATTTGGTATCTATCTCATAGAGAAAAGAGAGATCTACAACTTTCAAGAAGGAAAGTTTGTCTAAATCTATCGATATCAAGTCCATATCGTCTGCTTTTGCTTCAGCTGGTTTTTCTATCAGCTGGTTTTTCTATCAGCTGGTTTTTCTATCCAGCATATGTCCACTTATATAGATCATATCTTTTGACTCCGATATCCAAATTGGGCAAACTTGGTATCTATCTCATATAGAAAAGCGAGATCTACAACTTTCAAGAAGGAAATTTTGTCTAAATCTATCGATATCAAGTCCATATCGTCTGCTTTTGCTTCAGCTGATTTTTCTATCAGCTGGTTTTTCTATCAGCTGGTTTTTCTATCCAGCACATGTCCATTTATATAGATCATATCTTTTGACTCCGATGTCCAAATTAGGCAAACTTGGTATCTATCTCATAGAGAAAAGAGAGATCTACAACTTTCAAGAAGGAAATTTTGTCTAAATCTATCGATATCAAGTCCATATCGTCTGCTTTTGCTTCAGCTGGTTTTTCTATCAGCTGGTTTTTCTATCCAGCACATGTCCACTTATATAGATCATATCTTTTGACTCCGATATCCAAATTGGGCAAACTTGGTATCTATCTCATAAAGAAAAGAGAGATCTACAACTTTCAAGAAGGAAATTTTGTCTAAATCTATCGATATCAAGTCCATATCGTCTGCTTTTGCTTCAGCTGGTTTTTCTATCAGCTGGTTTTTCTATCCAGCACATGTTTTGGCGCAAATGCCATAACTTTCTCTATAGGTGTCGAAATGACTTCATTCTTGGACGGTTAGAAAGTAGACATCTAGATCTATAACTCTCATGAAGACTACAAAGGCTTATTCTATCTCCTACATTCTGTAGCATCCACTTTTCCTATCAGCTGGTTTTTGCTACAGTACATCGTCTGGTTTTCAATCACCTAAACAACATCAAAACTTCAATCTATCATAACTTCTAGCCCGATATCGAAAATTCGCAAACTTTATGGCTACCAAAGCCCTCAACAAGCACTACATGTTCATGAATATCATTTTATCAAATTTCACTTAAATCAAAAGTCAACTATTCATCCCCAAAAGTCAAACTTTCATAATTCTTCATATTTTCACACCTTCACTAATTCTTCCAAATTCTCACTCTTTCAATCTTTATTTCCTACCTTTCAACTTCCATTTCAATCATCTTAATCAACTCATTCATTTTAACTTTCATTAACTCATAATATTCACTCGACATTTCATAACATATACATATCTCTTTAAAGCCTCAAAGTCATCAAGACCAATCCATTCTTTCCATCTTGATTTCACATTTTCCTCACTACCACAATACTCTTCAGTCAATCTACTTCAAGCACGATTCAATCTTCACAACTTAATCTATAACATAATACATATACAAAATACTCATTCTTTCCATACTTAAATCCTCCATATACAATTCATTCAACACATTCTTATGACAAACATTAAGCCATTTCTCAAATCATCCATAAGCCACAAAATACATACTTTTAGAATAAATTTTGAAAGCAACCACATATCACACAAAGTTCATTCACAAAGTTCATATACACAACTTATGGCACATTTTCAAATCGATGCAAGGTCATACTTGAACAAGCATTGGCAGAACACAATAAAAGGTTCTTTACAAAGCTTTAGTGGGCATTTCTAGCCCCAATAAATCGAAGTCTCAAAATTTACAATTTCAAAAAAGTTACATAAATAGTAACTATACAAACTTACTTTTTCAATTATAAAGATGTTACCCATAATACAACATACACAAAAACCCATTTCAGGCTTTAACCCCCAAATTTCATTTAAAATTTCTCCAATTCACATTACCCAGATAAACATTTAACATCACTAATTTCTCATTTAATAATTCTGACATCCAATTAAAGTTCGGGGCCCAACAGGTTGTGTTGGAGTCTCCTGGTCAGCCTAGAGCAGTGTTCAGAGGAGTTAGTCAGGCAATGCCAGCCCGGATGATCTCTTTCCTTAGTGCCCTGAGATTGATGCAGGGAGGCTGTGAGGCATATCTGGCTCATTTGGTTGACACCAGAGTTGAGCAGAGGCTCCAGGATATTCCCGTGGTTAGGGAATTTCCAGATGTGTTTCCTGACGAGTTACCGGGTTTGCCACCGGATCAGGAGACGGAGTTTACTATTGACCTCGTTCCAGGTACTGCTCCTATATCTATACCTCTATATAGGATGGCACCTGTGGAACTGAGGGAGCTGAAGGTTCAGTTGCAGGAGTTGTTGGAGAAGGGGTTTATTAGACCCAGTGTCTCACCATGGGGAGCTCTAGTTTTGTTTGTGAAGAAAAAGGATGGGACTTTGAGGCTGTGCATCGATTATAGGCAGCTGAATCGGGTGACTGTAAAGAACAAGTACCCACTGCCTAGGATTGATGACTTGTTTGATCGATTCTGTAGGACCTCGGTATTCACCAAGTTAGATCTGCGATCTGGTTACTATCAGTTGAAGATTGCAGAGGCCGATGTGCCTAAGAGTGCCTTCAGGAGCAGGTATGGGCATTTCGAGTTTCTAGTGATGCCGTTTGGGTTGACAAATACCCCGGCAGCTTTTATGGCCTTGATGAATAAGGTATTTCAGCCCTACCTGGATCAGTTTGTTATTGTTTTCATTGATGACATTTTGGTGTATTCGAGGAATAGACAGGAGCATAGTGAGCATTTGAGGATTGTGTTACAGACGATGAGGGAGAGACAGTTGTACGCCAAATTCAGCAAGTGTGAATTTTGGCTGGATCAGGTGATCTTTTTGGGGCACATAGTGACTGGAGAGGGTATTCAGGTGGATCCGAGTAAGGTTGAGGCAGTGCTGAAGTGGGAAGCTCCTAGGAATGTGCCGGAGATTCGGAGTTTCCTCGGATTGGCTGGTTATTACCGGAGGTTTGTCGAGGGGTTTTCATTGATCTCAGCCCCTCTGACAAAACTTCTGAGGAAGAATGTGCCATTCAGATGGACTGAAGAGTGTCAGAAGAGCTTTGAGGAGTTGAAACATCGGTTGACTACTGCACCGGTGTTGGCTATTCCATCTGGGACTGGAGGATTTGAGGTGTATAGCGATACATCACACCAGGGATTGGGGTGTGTTCTGATGCAGCATGGTAGAGTCATTGCTTATGCCTCGAGACAGTTGAGGTCTCATGAGGTAAACTATCCTGTTCATGATTTGGAGTTAGCTGCAGTTGTATTTGCATTGAAGATTTGGAGGCATTACCTGTATGGTGAGACCTTTCAAATCTTTACTGACCATAAGAGTTTGAGATACCTACTGAGCCAGAGAGAGTTGAATTTGAGACAGAGGAGGTGGCTGGAGTTGTTGAAGGATTACGACTGTACTATTGAGTATCACCCTGGAAAAGCTAATGTGGTGGCAGATGCTCTGAGTAGGAAGTCACATACTAGTACAGCTCAGGTGCAGGCAATGAGGTTGCCTAACTTGATTCAGTTGAGAGCTTTGAATGTGCAGATGAATCTGGAGCAGGATGGAGTATTATTGGCTACATTGAGACTGAGACCGATGCTACTGGACAGGATCAGGAGAGTTCAGGATAAGGATCCTGTTATGGTGAGACTGATTGAGAAAGTGAAAGCTGATTCGAGATCTGAGTTTGATGTGAGAGATGAGACTCTATGGATAGGGCAGAGGCTTTGTGTACCTGATGTGGATGATTTGAGGCGAGAGATCTTGGAGGAGGCTCACATGGCCACATATGCTATGCATCCCGGTACTACCAAGATGTATAACACCCTTAAGCAACATTTACGGTGGCGGTATGAAGAAGCGGTGGTGAGTATGTGTCAGGTGTTTGACGTGCCAAGAAGTTAAGGTGAGCACCAGCTCGATAGGGAAGCTTCATTCGTTGCCCATTCGAGTGGAAATGGGAGCGGATCACTATGGATTTCATTATGGGGTTGCCTAGGATGCCGAGGCAAAGATGATGCTATCTGGGTCATAGTGGACCGGTTGATTAAATCGGCCCATTTCTTACCGATGAGGAGAATAATACCATGGATCAGTTGGCCCGTAAGTATGTGGCGAGATAGAGAGGCTGCATGGGGTCCCGGTGTCGATAATGTCCGACAGGATCCCGATTTACTTCGAGGTTACCGCGAGTTTATAGTCCGCTATGGGTACTAGATCAATTTCGATCTGACATTTCATCCTCAGACGGATGGGCGAGTGAGAGGACGATTAAGACTGTTGAGGATATGCTTGAGCTTGTGTATTGGAGTTCGAGAGGAGCATGGGATCGATTCAGCCCCGATTGAATTTGCTTATAACAATCATTATCACAGTAGCATCGGGATGGCTCCATATGAGGTAATTGTATGGGCGATGTAGATCGCCTCTGTATTGGGATGAAGAGGGTGAGAGGATGATTGAGGTCTGGTGATTAGGGATCTTGTTGACAAGGTGAGACCGATTGAGTCGCATCAAGGCGGCTCGGGATAGAGCAGAAGAGCCATGTGGATCAAAGATAGGAGGGACATTGAGTATGATGTGGGTGACAGAGTATTCTTACGGGTGTCACCGTGGCGTGGTGTACTGAGATTTGGGAGAAAGGGTAAGTTAAGCCCTAGGTACATTGGTCCATATGAGATCACTGAGAGGATCGGACCTTTGGCCTACAGGCTAGCTTTACCGAGTGAGATGTCTCAGTTACATGACGTCTTTCATGTGAGTATGCTCCGACAGTATCGGTCAGATCCGACACATGTGATACCGGCTCAGGAGATTGAGGTCTCCAGTAATATGAGTTATGTGGAGGAGCCGATCCAGATTATCGGGTCTCAGGTGAAACAATTGAGGAATAAGAGTATTCCACTGGTGAAGGTTCTCTGGAGGAACCATTCGACTGAGGAGGCTACCTGGGAGACCGAGGAGCATATGAGGAGACAGTATCCTCACATTTTCGATCAATCAGGTAAGAATTTCGAGGACGAAATTTTTGTTAGGAGGGGAGAATTGTAACATCCCCTCTCCTATAGGAAAAGGGTATTTTGGTAATTGGGATGGGTTCGGGATATTAAATTATATCTCGGCATGCGCATACAGCATATAGTCTCTATAATTACTGATTGGTTGCACATGCACATAGTATACATGCATTCATGTCATTTTTCGGCTTAGGTTTTAAATTGAACTTCTGTATGAAATTAATGGGATAATCGAGTTTGGAAAATTATTTGGACTGCACCATAAATCGTTTTACATTTTTAGGGATTTTTAGGAATTTTTCTGGATTTTTCCGGAGACAATTCTCAGACCGGCAAGATCGCCAATTGGCGAACCGGTCGATTCTCGATAGCAAAAAATTGTTACCCACTGGCACTGTAATATTGGGTATTTTCTTTTGGGACTGAAAGTAGGGTCATTAGAGTTAAATGGAGTAAAAGTTTAGACTGGATTAAACTAATATACTTTGAATTTTCTTTAAATATGTGGACCAATCAAATTTAGCCACCAAAACCATCATTTAATGCTTCCTCTCCACTCTCTCTCGGTTTTGCTTGTTTAAAAGAAAGGAAAGATGAATTTTGTGCTTTTGTTTATGCTTCATCCGAAACACACACTCTTCTTTGTAAACCATCAAAACTTTTGCTCCTTTTCTCATCTTTCTTGTAACTTTAAGCTACCATCTCTTATCTCTTATTACATCAAAGTTAGATGATGAGGTGATGCATGCTTGGTCTTGGTAGAAGTAGTTAGAAAGCATAGGAAAGAATTGAAGAGAAGAAGTGAGGATTGGAAGCTTGATAAGTAAGGTTCTTTTAAGTTCTTTGTTTTAATGATGTTTATGATGCTTACTTAATACATGGAAACAAAGTATGGGAATTGTGTATATGTGTGCTGCCAATTTTTCAGTGTTAACCCTAGTATAAGTATGACTGTATTCATATTTGATTTGTATTTATTTTGATGTCTAATGATGTGAAAAGGCATTGGAAGTGATTGAACTAAGGTTAACATTGAATCTGGGAAATTGGAATTATAATTGATGCTACTGATTTATTCATAACTTATTGTATAGAAATGCAAATGAGGTAAGGTTAGTGTCCACTGAAACTTTGGGATGTTGGCTTCAATTTAGTGTGAAATAGGTGTTGTTAAATTTCAATGTTAGAAGGGTGAAATTTTGAATGGAAAGTTACTGTTCCATTGCCTGTAAACAGTAACCGAAACCACAACATATGAACTTTGTTGATTTTTATGAATTAATTGAGATGGAATTAGGGAAACTGGTCTTCATGGAAGTTGTAGCATATTGAATTATCTTTCCATTTCTACTGATCTTGCTATTTTAAGAGTTGTATATTGGGAGATATGAACTGATTACTAATGACTGGTTTTGAGCATTTTGGATGAAACCTAGCTTAAGTGTGATTTTGTGAGTTTACTGATTGGAGGCAATTTTAACATTTTATGTGGACTGAATTGGTGTGAGTGAGCTTCTGAAAAGTTGTAGAGGAAGAGATTACCTTGAAATTGATATTTGGTGTGTAATTTTTAGAAGTCAGAATTGGGAGTCATGATTTTTCAAAAATGAACCCTATATTAGGTTAAGAATGGCTGATCATAACAGTAGCTTCCATAACAGTTTTGAAATTGATAGAGATCGAATTGGATGAAGAGTGCTTCATGAAAAATGAAGCTTATGATGTTATCTTTACAGGGACATAAAGTTCTGATTTTATTGACTTGTATACTGGAAGTTATGCTTCTTATAAGGTTACTGCCCAAATTGAAGGATTTCAGGGACAGTAACATTAGATGAATTAATTGACTTGTTTAGAAATAGAATTTGATGTTGGATTGTTCATGAAAGTTGTTGAGGACATTGTGAACTTATTGACCATATTTTTGGTAATTTATTACTGAAGAATCAGTGAGTTATGAAATTGCCAATGTACTGCCCTGTGTTAATGGAAATTGAGTAGGCAGAAGGTTTGATGGGATATTTGACACCCTTAGGGTTGGAATTGATTTTATGGTCTTCTTGAGAATTGTAGAGCTTTTCATAAGCTTTTCAACAAGCTATAGTTTGTATTTTCTGAATTGTGTGCTAAGAATTATAGAGGTTGGAACTTTGGGTTGAAAACTGGAAAAAGGGCAAGGAAGGCACATATACATATATATTATTATTTTGTTATTATTTGGCATTAAGTGACCGATTGTTTCTTTTGTCAATTTCTTTTCCGTCCGACGTCCGATTGACCTGATTCTTGAGGCATCGGTTTATTAAATATTTAATTTCATTTTATGAGAAAGCGGGAATTTTAGGCGGAATTTGGCGTAACCTATCGATTTTGGAACATGTGGACCTTTGTTTTATTTAATTGGGGACCTATAGAGGTCCGATTGGCGCACCGTCGGCGCCTATAGATTTCTAATTTTGATAGAATTTTATTATGGGAAAATATTGGATTAGGGCCGGATTGCCATGAACATGCATTATACACATATTCTCGATTTCATGTGCATTATTTTAGTCATTTCAAGTATCCGATGGTAATGGTTATTCATTTAACTTGCTATAGAGGCTCAAGTGGACCGTCGTTCCACGGACTTGGCAGAGACTTCCGGCACTAGCGTGGAAGTTATTAGGTGAGTAACCTAGTTGGTTATTCAATCTATGTGTTAGCGTGGTTTGATTGCCTACGGGAATACATGAATTATTGTTGTAAATTGATTGCCCTACGGGGATTCGTGGTTTAAGGCTGTGAATTGACCGCCCTACACGGGATTATGTGGTTATATATGGCCCAATTGATCGTGAAATAGGCATTAGGCAGCTGTTAATTGGATTGTATGATTATATTGTGTATTTGGTGTGTATTACCATGTTTCTTGATATGGGACATGTGCATTCATGCACAACCGCATCCTCGTTATTAAAGGAAAATTGTGAACCGAGACGCCATCAGTCTTGAACCGAGCCTAGAGCTCGATATATGAACCGAGCCTCGAGCTCGACGGAGATAATTCTCCCAGACGCGTCTATCTTGATCAACATTATGCGCTCGGTCACAATCTTGAAATGAGCTGGAAAAGAGTCACATGTGCATTGCATCTCGAATCGAACATTTGACAATGTTATTATCGCTCTGTATATTTACCGTCGTGATGAATTACTATTGTGTTTTGTATAACATCCGAGTGTATCTTGTTACATGCTTATATGATGCATGAATTGGGAGAACCATCGATGATGGTTTCTCATTGAGTTCATAAACTCATCCAAAATTGCAATTATTTTTCAGGCATAAGCATAGCAGATAGCTCCTCGGGACTGTAGAGCCAGAGTATCGTGGATTGGCGAGAGAAGCGATGGCTCAAAGGTCGATCAGTGGGCTTTCTTTTGGAGACTTATAGTTAGATCATTTCTTATGCGAAGACAAGATGACACTTAAGGTGCGATGTTTGGATCATGTAAATTAAAAATCTTGACAGATTGTAAATTACTGAGTTTTAAGTGAATGAAACGGAATCCAATTTGGTTTTAAAAAGTAGTCAATTTATACTGTCTTATGATTGTGATGCCATGAGGAGTGTAGCGGTTGTTGTCAGTAGTGGTCTCTTGTCGTGGGATATTTATCGGAATGACCTACGGGCGTTCCGGTGGTTACCCTATGGTAAGGGGGCGCTACAATGATTTAGAAAGCTTGAATATATGAGGGATTAGTATTTCTAAGTTCAATTTGAGGATTAAGTTAATTATGATATTGAATTTGGGTGGAATTGCTTTAGGTAAAGTTAAATTGGAAAGAAAGAAGGAATCAATGGACAAATTGGAGCGAGGAACAAGTTTCTAGCATCGAATCGAGGTGGGTACCAGTTTATAATAGAATTTATAAGTCACTACTGCTTTCTTTAAATAAAGGGATTTTCTGATTTCAATTGCATCATAAGTGTTGCATTATTGTGTGAATGATTTGAAAAATCATCATTGATTCCATACATGAGCTTTTGATGAATTGCAAAATACATTTGTGTTATGCCTCGAAAGATTCCATGGCATTTCGTATATTCGAAAGAAAGAGCATTCAATAAATGATATTGAGCTTGAATATGATAAAGGTTTGAAAAATTATGATTTCCGATTAGTTTTAAGAGCTTTTATAAAATATGGTTTTATGTAAAAGTTTGAAAACTTGTGATTTCATATAAATTTGGAAGTGTATAGAAAATATTGTTTATAGAAATATTTGAAAGTTTTGATTCCTAAAATGCTTGAAATTGTCTAGAAAATGGTTTATGCAAATGTTTGAAAATTTATGATTTCTGAATACTTTCGAAATTAGTTAGAAAATGTTGTTTATAAAAGTGGTTGAAAGATTTCGATTTTCGAATGTCTAATGTTTATAAAAAAAAGTATTTGAAAATTTATGATTTCCGACATTGTTTATAAAAGTGTTTGAAAAGTTTACGATTTCCAAACTTGTTTATAAAAATGTTTGACAAAGTGTGATTTCCGAAATGCATTTGAAATTGTTTAGAAAATAAGGTTTATTTAAATGTTGAAAAGTACGATTTTCGAAAGGCGTTTGAAATGGTTTTAGAAACTGTTTTAAGAATTTATACAAGTTTTAAATGTTTGATAAATTAAGAAAATCTCTGAAGTTTCGAAAAATGACACAAAGGCCCAATTCATTGTCCTCAAATGATTTGGGAGATTGATTGAAAAATTGAGAAAGTATTGAATTTTATTGTTTCCGAATATTTTTGGAAAAGGGTTATGAGTTTTAAATGAATTGAGAAATGAAGAAAGATTTTGAAATTTATTTCCGTGATTTGGATTTAAGAAATTGCGTAAATTGTTAAATTCGTTATTTTCGACGAATTTGATAAGTTATGAAAATATTTTCGGAATGTTTTTAAGAAAATACAAGATTTATATTTTAAATAATAATAATAAAATAAAATAAAATTAAATAATGTGCTTTATGAACCTGCATACGTTGATTTATGTCTTAAAGAAATCACTTGCATTCATTGTTCTGATGTTGATCCATACGTGATTACATTGTTGAATTGAGATTGAATATGTTTATTGATGTGATAATGTTATGCCATTAGAGTGTGCCATGGCATTTTGATTTGAATGGAAAGAAGAAAAGAAAATGGAAGCATATCATTTTGATAAATGATCTTGAGCATTGCTTATATGCTTTTGTGTGGGCGAGGAGTTACGGATGGATAGTCACGCACGTCGACGTATGAAAAATTATAGCCTTCTCCGGATGCCCGCTGAGGCCACGAGATCTGAAATCGGACTCAGATAGTTCTGGTATAAACTTGGTTTATCCGTTGTGTTCTGAAACTCTCGAGCCATGTGTTGTTGTGCATTGCTTATGTGATTGCCATTGCATCTATGAATTGTCAAGTTGATGCATTCATGTTTTATAAACTTATGGGTTTATGGTGAAAGCCTAAAATCATATGTTTTGCAAATGGAGATTTTGGCCACAAAGAAGGAAAGAACCTTTGAAAATGTGCTTTACGGATTTCAAAGAAATGTTTTCTAAGGCGAGAAAGAAAAAGAATTTCAAGGATTTTCTTATATATTTGTTATAAACTGTTACCCATTTAGTTATAAGCTCACCCCTTCATTCCCATCCACGGTGATGAGAAGAAGATCGGTGAAAGAAAATGAAGATTTCTATTTGCATGTGTTTATATTGTATTGTTGTTAAGTAAGATAGTGTTGAGAAATTCAAAATTTGTTGTGCATAGTGTAATTTGGATTTTGGTGTTGATATTGTATATGGCCTGAATTGCCACGAGTGTATGAAGAGTAGTCATTCCAGGACATATGTGATTTATGAAATTGTGTATATAGTGAGTATAAGGTGTATGGATTTCTGGAATTATGTATTGATTTAAGTTATGAATGGGATCTGGATATAGAGATGATTGATTATTGGGTTTGGATTGATTTGATTCATGAATTTTGTATAAAGATTTGGATTATGACCTTATGTATAATGATTATGGTTTGTAAATTGAATTGAGGAATTAATATGAATTGGATTTGTATAATGTGTGTTGGATATGGACATGTAGATATAGGATTGCGTTTGTTGGGTTGGATTCCGGACGGGGAGTCCGATGATACTGGTTATATTGTGAGAAATATAGAAGTGTATTTTGAACACTTTACAGGTTTTGGGTTTAATAGAAGGCAGTCGTTATGCTGTCAAAATTTTGGTGAAATGGGTATAAGAATGAGAATTGAGATTTATTTGAGTGAATAAGAAAATGATTATGAATTGAGAAATTGATTAAGGAAGGTGGAACAAATGAAAAAGAAAGAAAAGAAAAAGAAGAAAAAAAAATTTATACCGGTTTCGGATTGGATCAGTCTTAGGGTTTCCAACGCAACGCGACAGTGATTCCTAAAATATTTGTTCACGGATGTCGGCTTCGTTTTTGTTACGTATCGAAAATTGGTTTCGATTCGTTTTGATTCGATACCTTCGTATTTGTTTTGCGTTTGCTTCCGCATGTTGTGATTCGATTTATTCGATTTGAATCCGCTTCGTGTTTCCTTCGTTTTCCGGATCGGGTCCCAACAGTACTGCTCACTTTCTATTGTTAAAGAAAGTCATCAAGAGGATTGATAAAATCAATATAGCCTTCATATGGTCTGAAAAAGTTGATGATTTAAAGGGTGTAAAGTTAAATGGGAGGAAATAACCATTCCTAGCAGGAAAGGGGGCTTAGGGATTATTCTTATATCTCTTATTCAAAAACCCCTACTGAGTAAAAGTATTTACAGGTTATATACATACAAGGGAGCTCCTTGGATCAAACGAATAGATGAATTCTACCTTAAAAACCAAAATTTCTAGCAGATGACAAGCAATAGGGAACATTCTTAGAATTTTATTAATATATTCAATATGAGGAGCTTAATGTATCCCTGGATCAAATATAAACTAGGAAATGCGGGAAACACATGGTTTTGGTACAACAATTTGCTTGATCTTAGCCCTCTCATACTAAAAAAATGAAATCCTTGATTTGAGAAATAGAATCCCTATTGATGCTAAAATCTCTTCATTTATCTAGCATGGAGATTGGTTTGGAAAATTTAAAGGTTTCTCCTCTATATAGGCTACTTACCTCAACTCCATCATTTGAAAAAATAGGACAACATTTCCTAAACTCTAAATTCCAAAGAGGTCTTCACAAATGAATCTAGCTATAAGATTTATTGAACAAGCATTAGAATCTACTTTAGGAACACTCCCTGAACCCCAACGCATCTTTAATCACTTAGCTTGGGATTAAAAATAGAATCAGAAAACAAGATAGATGGCTTGGCACATATGATCCCATTTTTGTTTTATCAAAGAAGTTAAGGAAGACAAAAAATTTAATTTTTCCTCTGCAGGTATTCTAAAGTTGTTTAGAGCAGAGTATTGCATATGTTAATGGAATATTGTCAAACTTACGAATGGGATGGTGTCTTTGTCTGAATCAATAAGAAGGTTAATAACTTAAGAAAAATGGAGACCTCTTTAACACTAATTCCACCACAACAATTTACTCAATTTGGAAAAAAAGAAATAACAAATTGTACAAAGGAGCTAAATTTCGAAAGCATCAATCAGTTAAGAACATCCTTAACTAGATTAGAACTATCATGATTACAAAAAAGTACAAAACAAACTTATTCCTTACATGAAATGTAAGTGGAATTATTAAGTTTGGGTTGATTGTAACCTCTATCTTGCTTATATTAGTTCAAATGATTAAGTTGTAAGTTGAAACTCATTGTAATGTTGTAATAGCTTTGCTAATATTAATAAAATTTTTCATTCACTAAAAAAAAAGGTTTATTAATAATTAATGTTCTTTCTCACACTTGAGATGTACATTATCCTCAACTAAAAAAATAAGAATAACAAAAAACTAGAATTGAAAGAGAAAAGAAAGAAATTAGGATAACTAGTACTCCCTCTATGATAAAAAATCATTTGCTTTTATGTCACTCTCTAACATACAGGGGTGTTTTGTAACATAGGAAAGGTAATCCTAATTTCTTTCAAGGAACCAGTGCAGAATTGATCCTAAGACTAGCCTAATGTTTGAATGATGCATGCAATTAAAGCAATAAAAAGGGAGTTTTGATTTGATTAACTAAAAATTAAACTAAGCCAAAGTAAGAATAAATGTTTTTGGGATTTTGAAAAGATAAGGCAATTGAAATTAAAAGGGACTAAAAACAATTAATAAAAACTCTCCTGAAAATGTAGCTCGGGTCATCATCGTTCAAAGTAATATCGGGGTTTGAAATCCACTAAGTTTCGAAAGCTAAACCTTAGCAACTCGTTAAGTCCAAAAATTAATTAATCAACTCGATTAATTAAAATTTGTTAAAAACCTTAGTGTATGTATAGAATGATTAATGCAATAAATCGATCAAACAATAACACAACCAACTTAATCAAACACAACTAGGCAGATTAAATTGATTAATGCAATCATCCAACTGATATACATGAACTCCATGTATTTAAGCACAACATTCAACAATAATCAATCCATAACATATATCAAAGTTTAACATCCGATTAAACTATAACCGGATTCAATCCATCATATAATGTATTCTCCAACTCGGAGTTGATACAAAAATATAACGGAAATCTAAAACTAAGATCGATTACCCCAGTTAAGCTCACGGAACTCAGACCCTCACTCCATCTTCAAGAGATCGGAGACTTAGCCATTCATCACGGCAGAAGAGTCCATCACTGCTGGACACCCGACGCTGCTCATGACTCAGACGATGAAGGATGAAGGAATGGTGTGGCGAAATGAAGCGGAAGAGAAGGTGGTGAATGTGAGCGATATCTGTTGCCTCCGAATCAAACCGCAAAACCAGAGAAAACAAAAACCTATTAGACGAACGGAGAAAACAGAGAAGAAGAAGTTAACCTCGGGAGTGCGGCCGCTTGTTTTTGCCCTAAATGGCAAGATTTTATAGGGAGTTGTGCGGGCCGGGTCAGAACAGTGGATTAATTTCCATTTATAGGCCGGGTTACCCGACATTCGCTGCAGCGAATGGTTGTAGTTCACCGCGGCGAATGAGTTTGGTCACTCGTCGCGGCGAATACATTGAATACCATTAATTTGCTGCGGCGAATGGAGGGTCAGTTAGCCCAATGAATCTCATGGCATGTTTACTTCTTGAATGTTGACTCCTTTGGTCCTACAAAATACAACCTATTTATAGTATCAATTGTCCCAATAAAAATTATGCAGAATTAATGACAAATGACAACAAAATACTGACAATGTGCAATTTATCAAAACTCAATATACGGACCAAAATAAGCATAAAATCATAGATCGAGTCAACGGATGCATAATTACTAAAGAAAGCGGGCCTAATTTATAGTATAAATTTGGTCAATCAAATTCCCCACACTTAAACCTTTGTACTCCTGAACAAAGCTTATAAGAGTCAAAAAGGTACAAGAGTAAAAGAAAATTCTGCCTATGCTCAAACAACAACCAAAATTGACTCAATCCACTTTATCAGAATTCTAACGCAGCAAATTGAAAGAGTGCTAATAAAACAAACATTGAAAGAATTTAAGCACAAGAGATTGAACAATAGAGAATCACTCAGGATATGGTGTTTACGCTCGTCTCACTTGTATAGTAGGGATATTTTTCTCTCAATCTGCTTAATACATCTCCTACCATAGGCTTGTATCAATTTTATTTCTCCACTACAAGGACTATCAATTTGAAGATCAAGAGGTCTTTAAGGGTTGTAATGGCGGAAGGCTAAATGAATGGATGATGTGAAAGAAAGAAAAATATGAGCATCGCATAAAGTGAGGAATCGATGTCAACAACAAAACTAAAACACTACACTAAAATAAATTGAATACACACTTTTTTTATAGATGCTAATCCCTTTTGGGATGCAACACATTATGATCCTTTTAGGGATACACAAGACTAACACTTTTCATTTTCAACACTTTTTTTTCAATGACTAATAACTAAACACAGACTACCGATCATCTAAGAATGTATGCAAATGCTCATAGCAAAAGGCTCAAGGGGCTAGCAAGAGGAAAAAGTGTTTAAGGGTTGGTGTTTGGGGAAAGAGCTGAAAGAAAGAACGCCTCTATCATATCCACAAAATCTAGTCCATCAAGCTTTGAGTAAAATTGACACAAGTTCTAGAGAAGAATGGACTAAGCAGATGCACACACAAAATATAGAAGAAAAATTTGGCTCGAATATCCTTCCAACAAGGTTTTTGTCTCAATGATCAATCTCAAGTCTTAAAAACTTAAAATGCTACCTTGTTAGCATGCTCCCATTTACTTTGTTTTGAAAACTTCAAAAGTTAAAATTTTTGCCAAAACCAATTATCGTTCGAAGAATGGAGAGCATTTTGAAAAACTCAAGTATCAGTTTGAAACTTATAAGGGTTTTGCATGCAAGGGCACAAAAGAACAAGTGCAGAAAATGTTTTGATTGAGTCCAAATTTATCAGTAAAAGCAACGGGCCCATAAAATTATGCACAAATTTTAATAGGTGTACAATGCAGAATATAAAAGGGAACGGTTCCCCCACACTTAAACATGGCATTGTCCACAATGGCGGCGAGGCCTGTAATAGAAGCATGAAACAACTAGAACACAAAGAGAACGGGATATATCATTAAGCTCAAAAGAAATGTACAAAAATAATAGGAGCCAAAGAACTAACTAAAATTACAACGAAGAAAAGAAAATACAGGAAAAGAACAACGACAAAAAAGCGAAAAGCAATTTTAAACTATTCTGCAGGATCATCGTGGGCGGATCCGGAGGGCAGCGCAGAAGAGCGGGAGCGAGGCGGAATAGGCAGCCGAGGTGAGTCGCAATCATGGTCACATCGGCGGTGAACTCATGATCGGCGATCATGAGTTCGATCCGGCGAGGAGCGACGGCGAGGCAGCGAAGGCGGCGAAATGAGGAGGAAAGGAGAAAGAAGAAGAAGAAAAAGAAGAAGACGGGAGGCGAAAAGACGCGAGAGGAAAAAAGACCAAAAGGGCCTCGGACAAAGAGATGTCCAACGGTCCGGAGGGTAGAGATGTCCTTATTCGCCGTGAAGAAGTAGTCGCTAAGCATGGCGAACAACGAAAAACCCTAGATTAGCCGCGGCGAACAACGATTCTCGCTACGACAAACTACCCGAACATATTACATTAAGGATCCTACTCGGTTTACAATCGATCAATTAATCAATGCACAATTCACCCAATCTCTTCAATCTAATCATGCTTCATTAAACTAGGAAGAACATAGAGCTAACGAGGGAAACACTTTATTCAAACGGAAAAGAAATCCTACCTACTACTCTAAACCTCTTGGTTGGAGTTCTCCCCCACTTAATCAACACATTCATGCAGACAACATATCAAATCAAATCAAAGAACGTGCACAAATATATATCGAAAATGCAGGAAGAGAAACACCGGTGCTCACGGTGGATCTTGTAGCTCGGGATGGACAGGCGATCGATATCCAAGCTCTATGTCAGCGACTTGGTTCTGGGCAGCTCCATGTCCATTCCCATATCCGAATAGGCACTGCACTATCATCAAAATAATCTTCTCCAAGAGAGTGTCGAGAGGATGAGTCAAGGTGTGGCGAAATCAACACATGCATCATCCACAAGCACATCAAGCATATTCACTCCTAGCAAGGAGTAGTCCTCGTTAGGTGGTTCATAGCTTCATACATGTTGAAGCTAACGTGTTGATCACCAACCTCCATGGTGATCTTTCCTTCCTTCATGTTAATCATTGTGCTCGCATGATCCGCAGAAGGGTCGTCGAGGATCGGAGAAGTGTCATGTACCACTTGAGGTCATGTCTAACACGTAAAAACCGCAGAAACACTAAGCCTTTAACTGGACCGAATGTCTTCAATAATTCCCACGGGATGCCTAAATGACCTATCGCCTAGCGGAGAATAACAGATGTGGGCTTAATACTCTTCACTCCCAAGGCCTTATATCTTGACTCGGGCATCACATTTATCGCTGCCCTAGATCTGCAAAGCTCTCACCTAATGTCACTTTCCTAAGGTGCAAGGGATGGTAAAAGTGTAGGAAAATCCCGGAGGTACATCACATGTACCGGCAGCGGAAAACAAAAATTTTTGTTCGGGACTTTCCGAAACCTAGGATCTTGGTATCCGTATGAAGACATCAACCTAAATAGCCAAAGAGACTATCTCTAAAGGTGATCCACGCAGAGATCGAAAATCTAACGGATCAAACCCTTTGACCGGGAATAGCTAGAAACAGTTAAAGGCTGCTAGACCTACCTACATCTGGAGAGTGAAGGAGAATGTTGAAACCTTGTGCTTGGAGAAGAAGAGAATCGATGATGGCTTGAAGAAGAAGACATGAAAACCCATTTTCAAAGGAAAGCTTAACTCTTAAGCTTCCAAAACCTCCTCTCCCATTAAGCCACCGTCGACCACCATCTCTTGGCCTTCATTTATGTTTCTTTTAACTCTTAAAAGAGATTCCATAAGCTTATGCCAAGTGTGTGGCTTAATAGCCACTCATTTCATAAAGTAATAAAGTATAAAGCTTTGAAAAGTCAAAGCTTATCTTTCCATTCTCCCACATCCAACGTGCACATGGCTTTAATTTATATAATTAATTAATTAATAACTTAATTAATTAATCAATATATAATTGTTAAGGTCGATCAAGCTGGAATTGGTCTCCTAAACTCGGCCAGGACCCGATCTAGAAAAATCACCGGAAACCTTTCTTAGCAATATTGATGTTGCGATCTCATCGGGACATATCCCAATCCCATTGGGATCCATTTAATCCTAATGCTCTCCATAATTGGAACTCGTCCAATTACTATTTCTGATTTCTCAAACACTCTTATCGTGTGACCCTTTAGGCTCCGGTTATGTTGGCCACTTAGATTAACAATTAATCGAGCAAGTCATGAGCGGTATCTAGCAACACATCATGACCCCTAATTGACCGGAAAGTAATCGGTTTGATGTATTCATCACGAACCGGATCACGAACCCTTCCATGAACAATTACCGTGCAATTAGTCCTTTCACCATCCTATACCCCACTTGGTTATGAGTATGGTTAGAGTGTCAACTCTCACTAGACTGAGTCTAGCCAGTGATATCGAGTTCTCGTCACGGGACTCATTACTTTATATGTCAATGAAGACACTCTTCATGACATACATGCCGCCGACCTTAGTAATGATCTGACAAGAGGCCGTGGGTATCTCTTACGCTAATCCGAAGTGGTGAATCCTTTATTGGCTACTCAATTATCTTGAATACCTCAAGTGTACCCAAGCACCACCCTATGAGTTACCTCGGAAGGCAACAAGGAATGGAGTCAAAGCACGGGATCGATATCAAGATATCCTTGAGTACCTCAAGTCTAAGGATACTTGCACCATTGCTATGATGAGATTATCAACGACACTTAGATAAGATATCCATGTGATGATCTCATGGCGGGTCATCCAATGAACTTACTACCGCTAGTAAGCATCCACATGTCAATTCTAAATATCTCATATTTATAGTTTCGAGATCCACTACTTGATCCAATCAGGAATATGACATGTGCTAGTCTATCCGGATTAATGATGTCGGTCTCATTAATCCTATAACTAGGAGAATTTAGATCTTGACATAATTGCACATGATAGGAATCTCATTAGTATGATCACATCATAATTTCCTTCATGCTATGTCATATATCATGGACTTCATTAATTTGATTAAAGATCAATCAATTCATAAACAATGTTTATGAATATCAAATTAATGAATAATGCCTTTTCTTTATTTATTCATAAAGTGCACATACGACTTTGAATAAAACGCGCTAAAGGGATTGCCTTTAGGGCGCAAATAAATAATCTGACCCTTGAACAAGTCGACTTATCCAATGAACAAGTCGACTTATCGATATCAGACATGTGTAAGTCGACTTACACATGGTACAAATCGACTTATCACTTACAAATCTCCCACTTGACCTAAAGCCAATCGCCTTAGTATCTAATACCATAAGCGAGTCCATGAGAATCACAATTCTCCTGTGACAATGGCTTTGTCACTAAACAACAACACTTTGCTCGTGGGAATTCTCTCTATCGAGGATATCATCTCGACTAATGATCTCCGAATCGGGCGGCACGAGTTCGGATTGTCGATAAGACCTTGGTTCCTTTGCTGCAAGACTAGCCCCATTGTATCACAATACAATCCTATGGGCCCATCACGGTAGGGACGGATCAAGTTCAATAATGAACTTCTTGATCCAAACCGCTTTCTTTGCATCTCATGCGGCAATGTACTCTGCCTCGGTTGATGAATCGCCAGATCCTCTCTTGTTTGGAACTTTTCAAATTGACCGCCACGCTATTCGGTGTGAATGTATATAACCACGATTGTGATTCGAATCATCCTTATCGATTAAATACTAGCATCTGAATGCCCGCTCACTGAGATTTTCATCTCCATAGATCAAGAAAACATCCTTAGTGCTTCGCAAGTACTTGAGGATATTCTTGACGACCACCCCGATGACCCTCACCAGATCCGATTGGTATCGCTTTCGTAACACTTAGAGCATCGATACATCGGGCCTCGTATATAGCATTGTTCCATGCTAAACCTCTTAAGCATCTCATCTATGTACGATGATTGTGAAAGACCAAGCAACCTTTTGATTTATCTCTATAAAGCTATATCCCTAGGATATAAGTTGCTTCACAAAGGTCTTTCATCGCAAATTGATTGGACAACCAAATTTTAACTGATTGTAGCATAGAGACATCGTTTTTCTAGTAACAGTATGTCATCTACATACAACATAAGGAATACGATTGCAGTCCCATTAACCTTCTTATACACACAATGATCATCCAGATTTTGTGAGAAATCAAACTCTTTGATTGACTCATCAAAACGGATAATCCAACTCCTGGATGCTTGCTTCAATCCAAACATGGATTTCTGAAGCTTGCATACCTTTTCGCCATTGATGGAAGTGAAGCCCTCAGGTTGTGTCATACACATCCTCGGGTAGATTTCCATTCAGGAAAGCTGTCTTCACATCCATTTGCCATATCTCATAATCATAATGAGTGGCAATGGCTAGGAGTATCCTAATGGATTTAAGCATTGCTACGGGGCTGAAGGTTTTGTCATAGTCAACTCTTTATGCGTGGCCGAAATCCTTTGGCGAAGCATTGCTTTATAGGTAATCAAATTACCATCCATGTTGGTTTTCTTCGAAAACTCCTTTGCACCCAATGGGTTTTATCCTTCGTGTAACAACCAAAGTCCATACTTGGTTTTCATACATGGAATCCATTTGATTTCATGGCACAAAGCCATTTTCGGACTATCAACTTTTGAGAACCTCGTTCATAGGTAGTAGGCGATCATCTCGTATGAGCAATATGCCATTCATTCCTCACGAGAAATCCATATCTCTCGAGGCAGAGCGTATCTTCATAACCTACTGAAATTAGTGTGTAGTAGAAGGTTGAACTGTTACCTCATCTATATGAGTTCAGATTTGAGTTGACGATTGATCTATGTTTGTTCGAGCATCTTGAACTTCTCCAAGTTCAACTTTGCTCCCACTGTCCTCTTGTAAAAGAAACTCTTTCTTTAAGAAAACAGCATGCTTGGAAACAAACAACTTTTGTTCCTAAGCAAGGTAGAATTGATATTCTACGAACAAACACTTGTCAGCTTTTACATCAAATGTATCTGACTGTGTCCGCTTCACGTAAGCAGGACAATCCCAAACTTTCAGCTGAGAAAGATAGGGCTTTCAGTTAATCCACATCTCCATATGGAGTAACCACAACTGTCTTTAATGGAACTCTATTTAGCAAGTAAACAGTTGTCTCGAACGCATTTTCCCAAAACTGTGCAAAACCTATCATCAATCGCACCATGTCTAACAAGGTTCGATTTCTCCTTTCAGCCACACCATTGTGCTGCGGCGTGTAAGGTGGAGTATACTGAGATAAAATCCCATTATCTCTGAGATAACAAAAAACTGTTGGTCTAAGCATTTTCAACCACGATCAGATCGTAATGTATTCATACTTTTACCAAGTTAGTTTTCTACTTCATTTCTGAATTATTTGAACTTTTCAAACGCTTCAGATTTGTATCTCATCGAATCTTTGGTACCCTTATCGTGAATAATCACCGATAAAAGTAATGAAGTAAAGACAACCACTTCTGGCATGGATGGACATCGGACCACATACATCCGAATGTATTAGGTCTAATATTCCATTCACTCGTTCACCCTTTCCTTTAAAGGATTACTTAGTCATCTTGCCTAATAAACAAGATTCGCATGTGTCATATGATTCATAATCAAATGACCTAAACATCCACTCTTATGGAGCTTAGCGATGCGTGTCTCATTTATATGGCCAGTCGACGATGCCATAAGTAAGTTGATTTTAAATTATCTAGATTATGTCTTTCGCGTCATTGACATTCATAGCTGGATATGGCATATCTAATATGTCAATTCTATTGCATAATGTACCCGATAGCATAGAGCCTTCCATTGAACTAATAGAACAACCATTGCTACTAAAAGTCCAATGGAAATCAGCTCTATTTAAACATAAAACATACAATATGTTCTTTGTTTAAAACAGGTACAAAATGTCAATCATCCAATTTGAATACAAGCCCAGTAGGGAGTAACAAGACATAAGTGTCTACGGCTAATGTAGCAACTCTTGCTGCATTACCTACACGAAGGTCTAGTTCTCCTTGTATGAGCATCTCATCGTCCCCGAGGCCTCGTATATCATTTCATATGTATGAGCCACATCCGTATCAAATACCGATATGTTTGGATCAGAATAGTATTAACCTCAATGACAAACATATTTGAAGAAGTAGAGGCATCGATGCCTTCTTACCTTCAGGAACTCAGATAGATTTTACTGATTTAGCCTCTGGTGGCTAGACTTGCCTGATGAAAGCAAAACCTTTTGGGAAGGATCTTTGGTTTTTCCTTGATGGCACTTCCCTTTGGTTTCTTAGCCTTTTTCTTCTTTGAACTAGAAGAAAAAGCATCCACCATTAGCACTTGCTATCTCTCTTGATAGCACCTTTCGGTGTCATGAAGCGGATAGATCATTCAGAATTGTTGTGGATATTTGGTTTATCAGATAGTTTATCACTGTTGTGAAAAACTGTCAGACAATCCAAATAGAATCAAGTCTATACTTAACTCATAATCCATTACAAATCCTAAGCCGTCCAATCTCTCAATATAGCCATTCATCTTTAGGGCATCTTGCCGCTAGATTGTCCACAGAGCCATCTTTGTGGTGAAGAGAAGCCTTGAGGTCTCGAACCTTTCAGACCGAGCTTACTCATCAAACAGCTCCCTAAGATGAAATACTATAGAGTGAGCATCCATGGACTCGTGCTGCTGCTGCAGCTCTGGTGACATCGAGGCAAGTAGCCATGTCCCCGTCCATTAGATGCTTACGATATGCTTTCTGATCCTTATCAGAAGCATCGACGGCAGTGCAATGGAAGTGGAATATCTGGGGCGTATCCGGTTCCTCGGATCGAGAACAATTCTCGATTCTCACCAATCAAGAAAATACGATCCGAATAGAGAGCGAAAATTCACAATGAAAGACTTCTTCAATCAACTGCGCGATAGAGAGAAGGAATGATAGAATAGAAATGCTCGCATGATCATAAGGACTTGCATGACATGCATATGGCTCCACTAGTTTCCTAGAATCCATAACCCTCTTCTGAATCCGGAGAAACAAAGTGACATAATGTCCTAGTGGGTCGATATCCGACATTGCTAAGAGTGACCTTGGGTTTGCCCAACAAGCCACAACTTAGGTTAATCGGTAGGTATCGGTCATACCAATTGTATCATCGATAGCAGAGCATTGAGAATGACCTTGGATTTGTCCAACAAGCCACCTTATGTCTCGGAGGTATCGGATATACCAATTACATCTTAGACACAACTATCGTTCAGTCTTTATCAACTTGATGTGTGCACTTCATTAGGTATCAACTCTTTGATGCGCATACATCCCGATGTACACTACCCAACTTCGCCTCTGTCCACGTTGACCTTGAGTTTGCTCAACAAACCAACGCTTCCAGTGAAAACCGACCCATTAATCAGAAAATCTTATTTTCATGGTTCGAACATATCCGTATAGAGTGAGCTTGAGTTTGCCCAACAACCCATCCCTATAAGAACTCTGGTTCTTACCATATTAATGGAAGGCGTTAGTTTTCATATTCCGAGGAGGGATTTCGAATTCTCGACTCCAAGCTGAAGGATTATAGTCGCCAGGACTATATGGAATGATTTAGGTTTCATCAATCCAATTGAATCAATCCTTATAATCATCCATCATCCAACCTATGCATGCCACAAGTCGACTTTCATCAAATGCAAGTCGACTTATGTTTCTGCCCACACACAAGTCGACTTGTATGACACAAGTCGACTTATGTCATCTGCCCATGAACAAGTCGACTTACAAGGTACTACAAGTCGACTTATACTGAGATCTTGAACAAGTCGACTTATTCTGAAAACAAGTCGACTTATCCAAGGAATTTTGCTAAAATCTCTAATCGGCTAATTCCTCAATCATTACAATTCCAATTCTCAACACCATCATACCTAAGGTAATATCTGTAAGTTGATCCATGAATGCTTTATATGGTCAAACCACATGAAAAGCTTGAAATGAGTCAAAACTCATTAATTTCCAAATAATTTAGGAACACCCTAATTATCATCCTAAGCATCTCTAGCTAGCACATACATTATCAAATTTACTTCAGCACATGCCATAAAAAATATGACGGTCAAAACAAACAAGATAATGCAAGATACTACCGAGACGCTAATGTGATCAATTCGGCATTCAAAAATTCTTGGAAAAGCAACTTCAAGCAATTCAGTTTGGAAATCATATTACATCAAGATAACACATTTTTAATCACATTAAAAATGGTTCAAGGCATTGGAACTGAAAAAGCACACTCAATCAAGCCAAGCAAAACAGTCCCAACAATTTTCACAAAACTGTCCAGTTCTGTACATTGCTCGAAATGATCAATGAAACAATTTCAATAAAACATGAGAAAATTATATAGGTTACTAAATGTTCAGAACATGCTACATGAATGTTTTCAGGATTTTAGGCCATCAAAAACTCAGTCAACCTAAATAACAAAACCGATTCAAAATCTGTGTTCATCAGCACAGCAATTCCCAACAGCATAGAATAAATTCGTGAATAAATATCCAATCACCTTGAAATCCAATTTCCATGCTCACAGACATTCACCAACATCTTAGAGACATTTAGGTGAAGGAAAATCCGAAAAACCATTTTTCTAGAATTTATTCTCGATTTTATACTCATGCCTGTTCCAGAATCGTTTCACAAAACAGCATTTGTAACCTTAGGGAATTAATTAGCAAAACTATATCAAATCAAATCGATAAATTCTGAAAATTCATAGACATATTCTCTAACATGTTATGAACAATTCTGGGCAGAAAATTTTCGAAAAGTATATCACAATATAAATTCGAAATCTGAACAGATAGCATGCATCAACAGCAAATTCCATTAGAATTTCTGATCTCACTTAGGTTATAGCTTCATACGGGATACCAGACGCTCTGATACCACTGTAGGAAAATCCCGGGAGGAACATCACATGTACCGGCAGCGGAAAACAAAAATTTTTGTTCCCGGGACTTTCCCAAAACCCAGGATCTTGGTATCCGTATGAAGACATCAACCTAAATAGCCAAAAGAGACTATCTCTAAAGGTGATCCATGCAGAGATCAGAAAATCTAACCGGATCAAACCCTTTGACCCGGGAATAGCTAGAACAGATTAAAGGCTGCTAGACCCTACCTCTGTCCTGGAGAGCTGAAGGAGAATGTTGAAACCTTGTGCTTGGAGAAGAAGAGAATCGATGATGGCTTGAAGAAGAAGACATGAAAACCCATTTTCAAAGGAAAGCTTAACTCTTAAGCTTCCAAAACCTCCTCTCCCATTAAGCCACCGTCGACCACCATCTCTTGGCCTTCATTTATGTTTCTTTTAACTCTTAAAAGAGATTCCATAAGCTTATGCCAAGTGTGTGGCTTAATAGCCACTCATTTCATAAAGTAATAAAGTATAAAGCTTTGAAAAGTCAAAGCTTATCTTTCCATTCTCCCACATCCAACATGCACATGGCTTTAATTTATATAATTAATTAATTAATAACTTAATTAATTAATCAATATATAATTGCTAAGGTCCAGTCAAACTGGGGTCGGTCCTACCGGCCTACCGGGCCCCGGTACCGAAAAATCACCGGAAACCTTTCTTAGCAATATTGATGTCGCGATCTCATCGGGACATATCCCAATCCCATTGGGATCCATTTAATCCTAATGCTCTCCATAATTGGAACTCTGTCCAATTACTATTTCTGATTTCTCGAAACACTCTTATGCGTGTGACCCTTTAGGCTCCCAGTTATGTTGGCCACTTAGATTAACAATTAATCTGAGCAAGTCATGAGCGGTATCTAGCAACACATCATAACCCCCAATTGACCGGAAAGTAATCAGTTTGATGTATTCATCACGAACCAGATCACGAACCCTTTCATAGACAATTACCGTGCAATTCGTCCTTTCACCATCCTATACCCCACTTGGATATGAGTATGGTTAGAGTGTCAATTCTCACTAGACTGAGTCTAGCCCAAGTGATATCAGTTCTCGTCCTGGGACTCATTACTTTATATGTCAATGAAGACACTCTTCATGACATACATGTTGGTCAGCCTTAGTAATGATCCTGACAAGAGGCCATGGGTATCTCTTCTGCTAATCCGAAGTGGTGAATCCTTTATTGGCTACTCAATTATCTTGAATACCTCAAGTCGTACCCAAGCACCACCCTATGAGTTACCTCCGGAAGGCAACGAGGAATGGAGTCAAAGCATGATCGGTATTCAAGATATCCTTGAGTACCTCAAGTCTAAGGATACTTGCACCATTCTATGATGAGATTATCAACGACACTTAGATAAGATATCCATGTGATGATCTCATGGCGGGTCATCCAATGAACTTACTACCGCTAGTAAGCATCCACATGTCAATTCTAAATATCTCATATTTATAGTTTCGAGATCCTTTGCTTGATCCAATCAAGGAATATGACATGTGCTAGTCTATCCGGATTAATGATGTCGGTCTCATTAATCCTATGACTAGGAGAATTTAGATATCTTGACATAATTGCACATGATAGGAATCTCGGTAGTATGATCACATCATAATTTCCTTCATGCTATGTCATATATCATGGACTTCATTAATTTGATTAAAGATCCAATCAATTCATAAACAATGTTTATGAATATCAAATTAATGAATAATGCCTTTTCTTTATTTATTCATAAAATGCGCACGACTTTGAATAAAAGCGCTAAAGGGGATTGCCTTTAGGGCACAAATAAATAGTACCGACCTTGAACAAGTCAACTTATCCAATGAACAAGTCGACTTATCGGTACCGTACATGTGTAAGTCGACTTACACATGGTACAAGTCGACTTATCACTTACAAAAAGATCCAGGGTCCTGACATTTTACTGGTATCTGCGGCTTAAACAAGGCTGACACATTTGAGCTCACCTGGACACGTTCATTAGGCCTAAATTTTCGCTTGTTCGTGCACAAGTCCTTCAGGTACTTGGCGTAGGCCGACACTTTCTTAATCAAATCCAGCAGGGGCACATTGACTTCAACCTTCCCAAATAGGTCAATAATTTCCTTTTCATATTTTAGCTCATTGACCTTCTTACTCATCAGATATGAGTTCGAAAAAGGGAGGTCCTTTAAGTCGACTTCCTTACTGGCTGGTTCATTTCTGCTCGATTTATCCTTATCAGTTCCTCTTCCTAATATGCTCGATGATTGCTCTTTATCCTCAATTGTTGATTGCTTCTTGTTCCTCAACAATTCCTCTTCGCGACCACTCTCTGATTGCACAACTTGCTTCTCTCTCACTTGAGGCGCTTCTTCAACCTCAATTTCTTCGGTGCATTCTTCTTCTTCAGGAATGTCGAAATGCACTTTCTTTCCACTCCTCAGCTCAATTGCATTTAAACTCTTAGGGTTAATGACCGTGTTGGAGGGAATGGTTCCGCTACTCCTAGCTTGGTTGTCACTCAAATTATTAGACAATTGAGTGACATATGAGTTCAAGTTCTCTGCCTTGGTCTCCCATTGATCCATGCGTTTTCCAAAGCGCTAAAGCGGGCAACATTCTTAGCGAGTCTGTTGGATGAGGTTTGCGATGGCGTTGAATTGAGTTCTTTGTCAATTTCGTTCCTCTTTCATCAACGTCATCATACTATGCGCAGATTGGTTGGTGTCCTCCTTTGGTGGCGGTGGTTGTTGCACCGTCAACGCTTGTTGATCTGAACTGGTTTGTAGATTGACCACTCCACTCCACGCTGAAATCGGTTTGGTGCTCTTTCGCGTTATTCCTCCAACTAAAATTTGGGTGGGATCTCCATCCCTCATTATACGTGTTAGAATCGGGTCCCATTTTCGATCCTTTCTACCTTGATACATTCTTGAGACTTCTTCATATCTGCCAGGACAAACACTTGAAATGTGCATCACTGACCCACAACTATCACAACTGGGTGCGACCAGTTCAGTGGAAGGTGATGGGCGATGCACATTCAAATTCTTAAGTTCAGCCGTGATCGAGGATAAGCGGAAGTTATCCGATGTTCAAAGGAATCTACCTTCGATTCGTGCTCTCCATCCTCTTAGTTTGAGCCGACATGGCTCCCACTTCATTCACGTTCTCGGAATCACGGACACTATAATCGTTGATGATTCGGGGTCATTCTCTTAATCAGGGCCCAAGCTTCTAGTGCGGTGAGGTCAATCAACGAACCTCCCGACGCAGCATCCAACATTCCTTTCTCTTGATTCTTCACCCCATCATAAAAATATTGAACCAATTGTTCATCAGGGATCTGATGATGGGGGCACCGAGACAACAGATCTTGGAATCTATTCCAAAAATCATACAGGGACTCGTCACAATCTTGTTTGGCAGAATATATCTCCTTTCTCATCGACGATGTCCTAGAAGCTGGAAAATACTTTTCCAAAAAAACTTTCCGCAAGTTGGCCCAACTGTGATAGGCATTTGCGACATGCCTTGGGAGGCTCATGTACCACTCCCGGGCCTTTCCTTCTAACGACAAGTGGAATACCTTCCACAGCACCTGGTCCAGATGTGCTCCTACAGGCTTCATACTCTGACAAATCATGGTAAGGGCTTGAAGATGCATGTAGGGGTCCTCTCCCGCCAAACCGTGAAATTTGGGGAGAGAGTTGATCAATAAACCTTTAACTTCGAAATTGACGTCGAAGTTATGGCAGGCAGCAGTGAAAGGATCGTAGTTTACGTCCAAAGTTGTAGCTTCGCGGATTGTTCTACGTCTAATGTTCGCATTGTTGTCATCTACTCGTTCCTGGTCACCGTTAAGACCGTGATCTCCATTTCGGGGTGGGTGACTGGGATATTCTTGTTGTTCACCATCTCAGATTCTAGTCGATCTAGTGTCTAAGTCTTTCTTGCTCTCTCTTGTTTTCCTAAGTTGTCTAAGGTGTCGCTCAATTTCAGGTTGAAAATGAACTAGCCTAAGTCTACGGGCATGCACAAGAGAAGTTCACCTAAGATAGCTCACTAAACGACAAATGATAGAAAGGCTTCAATTCACTCGAGTTTGCGGCGTGTAAGAACTTCTTTGCGGAATCGAGTAAAATTGTAACTTTCGCTGCGGCGAATATATGAACTCGCTGCAGCGACTGATGAACTCGCTGTGACGAACAATGAACTCGTCACAGCCAAGAAGCACAGACCAGCAAAGCAAACGAAATTAACTAAAAATTAAGCACAATAAACAAAAACAATCAGACTAAACACTTAGAACAAAGCAGAATGAAATCACAAACAGAATTAACACTAAAAACACTTAAGCAGAACAGAAATTAAGAATGAAATTATGCAATGCAAATAAAATGCAAACAACAAAAATTAAAATCAAAACAAACACTGGCTAACCTAAAGAACCAATTAATTTGATTCCCCGGCAACGGCACCAATTTGATCGCGGCTTATCGTTCAATCCTAAGATTGATCCTTGGAAACCGGTCAAAATCAATTTATACCAAGAATTGCAACACAGGGTGCAACCTCGGGTCGACTCTCAAGGAACCAGTGCAGAATTGATCCTAAGACTAGCCTAATGTTTGAATGATGCATGCAATTAAAGCAATAAAAAGGGAGTTTTGATTTGATTAACTAAAAATTAAACTAAGCCAAAGTAAGAATAAATGTTTTTGGGATTTTGAAAAGATAAGGCAATTGAAATTAAAAGGGACTAAAAACAATTAATAAAAACTCTCCTGAAAATGTAGCTCGGGTCATCATCGTTCAAAGTAATATCGGGTTTGAAATCCACTAAGTTTCAAAGCTAAACCTTAAAACTCGTTAAGTCCAAAATTAATTAATCAACTCGATTAATTAAAATTTGTTAAAAACCTTAGTGTATGTATAGAATGATTAATGCAATAAATCGATCAAACAATAACACAACCAACTCAATCAAACACAACTAGGCGATTAAATTGATTAATGCAATCATCCAAGCGATATACATGAACTCCATGTATTTAAGCACAACATTCAACAATAATCAATCCATAACATATATCAAAGTTTAACATCCGATTAAACTATAACCGGATTCAATCCATCATACAATGTATTCTCCAACTCGAATTGATACAAAATATAACGAAATCTAAAACTAAGATCGATTACCCCAGTTAAGCTCACGGAACTCAGACCTCACTCCATCTTCAAGAGATCGGAGACTTAGCCATTCATCACGGCAGAAGAGTCCATCAACATTAGACACCGATTTGCTCATGACTCAGACGATGAAGGATGAAGGAATGGTCGCGGTGAAATGAAGGCGGAAGAGAAGGTGGTGAATGTAGACGATATCTGTTGCCTCCGAATCAAACTGCAAAAACCAGAGAAAACAAAAACCTATTAGACGAACGGAGAAAACAGAGAAGAAGAAGTTAACCTCGGGAGTGCGGCCGCTTGTTTTTGCCCTAAATGGCAAGATTTTATAGGGAGTTGTGCGGGCCGGGTCAGAGCAGTGGATTAATTTCCATTTATAGGCCGGGTTACCCGACATTCGCTGCAGCGAATGGCTGTAGTTCACCGCGGCGAATGAGTTTGGTCACTCGTCGCGGCGAATACATTGAATACCATTAATTTGCTGCGGCGAATGGAGGGTCTGGTTCGCCCCAGCGAATCTCGCGGCATGTTTACTTCTTGAATGTTGACTCCTTTGGTCCTACAAAATACAACCTATTTACAGTATCAATTGTCCCAATAAAAATTATGCAGAATTAATGACAAATGACAACAAAATACTGACAATGTGCAATTTATCAAAACTCAATATACGGGACCAAAATAAGCATAAAAATCATAGATCAGGAGTCAACAGATGCATAATTACTAAAGAAAACGGGCCTAATTTATAGTATAAATTTGGTCCAATCATATGGTCATGCCTAATATGGCCTCTATATATGCATAAATTGTAATTTTTGTATATGTACATGATTGTACATGCATTCATGACATTTCCTAGCATATGTGTTATTGTGAGAAACATATGATTTAGTGTTTGAAAATCAAATTGGAGTGGATTTTTGTGTATTTTTCATTTTTGTGGAATTTTAGAAATTTTTCTAGAAATTTTTCGGGATACCTTTCCGGACCGAAAAATTTACAAGTGACAGACTGATTTGATTTTTGGTACCGAAAATGACTTTCCAATGGCACTGAAAAATTAGATGCATGATTTTAGGATTTATTACTTTGAGCCATTGGAATTTGGAGAGAAATTGAACTAGAAATTAAATTGTTTTGGAAAGGAAATAAATGAACCCTTAAAAACATGACAAGTGGCAAGTGACACATGTCACTTGCCTACTTAATCTAATGTGTAAGTTTTGTATAAATATCTTCCTAAGGCAAGCTATCCACGACACTTCTCTTTTGAAGGAATAAAAAGTGTTTTAGATGGATTTTCTCCTCCATCTTTGTAGCCTCCTTCATCTCCTCTTCTTCATCGATTTTTTTCTCCTTCTTTTTAGCTAGAATTGCTACTCACCTTCACTACACAAAAACCCCTCCTATGTTTTGTGCTTTCTCCTCCTTGTTCACAAAGAAATTACAAACCTAAGCTTCAAGGAAGATGGTCGTGAGTGGTAGGAAAGGTTGGAAGAATTGTGAAACTTTGGCAAAATTGAAGATTTGAAGTTTGTTTAGGTAAGAATTAAGTTGTATGTTCTTTAATTAGTAGTTAGAAACAATTATTGTGTTTATTAGTGCATTAATTTCATGAGGTTTGTGTGTTGATTGTATGGGCATAAGTCATGTTTATGTGAGGCTAAATGATGTTGGATATGTGTAGTGTGTGAATTAGTGTGTGTATTAAGTGTTAGAGTGGTTTTCATAATGTTAAATGATTGGTAATTAAAGTAAGAACATTTTGGATGTGTGCTGCCATTTTATGGTTAAGTGGTCAAGTGAAGATCTAGAGGAAATTGTGGCTGGATTAGTGGTTAAATTGGATGCTTATAGATGTAGGATTGGTGTTGGAATGAAAGAAGTTGAGTTTGATATGAAATCTGGAAAATTTTACTTTGAGTAGGTTTCAGATTTTTGCTCATAACTTTTGACATGGTGGTCCTATTGAGATGATCTTTGGCTTAAATTAAACTTAAGAAGTTTGGCTAGAATTCATACGAAGGAAGTTCTGTCCAATTGTTGCTTGAAGGACTTTAAATTTTGCTTGGAAAGTGAGTTATGTGTGCTGTGTGAATAGTGTCCTGATATTGGGTCTAACATTGAAGACCAGAAACTTTGGAAATTTTTCTAGGCTAAAGTAGACTGATTTTGTGGAATTAGTCTTCATGAAAGTTGAAGATTTACTTGTTAACTTTCTAACCCCACTAAGTATCAATTTTTTTTTATTTTTACGTTGAAAGTTATGAATTGTTAATGTTCAGGTGATCATTCAGCTAAAAATGTGCTTTGAGTGCAAATGGCTCTAAGTGTATAGGTTTTGTGCTTTTTGTGTTCTGGTGCTAATTGTGGACTGTTAAGGGTGAAATTGGCTCAAGTGATCTTCTAGAAAGTTGTAGAGAATTGTTGTATCTTTCTAATTAGCTATAATATGTTAATTGTGGATATAAGGATTTTAAGTTATGCATTTTCAAAGTTTGAACATGGTTTAGGTCATGTGCTGTTTTAATACTCCCTAACAGGACAACCACATTAATGGGAGGATTTGACCTAGTTAGAGATGGAATTTGGTTCTAAGTCCTTCTTGAGAATTGTATTATATTGTCTGAGATTTTTATGTCTATATGGTATGGAATTTTTCGCCAAGGGGATGTGGAGTTATGCATGTTGGAAGATTGGGTTATTGTTGAGAATAATTTGGGTAGGCAGAAGCTTGCTTGAGAATTTGATTTAGTTAGAGCTAGAATTGGCTTCCAAGTTGTTCATGAAAGTTGTATCATTTGTTTTTCTCTTTTGATTGATATAAAATTTGGAATTTTTAGCTGAGGGGACGAAAAGTTATGATGTTTACAAGTTTTGGTACTGTTTGTGAGGAGTTTGTCGATCGGTCATCTTGGAGTGAATTTTTGACCCCTTTAGAGGTCGATCTGATCTTTGAGTCCTTCATAAAAATGGTAGAGCTATCTTTTATCTTTCCAAAGGTACCAATTTGTCAAAGTTTGAGTTCAGAGTCAAAAGTTATGAAGGTTAGAAGTTAGGAGGTCAGGATCGCGTGGCCAATAGCGCGCCCGCCGCGGGGTCGATTTTCGGCCGACCGACCTTTCTTCTTTCTTTTAGCAATAACTTTTTCATCCGACCTCTGATTGACCTGATTTTTGAAGTGTTGGATTCTTAAGACATTTCTCTATCTTTCCATACCAAATTTATGATTTTTGAGATCAAATTGAGAAAAGTCGATCGGATCAAAGTGAGCAGACCGGTTGGAAAAGTCTGAATATGCTTCAGTAATTTGGAGATATCTTGAGCTATAAAACTCCAATCGATCTGATTCTTATTTCTAATTAAACTAGAGACATAGATATACAAATGTTATGAAGAGGTCAGACTTCAATTTAGCCCCTAAGATGTTCAATTTCTAGAGTGAAGTTACATGTAGTGTGTTGGTCTGAACGTGTTTTGGGAATATCTTTTCCGTCCGACATCCGATTGACCTGATTCTCGAGGCATCGGATTCGTGAAATATTTAATTTCATTTATTTGTGAAATTGGGAATTTTTAGAGCTAAAATTGTCGGAGATTGGCTAGGGCGAAGTGAGAGGACCGGGTAATGATTTTTCTGATCCGTCTTTTATTAATAATTGGACCTATAGAGGTCCGAATTGAGTGGTTTTAGTGTCTATGGTTTTCTAAATTCTAGAGGAAATTTTTGTGACAGGAAATTGTGAAATAGTGCTGGGAATGTCACGAACATGCATTGTACACATCTAAATTGCTACATGTGCATTATTTAATATTTCTGATTGTGCATTTAGTAATGTGTGAATATTTTGAATGTTATAGAGGCACAGTTGGAACATCATCCCACAGATGTTGATGAGATTTCCCAGCATTAGCTCGGAAGCTATTTGGTGAGTGGCCTCGATGGTTTGCCAATTATTATTTGTTTATTATTTTGCGCTTATAACTCTGTGGAGAATAATGGTGGGCTTGTGCATTTGTTTATGACTGGATTCTGAACTGAAGGTGTTCAATGTATTTGGAGATTATGACATAGAAGTGCTGTTGTCTGAGAATTTGGGAACTTTGTGTTTTAAATGTGATTAAATGTGAGTGTGTTTTTAATGTGAAAAAATTGTGAACTAATTGGTTGAATGTGATAATTGGGAATGATTGTGATATTGATATGGTTTCATTTTGACCTATGCATTCCATGCATACAAGGCATGATTAGATAATAACAGTTGTGACCGGAGCAGCCACCGAGAGCTACAAGCTCAACGTTTATATTTGGGCCTCGAGCTCCACAATGATTCAGAGCCTCGGGCTCAACGATTAATGCGCCCATATTGGAACAGTTCAGAGCCTCAGGCTCAACGATTAATGCGCCCATATTGGGACAGTACAGGCACTCGGTCACAACACCGTAATAAATGAAAAAAACGGTGTCACATATGTGTGTCATATGCATTTGATTTAATCAGTTGGATTGAGTGAAAGGCAAAATGCCTTATGCTTCTGTAGTACCAATCATGTGGTATTTCTGAGAGTAGATTATGAAACAATTGTATTATGCTTGCGTGTTGTATGAAATCAATTGGTTATGAATGACTAATCGAATGAAATGCATCAAATTGTCCGTACTCAAGTGAAATTGTGAAATGTGATCATACATGTAAAAATGAAAATACATGTAAAAATGAAAATATATGTTATGTGAATTGATGAGTTGCATTAATTGAGTAAACCATCGATGATGGTTACCTCACTGAGTTTGCAAAACTCACCCAAAATTTGCAATTATTTTTCAGGACCCAGAAGAATACCCCGTTAGGCAATGGGCATATAGCAACCACTTATGAGCAAGATAAGAGGTCGGGATCAGTTCGCGTCTGCAGTAGTGTCTAAGAATAATTGTGTTTTTCGAAATTTTGTACAAATGATTAGGTCATGTTGTAAAGTCAACAGACTAAATTAAATTGTATTTATGAAAAGGGCCCCCGAGGCCATTGAATTATTTATGTAAATTGTTTTTCGCATAATATAAAAAGTATGTGTATGTTTCAAAAAAAATTTATACTGAATTTTGACTGAGTGATGTAGCACGCCACCCTCACAGGGCACGGACTCGGATATCACCATCGATGTCGGGTTCGGGTCATGCGGGAGTGGGGTGTTACATTTAAAGGTTATTAATTAAGTTAATATTAATAATCTAAAATAACAAAACAAAGCAATAAAGAAGAAGGAAGCAATCAGTTGATAAATAAGATCAAAATTAGGGATGGAAAATGGCATCAGGCCTCAAACTCAATTTTTTTAGGCCTAATCAAGCCTTAGGCCAAGTATAGCCTCTAAATAAAATGATTTCATTTGCTAAATTAATAACGTCGTTTTGTGCTTAAAATTTTTATAAAAATTTCTTTGACCTGAGTGGGTTAAGTCTTGGACAGGGCCTGCTGCCTTCAAGTATGATCAGGCCTCAAGCTAGGCTACCATCCTTGATCATAAATACATAATCTCCTATTATACATAAATTAACCTTGATCCAATCATTAACTCTAGTTTTCTTGGAGTAGTATAAATTTCAAAGCTATAATTATATTTTTCTCAAGAGATACAACTCTTATCCTTAAGTTGATTGATTGAAATATTTTCTAATTAAAATCCTTAAGAGTGTATTAACTTGTTTTATGAATATCTTTATTAGATTTGAATCTAACTAAGAGAATTTATATGGTTATATCTCTAGGATTTCATATAACTCTTATTATTCATGCCATGATCTATTTGTACCTATGATTTTTCAATCCCTATATATGAAATTTGAAATTGAATCAAACTACTAAAAATTTCAATTCAATTCACATAAATTTTTTAATATTTAACATTCAAACTTGGATCTATCATTAAATCAAAGAATCATTAAAAATATAATTATGGGTTTCCTCCTATCTATATCTATCCTAATTTAGTTAATATTAAGATAAAAAATTCAACAATAATCAAGAAAGAATATAAAACAAAAAATTCATTCTCATATATCTTAAAATTTTAAAGCCTTCACTTGAATCTTATTTTCGTCTTGTTACTTCTCTTAACCATTTTATATTAAAAACTAATAAAATTTTATAATATCATGACTAACACGGGTCCAATAATGATTTGTGTTACAACTATGTTATTTCCTATAGAAAATCTAGAATTTTATAAAATTTATCGTTAAACCCTTGTTGTTTTGAGATCAACACTGATTGAACATAAATCTATGTTAGGACCTATGCTTTAACTTCTTTCTTTTAAATTATGCCAAAACTTCTTTTACTTTGCTCTAACTTGTCTGAATTTGTTCCTTTTTCATTTTGGAGCTAAAACAAGATCTAAAAACAAAATATAAGCCACATTAAGTATCATATATTATAAAAACCATCCAAACATATGCAAAACGCTTTTAAATTCATGCTAAAATATATTCTATTTAGCATTAATCAAATTTCCTTACACTTAAACATTTTCTTACCTTCAAGAAATCAATTTCATCACTCTTAATTTAAATAAATGGTAACTCCAAGAAAGAATTTAATAAATCAATTAGATCAATCAAGACTCAGATTATGCATTTAATTGTAAACTCTATCAACTTGTTAGTCAATTCAGTTTAACTCCATATTCCTTTAAACTTTAACTTAATTCATAAAATTCAATATAACTATAAAGTCAATATATATGAGAAAAATGCTTCTACTTTCAAACATTTTCATAACCCTTATTAAAAGAAAAGAAATACAACATTAAATTTATTTAAAGCAAGAGCGTTTAGAGCCTTATTTGAAAAGTCACCTAAACTTTTGATGTAAAAGAACACCTTATCATTAACACTATCAGTTACTCGATTAGATCACTCTTTTATATGGCTACTAGCACTACCTTTTAATTTTAACCCTTTTTTGGATTAAAGCTAACTAAGCAAATTTATTTATGCTCACTTATTCACACTTTTTCTTAAGAAAACTTAGTGGAATAATTAAAATGATAAACAATAATCCATTTATAGCTTAATTGCATATCCAAATTTTAATAGAAGTATTATATTGCAAATCAAGTATCTATTTTGAAAGTAATGAAATAGATTAAAATAAACTTAATCATTAATACTCAAACTATTTGCTTAGACAAATCAAATCATAAAAACAACCAAACTTATGAAGAATGATCTCAATCATTATTCTTTCAATATTAAAAATTTTCATAAAATTATTCCATATTAAGTGAATTATACACACTCATTGGAGAGCACATCTAACATTACCTAAGAAGATTATCAAAGAGATTGAGAGGTGCATTAAGCAATTCCTAGGGTTTGGTAAATTAGGCAATCCCAAAGGGGCCAAGATTTGGTAGAAGGAATTATACCTGAAGAAAGAAGGAGTTATTGGACTCCCTCTTTTAACAATGCAAAAAGTATTACTTAATAAGAGGATTTAGAGGCTTTTTAGGGATAAAGAGTCCCTTTGGTTGAAAAGGATTAGTGAATACTACTTAATGGAAAGAAGTTTCTGGCAAATTGAGATTAACAAGGAAAATTCCTAAAGTTTTAGGCAGATGTTTAATCTCAAAAATCATGTTTATCATTAGATAAGGATGCAAATTTAAATAGGGAGTCAACTTGGCTTTGGTTTGATGATTGGATGTAGCTTAGCCCTCTCTTTAGAAGAAGCACAAAGTTGCATCTAAGCTCAAGGATTCCAATAAGGGCTAAGGTAAGCAGCATTATATCAAATGACTATAATTTCATAGGGGTTGGCATATTGCTAGAACTCCTAAACTATTAACCAAAGGGATGAGAAGGTAGATGTATCTGGATTGATAAAAGTACTCCTAAGTTCAATAATGCCTTGTGCTATAAGTTATTAAGAGTTGCTCAACCCAAAGTTTCATGGAATGAGCTAGTATGGAAGAAAGACCTATCCCCTAAGGCAATCGTAATTAGTTAGTTAACTATTAAGAATAGACCGAAAACCAAGGACAAGTGGTGCAGAATTTTAGGAAGTTTCGATCCTAATTTTTTTTATGTAAAAATGAGATTGAAACAGTTTCACGATTGTTTTTTTACAATGCAACTAGTCTCGTTTTATCCAGAATAAAATACAAAATGTAATTTAGATCTATTTCTCACAGAATGCATGGAGTAATATAATCCAATATGCCAACAGAATGTACACACACTTGAAGACGAATATTTTAGAAAATTCTTTGTGTTGCAAAAAAAATTTATTAACTAAAGTTTAATTATTGGTTGCCTTCAATGGCCAATCTTCTTCTTAAAGGTTTTCAGTCTCATTCGACTTAACTCTTTTTCTTTATTCTCTATATCTCATTTCTATTAAGAAGTTATTAGAAGAATGTGTGATTGTATATATGTGTAAAGGACGGTCAAATCTTCTAAAGAACGTAGATGAAAATAGAAGCAGTGGTGATGTCCCAATGGTCCATACAGGATTAGGCAAATTGGTAGTTTTAAAGTGGTCGTCAATTGCAAAAACTATATCTATTCGTTATGACAATGATGGAGTCATTCAATCGTGTATGTATTGTTAGAGTAATGCCCTAAAGGCAATCGCCTTTAGCGGGTTTTATACAAAGTTATGTACATATTTTATGAATAAATAAAAAAAGGAATATTTCATTAATTTGATGTTCATCATTTATGAATTGATATTGATCTATCAGCAAATTAATGAAGTCCATGATATATGACATAACATGAAGGAAATTATGATGTGATCATACTACTGAGATTCCTATCATGTGCAATTATGTCAGTATCTAAATTATCCCTAGTCATAGGATTACTGAAATTGGACATCATTTATCCGGAGAGACTAGCACATTTCAAACTCCTTGATTTGATCAAGCAGTGGATCTCAGAAACTGTAAATATGAGATGTTTAGAGTTGAGATGTGGATGCTTACTAGAGGTAGTAAGTACATTGGATGACCTGCTATGAGATCATCACATGGATGTCCTATTCTAATATTAGTGATAATCTCATCATAGCAATAGTGCAAATATCCTTAGACTTGAGGTACTCAAGGATATCTTGGATACTGATTCTGTGCTTTGACTCCATTCCTTGTTACCTTACACAGGTCGCTCATAGGGTGGTGCTTGGGTACAGCTTGAGGTATTCGAAGGTAATTGAGTAGCCAATAGAGGATTCACCATTTCTGTGATAGCAGAAGATGATACTCATGGCCTCTTATCAGGGTCATTACTTGGAAATCTCTGGCCGGAGTACATATGTCATGAAGAGTGTCTTCAGTGACATATAAAGTAATGAGTCCTAGGACAAGAACTGATATCACTTGGACTAGATTTGACGTAGTCAGTCTAGTAAGAGTTGACACTTTGTCCATACTCATAACCAAGTCGGGTATAACATGGTGAAAGGACGAATTGCACAGTAATTGTCTATGGAAAGGTTCGTGATATGGTTCATGATGAACATAGGTTCATTCGTCAAACCAATTACTTTCCGATCAATTGGGGGTCATGATGTGTTGCTAGATACCGCTCATGACTTGCTCAGATTAAGTGTTAATCTAAGTGGCCAACATAACCGAGAACCTAATGGGTCACACGCATAAGAGTGACTCGGAGAATTTTTAAAATAGTTTTGGATAGAGATCCAATATATGGAGAGCAATAGGATTAAATGGATCCCGATGAGATCGAGATATGTCCCGATGAGATCGCGACATCGATATTCTTTGAGACAGTCTTGGTATTTTTCCCATACCGGACCCTAGAGACCAACCCAGTGTGACTGGACCACTTCAGCATTTATATATATATATATTATTAATTAATTAATTAATTAATTAATTAATATATCATTAACGTGGAGGGAGGAGAAGAAGACATGACTTAACTATATATATATATATATATATATATATATAAGGCTAACGTGGAAGGCTAGTCATCCACTTTGCATTTAATGTGTCTTTAAAGAGTTAAAGACAAATGGCAAATGGTGGAGAAAGGTTGATTGTCGTGGGTTTTTAAGAAAGAGTTCTTAAAAATCAAAAGCTTTTCACTCTCTTCATCATCGATGATCAAGCTTCATTCTCTCTTCTCCAAGCTTCTTATTTCCATCGTTTTCTCCAAGCTCTCCAAGAACAAGGTAAGAGCTAGCACTTTTTCCCTTGTTCTAGCTATTCTCGGGTCAAAGGGTTTGCCCCGATTAGGTTCTCCGATTTTTGCGTGGATACCGTTAGAGACGGTCTCTTTTGGTCGTTATAGTTTGACTTTGTTATATAGACACATGGATCCTGGCTTTTGGGAAGGTCTCGAAATAAAAATTTTTGTTTTTCCGCACCGTGTGCATGTGATGCACACACCGGGATTTTCCTACATGTATATGTTTGAATTTGGGTTCCTTATACCATTTGATTTAGCTTATTTAGTTTTTAGATTTTAAATTTTCAAAGGATTATGAAGAAATTAATGTGATCATTCTATACTGTTGTTTCTTAGGTGAAACTCATAATACGTGGGGTTCATCTAATTCACAGCTCTATATTGCATATGGGAAGTCAGTTAATGTATCTTTTGTTAATTTAGTTAGAGCCAAAAAGTTGTTAGAAGAAGCTATCAATGAACCAACTATTGAGGGAAGAACTTTGTCTGTTTCCAATGATGCCTTTGAACATGCAAGAAGCCTTCTTGTGAATCCAAACATAGGGAATTTCTTTACCTTATCTACCAAGTCTCATATCAAAGTATCTTGGAATCTTTTGTGAACTGTTTAGGAAAATAATTATATCTTTTTCTCTTTGATGCAATAGGTGTGGAATCACTATCTTTTTCTCTTTATCTATTGTTTTGTCTCTAAGAATTGTTAAAGTTGTCATTGAGAATATTTTTGTTGATGTAATTTAATGATATTTATATAACGTTACTTTTTTATATACAATGCTCGATATTTTGAATTAATAATATTATTATACGATTTATTTGTATAATAAATATACAGTAACAACTATATCAATACATTATATATAAAATATATTGTTCAATAATATGTATAAAATGTAACAAATAATTTATCGTAATATTGTATATTAATTAGTTAAAACATAGCTAAAACATTTTTCAAACATTTCAAAAAATAGCCAAAAATATTTGACAACATTTCATAAAATGTAAAGGTCAAAAGAGCAATTTAGACCTTAACATATATACCAAAATTTAAGTTAGACCTAACATTTTAAAGCATTCAAGTTGAACCCTAACATTTGTAGAATGTTCAAATAAGGTTTTTTCGGAGTTTGGCCTCTCTCAATTAAATGTCATGAGACATTTTTTTACATGTAATCTTTTTTAAATTGAATAAAAAATGGGATGCATATTAATTACTTATACTTTTTATTTTTAATGGAAGTGTTTTTTAGGAACAATGAAGCTTGACAACCTATTTTAAGGAATGTTTCCATTCCATTCTTGAGGATTAATCCATACAAGATGGTCATCTTGCTGGGGCTCGTTATCCTTTGCATTTTCTTACACTACTGAATAACGAATCCTATACTCAATGCATATCCTTTGTGGTTAGTTTTAGTAATCTGTAAGATCTGGTTTACTATATCCTGGATCTTGGACTAGTTCCCTAAGTGGTCCCCTTAAACTGCCAGTTATATCTTGACAGGCTTGCTTTAATATGCAAAACTTTTCTCATAGTTTTTACCTTTTTACTGTTGAGTTAAATTTATGGGTATATATATATGGAGTGGTTTGGATATGGGAGAGGAAGAATGTGGAGATTGAGGTTTTATGCAGGTGCTGGAGATTGGGTTGAGGATTGAAGATTTTGGCTAGTGACATTTTAGGGGAGATGCTGTCAAAATTTCCTTAATGGACAGAAACTTTGACAGCATTTTTGACCCTCTTAGAGTTCGAATTGGATTGGAGGGTCTTCTTGAAGAATGTAGTTCATGTTTAGAGCTTTCCATTGGTGCCTAATATGTCACTTTTGGACTTAGGATTAAGAAGTTATAAGGTTTAAAAGAGTGCAGTTACTGTTGGAAAGTGTATTGTCCAGGTAGTATATTTGGAAGGGTTTTTCACTTAGAGCCTTCATTGATTTTTAAATCCTTCATGGAAGTTGTAGAAGATTTTTAATCTTTCCAAAGATATGAAGTTTGTGATTCTTAGATGTCAGAATGGAGAGATATGTGTGTTACAAGTGAGGATGTTACTTATGATTTATGGATGTGACAGCTATGAGGAATGTTTGAAATTTGTGGTTTTGATGAGCCAATTAAGTTGAGAATTGAGAATTTGGTGAGTTGAACTTGGTGTTTGAGTTGTTATGAGGTGTTTAGGCTTTAGAGTAAGTGAATTTGAGAAGTGTGCAAGTGTTTATGATGTTAGGTTGAAGATTGGAGGCTTTGAAGAGGCATTGGAGGCTTTAGGGAGCCCCAATGTCCGTTAAACGAACATGGGTGTCCATTTAACAGACATTCTCGGGTGTAAAAACAGCCTTTGGCCAGTCAATGTCCGTTAAACGGACATGCCTGTCCGTTTAACGGACTTTCTCAAGTCATTTTGGCCTCCTTCACCGGATACATGTCCGTTAACGGACATCCACTGGAAAGATGCTGATTTTTTATGCTTTTAGAAGCTGAATCTCATTTTGTGTTCTTCATGAGAGCTGTAGGGGTAGATGTCTTCTTTCTAATGGTCCAAAAATGAATAAAATCCGATTTTTAAATTGAAATTTATGGGGATCGCGCCAAGAGAGATTCAAATTGTTTTAAGGTGTGAACATAGTATATTCTTTTGGGCATAACTCTCCCATTCGACCTCCAAATAAAATGATTCTTAGACCAATGGATTCCTAAGACATATATATTTCTCTCCATAAAAAGTTGGACCATTTGGAGTTTATTTGAGAGATTTTTCACCAAAGTAATTGAGAGGTAAGTTAGGAGGGCATGTTTGGGGAATGAGCACACTTGGGCTTTTTAAGCATATCTTGAGTTGTAGAACTCCGATTGCGATGATTCTTGCTTCAACTCAAATTAGAGTCTCAAAGCTACAATTTCTTTGAAGAAGTCAACTTATGATTTTGGTGATTGTTTAATGTGTGCCCATCACTATTGTGGAATGACAACAAATGACCTACAAGGTTTTAAGCACAAAGTTTAAGGCTCCGAGAGTTAGGCATCGGAAGCAAGCGGGGTCCAACACGTACCTTAGAAAACAAAACGTTGGAAACCATACGACACACTTGGTCTAACCCTATCCTAAATGGTATAATTTTTTTTCAATCTTTATTTAATCTCATACAAAGCAATGCAATTTCCCTTTTGGAAAATCATCCTCAATCAAAATCTCAAATCATAAGATTCTTCTTATACAATCATATCCCATCATTTTAAACTCTTACTTTTCATTTGCTATAAAAACTCACACATGTCTATACACCATCAATTTAAAAACAAAGAGCACTTCTATATATCAAACCAATCCACACAATCATCGGACGTCCTGTCCGGAATCCAAACGCAAACAAACACATATATACCCATAGCACTTCAATAATTCAGCTCAATCATCATAGTCATCGGACCTCCTGTCTGGAATCCATATCACGATCAATCATAATGATTACACAATTTTATATCAAACCATAATTCATCATACACAATTCCATAATTCAAGTCCTTATACAAATTCATAAATCATTTACATCATTCCAAATTAAATGCATTACTAAATAATAGTGGCATTTTCAAGCCACAAATACAACATCAATTTCATAAACCAAAATACAAAGATACAAAAAATCTCCAAAATACTCAACATAAGCCTAAGCTCTCATTTTTATAACAATTTAACTTTAAAACCAATTCATATACATAACGAACGGACGTCTTGACTTTCTTTCATCTAATCTCCTTCTTGATACCTAGAGATGGGGATGAAAGGGGGTGAGTTTTACAGCACGTGGATAACATGTTTATAACAGAAAAATAAGCAAAAACTATTTTCAAAAACTCGTTGTCATTTCATAAAATTTCACGGTTGAAACATCAAATGCATTATTTTTAAAAAATTCTCAGTTCTTTTCAAAACATTCGTGAACAATTTTAAGCATGTATGCATCACATTTATTAATAGAACATAAGCACATAACACATCAGAAATGGTTTGGGTCGGTCCAGAAAACAGAACGTACTACACATTCTCGCATAGCGGTCCTGTGTAGCCGTGAACAGAACGTACTACACCTTTCCGCATAACGGTCCAGTGTAGCCGTCAATTTATGGGAGTCCTTAACGGAGTTCCATGTCACTAACGGGCAGGCAGGCGAAGCCTTTGACAAGTGCACTTGACAACTTATGGGACCTAACCAAACTCACATAACAGATATTTCAAACATGAAAATCGAACTGCCCAAAGGCACCTTTCAAAACTTAATTTTTCATAACCATGTCATATCAGACACATTTACATTCAGAAATTCACAATTTCACATAAATTCACATAGTAATTCTCAATCATTCAAATCATAAGAAAAAGCAACAATCTTTAGCAATATTTTCAAATAAGTCAAACAAAACATTCAATTGCATCACTTTTATCAAATCATTCCAAACAATGAAGTTAACCATTGTAACACTTTAGCAACGTTATCAAATTATTCAAATCATTTGAAAACAATGAATTTAATCATTCAAAAACAATAATTTAAAAACATTTTGTTTTCTTGATTTTTCAAAAACACATAAATAGCTTATAATTCAAATTATAAACTGGTACCCACCTTATTTCCATGCTTGAAACTTGTTCACGCTCCTCTTTCCTTACTCCCACAACTTCTCTAATTTCCCTCATCACTTGCAAAATCCCTAACCAATAGGAATTCAAATTGAACATCACATAAGGCATAATCACCAAAATTAACTTTAGAAAACTCAAACCCATAACATTTTCAAGCTATCTAAACCAAAATCTCTTTAAAAATTTAAAGATCAAAATCTTCTCTTACCTTAATCCTTCACCAAATGAAGGGTTTCTTGGCTTGTAAGAAAGCTCCCATGCTCCTCTTCATTTTTCCCTCTTGAATCTACATCAAAACCGCACTTGAAGCTTACCAAAAATCAAACCCTAAGTTCTTTCTTCTTTCTCCTTTCTCTTCTCCACTGAAGTCTTTCCTCTCTTCTCTCTATTCCTTCTTTTAATTTTCGTGCTTCCCTTCCTTTAAGAACAAGACCCACATGTCTTTAAGAGAAATGACCACTTTACCCTTCCTTATAAGCCTTAAAACTTAAAACCTTAAGTGATCTTCCACTTTTGCCCCTCATGCAATTCTTAACACTATAATACAATTTAATCCAATCAACATATGCCATATGATCTTACTCAAATTAACATGATAATTATTCACATTAACATGTTAATTAATTCCTCAAAAATCATAAAATACATCAAAGTCTCAAAATATCATTAAATCATGATTAACTTAGGACATTTTTCTAATCATTAAAATGAAGGAATTTGCGAAAACTTTCTTCTAGAGAAATGTTCCTCATTGAATCAATTTCATAATGACACCAAAATCATTTAATTTGGTTCAATACTCCAAAAGTTATAGTCCAAACATTTCGGACTATTCTTATGCTAAAACATTTTCCTGCGATTTACTTCCATCTGAAAATTGATATTCTTAGAGACTAAATTGAAACTCAATTTCTTCAGATAATTTGTATCCTTATCTCTCTAGTTTAATCCAAATTAAGAATCAATTTATTTGGATGACTAGAGCAAAAGTTATGGCCTAAACACTTTCAGCTCTTACTAATCCAAGACTGAACACTAAACACAACTTCAATTTAGAAATTGAAAGTCTTAAGGGATAAATTGAAATTCAATTTCTTGAGATAACTTGTATCCCCATGTATCTAGTTTAGTTTTCAATAAGAATCAACTCAATTGGATCTCCACAGACCAAGCATTTACCAAAATACTGAACCATGTTCAAAAAATTATCCAACTCATTTTGATTAAATAAATCTCTTTCAATTTAATCTCAAAAATCATAAATTTTCCATGAAGAGGTAGATAATTGTATTATGAATCCAACGCTTTGAAAACCAAGTTAATCGGATGTCGGATGGAAAAGTTAGAAGAAAAAGAATGAAAGAGGGCTGGTCACCCTCACGAGTTGGTCGCAAGGTGACCATTTTGCGACTGCGAGCTGGTCGCGACTCCCGTAACTTTTGATCCAAAGCTCCAACTTTTACAAACTTTGTGTCATTGGAAAGCTAAAAGAATGCTCGACAACTATCATGAAGGCCCCAAAAACCAAATCCATCTTTAAAGGGATAAAAAAATCCACTTAAAGTTTCTGCCCAAAAATGTCATCCTAAAACAGCAACATAATTTCCATAAATCATAACTTCCTATTCCATGGTCCAAAAATTCTATACTTTATATCAATGGAAAGATCAAAACATAATCTAAAACCTTCATGAAGCACTTAAAGGCAATTTCAACCTCTAACTAGGTAAATTTTTCAATCAAAGTTTCTGCCCTGTTAAAAAAATCACCTAAACAATATCCAAACTTCAAACATTCACATCTTTCAATTCCCGCATCTAAAAATTGCATACTTTATAGCGTTGGAAGGATTGAAAGACATGCTACAACTTTCATGTAGACCACTTTGTCTCATTCAAACCACAACATTACAAAATTGGCCTCAAAGCACAGTACACACAAACTTACCCTTAATAGCATTTTTAAAAATAAAGCTAAATAACCTTAACTTCGAAAGATTATAACTTTCAATCCCGATATCGAAAAATGTCATACTTTATAGCGATAGAAAGATTTCAACAGAAGCTACGATTTTCATGAAGATCATTTTATCAAATTCAGCCCAAATCAACCCAGAAAAATTCACAAAAATTTCTAGTCAAAAAGTCAACCTATTACTATTCATCCCAAAAAGTCAGACTTTCTTAATTCTCCAAATTCTCGCACTTTCACTATTTATTTCTTGCTTTTCTACTTTCATTTCAATCAACTCATTCACTTTAACTTTCATAACTCATACAAATATACTCAAATCTCAAAGTCTTCAAAACCAATCAATTCTTTTCTCATCAATTTCCTTAAAGAACAATAACATCTATAACACAATACATATACAAAAACACTCATTTCATGCATTAACCTAAACATCTCATTGCTGCAATTTGCTCAAACTAACCTTGCTCAAATAGAACATTAAACACAATCATTCAAATTCATAAATTGTCTTTTTCTTTGCACATGACTAATTCACCACAAAATCCTCACTTAACACTATTTTATAATTAAAAATCCCACTAAAAGATCGGGGTCCAACATTTCTCTCCCTCTTAAAAGAATTTCGTCCTCTAAATTCCTACCTGAGTAATCATCAAGTAACACATTCTCTTAATAATAGTCAATTACTTTCTTAGGTGATTCTTCATCATACAAATCTCAACTTACTCACCATTTATCACTTCTTGTGTCAATACCATCATATCATATAATGTTGATATTTCTTAACATATGTACACAAATCAATGGTCCAATTCTTAAGGAACCTTAATATGGACCAATCATTATTCAAAATCAACCTTTTAAACTTCTATACATATATCTCTATCATTAATCTCATCTTTCAAGTATTCCTTATTTCATCTCACAAATGTATATTCAAAATCAAATCAACAAAGTGATCGAAGAAGCCTAATCGTCATGAAATTCTAACCTCAATATCATACACATTCTTATGATCGATCATATAACTCATCACCTTAATCAAACAATCAATTAGGTTCTTCATTATAAATCATGAAAATTCATTCATATCATTTTTACATTTTCACTAATTCATTTTTTTCTATTCAAACTCTTCACTATCAAATGCGCCCATGAAAGATCCTAATACTGGCGCTCTGATACGACAAATGTTGGGACTCGTTTCTGAAGCCCAACTCTTATACGGAATCGGAAATATTTACAAACCTCGCAAACGTATACTTTCAAAAAGCATCAATGGAAACAAATCAAAAGAAGAATCGAAAGGCGGACAAAGCAGATCACAAAACAAAAGACGGAACCTTAAATGATCTTCCACTTTTTCCCCTCATGCAATTCTTAACACTATAATACAATTTAATCCAATCAACCTATGCCATATGATCTTACTCAAATTAACATGATAATTATTCACATTAACTTGCTAATTAATTCCTTAAAAATCATAAAATAAATCAAAGTCTCAAAATATCATTAAATCATAATTAACTTAGGACATTTTTCTAATCATTAAAATGAAGGAATTTGCTAAAACTTCCTTGTAGAGAAATGTTCCTCATTGACTCAATTTCATAATGACACCAAAATCATTTAATTTGGTTCAGTACTCCAAAAGTTATAGTCCAAACATTTCAGACTATTCTTATGCTAAAACATTTTCCTGTGATTTACTTCCATCCAAAAATTGATATTTTTAAAGACTAAATTGAAACTCAATTTCTTCAGAAAGTAGTCTTATCTCTCTAGTTTAATCCAAATTAAGAATCACTTTATTTGGATGACTAGAGCAAAAGTTATGGCCTAAACACTTTCAGCTCTTACTAATCCAAGACTGAACACTAAACCCAACTTCAATTCAGAAATTGAAAGTCTTAGGGGATAAATTGAAATTCAACTCCTTCATATAACTTGTAGCCCCATGTATCTATTTTAGTTTTCAATAAGAATAAACTCAATTGGATCTCCACAGACCAAACATTTACTAAAATACTGAACCATGTTTAGAAAATTATCCAACTCACTTTAATTAAATCAATATCTTTCAGTTTAATCTCAAAAATCATAAACTTTCCATGAAGAGGTAGAGAATTGTCTTAGGAATCTAACGCTTTGAAAACTAAGTCAATCGGATGTCGGACGGAAAAGTTAGAAGCAAAAGAATGAAAGAGGGATGGTCGCCCTTGCGAGTTGGTCGCAGGGTGACCATTTCGCGACTGCGAGCTGGTCGCAGTCGCGACCAGCAAACTTTCATAGCCCGTAACTTTTGATCCATAGCTTGAAATTTTTCAAACTTGATATCATTAGAAAGCTAAAAGAATGCTTTACAACTATCACGAAAGCCCCAAAAACCAAATCCATCTCTAAAGAGATAAAAATCCACTCAAAATTTCTGCCAAAAAATATCATCCTAAAACAGCAACACAATTTCCATAAATCATAACTTCCTATTTAATGGTCCAAAAATTTTATACTTTATATCAATGGAAAGATCAAAACATAATATAAAACTTTCATGAGCACTTAAGGCAATTGCAACCTCTAACTAGGTCAATTTTGCAATCAAATTTTCTGCCCTGTTAAAAAAATTACCTAAACAATATCCAAACTTCAAACATTCACATCTTTCAATTCCCATATCTAAAAATTGCATACTTTATAGCGTTAGAAAGATTGAAAGACAAGCTAAAACTTTCATGTAGACCACTTTGTCTTATTCAAACCACATCAGTACAAAATTGGCCTCAAAGCACAGTACACACAAACTTACCCTTAATAGCATTTTTAAAAACAAAGCTAAATAACCTTAACTTCGAAAGATCATAACTTTCAATCTCGATATCGAAAAATGTCATACTTCATAGCGATAGAAAGCTTTCAACAGAAGCTACAATTTTCATGAAGATAATTTTTTCAAATTCAGCTCAAATCAACCCAGAAAAATTCACAAAAATTTCTTGTCAAAAAGTCAACCCTATTACTATTCATCCCAAAAAGTCATACTTTCTTAATTCTCCAAATTCTCACACTTTTACTATTTATTTCTTGCTTTTCAACTTCCACTTCAATCAACTCATTCACTTTAACTTTCATAACCTATACAAATCTACTCAAATATCAAAGTCATTAAAACTAATCAATTCTTTTCTCATCAATTTCCTTAAAGCACAATAACATCTATAACACAATGCATATACAAAAACACTCATTTCATGCATTAACCTAAACATCTCATTGCTGCAATTTGCTCAAACTAACCTTGCTCAAATATAACATTAAACACAATTATTCAAATTCATAAATTGTCTTTTTCTTTGCACATGACTAATTCACCACAAAATCCTCACTTAATGCTATTTTATAATTCAAAATCCCACTAAAAGATCGGGTTCCAACATAATAAGTCTTACCTTATGTCTTTTGATGTTGCCTCGTGAGTCTTTCTTTGTTTTAAATACCCATTTACATCCAATGGCTTTCACATCATTAGGCAACTCAAAGAGATCCCAGACTTGGTTAGATGTCATAGAATCCATCTCATCTTTTATGACATTGTACCACAGATCCAATTTCTTAGAACTTATGGCTTGTGAAAATGGTTCAAGATCATTTTCAGCTCCAATGTTATAGTCTGACACTTGTAGATACTTTAATAATCACTAGGAATTACTAACCTTCTAAATATAGTAAATCTCCTCAATATTGTATCATTATCCTCATGAAGAACTTGTTGCTCAAACTATTGTTCATTCAATTGGTTAACAATTTCTTGCTATTCCTGATTTACAACTTGATCTACTGGATTGGTATTAACAGCTTATGGAACTTCAGTGACTAGTTGTCTAACACCTGTTTCAACTTTAGGGGTGTGTATGCGAATTAATCTATCATTTGAACTAGATGGTTAAGCTTCATAATGATCCTTTTCAATAACTATGTCTTGAAATTGACCACTCCCACTAATCAAGTCATTCTCAAGAAATTTTGCGTTTCTTATTTCCACAATCCTAGTACTGTGAGATGGACAATATAATCTATACACTTTAGACCTTTCAGCATATTCAATGATATACCCACTAATAGTTTTTGGGTCTAACTTCTTCTCTTATGGACTGTAAATTCTCACTTTAGATGGGCATCCCCAAATGCATATATGCCTCAAACTTAGCTTCTAACCCTTAAATAACTCAAAAGATGTCTTTGCGATAACCTTGGTTGGAACTTGGTTTAATATATACACAGTCGTCTTTTGAGCTTCAATCCATAGGAACTGAAGAAGTTTTTTGTCACTCCTTATACTTCTCACCATGTCTATTAAGGTTTGATTTCTTCTTTCTGCCACACCATTTTGATCCAGAGAACCAGGCATGATGTACTGAGCAAAAATCCCATGTTCTTGAAGAAACTTCGCAAATAGACTAGGTACTTGTCTACTCTCTATATATCTACTATAGTACTCTCCACCTCTATCTGACCTCATGACTTCAATTAGTTTTCCACATTGATTCTCTACTTCAGCCTTAAAAACTTTAAAAGCATCCAAAGCTTCGTCTTTAAAATGAAGCAAGTAGAGATACATATATCGCAAATAATCATTTATGAAAGTGATGAAATATTTTTGATTATTTACGTCCATATCTAGACAATAAATATCTGTATGGATGATTTCTAACAAGTTTGTGCTCCTTTTTGCACCTCGTTTACACTTTTTAGTTTGCTTACCCTTAATGCAATCCACGTAAGACTCAAAATCAACATAATACAAAGTACTAAGTAGCCTTTCATTTACTAATCTCTTAATTCTCTCAATGGAGATGTGTCCTAATTTATAGTGTCATAATATAGAGGATTCTTTATTCACAACCCATCATTTTAACCTAGCAGTGATATACATCAAATTATAAGCATCGTCATTTTATAATTGAATGGAATAAAGACCATCAGATAATATACCATAACCAATAACTTTAGATCTATTACATAAACTGAAACCATAATATGAAAATTAAAGGAAAAACCTAAACGTACAAGTCTTGATATAGAAATCAAATTTCTAGAGAAATTTGGAACATAAAAGGTCTTTTAGAAATATAAAATAAAACTATTACTTATAACTAAACTGCAAGTGCCAATGGCTTCCATATGTGAACTTGTCTTGCTTCTTGAATAGATGTATTGTTCACTTCCCACCAACTTCCTTAAGTTTTGCATACCCTGCAAGATGGATTATAGAACTAGAATCAATCCACCATGTGTTATAATTAACATTAACCATATTAGATTCATAACAAACAAAAGAACATGGAGTACATTCTTTTTGAGCTAGTTATTAAATTTAGCGCATTCTTTCTTCATGTATCCCCTCCTCTTGCAGAAGAAACATTTTGATGGTTTCTTTATATGATTGAGGAATTTATCCTTTTCCCATGTTTTTGGCATCATCCTATCTTTTCTTTCCTGAAATTGTCAAATTCATCCTTTCATCATCTTCCATCAATAACCTCTCCTTTTCTTACACTCACATAGTCGACAGTTGATTGATCTATCACTTGTCCTTATGTGTATTATTTTGAAAGGACTATATTGTTGGGGTAGAGTGCATAGAATGTAATGTACCTGGAAAGATTCCGATATGGTAACCTCCAAGGATTTTAGCTAAGCCTCTATGTCCCTCATACATATAATATGATCATGTAGACCCCTTATCCCAGTGAGCTTCATAGATGACAACTGAATAATCAAGCTACTGGCAAGGGCCTTATTAGATGTGGAAAATTGTTCATCAATTGCCTTCAATAGATCATTGACTTTATCATGTTGTTCGATAGAACTACAAATACCGGTAGATATTTTGATCTTTGTGAACATCATGAGAGGCAATTAGATCTCTCCCATTTTTCATAAAGAACAACAACGTCCGGAGTGTTAGTTTCATTTATACTCGGTTGTTCATCATTCCTAATAGCATAATCTATATCCATCCAGCCCAATTCTCTCCTTCCATAGTTTATAGTTGTCACCCCTCAATTTGTGATTATCACACTCAATATCAAAAGTATTCATTGTCTGAGTAACTGTAAGTTCAAACATACATGCTTATTATTTATAATTTGAGACCAATAATAATTCATACCTTACCAATGTAAATCATGCTTTTAATACATGAATCTAGTGATATAAGACTTACCTGTGGCTAAAGTTCTACTCAGTTAGATTCATCTATAACTTTATGACAAAACTATTGAATTATGTTCCTTTTCTTAATTCTCGTAAGTGATTAAGAAATATAATAAGATATTTCATCCTAATTAATCATATATATATATATATACTTAATAAATTTCCGTGGGTAAATTTTATCGTATCACGTTTGATTAATTATAATAAACATGTTAATGTTATCTTAAAACTAAATGCATAATCCTAATTAATCGAGATGTTATGGCTACTCCTAATTAATTAAAATCATATAAATCACTTACATTACTTTAAGCTTAAATAAAGGATAAATATTTGCATCAAGTAATTAATAATGCAAATAAATCAAATAATAAAGCACAAAATTATTTAATCTAATTTTCCATGTATAATGATCATAAATTTATACACACAATTTTCAATTAATCACATATAATTTGTGCAAATAGTCAAACAATTATAACTTGCATGTCAAATTTAATTCAGATATTAGACATGCAAACTAAAAATTAATATTCACAAAATATTAATGCCAAAAAATGATTTTATAATTAAAATCACAAACAAAATGGGTTAGATGCATAATTAACCCAACAATTACTAATATTTATTGAATTAATTACTTAATCAATTTAAAAAAGTATAAACATCATCTTCAACCTTTAACTAGGTCAGTGTAACCTAGCTCTGACCCAAAAGCAACTAGGCACTCAATAGTCGTTGAAAGGATGAGGAGCGCAGTGATGGGACGACAACAATGAGTTGATGAGCAGGACATGCCAGAAAAACCAAATCATACGACTTTGCATGGCTGGCTATGTCCGAAAATCACCATACACCGTCTTTGTCGTCTCTCCTCCCTTCACTGTCATGTTATCAGTGGGTGCAACATGGAGTGTCAAAACAAAATTTCGACATCCGTCATGCACACAGATGTCGAGTTTTATCAAGAACATATGCTATACTCATACTATAGAAATAAAAATGAGAAACGGAGCATAATAAAGGAATATTTTCTAGACAACTTAGATGCAAGGCAGAGGAATCGTGGCCTGATACCAAATGATAAACTCAGGCAGCATCTTAAAACACAAAATTCATTATGTGTGATCACAGTACATGCATGTTATTCACAATATTCGCCAAGCCACTGCATACAAGCTCTATCCAACAATGTTTCACAACCAAAATGAGAAATTTTAAATCTTCTAGCCTCTAATCCTCACAAGCTGATGGTATTTCGCTTTTTGTTGCGTGAAGTCGAGGATAAAGGCCTAAAAATATATATCTTCATCACTTCATCATCTCTACCCATCATAGAAAATGAAAATGATGATGTATGGGTGTTTGCATGATTAATGGGTTAAACTATTAAAAGGACCAAATTTTGAACAGGAAGATATCCCAAGATTTTGGGAAAAAAAATCCCACAGAATGATGCAAACCTATTTCTCAATGCAGATTAGTAACATTGCAAGCTTGAGGTTCATATCCCTCTTCCTTTCAATCTTTGCTTTTAATATCCTGGAAATGAGATGGAGTATAGTTGGAATCGACAAGTGGTGGAGGAATGAGTAGTTTTGGGTTATCGGCACCATTTCAACTCATCTTTTCGTTGTCTTCCAGGGCCTATTCAATGTACTAGCAGGCATTGACACCAACTTCACTGTCACTTCCAAGGCTTCAGACGAAGAAGGATATTTTGTAGAGGTTTATCTGTTCAAATGGACAACCCTTCTCATTCCTCCGACAACTCTGCTCTAGATTTTTATAAGTTGCGTTTAAATAAAAGTATGTAACATCCCGTTACCGAAGTGACGGGTATATTTGTAAATTGGATCGGGTCAGGTTAAAGTACAGGCAAATGTGAATTCTTCATGCATTATAGTTTCTATAGTCATCGGTAAATGATTATTGATGGCATAAGTATATGAATATGCGTACATGTATGACATTTCCCGATTGAATTGTGGAAATTGGAAATTTGTGCGAAAAGTGTATAAATGAGTTTTGTATATGAATTGGAATGAGAAAATTGAATTTAGAGGATTGAATTATGAGATTGGAGTGTAGGAATATGTAATTCCAAATTTTGTGAATTTATGAAAATTTTTCTAGAATTTTTAGAGAATCGAGACCGGACCAGAAAAATGGTATAGTGACTGATTAATTGAATTTCGGGTCTAAGATTTATTGACAATTGATATGAGACAAATTGAGTTGTGATTTTAAGAGTTATTATTAATTGTTATTACGAATCGGGAGAAATTAGAATCAGAAATTGGATTGAGGTGGTTCGAATGGGACTTCAGCAAACAAGCCTAAGTCATTTTATATATATATGTCTAAAGCATCGACGAAATCGTTTTTGCTTTCAAAATGATTGAGTGGGTGGAGAGTAGCTTGGATTTGGAGATTCTTGGAGGATTTTCAAAGGGTTGAAAGCTAGAATCAAGTAAGCTTCTTCTTCTTTATGATTTGAATCGTTTAATTTGATCATTGAGTGAGTAACGAAATCGTTATGAGGATTTGAAAGTTTGGAAGTTAGGTTTTGAGAAAACGTTGATTTTGATTTGGGTTTTAATGAATAATGGTTATTTGATGGATTTAAGGTTAGAAATGAGTTGAGTGTAGTATATGTAGTTGATTAGAGTGATCTGGAGTGTTTTGGATGATTTAAACCGAAGATCCGAGAAATTTCGGGTTTGGACGATTTTTGGGTTTCGACGTCATGACGTGTGATGAACACGTCATGGCGAGCCAACCCAGCGTGCACGTCATGACGATAAGGAAATAATTTAATTGGTGCGCCGCGACGAGCGAGATAAGTCCGCACGTCGCGACGAGCGGAGGATTTTACACCGCGGCGAGAGGTGTGGATTCGTCGCGGTGAGGACATGTGAACCCGAAGAGAAATGGTTTATTTTTATAGGAAATTTTGAGGATTAATTTTCTTATGAGTTTGGTTATTGGATCAATTGATTTTTGAGACTAAGAATTGCATATGGGAGAATGAAATTAAGTGATTTTAAGGTGATTGTTACAAGTAATGAGTTTGAGGTTTAATTTCAATTGAATTGGTTCCTTGATGATTAATTGGAATTTAGAGACTGATTAATTGGAATTTAGAGGCTAAGATTTTGCGAATTGATAAGATGAGAATTTGGAATTTAATCAGATGATTATCGGAATCTAGTGGCGATGAATGTTGAATGTGATTTCAATTGAAATGTGACTTTAGAGTATGAAAATTTGTAAATTGAATTATGATATTTGGAATTATTATGAATTAGAGTGAAAAAGGATTGAGTTGGGAATATTTAGGGAATGTCATAACATGTACAATACTCAATGTATTTGCTACATTTGCATTTTTTTTAATATTGGAAATTGTGCAATGAGTGATATTCGATTATTCTGATTGTTTTAGAGGCACCGATGGAGCAATTCCACGGGCAGTGCTAAGACTTCCAGGCTGTAGCTCGGAAGTGCAGGTGAGTAACCTAGTTGGTTTCTCAACTTATATATGTTACATTTTGTGTACATATGCCATGTGGAGATACGGATGGATATGTGTGACTGTTTTGATTGATTTCGAACCATGGGTGTTCGAAATATTGGATTGAGATATGGAAGTGCAAAATGTGAATAAATGTGCATAAATGCAATAGTGAATCGAATTGTAAAAGTGTTAGAGTAATAATTGAAATGTGTATATGATCGAAATACCGGACTAAAGGTCCGAAGAAATGTGAAATGACTGAAAAATGGATAGTGAACATATGCATTCATGCATAGTTAAATGACCAGATTTAATGATAGTTGTGGACCGAGACGCCACTGAATATTTGAGGATGCCGCGGTAAAACCCGCAAATACACGTCGCAGTAAAACCTGCAAACACCTACGGGTGGGGTGTGGGGTCCTATTGTGTGAAAGGGATTAGTGCATACCCAGAGAGCTCTCCTATCCCTAAAGTGAGTGGGCAGTAGTGCATACCCAGAGGGCTCTCCTACTTGCCAAAAATATGATTTCTGTTACTGAACCGAGCTTCAAGCTCTAGTAGAGTTAGTGCATACCCAGAGGGCTCTCCTACTCCCTAGACAAAATTGAATACTGATCACTGATATGCGCTCGGTCACAACAACAAAATGAGAATGAAAAGTGTCACACGTGCATCATAAATATGTGAATGATTAAATGTGATATTTGCGAAAGGCGATATGCCTTATACGTGTGAAATTGGTAATGCATGAATTATTTGAAATGTGATATTATGCGATGCAATGTGAATTGACTATATATGCATGAGTTGGGTAAACCATCGATGTTGGTTTCTCACTGAGTTCGCAAACTCACCCAACATTGCAATTGTTTTTCAAGAACTGAAGAGTACCCCTTTAGATCAACGGGAGTATGATCGTTGCTAGCAAGCGTAGTATCGGGCCGGGATCGATGTCGTCACATCTGCATTAGTATAATGTTTTGTTCATGGGCCCTAGCTTAATAAATGAAAAAAAGTGTATTGTGTTTGTGATTATCGAAATGTGTTGAAATCGCATTGGAACCCAATCGGGTTATGCCTTTCTGTTTATGTACTGATTAAGCACCATTGAGTGCTAATTAGTGACCGAGAGTATTTGGTAATTGAAAATGTTTTTATGATAAGTCAGCCCAAAGTGTTTATTGATTTCGCGCTTAACTGCTTTTGAAAAGAAAAGTGCAATAATGAGTTTTAAAAGGTAATGTCGCTTTAGATGCGCATCTCATGGTCACGGACTCGGATGTCTTGTAGATGTCGGGTTCGGGTCTCATGGAGTTCAGTGCTACATTTGTGGTATCGAGCCCGAAGTACAATCTTACATGGGCTTTTCGAGAAAAATGTGTCAAAGTGCATACATTCAAGTCATGTCACTAGCAGATAGTGACAACTGATCCCCAGTCTAGCATATGAGTCGCACGCATGAGCCTGTACTAGTGGTTTAAGTGATGAGAAATAGTGAGAAAAAGAGAATACGTTAGAATGTGATTAAAAGGATATTGTGAATATTGTGAAATAAGAAAAAAGTGTATGGTTCGATTTGACAAATGAGGATTTGGTGTATTGGTATTAGTGTATATGTTATGAAAAGCAACATTCGTGTTATACTGGAGTGTATCTTGGAATGGAAAAATATATATGAATGTATAGTGGTGAATTGATAGAGGGAAATAACGATATGATGAAATTGGTAAGATTGATAGTGTATAAGCAAAGTGAATGGAAATAAAATGTCCTGCGATTTATAGAGAATACAATTAGGTTTGACTTCGGTGATAAGAGTTATGAATAGGGCTTTGTGACTTAAAGTCAGAATGTGTTAAGTGGGAAATTGAGAATGATTGTAGTATGAATCAATAATGAAAGGATTGAAATGTATGAAAATGATAATGGAAGATGAAATAGATGTCAAGGTTAAGTTGATTTGCCTATAGGAACGCACATCTGATTATGGGGGTACCATGGCTAGCGAGTTAGTGGATAACCGCCAGTCATAGTTCTTGTAGTGTAAAGTTCGGTTTGAGTTAGAATGAGAAGTCAAAGCGTTTATAGTGATTTATTGGAATGTGTTGAGATTGTAAATAGGATATAAATGGAATTATAGATTGGACAGTGTAAGTGATTAATGGGTGAATTATTTCACATCTGTCTCTCGATATTGATGAAACGATTTAGATGATATGTGCCTCAATGAACAGTATTAACAAGGATGTTCTGATTTATTGGAACTGAGGCTTAATTGATCCTTATGGGATATAATGAGTATAGTTGAAATTGATTTCTGAAGGTATTGAGAATGACTGACAAGAAATATGGTGAATGTAAATGATTAGGAATTTCATAAGTGGTATTGTTGGGACCGAAACCCAACTACATACACTGCACACTATCCTTAGCTAAATGTTGGATCCCGTTACCGGAACCCAACTACATAACCAGAAAGGAAAACCGAAGCAAACGGAAACGAAGGGCAACGGAAACAAAGCACTCGAAACAAATGCAAAGCGAATGCGGAAGCGAAAATAGCGACACAAATCGAGTAAGCGAATCGGAAACAAATCGAAAAGCGAACAAATCCGAAAGTAGCGAAGCGGAAGCAAAAGCAAGCGGAAGCAAATACTAATCGAATCAAACGAACAGATTGCAAAGCGAAACGAAATCAAAGCAGACACATCCGACATCCGGAAACAATAATCAAAGAAAACTTATCGAATGAACATAATCGCGTTGGGAATCCTAAGACGTTCCAAAATCCGTTATGAATTTTTCTTTTCTTTTCTTATTCTCATTTCTCTTTAATCAAACTCATTCACATATAAACAATCCCTACATTTCTATTCTTTCTCACTTCATCCATCTTAATCATTTCTTATACATTCATATAAATCCTCAAACTCATTTCTTAAAACCCATTTTACCGAAATTTTACTGAAATTTCAGCAGCATAACGGCTGTATTTTGACAGCCCAAAAATTTAAAACAAAGCAAACGCACTTCTAATATCGTAATCCATCCAATAACACAAGGCAACATCGGACCTCCCGTCCGGCATCCAAACACCAGCAGAACACAATCTTAATTCTAAACACTTCATAAATTCAATCCATAACCATCTCAACTCAAAATTTCAATCAATCCCAACCACATTCAAAATCCAATCTCATACATAAAGTATAATCATACTTATAACTCATTCCGAACATAATACAATCTTATACATTTACTGGCCACAAGCAAAACCATTCATATACAATCGAACTACAACACACTTTACTAGCTTTCTAACTATCCATAAAGATCTGATACAAACATTAAACTTTAAACATACTGCGAACACGTACAAGTCGGACTATGATCATACTCGTCTTCCATCCGATCTCCTGCGTAAAAACACGGAGATTGGGGATGAAAGGGGTGAGCTCAAGCTCGTGGATAATATATTTATAAACCAAACAATAAGTTTAAAATTATTTTCTTTTAAACTTTTCAAAATTTCCCATTTAAGCATTTATCCAAATCTTATTTTCAAACTTTTCAAAACTTTCATAAACCTTCCAAATTTCATGATTATAAATTCTTGTCTTATTTCTCAAAATCTCAAACCTTTTTCAAATCATGCATGACTTTAAATATGAATGCATCACATTATAAACAAATCAAAAACACATAACACATCAGAATTGGTTTGGTTCGGCCCAAAACAGACGTCATCGCACATTTCGGCATAAGCGGTTATGCGGTAGTGAAATGAAGGGAGTCCAATCGGAACTCCTATGCCACTAGCGGGCAGCCGGGCGAAGGCTTAAACAGGTAGAGACAGCGCTGACTCACAAACGGACCTGACCAAACCCACTTAACACATAACGAAAACAGAATTCAGATTGCCCGAAGGCACTTTTTGAAAATCTTGATTTTTCACATTTTTCAAATCTTATCATCATATTGTGTCATAAATGACACAAGCACGTATCCACATGAATTCACATAACAAATCTAATGCAATTCATATCATTACTTAAATCACATACTCATCACAATATATGCACCAATTCTTTAAATCATCCAAATCATAAATCACATAATTTGAAAGCCATGAAATTCACAAGTTTTGCATTTTCTAAAACTCATTTTACTCCTTTGAAATCATAATTTCAAACATTTACATCCTTTTCAAACATTTTATCAATAATAATTTATCAAAATCAAATTTTGCTTTCTTTAATTTTCAAAATTCACATTTAGCTTATAATTCAATAAATAAATATACTACCCACCTCATATCCATGCTAGCATTTTGTCCAATGCTTGATTTGACCTTTCTCCTTTCGTCCTTCCAATTGAAAATTTCCTAAATCAATTTCATCAAAATTTAATCTCATAAATCACTTAATCCTTCAATTTGATGCATAAGTCATCAATTCTTACTAATTCCAAGATAATTACATCACTAATTCCAAAACCTCCAAATTACAAATGGAACCTAAACCAATCCAATCAAATTCAATATCATAATTAACTTAATTTCCCAAATTGAACTTAGGAAACATCTATTCCTTACATATTCAAGTCATTTAAACCTCCAATTTTGAAAATCCCCAATTTTCAAAATTGGCCTAAACCAATACACCCAAATTAAATCTCATAAATAACTTAATTTTCAAAATTAATCTCACAATTCATCCATCCACATTAATTCCAAAATATCTAAATCCTCAATTTCAAAATCCCCAAATTTTAAAATTGGCCTAAACCAATTTATCCAAATTCAATATCATAATCCATAAATTCTTCAAAATTGAAATCATATATCACTAACCCATAACATTATCTATAATTCTACACCAAAATTTCACAAAATTCTTAATCATAAAATTAAGCCTAAACCTTAATCAAATTTTCATCCAAAATTAAACCCAACCTAAAGCATATATTTCAAAATTAACTTCATAAATCATAAACCCATCTTATATGCCATAATTCTAAACCGAAAATTAATCAAAATCTCAAAGTAGAAAATTTCTCTTACCTCTTTCTCTTCCAAATTCAATTTTTGGTTCCTTAGGAAGCTCTTATGCTCCTCTACCTTTTTCTCTTGGAACCATCCCAAAATCCTTAAGAAAACAAGTAGAAAATCAAAATAACTTTCTCTCATCTTTTCTCCATACTGAAACTTCCACTCTCTTCTTATTTCTTCTTCTTTCTCTTCTTCTGTAATTTTCCAGACCATTCATCGTTTTTAATAGCTCAAAACGACAATCATTAATGAGTTTCATTAATTGATGGTCAAATGATCATTTTGCCCTCCATTCAAAACTTAAAATTACACTTACTTGCGATTTGATTTGCACTATCGATTTGAAGGAATTTGTCAACACTTCCTTCTCGAGAAATGTTCCTCTCACTCATACGAATCCAACGCCACTGACCGCGCTCAATTCGGAGTACCACATCAAAAGTTATGAGCGAAACAGTGCGGAAATATCCATATTCTAACACATTTCTTATGTACGATTATTTCCGTCCAAAATTTCACATTCTTAATCCCAGAATTGAAACTCGCTTTCTTCATAACAATTGTATCCTTATGTCTCTAGTTTAATTCAAAACAAGAATCTCCTCATTTCGATTCCCAGATTAAAAGTTATGCTCAAATTACTCACAGGTGTTCCCAATCCAAAAATTAAACCCTAATCCGAACTTAAATTCAGAAATTAAAAGTCTTAGGGGCACAATTGACATTTCATGTCTTCATATGATTTGTAGCCCCTTGACTTATCTTTATTTCGCCTCAAGAATCGCTTCAATCGGATCTCTACAGATCCTGAATTTCACAAAACACTGAATCATGCTCAGAAAATTTCCCGACTCACTTTGATTAAATTAATCACCATTAATTTAATCTCAAAAGTTCACAAATTTCTTATAAAATGAAATTCATTGTCTTAAGAATCCAATGCAAAAGAATCAACTCAATCGGATGTCGGACGGAAAGATATAAGCAAAATAGTGAACAAAGGTCGGATTGGAGGAAATAAAGTCAAGAAAACCAAAGAATCAAAAGCGGCGTCAGACAGCAAGATCGCTTAATGACGCGTCGCCTCAGTGACGTGGCTAAACGCCACCGTCATGAGGCGATCGTCGCCCTAGCGAGGTGAGCGAACGCCACCGTCATGAGGCGATCGCGTCGCCTAGCGATGTGAGCTAAACGCCACCATCACTAGGCGATACGTCGCCTAGCGACGAGGATGAATCAATTTCATTTTTTTTTTCTTTTTTTTTTTTGACAAAAAAAATTCAAAACTTCCCAAAATTCATAACTCTTACTCCCGAACTCTAATTTTGACAAACTTAGTCTCTATAGAAAGCTTGCGGGAAGCTCTAAATCTTTCACGAAGGACATAAACATCAATTCGACTCTACTAAGTCCATTTTCCGGTCAAAGATACTATCCTCTATACAAACTTGTAAAAATCATAACTTATTATTCCGAGATCGAAAAATTGCATACTTTATATCGAAATAAAGATCAAAACAAATCCTTCAATTCTCATGAAGAACATCAAAGCTCAAATAACCTCGAACTAGGTTAATTTCTCAGTCAAAGTTTTAACCATAATAAAAGTCAAACCCGATCAAACATAAACTTTGACTGATCATAACTTTCACTCCCGATATCGAAATATTGAAAACTTTATGTCCACAAAAAGCTCTCAACATAATCTACAAGTTTCATGTAGATCATTTTATCAAATTTTGCCTCAAACAAAAGTCAACTTTCAAATGCCAAAAAGGTCAACTATTTCACAATTTTTCATATTTTCATACTTTCTCTCTTTATTTCATGATCTTCAACTTAATTTCAATCAACTCATCCACTTGATCATAGTCAAATTGTCACTCAAGATTCAGGGTCCAACATTTCTCCCCCTCTAAAAAGAATTTCGTCCTCGAAATTCACACTTATTTAAACTCCAAGTAACTCATTCTTGCATAAATTTCTTTTTAAACAAAGATCATCAAGCACTTTCTTACTAATTTCTTTCCAAAACTCATAATCAATTTCTTTTTCATCACTTTCACTCTTCATACATTTTCTCAATCTCTTCAAAATTTTCACTTCCTTAAATCATATATCACTCATATCATATCAAAACACTATATCTATAACTCATTATTTCTTTATATATGGACACAAATTAATGGTCCATTTCTTAAGGAACCCTAATATGGTTTAATCATCATTAAATCTTTATCACCATGTCATCTTTCAAATAGTCATACTTTCATCTCACAGAAGTATAGGCTATATCAATTTCTCTCAATTCATTTTGCAATTTACATTTCCAGTTCCACAAACACATGTTTCTAATCAATCATATTCTTAACACCCTAAACAAACAATCACTTTAATTCTTCAAATAAGGCATGACAAGTCATGCTCATCAATTTCACATTCCTAAAATCGATTATGATTCTCGTCACTTTAATCCACAATCAATTTAATTCTCCCAATATTTCTCATTTATTCCTATCCTTCAAGCATTTCTTATTTTAATCTCATAAATGTGTAAAGTCGAATCATCCAAATTCATGTTAAAATTCTCATCGCATAATGCCATAATGAACTTCAAATCTCAAGTTCATTAACACACACCTAAAATCAATCAAATTTCTTAACCTCACTCAGACAATCACTAAATTCAATCTCGATAATCATATTGCCCAAGTATGATCATAATACTGGGCTCTGATACCATAAATGTTGGGACCCGATACGGGAACCGGATCCTAACCGAAAGACGGAACGAAAAAATGGAAAATCGAAAAGCGAGAAATCGCTAATCGGAATACAAATCGAAAGCGGAGACAAACACTTAACAAAGCGGATCCGACATCCGAGAACAAAAACCAGAGAAAAATGATCGAACGAATATAATCGCGTTGGAAACCTTATGACATTTCAAATCCGGTATAACATTTTTTTTTTCTTATTCTTTCCTTTTCTCTTTAATCAAACTCATTCACATATAAACAATCCCTACATTTCTATTCTTTCTCACTTCATCCATCTTAATCATTTCTTATACATTCATATAAATCCTCAAACTCATTTCTTAAAACCCATTTTACCGAAATTTTCTGAAATTTCTAAAAGATAACCATTGTATTTTGACAGCCAAAAATTTAAAACAAAGCAAACGCACTTCTAATATCGTAATCCATCCAATAACACAAGGCAACATCGGACCTCCGTCAAGCATCCAAACACCAAGCAGAACACAATCTTAATTCTAAACACTTCATAAATTCAATCCATAACCATCTCAACTCAAAATTTCAATCAATCCCAACCACATTCAAAATCCAATCTCATACATAAAGTATAATCATACTTATAACTCATTCCGAACATAATACAATCTTATACATTTACTGGCCACAAGCAAAACCATTCATATACAATCGAACTACAACACACTTTACTAGCTTTCTAACTATCCATAAAGATCTGATACAAACATTAAACTTTAAACATACTACGAACACGTACAAGTCGGACTATGATCATACTCGTCTTCCATCCGATCTCTGTGTAAAACACGAGATTGGGGATGAAAGGGGTGAGCTCTAAGCTCGTGGATAATATATTTATAAACCAAACAATAAGTTTAAAATTATTTTCTTTTAAACTTTTCAAAATTTCCCATTTAAGCATTTATCCGAAATCTTATTTTCAAACTTTTCAAAACTTTCATAAACCTTCCAAATTTCATGATTATAAATTTCATTGTCTTATTTCTCAAAATCTCAAACCTTTTTCAAATCATGCACAGCTTTAAATATGAATGCATCACATTATAAACAAATCAAAACACATAACACATCGAATTGGTTTGGTTCGCCTAAAACAGACGTCTCGCACATTTCGCATAAGCGGTTATGTAGTAGTCAAGTGAATGTATGGGAGTCCGAATCGAACTCCTATGCCACTAGCGGCAAAAGGCGAAGGCTTAAACAGGTAGAGACAATAATGACTCACAAACGGACTGACCAAACCCACTTAACACATAACTAAAACATAAAATTGATTGCTCAAGGCACTTTTTGAAAATCTTGATTTTCACATTTTCAAATCTTATCATCATATTGTGTCATAAATGACACAAGCACGTATCCACATGAATTCACATAACAAATCTAATGCAATTCATATCATTACTTAAATCACATACTCATCACAATATATGCACCAATTCTTTAAATCATCCAAATCATAAATCACATAATTTGAAAGCCATGAAATTCACAAGTTTTGCATTTTCTAAAACTCATTTTACTCCTTTGAAATCATAATTTCAAACATTTACATCCTTTTTCAAACATTTTATCAATAATAATTTATCAAAATCAAATTTTGCTTTCTTTAATTTTCAAAATTCACATTTAGCTTATAATTCAATAAATAAATATAAAACTTCCCAAAATTCATAACTCTTACTCCCGAACTCTAATTTTGACAAACTTAGTCTCTATAGAAAGCTTATGGAAGCTCTAAATCTTTCACGAAGGACATAAACATCAATTCGACTCCTACGAAGTCCATTTTTCCGTCAAAGATACTATCCTCTATACAAACTTGTAAAAATCATAACTTATTATTCCGAGATCGAAAAATTGCATACTTTATATCGAAATAAAGATCAAAACAAATCCTTCAATTCTCATGAAGAACATCAAAGCTCAAATAACCTCGAACTAGGTTAATTTCTCAGTCAAAGTTTTAACCATAATAAAAGTCAAACCCGATCAAACATAAACTTTGACTGATCATAACTTTCACTCCCGATATCGAAATATTGAAAACTTTATGTCCACAAAAAGCTCTCAACATAATCTAAAAGTTTCATGTAGATCATTTTATCAAATTTTGCCTCAAACAAAAGTCAACTTTCAAATGCCAAAAAGGTCAACTATTTCACAATTTTTCATATTTTCATACTTTCTCTCTTTATTTCATGATCTTCAACTTAATTTCAATCAACTCATCCACTTGATCATAGTCAAATTGTCACTCAAGATTCGGGGTCCAATAGGTATTGATAAAAATAGATAGAAATCTTCTACAAAGAGGAGTTCCCCTGAATTGGGTTGAGTTGATTAAATGATTTAATTAGAGATAAATTTGAAACGAATGAAAAGTTATTATTGGAGTCTAAATCTCAAGGAGACTCAAGAGTAAGAAATAAATATGTGACTGAAAGGATGTATATTATGCTAAGGTAAAGAATCTGACTGTGTAATAGGATTATGGAACAGTGAAAAGACATTGGATGCGTAATTGGAAAAAAAAATAAAAAAATAAATATATATATATATATATCAGTTCGCGAATATTGGTGTAAAAATGTTCGGAAAGTACAATTGGATATGATAAATGTGTTATCGATCTAGTTTAAAATGAGAGTGACTAAATTGAATTATGTGGAAAAATTAGTGTAAAGGAATAGGTGTTAGATTATACTAAGATGAAACTGAGAAAGTTATAAGAGAATTTTTCCTCACTGGAGACAATCAGTAATTAGAAAATTATACGAAGTGATCATGTGTATGAAGAGTTTACTATGCTACTGAAGATTAAATTGTCTCAATCGTATTTAGAGTGAATAATGACTATGAGCATAGATGAGTAATTGAATGCATTTGAAAAATGAAATGTATGAATTGGCACAGTTGAGGAAATTGTTTATTATGCAAGTGTCGTAAGAATGAATCTTAGTTGATCAAATAAATAGTGATTTAATTAGTATTCGAATATGGCACATTGGGAGACTTAGTGTCGATAGAGATGATGATAACATGCGAAATTTGCAAGGGACATGTGTATATGAGACATTTGGAGATTTTGTAATATTTACCAAAGTGTCCCAAAAAGGGCTATGATGCAATCTGTGGAAATAGTATAAAGTGATTATATGTGTATAGGGATAAATATAATCTCATGGGTCGAATTGTGATTTGATGACTGATAGATATTGTACTGGTTATTGTTTGGAAAATTTAGAGACCCTATTTGCACAGAAATGTGTTTAGATGTATCTATGGATACGCAAAGTGATAATGATTGAGATATTAGTAAATCTGAGAGTAGTGAAAAAGATTATGCGATTGAAGTATTTCGGGAATTTGAAAGATTTGAACATAATTATGTGTTTGAGTATTTCAAAATTAAGTTAGTTATGCAATGTGAAGTATTGAATCGGAAAATTTGATGGCAGAAAATTTCAATTTGAGCGATAAGTTTTTTTTAAAAACCTATTGTGACTCTGAGTGTGAGTTGTCGAACCAGTATGGGACAACAAAGGAAATATTAATGGTAATTGAATTCCAAATCAGATGTGTGTGTGCAAAAAGGATTGGCAAAGCAGGATTGAGGAATTGAAAATGAATTTGACCGTTGAGGAAATTTAATTGTTAAGACTGAATTACGAAATGTGGGTGATACCACTTAAGGAATTGTAAGAGGAATTGTATGAAATGATTAAAGCTTTATGTTCTAATAAGAGTGTATTGGAAGGGTGATAGAAAGTAGAGTGTGACATCGAGTAATTGTTTGTGTGAATAACCAACAGACTTGACTGTTGGAGATAAAAATCGATATTGTGGAATTCATAAGGATATGAGATTGATGTAAAATTCACATTGATAGAGAGTATATTAATTGTATTGGTATTACCAATTGAAAAGTGTATAAGGGGTCAAAAGTGTGCGCTATTAGAGATTGTGTAAATTAGGTGAAATGAATCTGAAATAGAAATTGTGAAACATAGTAAATGACGATGAATCGAATTGATTTTTTTATCGAGGTTGCTGGCATCGTATGAAATTGGCGTTTGAACCCGATAGTGATGTGATCTGATAATCGGTTAATGAAATGTTTTGAAGTGTATCGCCTCGACCAAGATACACTGAGATAAAGATAAAGGTAAAATTTGGGAGAAATTAAATTTGTTATAAGTGGCCTCGATGTGATTGTGTTGTGAATAGAACTATAAATTAGTAAGTTAATGTGAACTAAAAAGGTGATTTGGATTTGTAAAGTGTTATATGGACCGAGATAGGGAATATTGATATGATCGAATGTGTGTTTGATTAGATTGAAAGTAAAGAATAGTGAGTACAGTGTGGAATTTGAGAAAGGAAAAAGAGGTAATTGATTGTATTAATTTCAGTGAATTGGCATAAATAGAATTCTTTATTGATATAGAGGGAAACAGTGTTATAGTGATTGGAATAAATCTCCCGACTTCCTAATCGATCGTATGTGAAATTTCGAGGACGAAATTTTTTTTAGGAGGGGAGAATTGTAACATCCCGTTACCGAAGTGACGGGTATATTTGTAAATTGGATCGGGTTAGGTTAAAGTATAGGGAAATGTGAATTCTTCATGCATTATAGTTTCTATAGTCATCGGTAAATGATTATTGATGGCATAAGTATATGAATATGCGTACATGTATGACATTTCCCGATTGAATTGTGAAAATTGGAAATTTGTGTGAAAAGTGTATAAATGAGTTTTGTATATGAATTGGAATGAGAAAATTGAATTTAGAGGATTGAATTATGAGATTGGAGTGTAGGAATATGTAATTCCAAATTTTGTGAATTTATGGAAATTTTTCTGAAACTTTTAGAGAATCGAGACCGGACCGCAAAAATGGTATAGTGACTGATTAATTGAATTCCGGGTACGAGATTTATTGACAATTGATATGAGACAAATTGAGTTGTGATTTTAAGAGTTATTATTAATTGTTATTGCGAATCGGGAGAAATTAGAATCAGAAATTGGATTGAGGTGGTTCAGAATTGGGACTTGTAGCAAACAAGCCCTAAGTCATTATATATATATATGTTCAAAGCATCGATTTAAATCGTTTTGCTTTCAAAATGATTGAGTTTCGCCGTGGGTGGAGAGTAGCTTGGATTTGGAGATTCTTGGAGGATTTTCAAAGGGTTGAAAACTAGAATTGTTGGGACCCGATCCGGGAACCGGATCCCAACCGAATAAACTTAACACTTTCACTCTATGCTCTGATACCATAAATGTTGGATCCCACTTTCGAGACCCAACTACATAAGCAGAACGGAAACCGAAGCAAACGGAAACGAAGGGAAGCGGAAATTTCGGATCGAAAACAAAATGCGAGCGAACAAACCGAAAGTAAAGAAGGAAGCAAAGGCAAGCGGAAGCAAATGCTAATAGAATCAAACGAATGATTCAATCGAATATAGCGGTTAAATAATCGAATACTGGATCACAAAGCGGAACGAATAAGCTTAAAGCGGATCGAATCGAATGCAAATCGAATACGGATAGAAAACAAAGTAAGCAAACAAATCAATTTAAACTGAAACACTTTCCGACATCCGTGAATAAGCAAAGAACAGGAAACAGAATCGCGTTGGGAATTCTAAGACGTTCCAAAATCCGTTATGAATTTTTTTTTCTTTTTCTTATTCTCATTTCTTACATCAATCACATCCATATAATTTCCCATAGGGAAATTCATTCTTAAACCCGAAACTCAACAATCATACAAATTCTTATTCATCCATACAAATCTCAAATTACTCAAACTCTTAGATACACTTATACATATCCAAAATCTCACTTTTATCCAAAGTTTTACTAAAATTTCTAAGAAGATAACATTCGCCTTTATCCTAACCCAAACCTGCAAAGTGTCCAAAACAACACTTCTAAAATTTCCAAATCAATCACACAAACATCAGAATCCACCGGACCCTCCGTCCGGGATATCAGCAGATAACCACAAACCTATTTCTAAAATATTCTCATATTTGTCATTCAATCTACCATTCTCATAGTTCAATCTCATTCCCAAATCAATCATACATATAGATTCCCAAACTATTCATACTTTCATATACAAATTTCTCATTCATTCACAATACTCAACTTTATACACAAATACATTTTCTTTCAAATCTATCTTAAACCATAAACATTTCCATACTCAAATTTCAGATTACTCAAAACTAACTCATGCAAATTTCAAAAGCACAAAACCGCTTGAATCGATGTCTTCACATTCTTTCATCCGATCTCCTTTCAAACACGAGATGGGGATGAAAGGGGAAATGAGCTCGAAGCTCGTGGATAACACATTTATAAACCGATAAATAAGTCAAATCATTTTTATAAACTTTTGCCAAAGGGCTAATGTTTCAAACTTTTCAACTTTGAAATATTTCTCAAACTCTTTTCAATTTTTCCAAACTTTTCATAATAATCTCACTTTTCTCATTTTTCAAAACTCCTTGAATACTTCTTGAATTTTCATAAATATGAATGCGAACACATAAACAAATCAAAACATATAACACATCGAATGGTCCAGCTAGGTCCAAACAGAGCAGATTGCATGCGATCCGCATAGCGGTCCCTGCGATCGTGAGCGAACGTACTACACTTTCCGCATTGCGGTCCAAGTAGCCGTGAAGGAGTCCGAACGGAGACTCCGTGCCACTAGCGGGCAAAGCTGAGAAGGCTATACACATAGAGACAAATACGACTCACCAAGGACCTACCAAACCCACATAACACATAATCGAAAACGAAAAGTCGGATTGCTCAAGGCACTTTTCAATTTCGTATTTTCTTCAAAATTTTCCCAAAAATGCATACCACTCAATTTATTCAAAGCTATCATTCACTAAATTCAACAATCAAAACATTCAATCAAACAATAATTTCAACAATTGAATAATGCATACACAACAAATGCATTTTCGTAAATTTCTATCATTTATCGAATCATTGAAAGCAATGAATTCAAACTTATATTAATCTTTCGAAGACATTCAAATCAATTTCAAACCTTTACAAAACAATAATTTGTCAAAATTTTCACATTTTGCTTTCTTTATTTTTCAAAATTACTTTCTTTAATTTTTCAAAATTGCATATTGCTCACAAATCAAAATATAAATATGCTACCCTTTCTAATTATTAGGAAACTTGATTTCAAGCTCCAATTGATCCTTGCTTTTCTCTCTTCCAAAATACCAAAACCTAAACCATAATCATCCAAATTTCACATCGAAAATACTTAATTTTCACAATCAACTTAGGAATTCACCAATTCCATTTACATTCAAGCTATTTCAATCTCCAATTTTGAAAATCCCAATTTTCAAAAATTGGCCTAAACCAAGACACTCAATTCAATCTCATAAAACATAATTTCTTCAAAATTAATCTCGCAATTCCTCAATTCACATTAATTCCAAACTATTTAAATCCTCAATTTCAAAAATCCCCAAATCTTAAAATTGGCCTAAACCAATTTATCCCAATTCAATATCATAAAATACAAATTCTTCAAAATTGATTTCATATATCATCAATTCATCATATTTCCTATAATTCTACACCAAAATATCTCAAAATTCTTCATCATAAAATTAAGCCTAAACCTTAATCAATTTTTCATCCAAAATTAAACCCAACCTAAAGCATATACCTCAAAAACAACTTCATAAACCACAAACCCAAGTCCTTTCCATACTTCTCAATTAAAATTCAACAAAACTTCAAATTGAAAATCTTCTCTTACCTCATTTATCCTCCAAATTCGAATTTTCTTGGCTCATGAAGAAGCTCTCTTCATTCTCCACTCTTTTCCTTCTTGGAAAAATCCCAAAAGCTTGAAGAATTGAGTAGAAAAATTAAAACTAAACTTCTCCCTCTTCTTTCTCCATACGAACTCTTCTCCATTCTTCTTCTCTTTCTTATTTTCTTTCTCTTCTTCTGTAATTCCAGACTTCTCCAGCCCATTCGTGGCTTTTAAATAAGCCAAAACGACACTCCTCAAGTGTGTTTCATTAATTGATGGTCAAATGACCAAATTGCCCTCCATTCAAAACTTAAAGTTACGCTTACTTGCGGTTCTGATTCGCACTATTAAATTGAAGGAATTTGTCCAAACTTCCTTCTCGAGAAATGTTCCTCTCACTCATACGAATCCAACGCCACTGACCGCGCTCAATTCCGAGCACTACATCAAAAGTTATGTGCGAAACAGTTCGGGAAAATCCATATTCTAACACATTTCCTATGTACGATTATTTCCGTCCAAAATTTCACATTCTTAATCCCAGAATTGAAACACGATGTCTTCATAACAATTGTAGCCTTATGTCTCTAGTTTAATTCAAAATGAGAATCGTCTCATTTCGATTCCCAGATCAAAAGTTATACTCAAATTACTCACAGGTGTTCCCAATCCAAAAATTAAACCCTAATCTGAACTTAAATTCAAAAATTAACAGTCCTAAGGGCAAAATTGACATTTCATGTCTTCATATGATTTGTAGCCCCTTGTCTTATCTTTATTTCCCCTCAAGAATCGCTTCAATCGGATCTCTACAGATCCCGAATTTCACAAAACACTGAATCATGCTCGGAAAATTTCCCGACTCACTTTGATTAAATTAATCACCATTAATTTAATCTCAAAGTTCTACAAATTTCTTATAAAATGAAATTCAATGTCTTAGGAATCCAACGCAAAAGAATCAACTCAATCGGATGTCGGACGGAAAAGATATAAGCAAAATAGTGAACAAAGGTCGGATTAAAGGAGGAAAGTCAAGAAAATCGAGAAGAGCAAAAGGCGTCGGACGCGACGGACGCCCCAACTCATGAGGGCGAGGCGCCTCGTCATGAGGGCGAGGCGCTCGCTTCGCTAGGAGGCGTCGCCTAGCGAGTGCACAGCTCATGAGGGCGAGCCTTGCCTCGCGAGGCGAAGCAACGCCCGCCTCGCTAGGCGAGGCGTCGCCTAAGGAGAGATACGGGCGCCCTTCGCTAGGCGAGTCGTCGCCTGGCGGTATTAAAACTTTCTCTATTTTTTTTTCCTCTAAACTCCCAAAATTCATAACTTTTAATCCCAACTCGATTTTGACAAACTTAGTCTCTATAGAAAGCTTAAGAGAAGCTCTAAATCTTCCAAGAAGAACATAAAACTCAATTCAACTCCTACGGGAGTCCATTTTTTGGTCAAAGATACTATCCTCTATACAAACTTGTAAAAATCATAACTTAATATTCGGAGATCAAAAAATTGCATACTTTATATCGAAATAAAGATCAAAACAAATCCTTCAATTTCCATGAAGAACATCAAAGCTCAATTAACCTCTAACTAGGTTAATTTCTCAGTCAAAGTTTCAACCATAATAAAAGTCAACCCCGATCAAACATAAACTTTGACTGATCATAACTTTCACTCCCGATATCGAAAAATTACAAACTTTATGTCCACAAAAATCTCTTAACATAATCTACAAGTTTCATGTAGATCATTTTATCAAATTTTGCCTCAAACAAAAGTCAACTCTCAAATGCCAAAAAGGTCAACTATTTCACAATTTTTCATATTTTCATACTTTCTCTCTTTATTTCATGATCTTCAACTTAATTTCAATCAACTCATCCACTTGATCATAGTCAAATTGTCACTCAAGGTTCGGGGTCCAACAAGAATCAAGTAAGCTTCTTCTTCTTTATGATTTGAATCGTTTAATTTGATCATTGAGTGAGTAACGAAATCGTTATGAGGATTTGAAAGTTTCGGAAGTTAGGTTTTGAGAAAAACGTTGATTTTGATTTGGGTTTTTAATGAATAATGGTTATTTGATGGATTTAAGGTTAGAAATGAGTTGAGTGTAGTATATGTAGTTGATCGGGAGTGATCCTGAGTGTTTTGGACGGATTTAAACCGTAAGATCTCGAGAAATTTTTGGGTTTGGACGATTTTTGGGTTCGACGTCCCGACGATGATGATGAACACGCCATGGCGAAGCCAACCCAGCGGCACGTCATGACGATAAGGAAATAATTTAATTGGTGCGCCGCGACGAGCGAGATAAGTCCGCACGTCGCGACGAACGGAGGATTTTACGCCGCGGTGAGAGGTGTGGATTCGTCGCGGCGAGGACATGTGAACCCGAAGAGAAATGGTTTATTTTTATAGGAAATTTTGAGGATTAATTTTCTTATGAGTTTGGTTATTGGATCAATTGATTTTTAAGACTAAGAATTGCATATGGGAGAATGAAATTAAGTGATTTTAAGGTGATTGTTACAAGTAATGAGTTTGAGGTCTAATTTCAATTGAATTGGTTCCTTGATGATTAATTGGATTTTGGAGACTGATTAATTGGAATTTAGAGGCTAAGATTTTGTGAATTGATAAGATGAGAATTTGGAATTTAATCGATGATTATCTAATCTAGTGGCAAATGAGCAGTGAATGTGATTTCAATTGAAATGTGACTTTAGAGTATGAAAATTTGTAAATTGAATTATGATATTTGGAATTATTATGAATTAAAGTGAAAGAGGATTGAGTTGGGAATATTTAGGAATGTCATAACATGTACAATACTCGGTGTATTTGCTACATTTGCATTTTTTAATATTGGAAATTGTGCAATGAGTGATATTCGATTATTACGATTGTTTTAGAGGCGATGGAGCAATTCCAGGCGGTGCTAAGACTTCGTGTGTAGTTTCGGAAGTGCGGTGAGTAACCTAGTTGGTTTCTCAACCTATATATGTTACATTTGTGTACATATGCCATGTGGAGATACGGATGGATATGTGGATCGTTTTGATTGATTTCAACCATGGGTGTTCAAATATTGGATTGAGATATGGAAGTGCAAATGTGAATAAATGTGCATAAATGCAATAGTGAATCGAATTGTAAAAGTGTTAGAGTAATAATTGAAATGTGTATATGATCGAAATACGGACTAAAGGTCCAAGAAATGTGAAATGACTGAAAATGGATAGTGAACATATGCATTCATGCATAGTTAAATGATCGATTTAATGATAGTTGTGGACCGAGACGCCATTGAATATTTGAGGATGCCGCGGTAAAACCCAAGAATACATGCCGCAAGATAAAACTCGCAAACACCTACGGGTGGGGTGTGGGGTCCTATTGTGTGAAAGGGATTAGTGCATACCCAGAGGGCTCTCCTACTTGCCAAAAATATGATTTACATCTTGAACCGAAGCTTCAAGCTCGAGGGAGTTAGGCATACCAGAGGGCTCTCCTACCCCTAGACAAAATTGAATCGATCACCGATATGCGCTCGGTCACAACAACAAAATGAGAATGAAAAGTGTCACACGTGCATCATAAATATGTGAATGATTAAATGTGATATTTGCGAAAGGCGATCGCCTTATACGTGTGAAATTGGTAATGCATGAATTATTTGAAATGTGATATTATGCGATGCAATGTGAATTGACTATATATGCATGAGTTGGGTAAACCATCGATGATGGTTTTCACCGAGTTCGCAAACTCACCCAACATTGCAATTGTTTTTCAGAATTGAAGAGTACCCGTTAGATGAACGGAGTATGATCGCTAGCAAGGCGAGTATCGCCCGGGATCGGTGTCGCCACATCCGCATTAGTATAATGTTTTGTTCAAATGGGCCTAGCTTAATAAATGAAAAAAGTGTATTGTGTTTGTGATTATCGAAATGTGTTCGAAATCGCATTGGAACCCAATTGGGTCATGCCTTTCATTTATGTATCGATTAAGCACCATTGAGTGCTAATTAGTGACCGAGAGTGTTTGGTAATTGAAAATGTTTTTATGATAAGTCAGCCCAAAGTGTTTATTGATTTCGCAGCGTTTAACTGTTTTGAAAAAGGAAAGTGCAATAATGAGTTTTAAAAAAGGTAATGTCTGCTTTAGCATGCCGCCCTCGCGAGTCACGGACTCGGATGTCACTGTAGATGTCGGGTTCGGGTCTCGAGGGAGTTGGGGTGCTACAAAGTAGGTCCATTTCTATTTAAACTCAGCCTTCATTGTTACATTTAAATGAAAGTAGGACTCATTGTCATTTAAAATAAAATTACACATAATTAATGTGAGTCTCACTTTTATCCAACTTAAAAAAAATTACACGTTAGAAAAAAAATTGTCACCTAGCATTTAACTAATGAATGTCAACCTCCGTCAGTTTTTCCAACCACTCAAAGTTTGATTTAAACGTTTTGCAAATGTTAGGGTTTAACTTGAACATTTCGAAATGTTAGGGTCAACTTAAATTTTTGTGTAAACATTAAGGTCTAAATTGCTTTTTGACCAAAGTGTAGATAAAAATATTTGACTACATTTTATAAATGTAGTTAAAAATATTTGACTACGTTTTTAGAAACGTAGCTAAAAACATCTAGCTATGTTTATGAAAATGTAGCTAATAGTATTTAGCTTCAAAAAATAAGCATGTCCAAAAACTATTGGTAAAGATTTCTAAAATCATCGCCTATAGTTTTCAACCACAGAAATTTGGCAACATTTTAGGCGACAAAAAAAACGTAGCTAAAAACTATAGACAACCTTTTTTACACATTTAGCTACAATATTTTTGTAGCCAAATGTCAACTTTGATATAATAATTAAAAAACAAAATTTAGAATTTTCCTAAAATTTCAAATCAAGGCTCATAAGGTTCTCTAAATTATGAGAATTCTATAGTTAAGGAGAACCTGAATTTCTCAAAATGAAACTCTAATACCACATGTAAGTAATTTAAAAAATATGGCCAAATCTAAAAATTCATAGAACTCATATTTGTACATTCGTTCTCAAAATTTTATTAGAATACAAAGACAAAGTTTCACAATACCCACCTTTCTCCATTATTCATTAAAATGATTCATAAATGTAAAATTCTTGCCCAAAAACTTCTCTCATTGTTGATATCCATTAATCAGTTTTAAAAACTTTCCATCATAGTGACCAAAAGGCCCTTTTAAAAAATTATTAAATTTTCTAAACACCCTTTAATACATGATTTAATTAAAAGGTTAATTTCTAAGAAGGGATGGATCTAGTACTTACGTATTTGATTTTGTTCACAAAGGTGCGTCTGCAAGTGATCATCCTAAGGATCTTTATAGCAAGCCAATTGAAGTAAATGTACGTGAAGAGCTAATGGCTGTTGGTTAGCAATCCGTGAAGAGGCATTTCCACCATGCAAAAGATGATTTTTGCCAAAAATATTAAGAATGGTGTCCACCCATTTTCCGCTACCTAAACAACTTATGGCAAATAAGTTCAGTGAAATAGTTATTGTATTTCTTACGAATAGCTATTTCTTTATTTCATTAAAAAATAACATACGAAATAACTAATCTTAGGTTTAGTTATTTCTATATTTTTAGGAATAGTTAAAGATATCTCCTCTTTGTCTTGACTTATTCCGTGTTTTATATCTCCTCTTTGTCTTTACCTATTTCGTGAAATGTGGAACGTGGAATAGGTAAAGACAATCTTTGTCCTTATTATTATTATTATTATTATTATTATTATCAATAATTTTCTTATTCTTATTTTATTATTATTAATTTCCTTCTTGTTATTACTATTATTATTATTATTGTTGTTGTTGTTGTTGTTGTTAATTTTCTTCTTCTTCTTATTGTTTTATTTATTATTGTTATTAGTAGTAGTAGTAGTAGTAGTAGTTTTCTTCTTCTTTTTCTTATTCTTATAAGAAAATTAATAATAATAACAAGAAAATTAATATTAATAATAAGAAGAAAAAATTAATAATAATAATAATAATAATAATAATAATAATAATAATAATAATAATAATAATAATAATAATAATAATAATAATAATAATAATAATAAGAAGAAGAAGAAGAAAATTAATAATTATTATTATAGTATTGTAATAATAAGAAAATTAATGATAATAAAACAAAATAAAATATTAATATTAATAATAAGGAAATTAAAAATAATAATAATAATGGAAACTATAATTGATATTTTAGTATTTTTATTAGTTATTCACTACAAGAAAAATGTAGATTAGCGACGGAAACTTAGCAACAGAAAAATTTTCGTCAGCAATTAGCGACGGAAATATGATTTCCGTCGCTAAAATTGAGTGATTTAGCGACGGTACTAATATTCGTCACTAAATTTGAAGGGAATTTATCCCGACAAAATTTGCAACGGACATTAGCGACGGAACAATATAGCTGTCGGTAATAAATTTCCGACGGCAAATTTACCGTTGGAAATTAGCGACGGAAAGCTTATTTCCGTCGCTACAATTGAGTAATTTAGCGACGATATTAATATTCGTCGCTAAATTTGGAGGGAACTTGTCGCGGAAAAATTAGCGACGGAATTTAACGACGGTATATGTTCCGTCGCTAAAAATGGAGTGAATTTTTGGCGGAATAAAAAATTTTGAGTTTACCTACAGAAAATTCTGCTGGCAAATGAATTTAGCGACGGAAATTTTCTTTTCTTCGGTAAAAAGGCGAGAATTATTGGCGATATAATTTTTTTTTGAATTTACCTACGGAAATTTTCTTCGGTAATTCCGTCGGTAAATTCTTTTTAAATATAAACCCACCCGATATCTCCCTTCCACTTCTATCTTCTTTTTCCTTTCTTCTTCTTCCTTCTTCCTATTCTTCGGTTTTCTTGGAGCTCATTTCTCTGTTATGGACTTCTTTTCTGCTCGACGATGTTGTCTTCTCCGGCTATTGTCATTGTGTCATTCGATAGAGGTATTTTTGCAATTACTGTCATGTGTTTTTTCATATATTATATAAAAGTTAATTTAGGTATTTATTACTTTCGTTTATTTGTATATTTTATTATTGGAAAACAACTTTAAGGTATAAATGTTAGTGATAGAAGGGACAAGACGTGATTTTAGTTGTGATTTTAAAATAAATTTCGATGCATGTAAGGTGTTTGATGAAATGTTTGTTATTCAAAAATGATTTGATTCTTTATTTTCGATTGCATTTTAGTATGAATTTTAATATTTTAATTCTTTTACTTGAAATAATGAAGTTCTCTCCATGGTGACTTCTAGAGAAACTAAACAGTTTGCAGGTAAATTTTAAAAAATAGTTTTCAGCAAATTTACCGATGGAAAAAAATTCCGTTGGTAAATATATTGAATTTTACCGACAAAAAAATTTCCGTCGCTAATTACCGACGGACTTACAAAATTCGTTGGTAATTTTCTGACAGAAAAATTTATTGAGTGAACAAAAAATCCATTGATAAATTTACCGACGAAAATTTTTACTGTCGGTAAATTTACCAACGAAAAATTTCCGTCGTTAAATTTAGTAACGGTCATATTTTCGACGCCTTTTTTCGTGAATAAATTCTGTCGTTAAATAAACTTACCGATGGAATATGTATAAATTCCGTCGGTAAACTCTATTTTTCTTGTAGTGATTCTTTTGTCATATCAAATTTATGTTTTCAAACAAATTATTGACATATATTTGCGTTAGAAATTCTTAAAGATACACAAACTAAATAATACTTATTTCATTATATTCCTCAACTATTCTATTTATAAGAATAACCATTTTATTTCTTATATATTCCAGCAAATGAACTAAACACCTTGTTTTTTTTTTAGAGAATCGATTTCTTAATAAATATTACTTAAAATTTGTGAATTCTGTGGCTGTGAATATATATACAACCAAGTGAAACTTCAGAACCCAGCTTTTCAGCCAATTGAGATATTTCTTTTTCATACTTTTCCTCCTTACATATAGTTAACCTAGTCCTAACTAGTAAGTAGTAAATAAGATCGACAGGATTTGTATTCAACACCATGTTTGATGCTTCAGAAAACAATCATGAAATTATAAATGACTAGGGCAAATAGGATTTGCCTACTTATTTGTACAAAACCACAACCACATCAAACCAAGCAACGTGCCCTGTTAAGGCAACATTCCAAGACACAGCAAACAGTAACGTTTACAAATTAATTAACAGGAAAAGGCAAATAGCCTTTCCTTTCGAACTATAAAACGCCCTAAGATGAAGCTTTTGTTGAAGCGAACCAAAGCTCATCAAAATCCAACAGTGAAAACGCGATGGTAACACTTTTTGACGAACTACACACAATACACAAACGGGACCAGAAGCTTTGTTTCCCTACTCACACTGGAAGCCAGGGGGAATAGATTTTTGGCACGCACTGAGGAGTAGGCTAAGCGTGACGGGCACGTTCAAGTTGATTCCAAGCACATTTGCTTTAATGGCAGTGCACAGACATAGAGCAGCTTCAACGTCAGCTAAACCTTCAAGCAGCGCACAGCACTTGCTCGAAGGTGGGGATCCAACAACAATGGTAACCAGTCCGAGGAGGTCTGCACAAACTCCTAGCTTCAATGTGTCTTTAGGACATTTACTTGGCTTTGGAGTGCAAACACCACAAGCACTTGAAGCTGTGGAGAAGCAGAGAAGAGAGAGGACCAGAGTGATTGCAGAGAGCTTCCTGGAAGCCATGGCTATACCTATGCTATCAACTGGTTAATGGTCTGAGTGAATACCAAAGTTACTTTATAAAAGGAATAATGTGAGGTGGATGTGAGATTGATTTGAGTGGAAGAGAGTAGAAAAAGATGATATGTACTGGCTGTATTTTTGTATGCATGTGGAAAGATTTTTGTATGCATTCTCTTTTGGTGCTAAGATAGCTTAGCGAAATCACTTGCAAAGGCATGCCAATCTTCAATACTTTTATCACTATACATAGTTAAAATGCTAAATCCCATACTAATTGCTTTGAAGAGACTGGTTAACAAACCAATTAAAAAAGTTTTAATTCGTCACTTCATTCTCGAAGCCTAATTGCATCGTATATGAAGTTTTGGACGAACATACAGGAAAATAGCTAAACTCTTGGCCTTCAATTACAATTCGTGATTCCAGGTTGTAAGAGCTGGGACAAGCATGAATCTCCACTTGGTATCTCGCTGCTTTAATTTTATTTTGTCCACTATACGGTACATATTTCCAATAATTGAGGGGACGAGGACCAGCACATTCTTCACTCACATGCTCGTCGATCCTATTGTCGGAATGGCGGATGATTGAGACGTCAATTGCAAAATCTCTAAGCTGTGATACGTTTACTAGTGTATATAATATAAGCGTTATTATTTTATTTACAATTTCAATAAACTTCTCTAAAGGGATAAATATTGCTAAAACATCACCACATATTTTTTAGGGCAGAAATCGAAGGAAAAAGATGGTTCCTTTCTTTGTGATAGTTCCATACTTTCATTTGTTGAGTCATAAGAAATGAGAGACAAAAGTGATGAAGTATAGACATTGAAAATGAAATATTGAGAAATTAAACAAACATTTAAGAAATTACCTTAACCCCAAAGAATTTGGAATTTGGAATTTGGAATTTGGAATTAATTTGGTATGCATTTCAACTTCACATACAGGGATATAACATATATAAATACACAAAAAGGAAATAGGATGAAATATATAACTTTTAGATCACATAATTCTTGTCCAATTTAATTTTTAATAAAATAAATTTCTTGAGTAAAACTTCTAAATTAAATTAAGCATATACTATAAGTTTTAAAATTTTAAATTCAATTTTTCTTATTTTAATACCTTTTTAAAATTTTATTTTTATCTTTAATCCTATTTGTATTCTTTACAAGTTTTGAACTCAAATCATTGTTTCAATTGCATTGAAATAGGTTAAAGATAAATGTAAGACAACTATTAATAAGTTAAGCATGTAAACAAAACAATCCCACCCTGCTAATTTTGTTTAGCGTTTGTTTGAAATCCCTTCGATCCTCCCTCGTCGTTTTCTGTTTTTGTGTTTGGAATTGGTCACTGTTTGGATACTACAAGAAAAGCAAAAATTAGCGACAGAAAATTATCAACGAAAAATAAACCATTGCAAATTACCGACGGAAATTGAATTTTCTTCGATAAAATTGATAGGAAAATTTTCACTTAGTGGTGATACTAATATCCGTCACTAAATATGGAGAGAAATCATCCCGATAAAATTTGCAAAGGACTTTAGCGATAGTATAAGATGTCCGTCAGTAAATAAGACAGAAATTGTTAATGGAATTAAAAATTTTTTGAGTTTATCGACAAAAAATTTTTATCAGTAAATTCCCTACGAACTTTAGCAACGGTATAAGATGTCCATCGGTAATAAAGTGGAAATTATTGGTAGAATTAAAAAAGTTTGAGTTTGCCAACGGAAATTTTCCATCGATAAATTTCGTCGGTAAATTTTCACACGTCGTTTTCTTTTACATTAAACTCACCAGAAGCTCTCCTCCCACCCCTTATGTCTTCTTCTTCCTGTTGCGTCCCTCTCGTACGATTTTCTTCTCTCCGGCATTGTCTCCTCTACTTCTCTTCCAAAGACAGTCTAATATAACCATCCTCCTACCATCGTCTTTCTCTCATTGGAACATTTCTTCTCTTCACCTTGTTTACATTTCTGTTCAAATTTGCCTTTTCTTTGCAAGCCTTTGTACTTTGAAATCTCTTTGTTTCTTCAGTTCTTGTTCACTTTTTTTTGTTTCTTTGGGCCTCTATTGGTTCTTTATATGGCTGGTCGCTACGATCCCAACCCTTACGAAGAAGAAGTCAACACCTTCTTTGTGAGTCTCCTTTTTGCCCCTGTTTAAAGTTCATGCTCTTTTAATTCATAACTAGTTTAAATTTGTCCAAGGTTGTTCAATGAACTCTGAAGTTGACGATATATACTGGTTTTCGGTTAATTTTGAGAACCGAATCTAAAACCCTTTTGGTTGTTGACTTTTTTGGTTTTGTTGTATAGTTTGTGGGTTGATTTTGGTACCGTACTAACAATTGGTGGGACACCAATTTTATCTCTTTACTTTAGAGAGCTTATTATGTTGCCTCGGTGCTGTGATTTTTTTCCTTTTAATTTGTGTTTTTTTATGAATGCCTCCAGCATAATTAGAAGTCATGTCCTAAGTGTGTACATATTGTGAGCAAGCAAATGGTTGGTATATATGTATCAGTTTAGGTTCATAAGAGGTTAAGAAAGTATATAAATCATTTGAAGGTCTACCTTATTGGAGTTGGTCTTGTGGGCTACATGGGAAACAAGGTAATGTCTGTGTCCATTCTTCATTAGTCATGCTTAATGTTGGTCCTTTAATGCCCAAGCCCATGTTTTCCTTTTCCATTTATAGATCTCTTATTAGCTAGCTATAGCTAACTAATGCAAGGATCAATTTCTGTCAACACATTCATACAAATGCATAAATATAAGAGATCAAGATATGAAAAAGACATACACTATAATAAAGAAAAAATAGTAGCAATAAAAAAAGAAAGTAAAGGTCCTGTGTTTATTTATCATATTCATATTTGATACTGTTTGAAATATGGTAGATTATGAAGTTTTTGATCTAGCTACATATGATTCCAAACTTTTTGACTCTTGTATGCAGGGATAAGGTTGTTGATTTCCATTGGAACACATATGATCCTTGGACGGTTGTCAGTGTGTCTAATGATTGTGATACAACTGGTGGAGGGGGCACATTACAAGCGAGTAGTTTTCCTCTCTACTTGCTTTTAATCTATCTTATTACTTTTAGAAGGTTTCTTGATTTTGATAAGATGAATGGCATAATGAAGATAGATTCTTAAAGAAAAAGGTTTTGTTGGTAAAAGCAGATATGTGAATTAGTGATTTACTCTATCAGCTAGAGGTTGAAATTTTGATCGAGTCTGAAAATTTCAAATCGATTTTGTTTCATGTGGTTCAAAGGTGTGAGGAGTCAAATATGGATTAACCGTTAGGAACCATGCAAATAACTCTAGCAGTGAGTTCATATTGTGATTTAGCTATGCTGTATTTTTCAATTTGAACATATATGATAGAATTTGGCAGGGATGTTGATTCATGTAGTTTGTGGATGTACATATCTTTCTGTGCTTGGATAATGCTTTCAAAGTTATTCTATAAAAGAACTAAAACCAAATAAAAGTTCTTAGAATAGTTGTTTCAAATTGATTGTGATGATATATGTCGTGCCTTAAAATCAGTAGGGTATGGGAGTGGGTTGTTTGTGGGTAGATTTTAAAAAATAGTTTTTAGTTATTTACCAATGGAAAAAAAAGTCCGTCGGCAAATTTATCCGTCAGTAAATTTACCGATCAAACACAAAATAGAATAACTGTTGATATATTAACCGACGGTACAAAATTTTTTTCGGTAAATTTATCAACGACAATTTTTCCAACGCCTTTTTTCGTTGGTAAATTCCATCACTAAATAATCTTTTGGATGGAATATTTAGACATTTTGTCTATAATTTTCCGTGGCTATTTCCCCTTTTCTTGTAGTGGGGATTCGTCAACATCTGGAATCCATCACCTTTTTATATCCCTCAGTCACTCTCATTCGTCGCTATCATTACAAGGTCCAAAGGCACTAGATTGGGAGAGTATCTGCCTCAAGCATCATCGTCTAACAATCGCTCTCATAAGTGAGTGTCTGATATTTAGTTTAGCATTAGATAGGTATGGCATGTTTTATTCTTTCATTTGTTTCATTGTGTTGACCATCTAGAATCTCTCACCTTTTGTATGGCATGTTTTGTTTTTTCATTTGTTATGTTGTGTTACTTACAGAACAAATAAAAGAATAGATTTTCTATGTTCATTTATGCTTTGTCTATTTAAATTACATCTTTTGTGATGAAATAGGTCATAAATTTGCTTGGTTTTTTCGTAAAATTCTTGACATTGAACAATTTGATTATGATAATAATAGTAAAGTCAATCATGTGAAGTGTATGTCAAGTTAGGAAATTTGATAATTTGATCCTATTTGGAGCAGGCATACTTATGGTGGATTTTATACCAAGTTTACATATTCAAGACATAAAATCAATGCTTTATTAGCATAAGAATACATATGTGATATTTGTTCATCTAGTACTTTACTTCCCCAACATTATGTATGCCCAAAATATATTGACTTATTATGCACTGAAATAGGCAAATTATCACCTTTTACTAATTGCTCATGATATCTGAGTAGCACTTCTTTAAGATAGCAATTCTTTAAATTAGAGGCTCAAAGTATGACCCTTAATAATTGAAAGGATTTCAATCATGTTCCATTATAGCTACTACTTAGGAGTTCTGATTTGGATTAGAACAGTAACTAATTGCAACCTGTTTAAGTAACTTAACACTAACATGAGATAGAAGTCAAAGCCCCTTTCACTTTTTAAAATGGCATAAGTTATGGAAATAACAATTTGTTATTGGACACTACATTTGTCTCAATTCTTGAAATGTTAATTATACCCATCTCAAAATAGGTTTAAAGTGTATGAACATCCTAAATATCTTATACTCTTAGCATTTAAAAGCATATTAAAGCAAATATGAAACTGTAATGCACTTGAATCTGATAGCCGAATCACTTTGATACTAGTGTAGCAAAGCACCTAGTAAAATTTTGTAAGGCCAATAAATGACATGTAAAATCCCGTCCCCTTATTAAGGGTTAGTACCCAAACTTTCGGTATTTGTGAACTCAAAGAGTGGTTAAGGAAATGCATTTTCTTGCTCATGCATCATGCTAGCATATAAGCACATAGATACGAAATGCTTTAGCATAAAAAGTGGTACATGCATTCATTGACAACTTCTAGGTATAAATGGTATTAAATGTGATTTTATTGAAAATGAGGAGTAGAAGGAGTAGAAAGAGTGATCTTGGTATGAGTTGTAATAAGGAAAGATTTAGAAACAAGATTGGTAGTGATCTGGAAAATATTCACTGAATATACTTCAGTCATTTAGCCACAACGTTTTTTCTAGTAATCCAAACAAGATGATTCTTGATTTGGATTAAACTATAGATATATGGCTACATTTTGTGTGAAGACATTGAATTTCAATTCTGTGTCTAAGAGTCTCAAATATTGTCATAAAGTGATGAATTGGGTGCAGTGTTGGTGTATGAATGAAAAGTTTATCTTCGGACTTTAGGGGCATAATTGGGATTGATAAAGATGGATTTTGGCAAAATATCCTTCTGGAAAGTTGTATATCTTTCTTTTATCTTTCCAACGGTATAAATTTTGTAAATTTTGGATATCGGAGTCAAAAGTTATGCGTCTTATAAGTGGAGATATTCCAGACGCAAAAAGACAGACGCAGAAAAGCAGACGAAAGAAAAGTGAGATGATACAGAAGTTAGACGATAGAATTGGCCTTTGAAGTCTTCATAGAAGTTGTAGATCTTGAAGTATTCTTTCCAATGGTACAAAAACTAAGTCAATTGGACATCTTTATCAAAAGTTATAGCATTCGCACTGAGATATATACAGACTCAAAAAGACAGACGCAGCAAAGCAGACGCAGCAAAGCAGACGAAAGAAAAGTGAGACGATACAGAAGTTATAAGAAAGAATTGGCCTTTGAGGTCTTGATAGAAGTTGTATATCTTGAAGTCTTCTTTCCAATGGTCCAAAAATGAAGTCAATTGGACATCTATATAAAAATTTATAGCATTCGCACTGAGATATGTACAGACGCAAAAAGACAGACGCAAAAAGATAGCATTCGCCAATGGCTCAATGGTGAGAGGCGTCCACATAAAGTGGAATAAAACCTTGAGGTCATGGGTTCGAGCCGTGGCTCACCCATGACCAAAGAGGACAATACTGGATAATGGGGTACTGAAGTTGGTGGGTCCCCTTCGTGGGGTTAAAATCCACCCGGTACCTGGATCTGAAGTTGGTGGGTCCCCTTCGTGGGGTTAAAATCCACCCGGGTCCAACATATTAACTGTCAATTGAATGAATGATGTGTAAATATGTGATTGGTAAAAGCATATTAGCTATAAATGAAATTGTGAAATGCTCCACTTTAATGTGGATTGTCGGACTAAGATCCGATGTTATGAGAATGTGATTAAATGGGATAAGTAATTGTGAGTGATGTGTTCCATTGCATGAATGCATAAAACAAAATAGTAATTGTGACTCGAGTAGCCACCGATCAGAGCTACAAGCTCATCGTTCAATGAGCCCTACATGGGGTAGTTTAATGAGTCCTTAAGGGACAGTTTAGGCACTCGGTCACAACAAAGTAATAAATGGGAAGTGAGTCTCATGTGCATTGCATATGCATAATAAAAAATGTGATTTTTGATATAAAGTATGATTGATTGAATGTACTGAATGTGAAACAATGTGACATGTTGAATGCTGGGCTACGGTCCGATGATAAGTGAATGTGATCGAATAAGTGCATGCAATGTAAGTGATGCACTCCATGGCATGAAATATGAAGGCGTTGTGACTTGAGTTGCTTGTATGAAGCGTTTCCACGTAGAGCTATGCTCCGTGAGTATGTGATTCGACTAAGCCTACGGGCTGGTATTGTGATTTGACTAAGCCTACGGGCTGGTATTGTGATTCGACTAAGCCTACAGGCTGGTATTCTGATTCGACTAAGCCTACGGGCTAGTACTATGTATATGTGAAGAGGCACTCAGTCACAACAATAAGAACGAATGTGAGTCTCATACAAGTGACATATGCATCATATGAACATTTAAATGATATTGAATGTGAACAAGTTGACGTAATTCAATTTGGTTGTTAATGAAATGATATGAATATGGAAAATAATGTGATACAGGAAATAAAGTGAGATTGGTTCAGTGATTGAATGCGAAATAATATGAACATGTGCATTATTGGAAAAATGTGAAATGGAATGAAATTTATGAAATATATATATTTCTTATATGATATATGATGAGTGAGCCATCGATGATGGTCACTCACTGAGTTCGCAAAACTCACCCAAAATTTGCAATTATTTTTCAGGATCAGAAGAAATATATTTGCAGGATTCAAGTGAAGGATAGAAGTCGGGATCAGTTCGCATCTACATTGCATGTCTATATTTATGTAATGAATTGTATATTTGTATTTAGGAAATGAGCCCGAGTGGCTATTGAAAATTTCGTATAATAAAATTGTATATGTTTGAATGAGGACCCAAATTGGGCATTGAATTCCGCATATATTGTTATGTGAAAAAAAAGAGTACTGGTTTCTGAATGAGTGTTTTAGCACGCCACCCTCGCGGGGCACGGACTCGGATATCACCGTCGATGTCGAGTTCGGGTCTTGCGAGAGTGGGGTGTTACATATGTGGTATCAGAGCCCAGAAGTACAATCTTATATGGGCATTCTGAGATATGTGTCAAATCATATGCATATTAGTCATGTCATAGCAGACAGCGGCAACTGATCCCCAGTATGAGTTACATGCATGAGCATTCTTTAAGAGTTTGAGCTGTTAGAAGCATTGAGAGAAATGATGATCTAACAGAATGTGAGAAAATAAGGCTTGTAGACATTTTGAAAATGAGAAATAACATCTGGTTTTGCATGATAAATAAGAGTCCCCCACAAAAGGATGCATATCCTTGAAGGTGATGTATCCCCTGGGAGTAAAATAAGTATGAATCGGCATATTGTCATGGATTGATTGGGGAAAACAAGAATATGAATAGAAATGAGGAGAATAATGTGTATAGACAGAATGAAATGAAAGTATATAAGTTAAGTTGATATGACCTTGAGAGGTTGCACTTGGACTTAAAATGATTGTGTAATTATTGATATAAGAGTTTATGATTCAGTATGAGAATATATCTGTGGAGTGGAGATTTAAGTTTCATATGGGTTATGCCCCTACCAATATAAATTGATTGAGAATAAAGATGTGTAAGATGAAATCAATGACAATAGGAAGATGAGATGATGATAGTGATATAGGAAAAAGTAGTGGAGTTCAGATTAAATTGTCATTGTGAGTGTACATCTGATAGTGGGATCACCATTACGGGTGAAACTATTAAGCATATGTGAACAATATGCGTGAAGATGATATGGGAAGTAATTGGTGACTTATTGAATAAGTACCAATCATAGTTCTCATAGTTCAAAGTTCAAGATAGAGCAAGACGTGAGAGCACTTGTAGTGATCAATGGGGACAGAATTGAGACTGTTAATGATGTTAGCCTAAGTGATGAGCTTGGGGGAAAAGAAGAGGGACATGATTATAGCAAAATCCCCATGATCGAGAACTGGCACGAAAAGAGAAAGGTTATCTAGAATTAAATGGGATCAAAGTATCCTTAGTAGTATAAGCTACTAATTGGTGAATTGATGTGAATACATCTCCAGATAAGATGTGATGATTTTGGCGAGGTATGCCAAGATATTAGAGTAAATGAAATTGTTTAAGTGCCCTACAGAGCCTCATTTCAAGGGATGTTCTGATCATGTAAGCTATGGCATGCATAGTTGAAATTGATCTTCTCGAGGGATTAAGAATGACTGATGTGTAATGACGAAAAATGATTGATTGATAAGGTTTTTATAAATAGTGTTGATGATTGTAGTAAAAAATCTTCTTTCAAAGAAGAATCTCCTTAAATTGAGTTAAGTTGATCTAACGATTTGATTTAAGAGTAACCAATGAAGAGACAAATCGGAAATGAATGTGTAATACGTCAAAAGTGAATAATGGAGTCATATCTTAAGCAGAAACTCAGGCATAAAAAGTGGAATATGCCACTAAGAGTGTGTACATCAACTACATGAGTGGATCATAAATTTGAGGTTTCCACATTTAGTGTAATGAGGATTGCAGATTATTGAGGGGTATACGGGGTAAAATAAAGTTTCCTAGTTGCATTGAAATTAAGATCAAGTCTAATGGAAAGAAGTAAGAAAATCGAAAAGCTAAAGAATTCAAAATTGTGAATCACCCTGAAAAAAGGTAAAAACGAATATGAACTTTCGAGTGAAATCAGAAAAATGATATTTGTTGATTGGAATAAGAAGTACGTATATCCGATTAGGATGATTGAGCAAAGAAAGTATTAGAGAAGCCTAAGTAACAACTTAAGATAAACATCCTAGTGGGGATATGCTAAGATTGTATCTTAGCTGCTAAAGATGTAGAAATAAGTGATTGAAGGTTTGAACTACTAGCAGTTTTAACTGTTAGGCTTATGCTTGAAGCTCATATTTTGTTTGAATTCATAAGAAGATGAGATTGAGGCATTATTCAAAATGACTACAGGTATAACAACTGTTATCATAGTGGCATCATTAGAAGTGATATGGGCATAGTATGACAGAAGGGTGGTTATTCACCCTAACATTGAGATGTAAAAGGCCTAAAATGATGTAAGGCCATAATAAATGTGAGATAATTCTAGTGAGTTAGATGAATCTGAAATAAGAGTAAAGTGACTCATGAAAGATAAATGAGTTAGGTGGATCAACACCGTATTTAGAGACTATAGTGAAATGGGCATAAGAGTTGAATGAGTTATTTAAGTGCTCCAAACATGCGAAAATTGTGAATGTGCATATGAATGCAAAAATATGCTCAGCATTTATGCTGAATGCCGGACTAAGGTCCGATGATAAATGTGATCAAAATGTGAATGTGCATCCATGTGATTGACTGAGGTTATGATATGTGCAACATTCATTACACGAATGCATGTAAGATAAAGGAAATTATGACCAGAGTAGCCAGGACAAAGAGCTTAAAGCTCAGAATGTGAATAGAGCCTCAGGCTCGAGTGCGACTGTCCCCGATATCCACTAAGAGATATGGGACGTATACGACAAAGCTCGACATCCATGAAGGGATGAGCTGGAAAAAGGCACTCGGTCATAACGACAATAATAAATGAAAATGAGTCTCATGTGCTTTGCCAATTAAAATTGATGTGTGTTTGGTATGAACAATGTGATATATTGTGAATATGCAATGAAGTGAATATTATGATATGTGCAATAACGTGATGCATGAATTGAGTGAACCATCGATGATGGTCACCTCCACTGTATTGATCAATCAGATGAAAATTTCGAGGAAGAAATTTTTTTTAAGGGGGGGAGAAATGTAACATCCCGTCCCCTTATTAAGGGTTAGTACCCGAATTTTTGGTATTTCTGAACTCAAAGAGAGGTTAAGGAAATGCATTTTCTTGCTCATGCATCATGCTAGCATATAAGCACATAGATACGAAATGCTTTAGCATAAAAAGTGGTACATGCATTCATTGACAACTTCTAGGTATAAATGGTATTAAATGTGATTTTATTGAAAATGAGGAGTAGAAGAAGTAGAAAGAATGATCTTGGTATGAGTTGTAATAAGGAAAGATTTAGAAACAAGATTGGTAGTGATCTGGAAAATATTCACTGAATATGCTTCAGTCATTTAGCCACAACGTTTTATATAGTAATCCAAACGAGATGATTCTTGATTTGGATTAAACTAGAGATATATGGCTACATTTTTTGTGAATACATTGAATTTCAATTCTGTGTCTAAGAGTCTCAAATATTGTCATAAAGTGATGAATTGGGTGCAGTGTTGGTGTATGAATGAAAAGTTTGTCTTTGGAATTTAAGGGCAAAATTGGGATTGATAAAGGTGGATTTTGGCAACATTTCCTTCTTGAAAGTTTTAGATCTTTCTTTTATATTTCCAATGGTATAAATTTTTTAAATTTTGGATATCGGAGTCAAAAGTTATGCATCTTATAAGTGGAGATATTCCAGACACAAAAAGACAGACGCAGAAAAGCAAACGAAAGAAAAGTGAGACGATACAGAAGTTAGATGATAGAATTGGCCTTATAGGTCTTCATAGAAATTGTAGATATTGAAGTCTTATTTCCAATGGTCTAAAAACTAAGTCAATTAGACATCTGTATCAAAAGTTATAGCATTTGTACTGAGATATGTACAGAAGCAAAAAGACAGACGCAGCAAAGCAGACGCAGAAAAGCAGACGAAAGAAAAGTGAGACGATATAAAAGTTATACGAAAGAATTGGACTTTGAGGTCTTCATATAAGTTGTATATCTTGAAGTCTTCTTTCCAATGGTCCTAAAACGAAATCAATTGGACATATGTATCAAAATTTATTGCATTCGCACTTAGATATGTACAGACTCAAAAAGACAGACGCAGAAAAGCAGATGAAAGAAAAGTGAGATGATACAGAAGTTAGACGATATAATTGGCCTTTGAGGTCTTCATAGAAGTTGTATATATTGAAGTCTTCTGTCCAATGGTCTAAAAATGAAGTCAATCAGACATCTGTAGAAGAAGTTATAGCAGTCGTACTAAGACATGTTCATTTCAGGTGAGGGCAGAAACGTGTTGGAGTCTTTTTGCCATAACTTCTTCTCTAGATCTCCAAATGACTTGATTCTGGAACCGTTGGATTCGTAAGAACTTTATCAATATCTCCACCAAAAATCGAAGTTATCTAAATTGTATTAAGGGAGATTAAGTGAAAAGAGTGAGACGGGTACAGTGAGTATGTTCTTCAATGCTATGAACTGGTGTTATTCCACTTAACATACTTCAGTGTTTTAATGATATCTTGATTTATAGAAATCAAAATGAGATGATTTCTAATTCGTGGAGAACTAGAGACATGGAGCTACAAATGGTAAGAAGGAGTTGGAATCTGATTCAATCTCTAGGATGTCTAAAATTCTTATGGAAGTTATGCATAGTGTATTGTTATGGACAAGAACAATCTAAAATGTTTAAAGTGTAACTTCTAAATCATTGAACCAAATTGAATGCTTTTAGTGACATTAGACCCGTAAGACAATAGAGAAGAGTCTTCTAGAAGAAAGTGATGTGTAAGAATGGTCAAGGATATTTCTGGCAAGACACTTAAGTTTAAAAGAACATAAGCCTATAAGGAAAGATAAAATGGACTTTTTGGACTCATTAAGGGCATAAATGGAAAAAAGAAGTATGGTCTGGCTTATAAATTAAGGGGAGAATGAAAATGGACAAAAAAGAGAGAAATATCATGAAGAAGAAAGAGAAATACGAAGAGAAGAAGAAAGAAAGAGAGAGAAAGAAGAGAGATCAAGCTAGGGTTTTAATTTCCTTAGCCTTTAAGAGAGATTTTAAAGTTGTTCAAGAAGAGAATAAGAAAGATGAAGATAAGAGCTTCCATTTGAGCTAAAGATCTCTTTTTGGTGATGAATCAAGGTAAGATCTTTTTGACTATTTTGGATTTTTGAAAGGATTCTAACTTATGAAGTTTAGAAATTGGTTGGGTTTAAATGTCCTAAAATCAATTTTGGGGATTTTGCATTGTGAAATTTTTAAGTGGATTTCTATTGAAAGAGATTTGATTTGTTTTAGGAAACCAAGAGAATTCTACCCAAGAACAAGGAGAGAGACAAATTGACTCGAAGTTTTGTAAGACAACTAGGTGGGTAATATATGTATTTATGATTTTTGTGTAAATAGGCAATAAGCCTCAATGTGTTCATATGTTTAAATTGCTAAGCTATGAATGGGGATTTGATATTATGAGATCATGTGAGGTTAGAAAAGAGATGATGGAAAATTGAGTTATGATATAGTGTAACCAAGTGTTCTTGAAGTGTAAGCTTATGAATAAGCTAGACTTATAAAAAGGGCAAAGATTGAAAGGAGAAGTTAGAACGATCATGTACTAATGAAGTATATGAAACGTATATGAATTTTGAAATGGAAATGAGCATAAAGTGTATATTAGAACATATACCCGGGTTTGTCATTGAGCATGCATTGTACATAGCCCATTATTACAATTGTAAAAAAATGAATGTTGTTATGTGTACAATTATTGATGAGTGTGCAATGTGTGCCTTGCATAAATAAGTTGTGCAGGTCAAGTGTCCACATTTTAACGTTCCAGAATTGGGAAGCAAATGCTATTTTGGAGCGTACTGTGAGTAGACCTAGATGGTCTTACCTTATTGTGCGTTTTGTTTATGTTATAAACTGAGTGATTATGACTATTTATGAATGCGTCTTGATTGTTGAAATTCGGACAATGAAGGTCCGATGAAGGTGCTATATGAATGAGATATTGAAGTGTTATGTGAATGTGATTATTAATCGTGTATTGGCACTTAAATGAAATTGTGAAATGCTCCACTTTAATGTGGAATGCCGGACCACGGTCTGATAATTGTGATATTGATTTGAATATAGAAGTGCTAATGATGTGTCAATTGAATGAATGATGTGTAAATATGTGATTGGTAAAAGCATATTAGCTATAAATGAAATTGTGAAATGCTCCACTTTAATGTGGATTGTCGGACTAAGATCCGATGTTATGAGAATGTGATTGAATGGGATAAGTAATTGTGAGTGATGCATTCCATTGCATGAATGCATAAAACAAAATAGTAATTGTGACCCGAGTAGCCACCGATCAGAGCTACAAGCTCAACGTTCAATGAGCCCTACATGGGGCAGTTTAATGAGCCCTTAAGGGACAGTTTAGGCACTCGGTCACAATAAAGTAATAAATGGGAAGTGAGTCTCATGTGCATTGCATATGCATAATAAAAAATGTGATTTTTGATAGAAAGTATGATTGATTGAATGTACTGAATGTAAAACAATGTGACATGTTGAATGCCAGGCTACGGTCCGATGATAAGTGAATGTGATCGAATAAGTGCATGCAATGTAAGTGATGCACTCCATGGCATGAAATATGAAGGCGTTGTGACTTGAGTTGCTTGTATGAAGCGTTTCCACAAAGAGCTATGCTCCGTGAGTATGTGATTCAACTAAGCCTACGGGCTGGTATTGTGATTCGACTAAGCCTACGGGCTAGTATTCTGATTCGACTAAGCCTACGGGTTGGTACTCTGTATATGTGAAGAGGCACTCAGTCACAACAATAAGAACGAATGTGAGTCTCATACAAGTGACATATGCATCATATGAACGGTTAAATGATATTGAATGTGAACAAGTTGACGTAATTCAATTTGGTTGTTAATGAAATGATATGAATATGGGAAATAATGTGATACAGGAAATAAAGTAAGATTGGTTCAGTGATTGAATGCGAAATAATATGAACATGTGCGTTATTGGAAAAATGTGAAATGGAATGTAATTTATGAAATATATATATTTCTTATGTGATATGTGATGAGTGAGCCATCGATGATGGTCACTCACTGAGTTCGCAAAACTCACCCAAAATTTGCAATTATTTTTGAAGATCAGAAGAATACCCCGTTAGGACAACGGGAGTATATTTGCAGGATTTAAGTGAAGGATAGAAGTCGGGATCAGTTCGCGTCTGCATTGCATGTCTATATTTATGTAATGAATTGTATATTTGTATTTGGGAAATGAGCCCGAGTGGCCATTGAAAATTTCGTATAATGAAATTGTATATGTTTGAATGAGGACCCAAATTGGGCATTAAATTCCGCATATATTGTTATGTGAAAAAAAAAGAGTAATGGTTTCTGAATGAGTGTTTTAGCACGCCACCCTCGCGGGGCACGGACTCGGATATCACCGTCGATGTCAGGTTCGGGTCTTGCGAGAGTGGGGTGTTACATGACAGAATTCTCCTTCAGGTACATACACCATCCCAGATTCATACTTTTTCACAAATAAGAGTCGTCCAATACATCCAAAACTTGGAGATGGCCAAAATTAAATTTAATGCTAATAGAAGTATAGAGTTTGTTGAAAATATGCAATTTGTAAAGTTAATTAAGAAGTCTTCGACAGTAAATTGGGAGTTTCTTCTCTAGATGATATGGTTGTAAGGGAGTGGAATGATAATGTTTACTTTTGTATAATCATGCCCTACTAGGTGTTTTTGATTTTTACTTTAACACCATAAAGATATCTATAACTAAATTAAAACAATAGAAGACGTTTCTAAAGTTGTAAGAGAAGGAGATTTTCAAAAAGGAGAATTGAAGAATTTTATGTTGAAAAAAACTAAAGAATTACCAACATTAAGTGCATTATAGGTATAAATTATTTAAGAATATGTGACAACCATCTTACTAGGATTCAAAAGTAGTAGCACTTCTTTAAGATAGCAATTTCCACTTCATCATAAGTACGATTAAGATAGGTATATCTAGAACCTCTTTGATATAGGCATTGAAATTTTATTGAAATTTTTGGAGTGATTGTTGTTAAACATATCACACTTCATTCTTGAATCATGTTGGTGTTTACATGACATACTAAATAGAATGCATTTTTAGCCAATCATATATTATCATATTCTCATCTTTTTAGTATGCAAATGGAATCATTATCATTGAATAATACAACAGTGAGATCAAAGTCTAGAAATGTTGTTTGCTATTATGGGTTAAAGGCCCCATTAAAGACTTCATGGAGTTATCATAGCCCTAGTCGGAGATTTTATAGATGCCCCAATTATCCAGTGAGAATTATTGTTATTTGATTAATGAATTTGAATGTTAAACTTATGTTTTAGGTTTTTTTTTAATGAAATCGAATGTTTTAGGTTAAGAGATGCAAGTTTTTCAAACGGTATGATAAATAATTTTGCTAAAGAGTCGTTCAAGTGATTTAAAATTTAAGGAGTGAATTATCAATGTTAAAGAAAGAGGTTGAAGGAAACACAACTAAGGAATTTGAAGAATAAATGAAGTTTTGAAGGAGAATATAAATTTATTGAAAAATAGGAAAAGAAATTAAGAGAATGTTAATGAACATTGTAATGAGGATTTGTTAAGGTTATAATAATTTTATTTGTAATTATGTTATTGGGCTATTGTATTGAATTTCAACAATATAATGGTTAATACTAATTTCAATTTCAAGTATATTATGAAATTTTTATTTTGAAATTTTATATGAATTATGTAATGAAGCAAAAACAATACTATTAAATATAACCAACAAATAATTAATAATTAACTTATTGCATATATTGTCAAATATTCAAAAAATAGCAATGTAAAAGAGAGAGAGAGAGAGAGGTTGTGTAGTAACTCATATTGATTTTGAAAATACTTATATTGTATGTAAACAACACAAACATTCGTATCTATACAACACAAATATTTACACTGTATGTAAACAACTAATCAATGTTTGCTTCACTTGTACTTGATTGCGTAAGATCAACTTGTGATAATTGTGTCAATGATGTTCTCCTTTTACTTGTTTTAGCTTGTAAATGTTGTTAACTGGAATATCCTTTGAATTGTAAACCCCTTGGATGAAATGATAATTGAAATGTGTGTGGGTCAATATCTCTAAACTTGTTTTCATTGGCATCTCTAGATGTACCAACCTAGAAAATGGAAGATAAAATATTAGAAAAAAACATCCATGAATCTGTGTTTTTCACCTCTACAATTACCTAGGCTAATGGATACATTCCTTCATCACCATCCCTACTAACTACGCTTAACAATTTCCCTTAAAGTTTTGTCTTTAAGAAGCATCCATTAATCATAAAAATGGTCATAAATGCTTCTACATTCTTTTAATGACATTAAAACAAATATACAATCTTTTGAACTACAAGAAAATATAAAGTATTAATATACTACATAACAAAACATAAAGGATTGGTTACCTTCAACTCGTGTACATAGCCTTGCAACTTCATATATTCAATAATAGAATTCGTTGCTCTCTCTTTCCTCAATCTTTTCTTTGCTCTTTTACACATGCTTGCCACTTCATTGAACTTGATATAAGGAAAGTTTTTTCTTACTTAATTGAAACATGACCCAATACCCTAATGCCTTTGATGGATTATTCTTTCATGATGTATGCCCTTAAATTAAGGGAATAGCCACCTCAGTTATCCTGGAATTCTTCACTAAGGGTAATATGTTTAAAAAGGTAAACAAAATCTTCTTATATTCAATTCCTAAAAGCTCCAATTCCTTATATTTAAGTGATTTTAGACTTACATTTTGTTATAACAATCTATAAAAAGTCATCTCCAAGCTATTGAAATAAGGTTAAAGAAAATTCTAAAGTCAATATTCAATGATTTCCAAGGAAATTTTTTTAGAAAATAGATTGATTGGAGACAACATCCTCTTTGCATAAGAATTATTCAAAGGGTATGGAATGAATAACTCATGAAAGAATTGTACCATCAAGATTGACTTTTTTTTAAAAAAGAAAAAGGATTTTATTAAAACAAGGTTCTACAAGAGTAGATAAAGTGCAGTACACAAGGTATGTAATTAAGAGATGTAAGACTCATGGTTTATATCGCATGTATGGAACAAAATTCTGTTCCATTCGCAAAGTTGTCTGGAGATGAAGAGGTAGAGCAATTTCCGTAGCGAATTTTGTCAAAATACCACCCGAAGCTAACTTTGCTAGAAAATCTGCAAAGCTATTAACCTCTCGATAAACATGAATGATGGACGACGTCGAGACTGAGAGCATACATCGAATATCTTCAAGCGTTGCTTCATACCTCCAAGGCCAAAAATCTGAATTATGGGTCAGTAGTTGCACAATGCCCATATTGTCTATTTGAACCTGTATTTTTCGGAACCCACAGGCAACACAAAACTGAAGGCTACAAACTATGGCCTCTATTTCCATTGCAAAGCTAACATTTGAGTTGCAGTATCGACACTCAGCAAAAAAGAAAGAACCATTGGCATTACGTACCACGAATCCCCAGCCTGAAGGTCCGGGACATCCAAGCGATGAGCCATCAGTGTTAAGAACAACGGTACAATCATCCAGGGGTCTCCAACATAAAGTCATAATCTTCTGCTTGCGAGGTAAGTGAAATGGACAGTTAAAAGATTGGGACAAATTCACCATTTCCTGTCTATCCTTTGGAAGTAATTTATGAACTCGCACCATAGAGGAAACATGCTGCATAATCGAAAAAATCAGGGTTGAGACCGTTGTGGACTTACCCTCATATACGCACAGGTTACACATTTTCCACAGTTCCCAAAGGATGAAATAAGGTATGACCGAAATGATCACAGTTCTTGCAGTTGCTCCCCTTCCAAGCGTAGACCACTCCCGTATAAAAGTCTATAGTGCAGGGGGCAAAGATAAATGAATATCTAACAGGGCTGCAAAATGTCTCCAGACCATTCTGGCCGAGGGACACTCATAAAAAATATGCTACACAATTTCGGCTGCCAAGGAACAAATACTACATCTCGATGGATTTAGAAAGAAACCCAGCTTGTTCAATGTTTCCAGGAAAGGAAGAAGGGAATTATAAAGACGCCACACAAAAATGGAGATTTTCTTTGGCATAAACTTATTCCAAGCTTGACGAAGAGAGACATTGACAGGGTTACGGGACTGTACCAATTAATAAGCCGAGGAGAGGCTGAATTTTTCGGTAACAGTTGGTTTCCAAATTCGCCGATCAGGCCCAGAAGAAAACTGCTGTGAATGAATAGTTATAAGTGCAGCGTGATCAGGTTGCAATAGAGGTATAATGCAGCCCAGCAGCTCTTCTCGCTGGGAAAAGAATTCCCAGACATTGAGCATTGGGATAGGATGTTGTTGGACTTGATCCAACGAAGAAAAAACTCCAAGACCTGACCAATTATCTGTCCAGAAAGACACCAATCCAGTATGGATAGTAACATGCACATGTTCCTGAGCAATCCGATCTACTTTGACAATTCTCCGCCAATGCGTTTTACGTCTTGCAGTCGGGGATAATGTGGTAACAAATTTAGCCCAACGACCCACTTGGTTTTTTACCTTCCACCATAACTTAATCGAATAGGCTGCAACAATATCCTCCAATTTTTGGAAACCCAAACCATTCTCATCTATCGGGAATGAGAGGCGATCCCATGAGCGCCAATGTCGTTTGTTATCTGCAAAATAGCTTCCCCATAAAAACTGTTGGAAAACCTTCTCCATTTTATGTAGGATGGATTTATGAGGTTCAATAGCAGTGAATACGTGTTGTGGTATGGAGGATAAGACATGTTTGATCAAAATCATCCGAGCTGCAGGGGATAACCACTTATTCTTCCAACTACAAACTCGTTTCTCAATTTTCTTAACTAAATGAGTGAACATACGCTCTGTCTTTCTGCCCCGGAATAGTCTGCAACCTAGATAAGGCAAGGGGAAAGAGCCTTGGCCCATTTGCAGGAGTTGCAGAACATCTTGTCGATGGTTGGGAGATACGCCTTCTGGCAATAGAAAACAACTTTTTTGCTTGTTAACCTTTTGGCCCGTGGCTGCTTCATAGTTGGCAAGTAAGAGGTTAAACTGAGCGAGTGACCGTTTATCACTCCGGATAAAAATAATTAAATCGTCAGCAAAGCAGAGATGAGAGACAACTTTCAAGCTAGTAGGCACACCATAGGGCAATATCCTACCTTGCATCACAAATGATTGCATGGAGCGGGTCAAAGCCTCCGAAACTAAGATAAACAAGTAAGGGGACAAAGGGTCACCTTGTTTAATGCCACGGGACGACTGGAAGAAACCCACTGGACTACCATTCACCAAAATTGAGAACCAACTGGATTGTAGGGTCCCAATAATCAGCCGAATAATCCCACCACTGAAACCAAATGCCGCCAGTATACGGGAGAGAAATGACCAAGAAACACGATCAAAAGCCTTCATTATATCCAGTTTAAGAAGTATATTACCACCTCGAGCAGGGTGGTTAAGAAATTGACATAAATCCTGAGCCATCAGTATGTTGTCCACAATGTCCCACCCAGATAAAAAGGTCGACTGCTCCGGGGAGATCAACTTGGGTAAAACAGTTTTCAACCGTTTCGTAAGTATCCTCGTGAAGACTTTATTCAGGAAGGTGCAGAGACTTATTGGTCTAAAGTCGGCAAAAGAATTTACACTTAGTTTTTTCGACAAAAGAGTGATCAACGTACTACTTACTTCACGAGGAACTGGAATCCCTGACAAAAATTCAGTACAGGCATCAAAGAGATCATGACAGATGATGTCCCAACAATTATGATAAAAAGCTCCATAGTATCTATCAACTCCGGGCGCACTAGTGGACAATAAACTCATGACTGCTTTCTTAACCTCCTCCATTGTTACTGGTTGTGACAAAAAAAGATTGTCCACATCCTCAACAAGCCTCGGTATGTAGCTTAGCAGCCTAGATGTAGCTTCCTCCTCATCCTCAACTACTTCCTTTGATAAGAGGGAATGAAAATATCGATCGCTTGATTCAATGTGTGGGTGCGTCAACCAATGCCCATTACTAGCTCGAATTCTGTGTATCCCCAATCGCATTCGTTTCTCTGCCAAAGAAGCGTGAAAAAAGGCAGTGTTAGCATCACCCTCCTTAAGCCATTTCAATCTCATCTTTTGAAGCATAAAATCCTCATGTTCTTTAAGTCAGTAGTAATGTGATTCGACTTTGGATTTGTTCAGCCTCATTAGGACATCATTGGTCCCAGAGTCTTCAAACTCCCGTTCTAGCTGCATCACAGTTGACTTCGCCATTTTCAGATTTAGGAAGACATCCCCAAATTTCTCCTTATTCCATAGCCGCAAATAGGATTTGAGGCGACGAAGCTTTAGGGAGAACCGTAACATACCATGACATGCTATTGGCAGAGCCCAATTCAGTTTTACCAAATTGAGGAAGTCATCTCGACGTAGCCACATCCGTTGGAAACGAAAGAGGCGTGGGCGTGAAATGTGCTCCGTGTCAAATTGGCACAACATCGGGCTATGATCGGACCCCGTTCGATTTAAGTTCTAAATTGAAGAAATCAGGAACAGATCGGCCCACTCTGTAGTTACCAAGGTCCGATCCAACTTCTTCATAACACGACCATTAGAGCTAGTGCCTACCCAAGTAAAGTCTGCACCCTGCGTGGGGAGTTCTAACAGGCTGCAAGAAGCTATGAAGGAGTTGAAGTCGTCCATAGAGGCAAGCTCAGGAGATCCAAGGCCGCTATATTCATCAAGATGTCGAATGACATTAAAATCGCCCCCCAATAACCATGGGACATTAGCATGAGCAGCTCAGAAAGCACTTAACTCAGACCACAATTCAAGACGGTCCCGCCTTGTCGATCTCGCATAGACTACAGAGATATAAAAAACTGTTGGCACATTAGCGTGGGTTAATTGCAGGTGCATGACTTGTGCGATACCATGAAGTAACGTAGCGGAGTAAATATTGGAAAAAAGGGCCCAGATTTTGTTAGTGGCTGAAACATATCCAGATGTAAAGTGTAATTTTCGCAGTAGTCCATCCAAAATAGCAGGTTGTACCATTGGCTCAATCACAAAAACCGCAGATAATTTGTGCATCTCAGTCAGAGATTTTAGACGACGTTGGGAGGCCGTGTTACCCACCCCACGTAAAAGGACTCTTTATTCCCTTACCTCTTAATCTTATTATGAAACGTCTCAATAGACTGGTGAAGCACAATATCAAGAAATATAGTAGTTTTAAAATTCACTCCAAATGTAAGAAGTTGGAGTTGTTCAGTTCAGCTTTTTTAGATGACTTGCTCTTATTTTTAAAAACACATGATAAATCCTTAAGCATTCTAATGACTCATTTTCTAGTGTTCAAGGAACTTTCTAGTTTAGTAATTAATAGATCCAAAATTCATTTAATTGTATTAGCAAGTGCCTAGTACAAAATAGCCTAACTCTCTTCCCTTTCTGGTCTCCAAGTTATGTCTCCTTTAATTATTTATTTAGGAATGCCTATAACCACAAAGAGACTACATTTTAATAAATGCATCGTACTAGTTGAAAAACATGAAAAAGGATTTATACTTGGTGTAACAGGATATTATCTTTTTTAGGTTGATTGTAACTAATCAAATCAGTGATCAATTATCTCCACTTATAATCATATCTTTTTTATCAAAACAACTCTCCAAATCTATTGAGGAGATTTCTATAGTCTAGTAAGATCACCAAAAGATATAATGCCAAAGTGAAGTGGGTGGAAATTCGTAGGAAGGATAATCTAGAGGTTACTAACAAATGAGGAGTCTTTAGGGGTTCAATAGATCCACACCTATGTCTTGAAAGGGAAAAGTTTTAGGGAGGTTTCTAAAACCCACTCACCTATTTATTTCAAATAGTTAAGGATGTGAGAATAATAACCTTGTATTATGATAATTGGAGGAAAGTTAAGACTTTATTTAGTTTGCAATCATCAAAAGAATTCCTTAATCCCAATTAACTTCAAGTTAAACATGGGGATCAATGTTAATTAGTGGTCCAATCAACCTATTAATGATGATAACTTGATTCTAGGTTACAATCCTAATGTAAGGAAGCATGATGCCTATGAATGGCTTAGCTACATCTCTAAATGTCTAACAAATAGATACTGTAAAGAGCTATTAAAGGAAGAGGGATAAAACTAAACCGGTGCAACCTTATTGCGAATTAGAATCTATTGCCTAAGCTCTTCTTTTTCTTATGGATAGGGACTAGCCATATTAGACAAGCTTAGCTTTCTCAATCTGAAAAACATGTCTGTTGTGTAAACACCAACCTAAATCTGTTGTTCACTTTCTTTATATAAGTAACTTCTCCAACCATATAAAAAAAAATCTTATCATTATTCTAAGATAACTTACAAAGCTTTGATTATGAAGATATATAACAATAGATAGAAGTTATGTTAATAGAGATAAAATGGTCTTATTAACAACTTTTGTCTCTTAAATATACAAAATATATGTTAAAAGGAACAACATATGCTTTTGTAGGATAAAAAGCAAGGCAAAATAAATCATCGATGAACTGAGGCAATGGATATATGAGCAGCTACTAAAATCCAAAACACATATGTCTCATAGACCAAAACTAGCAACAATATGGAAATTGAGAATCCCCTAATGCTTTGTTACCTATCCTGACCCTCTTTCAATATATCATATCTCAAATTTAATTAATATCTAAAATGTTGATTGTTAGATAAACATGGTATTAAGAGACTAATAGAGAGTAGTATGTAACACCCCACTCCCGCAAGACCCGAACCCGATATCGATGGTGATATCTGAGTCCGTGCCCCGCGAGGGTGGCGTGCTAATCACTCATTCAGAAATCGGTACATTATTCTTTATTAAAAACACATGTGCGAAATTCCATACCCAAATTGGGTACTCATTCAATCACATCCAATTTCAATACACACATTTTCGAAAGCCACTGAGGTCATTTTCACAAATACAAATAAACACTTTATTACAAAAATAAAGACATGTAATGCAGACACGAACTGATCCCGACTTCTGACCTTCACTTGAATCCTGCAAACATAGTCCAGTTTTACTAACGGGGTACTCTTCAATTCCTGAAAAAGTAATTGCAATGTTGGGTGAGTTTGCGAACTCAGTGAGAAACCATCATCAATGGTCCACCCAACTCATGCATATACATACAATTCACATTATATCACATATTAGCACATTCATCAAATCTCATGCATTCAATTTCACGACTATGAGGCGTTTCGCCTCTCACACAATTCACATTTGATCATTCATATATGCAATATGCATGTGACACTTTCATTTTCTTTTCGTTGTTGTGATTGAGCGTCTATCACTTATCAGAAATCGGACGCATCTAGGGAGTAGGAGAGCCCTCTGGGTATGCACTAACTCCCCTCGGTTCAGTAACAGTATTCACATTTTTTTGGCAAGTAGGAGAGCCCTCTGGGTATGCACTACTGTCCACTCACATTAGGGATAGGAGAGCCCTCTGGGTATGCACTAGTCCCCTCGAGCTCAAGGCTCGGTTCAGTACAGTGGCGTCTCAGGTCAACAACTATCTTTATCTGATCGTTCAATTATGCATGAATGCATATGTCACTATCCATTTTCAGTCAGTTTCCATTTTGGTACCATTTTTCATTTCTTCGGACCTTTGGTCCGGTATTTCAATCATATGCAGATTCAATTCAATTTCACTTATGCATCCATAACATTTACTCAAATTAACACTTCAATATCACATTTTCAATATTTCGTACACCCATGGTCCGAAATCAATCAATAGCAATCACATATATCCATCCATTATCTCCGCATGGCATTTATACATGTAATATTAAACACATAAAGGCTGAGAAACCAACTAGGTTACTCACTTTGAATTTCTAGTCGTCACTGGAAACTCCAAAGATCGCCTCGTGGATTATCGATCCATCTATTTATAATAACCAATTCATTTCATTCATTACAAAAGCACAGTCAAAATAATTAATGATGCACATGTCTTGAATAAAAGGTGTACTATGCCTATTCATGATTTTCCCGGTACCATTTCCCATTATCTACTCTCTCTTTACTCAGTATCAAATTTTCACTCAATAGATCGATATCGGCTCATTTCAATTCAATAACATATCATAGAACTCACCAATTTCATTTATACCAATTAGTTCCATTTATCCAATCATATTTGTCAAGGTATTACCTCAAATTCAATAGCACTATCCTCTAGGTGAATTCAGCCTTTATGCTCGGCCCTAAAATTCCCGATAGTATTTAATTCACTTTCAAAGTCTCACATTATACCCCAATAACTCAAAATAATTCTTAGGATGCAATACAATCATATTTCTTAGCTATCTTTCACTAATAGAGATCACAAAAATCTAAATTCAACTCTCATTCTTTTCCTCAATTGTAGACTTCTTTCTCTAGATCACAACGAATCAAACATCACCTCAATTGGAGGTCTACACCAATAGTTATGCCCCAAAAACCAAATTAAACCTATTCAGAAACTGGCCCTCGCCGCGGCGTCTCCAATGTTCCTCGCCGCGGCGACCTCCTTCTTGCTCGCCGCGGCGAATTAACATATTAATTCGCCGCGGCGTGCGCGAGAACATTTATTTCATTCTCGCCGCTTCGTGGCGCAGGCGCCGCGACGTGCGGATCTCTGGTTCGTCTTCCCCGATTGATTTTTCGCCCAAACTCTTTCTAAAATCAGTCAAAACTCATCTAAACACTCACAATCTATCATATTAAACCCCATGAATGCATTTAACACAATAATAATAACATTAAAACCAAATCACTTACCAATCGAAGCTCAAACCCTCAAATCTCCAAAAATCTCTTCTAAGCTCTAACATCCACGATCATCACCCAAAGCCAAATAAAACGTCATCTCCTCAAGGATTAAACCAGATTTGCACAAAGAGGAGAAAGCAACCAACGATCGCGAAGGAGGGCGAAAATCACCAAAGAGAAGGAGAAGATCAATCGTGCCCTAGAGCAAAATCCATTCCTTTTCCTTTTTAATTTCAAACGTAGAACATACATATATATATATCTGAACAATAAACCTCTTGTCATTTTCCTCCCAAAACATTTAACTCTTTAATCATTCCACTCATCTCCAAATCTCAATGGCTCGCTATAATAATTCTTAAAATCATATTTCTAAATTTTAGTAGCGGTGGACAATTATTTCGGTCTATTCAAGGTCAATCGATTAGGCAGATTCGAGAATTTCCGGTCCGAAAATTTTCTCCCAAATTTTCAGAAACATTTCCAAGGTTCACAATCAATTTGCAATCACTCTAATACAATTCCAAATCCACCATTCACACCCAATTATTCTACAATTACCAATATATCATAATCCAATCTAATTTTCTCACAAATTCACAATTTATAACATTTACAAAATCAAATGCCGGGAAAAGTCATGAATGCATGAACCTATATGTGCATGTGCCAATAGACTCAGTCCTCTACAATCAGAGGCCAAACAAATGTTCACATCAGAAATATGAAGTGCAAATTACTAGCCTGACCAAAATGACCCATATACTGTAACATCCCACTCTCAATTGGAAGGGTAGAATAGTAAATTGGCATAGGATGTGCTAGATTGGGATTTCATAGGATTGCTCATGCATAATAGGATTGCTGCATAGTCACAATTGTGCACATGAACTTACTGTACATGCATACATGACATTCCCGGTTTTCGTGCCTAAGACAATTTTATTGGGATTAACGTGATTTTTGGGTTTGGAAAATTATTCTGAGTGCGCCATAAATTGTTTTCTATTTTAAGAGATTTTTAGGAATTTTTCTGGATTTTTCCGGAGAAAATTTTCGGACCGGAAAAATCGCTAATTGGCGAACCGGTTGATTTTCGGTAGCGAAAATTTCTACCCAATGGCACTGTAATATTGGGTATATTATTTTGGAATTGAAATTAGGGTCATTTGAGTTGATTGGGTTAGTTTTTGACCTGGATTAAAGAATGAATACTTTGACTTTTCTTTAAACTTTGGAACCAATCACATTTTGCCACCAAATGTCATCATTTAATGCTCCCTTACCCATCTCTCTCGTTTACCTAGTGAAATACCTAAATAAATCACTTTGTAATGCTTGTTTTCTCATTTAACCGAATCCTCTCTTCAAGTTCTCCATCATCATCGATTTTGCTTCTTTCTTAATCTTCCTCCCTAAACAAAAGTCAAGGGTTCTTTTACTTCCAACTAAGTTATGTTCTTGCTATGATGAAGAGATACATGTTTGATGTTAGAAGAAAGTAGAGAAAGTGAGAAATTGGTGTAGGATTAAAGCATTGAAGGGGGAAAAGCTTAAGTAGGTAAGGTTTAAGTTAAGTTTTCATTTAAGCTTAAAATATGCTTTGAATTGTGCATTAAATGAATCATGGTTGTTGATGCATTTAATGGGAGTTATGGTGTGTTTATTATGATTATTGAGACCTTAAATTGATGACTAATATGGCTTGAATTAATGGGTGTTAGGTGAGGATTAGTTATGAATTGATGAAGGAGTATGAATGAGTGTTTTTTTTAACTTGATGTTGAATGCATATGGATGATTGACTTTACTTAGAAAGGAAGAATTAAGTGCTGCCAATTTTTGCGTATTAGCCCTAGTACATGTATAAATGGTATAAGAACTGATTTGTGTTCATTTGGATGTTTAATGATGTGTTAATGGCATTGGAAATGAGAGAACTAAGGTTAACATCAAATCTGGAAAATTAGGGTTTTCACTGATTGTACTGTTGTTAGCATAACTAATTGTGTAGGAATGCCAATGAGGTGAGGTTTGTGGCCACTTAAACTTTGGGATGTTGGCTACATTTTTGTGTGAAATAGGTGTTGTCTAATTTTAACTTTAAGGGGTTGCAATATGGCTTGGAAAGTTACTGTTCTTAACTGGAATAAACAGTACCCGAAATCATACCCTAGAGTTTTGCTAATTTTTATGAATTAATTGAGAAGGAATTAGAACAAATGGACTAAATTAAAGTTGAAGCCTATTAAGTTATCTTTCCAATGCCACTGATTTTTCAATTTTTCGATATGTATAGTAGGAGTTATGGACTGATAACTATTGACTGTTTTTGTGCATTGAATGAAACCTAGCTGGATTGTCGAATTTGGTGCACATTATGATTTGGAGCAATTTTAGTAATTTATGTGAACTAAATTGGTGTGAGTGATCTTCTGAAAAGTTGTAGAGGAAGAAATTATATTGAGAATGATATATGGAATGTAATTTTTGGTTGTCATATTTGAGAGATATGAATTTGCAAAGACTGAACCTGCCTTTGGTTGTGAATTGCTGATCATGGCAGAAACTTGCATAACAGTTTTGAAATTGTTAGAGATCGAATTGGATGTTGAGTTCTTCATGAAAATTGAAGTTTGAGATCTTATCTTTTCAGGGATATAAGGTAGTGAATTTTTTGACATTTGTGCTAAGAGATATACTGTTGTGAAATGTGCTGTTCAGATTGGGAAAATTCTGAGGGCTGATGCTTTGGTGAATTGTTTGACATAGTTATCAAGTGAATCTGATTTTGGGTTGTTCATGAACGTTGTAGATAACATTGTGATCTTACTGCCTTATTTATTTTGTAATTGTTGACTGAAGAATCAGAGAGTTATTGAATTTGCAATGTACTGCCCTGTTTTAATTGGTTTTGAGTAGGCAGTAGGTTTGATATTGGATTTTTAACACCCTTATGGGTAAAATTGCTTGTTTGGGTCTTCATGAAACTTGTAGAGGGTTTCATTATCTTTCCAACAAGGTATAGTTTACATTTTTCGGAAATGTGTAGAAAGAGTTATGGGTGTTGGAAGTTTGGTTGGAAATCGAAAATAAAGGGAAATAAGGGTTATATATATAGATATAAATTGTTGAGTTTTGGTTTCTTTCGTGAATAACTTTTCCGTCCGACGTCCGATTGACCTGATTCTTGAGGCATCGGATTCATAGAATATTGAATTTCATTTTCTGAGAGATTCGGATTTTAAGCGGAATTGGCGTGGCCGGGTAACGGAGCCTTTAATCACTGTTTTGTTTAATTGGGGACCTATAGAGGTCCGAATTGCGCACCGTTAGCGCCAATAGGTTTCTAATTTTTAGACGAATTTTTCTGAGGGAAAAAAATGGGATTAGGGCCAAGAATTCATGAACATGCATATTTCACCTACATGTGCACAAATTGCATATTAGTGACTCGTTCTTTCTCTGATTCATATAGAGGCCCAAGTGGAGCGTCGTTCGACCGACGGGGCGGAAACTTCCCGGCATTAGCTCGGAAGTAATAGGTGGGTAACCTAGTTGGTTATCCCGATCTACGTGTTTACTGTGACTTGATTGCCCTACGGGGATTACTTGGATTATATATGGCTTTTATTGACTGTAAATTGGGCATTAGACAACTGTTTAATTGGATTGTACATTTGGACTGACCCATAGACTGTGATATATTATATTGACATCTATTGGGCATGTGCATTCATGCACAAATGCATTAAACTGCTAAAAGGAAAATTGTGAACCTAGACGCCACTGATACTGAGCCGAGCCTCGAGCTCGACATATTGAAACGAGCCTCGAGCTCAAAGGGAGATAATTCTCCCTAGACGCGTCTACTGACTACTGAACACTGCTAAAGCGCTCGGTCACAATACTGTAATAAACTGGAAAAGAGTCACATGTGCATTGCATACTGGACCGAATATTTGACGTGGTACCGATTGTATGTATCGTAATATATAGAATCGTGTAGCGTGCTTACATTTCGGATCGTGGATCGTGATTGTATTAGCATTGTAATTGTATGATTACTGGATGCATACTGTATCATGCTTATGTGATGCATGAATTGGGAGAACCATCGATGATGGTTTCTCATTGAGTTATAAACTCATCCAAAATTGCAATCTATTTTTCAGCTTAAGTGTGAGCAGATAGCTCCTCAGATTTGTAGAGCCGTGTCTTGTGGATTGGCGAGAGGCGATGGCTCAAAGGTCGGTCATTTGGGCTTTCTTTTGGAGACTTATAGTTAGATCTGTTCTTTGTACATTCTTGTATGGTACTTAGTGTGCGTGTTTTGAACACGTATGGTGAAAATCTTGACGTTTGTAACTTTCGAATTTTGAGTGAATGAAATGAAATCCATTTGGTTTTAAAAGTTGTCAATTTCTTCGCATCGCTTTATGATTGTGATGCCATGAGGAGTTTAGTGGTAGTTGTCGTAGTGGTCTCTTATCGTAGGATATGTCGGAATGACCTACGGGCGTTCCGGTGGGTACTCTATGGTAAGGGGGCGCTACATTAGGTGGTATCAGAGCATGGTTTGGCATCTTTTGGGAATAATAACAATGTAGGTATAAATTTGACGGAACTGTTGAAACTGATCAGAATTCTTGTTTTGTTCTAGATCTTACGCATTAGGTGATCGTTGTTGGCGACCGGTGACCAAGGTCGATGGGAGCAAGTAGAGAGTCTTCTATGCCTCGTCTTGAGGAATTGCTTCTCGAGTTCCGTGAGGCGGAGAGGAGGTATGATTTTATCGCGAAATTTGTCGATTTTATGGCGATCTGCAGACCCGAGGCCGAGGGTGGCTAGAGAGGACGGAGAGAGTCTTTGACGGATGGACTGCGAAACGATGAGAGGTTCGATTATCGGTGTCTCTGCTGTAGGCCCAAAGATCAAGTGGTGGAAGACGTGCAGCAAGACTACCAGCCTTGCTTACTGTCATGGGCTGATTTTCTGAGGGCCTTCAGGGATAATTATATGCCCAAGGTCTATCTTGATATGAAGATGCAGGAGTTTCGAATCAAGCGTGGTCGGATGTCGGTGGCAGAATATGAGGTGAAATTCAATGAGCTGATGGATTATGCCACTGTGATGATCCCGACTGAGGCTGATAAGTGCCGGAGGTTCGAGAATGGCCTCAATACTGAGATCCGTACCAGGTTGGCCCGATCAGACATGGGTACATTCGTTGAGTTGAGGGCTACTGTCGTGAGAGTGGAGCAACTGATGAGGCAGAGACAGGCTGAGATTGGGTCCCGGGGTAAGCGGCCAAGTGATAGTCAGGGCAACTCTGGCAGGAGCTTTAGTAAGCGTCAGGGCAGGACTTTCAGGTCTCCGGGAGGTTCGAGACAGTCTGGATTTGGACAGAGAGGGAGATTTGTACAGACTGGTAGTGGTAGTGGCAGAGGTTCTGGGCAGATTCCTCCAGTGTGCCCGCATTGTGAGAGGAGACCTGATGGGAGTGTTGGTGGCTTCTTGGAGCCTGTTTGAGATCTTGCTCGACGGAGCACCTGTTTGGATTGCCCGATACATTGAGAGTTGATCTGCTAGTAGTGGACGAGTTGGGAGTAATCTGTTGTCTGTGAGTAAGTGGGTGGATCCGAGATGAGGGTCGAGGTAGAGGCCGAGGTAGAGTGAGGGTCCTTTGTGAGGACCGAGGTCGGGGTAGCGACCACCAGCCCCAGCAGATTCTATGCCATGACGAGGGGGAGGTCCAGATTTCCACGATGTTGTGGTGGTATGCTCCTTATTTGTGATATTGAGGCGTTTGCATTCTTTGGATCTGGATCCACATTCTTTTATGCACCTCATATGGCATGTAGATTGCATGGGGATAGGGAGATGTTACAAGATGGGCTAGAGGTGAGTACACCCCAGTACTACTATCGCATTGGGAGAGGTTGCAGGGATGCTCGATCCAGATTGATCAGCAAATGTTGAGGCGGACCTTATAGTGTTGCCTCTGAGAGAGATTGATGTGATTCTGGGGATGGACTGGCTTACTGCCCATAGGGCTATTATGGACTGCTACACCAAGGAGGTTGTATTAGAGTCTCCTGGTCAGCCTAGAGCAGTGTTCAGAGGGGTTAGTCAGGCAGTGCCAGCCCAGATGATCTCTTTTCTTAGTGCCCTGAGACTGATGCAGGGAGGTTGTGAGGCCTATCTGGCTCATGTGATTGACACCAGAGTTGAGCAGAGGCTTTAGGATATTCCCGTGGTTAGAGATTTTCCAGATGTGTTTCCTGATGAGTTACCGGGTTTGCCGCCGGATCAGGAGACAGAGTTTACTATTGACCTCGTTCCAGGTACTGCTCCTATATCTATACCTCCATATAGGATGGCACTGTGGAATCGAGGGAGTCAAGGCTCGATTCAGGAGTTCTTTGGAGAAGGATTTATCAGGCCTAGTGTTTCACCATGAGGAGCTCCAGTTTTGTTTGTGAAGAAAAAGGATGGGACTTTGAGGCTATGCATTGATTACAGGCAATTGAATCGGGTGACAGTAAAGAATAAGTATCCACTGCCTAGGATTGATGACTTATTTGATCAGTTGTAGGGAGCTCAGGTGTTCACTAAATTAGATCTGAGGTCAGGGTACTATCAGCTGAAGATAGCAGAGGTTGATGTACCTAAGAGTGCATTCAGGAGCAGGTATGGGCATTTTGAGTTTCTGGTGATGCCGTTTGGGTTGACTAATGCCCGACAGCTTTTATGGCCCTGATGAATAAGGTATTTCAGCCCTACCTGGATCAGTTTGTTATTGTTTTCATTGATGACATTCTAGTGTATTCGAGGAACAGACAGGAGCATAGTGAGCATTTGAGGATTGTGTTGCAGACGATGAGGGAGAGACAGTTATACGCCAAATTTAGTAAGTGTGAATTTTGGCTGGATCAGGTGATCTTTTTGGGGCACATAGTGACTGGAGAGGGTATTCAGGTGGATCCGAGTAAGGTTGAGGCAGTGCTGAAGTGGGAGGCTCCTAGGAATGTGTCGGAGATTCGGAGTTTCCTCGGATTAGCAGGTTATTACCGGAGGTTTGTCGAGGGTTCTCACCGATCTCGGCCCCTCGACAAAGCTTCTGAGGAAGAATGTACCATTCAGATGGACTGAGGAGTGTCAGAAGAGCTTTGAGGAGCTCAAACATCGGTTGACTACTGCACCGGTATTAGCTATTCCATCCGGGACAGGAGGATTTGAGGTTTACAGTGATGCATCGCATCAGGGATTGGGATGTGTTCTGATGCAGCATAGTAGAGTGATTGCCTATGCCTCGAGACAGTTGAGAGCTCATGAGGTAAACTACCCAGTGCATGATTTGGAGTTAGCTGCAGTTTTTTTTGCTCTGAAGATTTGGAGACATTATCGTATGGTGAGACATTCCAGATCTTTCTTGATCATAAGAGTCGAGGTATTTACTGAGCCAGAGAGAGTTGAATTTGAGACAGAGGAGATGGCTTGAGTTACTGAAGGACTATGATTGCACTATTGAATATCACCCTGGGAAAGCCAATGTAGTGGCAGATGCTCTGATTCGGAGGTCACATACTAGTACAGCTCAGATTCAGGCAATGAGGTTGCCTAACTTGATTCAGTTGAGGGATTTGAATGTTCAGATGAATCTGGAGCAGGATGGAGGATTATTGGCTACTTTGAAACTGAGACCGATGCTACTGGACAGGATCAGGAGAGTTCAGGACAAGGATCCTGTTATAGTGAGATTGATTGAGAAAGTAAAAGTTGATTCGAGTTCTGAGTTTGAGTTGAGAGATGAGACCTTATGGTTGGGACAGAGGCTCTGTGTACCTGATGTAGATGACTTGAGGCGAGAGATCCTAGAGGAGGCACATATGGCTACCTATGCTATGCATCCTGGTACTACCATGATGTATAACACTCTTAAGCCACATTTCTGGTGGCCTGGCATAAAAAAGCAGGTAGCGGAGTATGTTTCGAGATGTATGACGTGCCAGCAGGTTAAGGCTGAGCACCAAGCACCAGTAGGGAAGCTTCATTCGTTGCCTATTCCCGAGTGGAAATGGGAATGAATTACCATGGACTTCATTATGGGGTTGCCTAGGACGCCGAGGCAGCATGATACTATCTGGGTCATAGTGGACCGGTTAACTAAATCGGCCCATTTCTTACCAGTAAGGGAGAATAATACCATAGATCAGTTGGCCCAGAAGTATGTGACTGAGATAGTGAGACTGCACGGGGTCCCAGTGTCGATAGTGTCAGACAGGGATCTCAGATTCACGTCAAGATTCTGGCAGACCTTGCAGTCTGCTATGGGTACTAAGCTGAATTTCAGTACAACATTTCATCCTCAGATAGATGGACAGAGTGAGAGGACGATTAAGACTGTTGAGGATATGCTTCGGGCTTGTGTATTGGAGTTTAGAGGAGCATGGGATCAGTATATAGCTCTGATTGAGTTTTCCTACAACAATCATTATCACAGCAGTATCGGGATGGCACCATATGTGGCATTGTATGGGCGACCGTGTAGATCGCCTTTGTATTGGGATGAAGAGGGTGTGAGGATGATTGAGGGTCTGAGTGATTCAGGGATCTTGTAGATAAGGTGAACCGATTGAGTCGCATCAAAGCGGCTCAAGATGAGATGTAAGAGCTATGTGGATCGGCATAGGAGGGACATTAAGTACAATGTGGGCAGCAGAGTGTTCTTACGGTGTCACCGTATGGCGTGGTGTCTTGAGATTTGGGAAAAGGGTAAGTTAAGCCCTAGGTACATTGGTCCATATGAGATCCTTTGAAAGGATGGGACCTTTGGCCTCTGAGCTAGCTTTTACCGAGTGAGATGTCTCGGTTGCATGGCGTCTTCCATGTGAGTATGCTTCGTAGATATCGGTCGATCCGACACATGTGATCTGGCTCAGAGATTGAGGTCTCTAGTGTCGAAGTTATGTAGAGGAGCCGTCTGGATCGTCGGGTCTGGTGAAGCAATTGAGGAACAAGAGTATTCCTTGGTGAAAGTTCTCTGGAGGAACCATTCGATTGCGGAGGCTACAGGAGACCGAGGAGCATATGAGGAGACAAGTATCCTCACCTATTAAGCTCAATCGGTAAGAATTTGTGACGAAATTTTTATTAGGAGGAGGAATTGTAACATCCACCCTCAATTGGAAGGTAGAATAGTAAATTGGCATAGGATGTGCTAGATTGGGATTTCATAGGATTGCTCATGCATAATAGGATTCTTTGCATAGTCACAATTGTGCACATGAACTTCTGTACATGCATACATGGCATTCCGGTTTCGTGCCTAAGACAATTTTATTGGGATTAACGTGATTTTGGGTTTAGAAAATTATTCGAGTGCGCCATAAATTGTTTTCTATTTTAAAGGATTTTAGGAATTTTCTGGATTTTTCGGAGAAAATTTTTGATAGGAAAAATCGCCAATTAGCGAACGAGTCGATTTTTGAGAGCTTAAAATTTCTACCCAATGGCACTGTAATATTGGGTATATTATTTTGGAATTGAAATTAGGGTCATTTGAGTTGATTGGGTTAGTTTTGACTGGATTAAAGAATGAATACTTTGACTTTTCTTTAAACTTTGGAACCAATCACATTTTGCCACCAAATGTCATCATTTAATGCTCCCTTACCCATCTCTCTCGTTTACCTAGTGAAATACCTAAATAAATCACTTTGTAATGCTTGTTTTCTCATTTAATCGAATCCTCTCTTCAAGTTCTCCATCATCATCGATTTTGCTTCTTTCTTAATCTTCCTCCAAAAACAAAAGTCAAGGGTTCTTTTAATTCCAACTAAGTTATGTTCTTGCTATGATGAGGAGATACATGTTTGATGTTAGAAGAAAGTAGAGAAAGTGAGAAATTGGTGTAGGATTAAAGCATTGAAGGGGGAAAAGCTTAAGTAGGTAAGGTTTAAGTTAAGTTTTCATTTAAGCTTAAAATATGCTTTGAATTGTGCATTAAATGAATCATGGTTGTTGATGCATTTAATGGGAGTTATGGTGTGTTTATTATGATTATTGAGACCTTAAATTAATGACTAATATGGCTTGAATTAATGGGTGTTAGGTGAGGATTAGTTATGAATTGATGAAGGAGTATGAATGAGTGTTTTTTTAACTTGATGTTGAATGCATATGGATGATTGACTTTACTTAGAAAGGAAGAATTAAGTGCTGCCAATTTTTGTGTATTAGCCCTAGTACATGTATAAATGGTATAAGAACTGATTTGTGTTCATTTGGATGTCTAATGATGTATTAATGGCATTGGAAATGAGAGAACTAAGGTTAACATCAAATCTGGAAAATTAGGGTTTTCACTGATTGTACTGTTGTTAGCATAAATAATTGTGTAGGAATGAAAATGAGGTGAGGTTTGTGACCACTTAAACTTTTGGATGTTGGCTACATTTTTGTGTGAAATAGGTGTTGTCTAATTTTAACTTTAAGGGGTTGCAATATGGCTTGGAAAGTTACTGTTCTTAACTGGAATAAACAGTACCCGAAATCATACCCTAGAGTTTTGCTAATTTTTATGAATTAATTGAGAAGGAATTAGAACAAATGGACTAAATTAAAGTTGAAGCCTATTAAGTTATCTTTCCAATGCCACTGATTTTGCAATTTTTCGATATGTATAGTAGGAGTTATGGACTGATAACTATTGACTGTTTTTGTGCATTGAATGAAACCTAGCTGGAATGTCGAATTTGGTGCACATTATGATTTGGAGCAATTTTAGTAATTTATGTGAACTGAATTGGTGTGATTGATCTTCTGAAAAGTTGTATAGGAAGAAATTATCTTGAGAATGATATATGGCATGTAATATTTGGTTGTCAGATTTGAGAGAAATGAATTTGCAAAGACTGAACCTGCCTTTGGTTGTGAATTGCTGATCATGGAAGAAACTTGCATAACAGTTTTGAAATTGTTATAGATCGAATTGGATGTTGAGTTCTTCATGAAAATTGAAGTTTGAGATCTTATCTTTTCAGGGATATAAGGTAGTGAATTTTGTGACATTTTTGCTAAGAGATATACTGTTGTGAAATGTGCTGTTCAGATTGGGAAAATTCTGAGGGCTGATGCTTTGGTGAATTGTTTGACATAGTTATCAAGTGAATCTGATTTTGGGTTGTTCATGAAAGTTGTAGATAACATTGTGATCTTACTGCCTTATTTATTTTGTAATTGTTGACTGAAGAATCAGAGATTTATTGAATTTGCAATGTACTGCCCTGTTTTAATTGGTTTTGAGTAGGCAGTAGGTTTGATATTGGATTTTTAACACCCTTATGGGTAAAATTGCTTGTTGGGGTCTTCATGAAACTTGTAGAGGGTTTCATTATCTTTCCAACAAGGTATAGTTTGTATTTTTCGGAAATGTGTAGAACGAGTTATGGGTGTTGAAAGTTTGGTTGGAAATCAGAAAATAAAGGGGGAAATAAGGGTTATATATATATATAGATATAAATTGTTGAGTTTTGGTTTCTTTCGTGAATAACTTTTCCGTCCGACGTTCGATTGACCTGATTCTTAAGGCATCGGATTCATAGAATATTGAATTTCATTTTCTGAGAGATTCGGGATTTTTAGACGAGAAATTGACGTAGCCCCGGGTAACGGAGCCTTTAATCACTGTTTTGTTTAATTGGGAACCTATAGAGGTCCGAATTGCGCACCGTTAGCGCCTAATAGGTTTCTAATTTTAGGCTAATTTTCTGAGGAAAAAAATGGGATTAGGGCCGGAATTCATGAACATGCATATTTCACCTACATGTGCACAAATTGCATATTTAGTGACTCGTTCTTTCTCGATTCATATAGAGGCCCAGTGGGCGTCGTTCGACCGACGGGCGGAAACTTCCCGCATTAGCTCGAAGTAATAGGTGAGTAACCTAGTTGGTTATCCCGATCTACGTGTTTATTGTGACTTGATTGCCTACGGGATTACGTGGATTATATATGGCTTTTATCGGTCGTGAATTGGGCATTAGACAAGCTGTTTAATTGATTTGTACATTTGGGTGACCCATGGGTCGTGATATATTATATTGACATCTATTGGGCATGTGCATTCATACACAAATGCATTAAATCGCTAAAAGGAAAATTGTGAACCGAGACGCCATCGATATCGGTAGAGCCTGAGCTCGACATCTTTGAAACGAGCCTCGAGCTCAAAGGGAGATAATTCTCCCTAGACGCGTCTACTGACTACTGAACACTGCTAAAGCGCTCGGTCACAATACTGTAATAAACTGGAAAAGAGTCACATGTGCATTGCATACTGGACCGAATATTTGACGTGGTACCTGACTGTATGTATACTGTAATATGACTGTAATTGTGTTCTGTTTATCGTGACTGTGACTGTGATTGTATTAGCATTGTAATTGTATGATTACTGGATGCATACTGTATCATGCTTATGTGATGCATGAATTGGGAGAACCATCGATGATGGTTTCTCATTGAGTTCGCAAACTTATCCAAAATTGCAATCTATTTTTCAGGCTTAAGTGTAGACAGATAGCTCCCTCAGGACTGTAGAGCCGTGTACTGTGGATTGGCGAGAGAAGCAATGGCTCAAAGGTCGGTCAGCTGGGCTTTCTTTTGGAGACTTATAGTTAGATCTGTTCTTTGTACATTACTGTATGGTACTTAGTGTACAGTGTTTTGAACACGTATAGATTGAAAATACTGATAGTTTGTAACTTTCTGAATTTTGAGTGAATGAAATGAAATCCAGTTTGGTTTTTAAAAGTTGTCAATTTCTTCGTACCACTTTATGATTGTGATGCCATGAGGAGTTTAGTGGTAGTTGTCAGTAGTGGTCTCTTATCGTAGGATATGTATCGGAATGACCTACGGGCGTTCCGGTGGGTACTCTATGGTAAGGAGGCGCTACATATACCCTTCCCATTAGGGTCGGGATGTTACAATTCTCCCCTCCTTACAAAAATTTCATCCTCGAAATTTCATATACGATTGATTAGGGAAGCAGGGGAATTGTTCCGATCACTATATATTGTTTCCCACTTATTTCACTATATAGACAATTTCTGCCAAATAACTGAAATCAATACTATCGATCCCTCTTTATCTTTTCTCTAACTTTACACGGTCTCATAGTTTCCTCAAGATCACATGCAAGTCTTACATATATCAGATCATAACAATATTTCCTAATTCTGTCCAAGTAACACTTTGGATCCGAAACATCTTTTACAAATTTACAAATCTGTAATTCCTTTCACACTACAGTCCCAAAGAGATCACTACATATCGAATTTAATTTCCCTTCATTACACCTGTGTCTTTATCTAAGTGTATCTAGCCAAGGCGATACACTTCAAAACATTTCATTTATCGTTTATCATATTACATCCCTTTAGTGATAAAACCTTAATCTCATAAGATTATAATCACCTCGATAACAATCAACTCGACACATTGCCATATATTTATCGTTCTAAATCTCCATTACAGATTCATTTACTCTCAACATATACACTGCTCAAATGGTGTCACCAATGCAACAATTGAAATAGCTGCAATCGCCTGGACTATACGCCAATTTCTGTCCCTATGAATTCCCAAATTATCCATTTAACAATTGATTCCAACAGACAAGCCTGTTGGTTGATCACACATACAACCATTCGATTTTTCACACTAAACTATCGATTCCTTTTTCAATTTGCTCTTACTAAACCATAATACTCTAATCGCTTCCCGCGATTTCTCTAACAGTTTTTCGATAACACTCGCAAATGCTAACACCTTAATTTGGTCTTTGCCAATCTTTATATGCACAACTGGTTTGGAACTTCCGATAACTAATAATACGTTCTTTTTGCCCCTTTTGCCAGCTCGACTAGTAACACTCAATAATCATTCAAATTCATGAAATATCTCAATCGTTATCGATTTGGACTTTTTCAAAATATTTCTGTACAATTATTGTCTCCAAGCTTTTAAAGCAACACTCATTAAAGCAGATCTCAAATCATTAATCACAATACAGCCCATAAAGTTTTACTTGTCCCAAGGCACAAAGATCACTTTACACACTTTCATTAGATTGCAGTATAACCTTTACTGGGACATTTCAGTATATAATGCAAAATCTCCAAATCCCGTATATACATATATAAGTCCTTTACAATTTCGTGTTGTATCCATACACTTATGGTCAATAGATCTCTCAATGTGCCATTTTCGAATAATAATTCATCCATTATTTATTCAATCAAGATCAAATTCACTCTTATAAAACTCGCATAGTATACATTTTCCTCATCTGTGCCAATTTATTTTCTTCACTTTTCAAATGCATTTAATCGATCATCAATGATCTTAATCATTCTCTAATCTGAATGCACTCAAGATACTTTACTTTTCAGTAGCACAATACTATTAGGGCATTGCCATGTCTGATAATTACAATCCAAAATTTCTTATACCCGCGATCAATTTGTATAACTCTTTAAATATCAAAAGTCTCCAATGAGAAACGATTTTCTTATAATTTTCTCAATTCCATCATACAAATATTCTGACATATGTTCCTTTTACCCTAATTTCTCTACATAACCCAATTTATTTGCAATAGATCACTGCCTGCGTTAAATAAACATTCTTTAAATCAATTTCGTATTTTCAGAACATAATTATACAAACCATACACGAATCTGTTTTCTCCTCATATTCGCAATTACTATTTCCTCGATGTTCAGTAATTCTCTCACATAATCGGAGTCATCTCATCAACGTAATACACACTTTCTCAGTAACATATTCTATCTCTTACGCTTGAGTCTCTGCTAGACTTCGGACTCCAAAATTTACTTATACTTCATTTCAAATTTATCTCTTCAATGATTACTCTCAAATCAAATTATCAGATCAACTAAACCTTATCAATCATTAATACTGTTCATAAAACTTTATCAATCAACTATTTTTCATCAATACTACTTATGAAATTCCTCAACATCACAGTCATCACATTTCTTGTCAGTCATTCTCAATGCCACAGGGACTCAAATTCCAACTATACACAATATCCCATGCAGATCAATCTATGCCATAATCCATATCATCAGAACATCCTTTTTAATACCGTTCAATGAGGTCCGTACCAACAAAAATCATTGCATCAATATACTAATTGGTCACTTACACTAAGGATACACAATACTCTCTTTTTACATCTATCCTCACTCGTGAGGATTTTATCATGATCAAGTCCTCAACATGTAACTATTTCAATTCATTCCCAATAAATCACTATAATCATCACATCTTATTTGAAAATGTATTCTCATCAATTTACCCATTAATAGCTTATACTACTAAGAACTCTTTAATCACATTTAACTTTAGATAACCTTTCTCTTTTTGGTACTACATTAACAGTCTCCCTTCTTTCCCAATTTATTTAACATAAACACTTTCATTTCTCATTCGAACTCATATCATATTGAACTTTATACCACACGATCATCCCTTAATTTACTTCTCATGCCATCTCCACATACACGAGACAATCTCGGTTAATATTTTCACTTACCATGAGGCTCCCATAATCAGATGTGTATTCACTTAGGCAAATCAACTAAACCGAAACATTTGTTTCTCTTATCAGTATCATTGTCTTACCTTTCAATCTTTTCATTATCACATCGCACCCTTATTTTTTTCACACTCAAAATCAACATCATCGATATATCATCATTCTTGATTTCTCTCTAATGTAATCGATTCACAGTCATAAATCATTATTCATAACACTCGTCACAGTAATCAATTTCAATTATAACATTTCATTTCATCCACACAATACACTTGTACTCTTGTCATTTCTATCATAGCTCTAATTTCCTCTATCAGTTCAGAACATATTCCTATCTATCTCACATTCAAGGATATATCGAGGGTATAACCCGGATATCGCATCCCATAATGTATCCACTAATACCAATACACTCAATCTTCATTTGTCAAATCGAATCATATACCTTTTTCTGATTTCATGATATCCACAACTGGCATTTATCCCATTCTGATATATCATCAATTTCCTCACTAATTCCAATGACTGAAACAATTGGTACAAGCTCCTACATGCGACTCATATACTAGACTTGGGATCAGTTGTCACTGTCTACCGTGACATGACTTAAATGCATGTAACTAGACACAAATTTCAGAATGCCCATGTAGAATCGTACTTCTGGGCTCTGATACCACAAATGTAACACCCCACTCCCGCAAGACCTGAACCCGATATCGATGGTGATATCTGAGTCCGTGCCCCGCGAGGGTGGCGTGCTAACCACTCATTCAGAAATCGGTACATTATTCTTTATTAAAAACACATGTGCGGAATTCCATACCCAAATTGGGTACTCATTCAATCACATCCAATTTCAATACACACATTTTCGAAAGCCACTGAGGTCATTTTCACAAATACAAATAAACACTTTATTAAAAAATAAAGACATGTAATGCGCATACTAAGCGATCCCGACTTCTGACCTTCACTTGAATCCTGCAAACATACTCCCGTTTTACTAACGGGGTACTCTTCAATTCCTGAAAAAGTAATTGCAATGTTGGGTGAGTTTGCAAACTCAGTGAGAAACCATCATCGATGGTCCACCTAACTCATGCATATACATACAATTCACATTATATCACATATTAGCATATTCATCAAATCTCATGCATTCAATTTCACGACTATGAGGCGTTTCGCCTCTCACACAATTCACATTTGATCATTCATATATGCAATGTGCATGTGACACTTTCATTTTCTTTTCGTTGTTGTGACTGAGCGCCTATCACTTATCAGAAATCGGACGCATCTAGGGAGTAGGAGAGCCCTCTGGGTATGGACTAACTCCCCTCGGTTCAGTAACAGTATTCACATTTTTTTAGCAAGTAGGAGAGCCCTCTGGGTATGCACTACTGCCCACTCACATTAAGGATAGGAGAGCCCTCTGGGTATACACTAATCCCCTCGAGCTCAAGGCTCGGTTCAATACAGTGGCGTCTCAGGTCAACAACTATCTTTATCTGATCGTTCAATTATGCATGAATGCATATGTCACTATCCATTTTCAGTCAGTTTCCATTTCGGTACCATTTTTCATTTCTTCGGACCTTTGGTCCGGTATTTCAATCATATGCAGATTCAATTCAATTTCACTGATGCATCCATAACATTTACTCAAATTAACACTTCAATATCACATTTTCAATATTTCGAACACCCATGGTCCGAAATCAATCAATAATAATCACATATATCCATCCATTATCTCCGCATGGCATTTATGCATGTAATATTAAACACATAAAGGCTGAGAAACCAACTAGGTTACTCACCTGAATTTCCTAGTTGTCGCCTGGAAACTCCAGCACTGCCCGTGGATTATCGATCCATCGGCTCTATAATAACCAATTCATTTCATTCATTACAAAAAGCACAGTCAAAATAATTAATGATGCACATGTCTTGAATAAAAGGTGTACTATGCCTATTCATGATTTTTTAGGTACCATTTCCCATTATCTACTCTCTCTTTACTCAGTATCAAATTTTCACTCAATAAATCGATATCGGCTCATTTCAATTCAATAACATATCATAGAACTCACCAATTTCGTTTATACCAATTAGTTCCATTTATCCAGTCATATTTGTCAAGGTATTACCTCAAATTCAATAGCACTATCCTCTAGGTCGAATTCAGCCTTTATGCTCAGTTCCTAAAATTCCCAGTAGTATTTAATTCACTTTCAAAGTCTCACATTATACCCCAATAACTCAAAATAATTCTTAGGATGCAATACAATCATATTTCTTAGCTATCTTTCACTAATAGAGATCACAAAAATCTAAATTCAACTCTCATTCTTTTCCTCAATTGTAGACCTCTTTCTCTAGATCACAACGAATCAAACATCACCTCAATTGGAGGTCTACACCAATAGTTATGCCCCAAAAACCAAATTAAACCTATTGAATCGCCTCGCCATGGCAGCGTATGGGCCTTCGCCATGGCGTCTCAATGTTCCTCGCCACGGCATTCGAAGTGAGCTCACATGGCGTTCTTCAGGCTCACCTTGGCGAGAACATTTATTTCATTCTTGCCGCATTGTCGCGAAGCGCCATGCGATGTCGGATCTCTGATTCGTCTTCCCCGATTGATTTTTCGCCCAAACTCTTTCTAAAATTAGTCAAAACTCATCTAAACACTCACAATCTATCATATTAAACCCCATGAATGCATTTAACACAATAATAATAACATTAAAACCAAATCACTTACCAATCGAAGCTCAAACCCTCAAATCTCCGAAAATCTCTTCTAAGCTCTAACATCCACGATCATCACCCAAAGCCAAATAAAACCTCATCTCCCTCAAGGATTAAACCAGGATTTGCACAAAGAGGAGAAAGCAACCAATGATCGAGAAGGAGGAACGAAAATCACCAAAGAGAAGGAGAAGATCAATCGTGCCCTAGGAGCAAAATCCATTCCTTTTTCCTTTTTAATTTCAAACGTAAAACATACATATATATATATACAGAACAATAAACCTCTTGTCATTTTCCTCCCAAAACATTTAACTCTTTAATCAGTCCACTCATCTCCAAATCTCAATGGCTCGCTATAATAATTCTTAAAATCATATTTCTAAATTTTAAGAGCAGTGGACAATTATTTCGGTCCTATTCAGTCAATCGGTCCGCCACTCGGAGAATTTTCGGTCCGGACATTTTCCCCCAAATTTTCAGAAACATTTCCAAGGTTCACAATCAATTTGCAATCACTCTAATACAATTCCAAATCCACCATTCACACCCAATTATTCTACAATTACCAATATATCATAATCCAATCTAATTTTCTCACAAATTCACAATTTATAACATTTACAAAATCAAATACCAGGAAAAGTCATGAATGCATGAACCTATATGTGCATGTGCCAATAGACTCAGTCCTCTATAATCAGAGGCCAAACAAATGTTCACATCAGAAATATGAAGTGCAAATTACTAGCCTGACCAAAATGACCCATATACCCTTCCCATTAGGGTCGGGATGTTACAAGTATATGTTGTTTGATTGTAAGTAAAGCTTATACTCTTGATTTGTTTCCAATTTAATTTATTTAACTTTTAAAAAACATAAGGAAAGAATAATTAAACACTAACAAAATTTTATAATAGTATTTGAAGTTAACGTTTGTTATCTTCTTTCAAAGACAAATGTTAAAAAAGAATGGGATCTTCAATTATAACTCCAAATCCTATTAAATAAGAATATGTGTGTGTTTGTGTGTTATATTTTTACTGACTTCTTCTTTTCTTGGAAATTAAATGTAAAAATTTATTAAAAGCCATAAAAGGCATTAAAAGGGGTATAGCAAGATTATGTTAAGAAAATAAAGTAAATACGATATCTTTTCTACAATCTTTAAGAAGAAATTAGAGAATTATAGGTTCCACTATCTTCTGAAATGGTTGCTCAAATGTTTAACAGCTTGATGAACTACCAAAGTTTCCCTTATCCAATAATACTTTTGAGTTAAAACATGCTTGTCAATTTTATTCTTACTGAACGATCTCTAATTTCTTTCCTTCCAAATTACATAAACTGCACAATTAAGGCTAAAACTTAGGCAAATTCGATCTTTCCCTATAAAGTGAGACTTATTTCCAACCCATTTCAATATGTTGTTCCAATCTGTCTCATAACAATACATCCTTAACAATAAGCTCCTCCCCTGAAACGACTAATTAGCCTGCCTGGCACCCCACAATAGCCCTCTAGTCGATATTAATCCAACTGGAAAGTTCCTGTGGAGCTAAGCCTATTGCCTATTTTATCGAAAAGCTTTAACTTAACATTCATAAATATAAACAGTGGAGCTTTTTTTTGTAAATCTTTTTAGTATGAATCATTTTATTAAAAATTTCAATAACACAACGACTATATTTTAACATCCCCAAAATTTTCAAAATCCTTGTAAAAATTCAAAACACTTAAGTAATCACACCAATTTCTCAACTTCAAATTTTGGACTTTAAGTCCACTCATAAGCAAACTCAAACAGTTACATCAAATGATTTTCATAAGGTTAAAACATGTTCATGCATTTAATTTGAAACCATTCATATACATGCATTCTTTACACAAATGTACATTCCAAAACATATTCATAGATATCCAATAGTTCCCAAAAATATTTACAAAGAAAAATTGTCTACACAGTAGCACGTGACAAAGTTGACAACTCGCAAGGTAGAGTACGTACGACTGAAGCCCTTTAGTGTACACCTGGGAGGTTTTATTTTGAAAACAAAAAGTAGAGTGTGAGCTAAACGAGCTCAAAAAGTGTTAATTTTCTATACAAACCATATTTAACAATTTAAACCTCCCTAAAACAATTTCAGTTCATTTCATTTCTAATGATACAATACCAATATAAAAAATATATGCTTTCTAAAATCAAATTTCTCAAGTTGCTTTTAAAGTAAATTATGATGGCATCATTATTGTCATAACTTTCTACATGATAGACTCCACTATTAACTTCTTTGCTATATGATACTCTTAAGCATAAAGTTACGGAGCTAGTTCTGCACCATTTACCTGCGACTGGTTAACCACTAGTTACGAAGCTAGTTCTACATCATATACCCACACTAGGTTAACCGCTATGCATCGGTAGTTACAGAGCTGGTTCTACATCGCTTACTCACAACTGGTTAACCACTAAATACAAAGCTAGTTTTATATCACTTACCCACACTAGGTTAACCCCTATACACCGATAGTTACGAAGCTAGTTCTGCATCAAATACTCGCAACTAGTTAACCACTAGTTACGAAACTTGTTCAACATCACTTACCCACACTATGTTAACCATTATATACTAGTATAATAACATATATAAACCTAACGGTGTACCATAGGCTAAAAAAATCATCCTTCCTTTTTATCAACCAATGACATAATTTCAATGTGACTTCAAATCGCACGAAATTCAACTTTCAAACTTCAATTCATATATTTCTAAAACATAAACCTATACTAACAATATTCACTTGTAATGTATCATTCACATAAAACTCATAATCATACAATTTAAAATCACATGTCATCAATTCTTTTTACAAAAAAAATATTCATATAAAACAATTAAAATACACTTACTATTTTGCAAACTTATCGCCAAGCATACTCACGCATTTTGTGCCACTTTTTTACCTACATAAATTGCTCGTTTAGGCATTTATTTCCAAATTTGGAAATAAGGCAATAAAACTATATATTTGGTTTAACCAAGTTCGAGAATAGTATTTAATCACGTAATATGTACACTAATTTTATTTTCGCTTACTTCTATAACCTAACCTATTATTCTCCATTTCAAAGCCTAACTTCGAAAATTACTTAAATACCATCTTCTATCAATTCAAACTTTAGCAATTTCTTCAAAACACTATTTCACTCAATTAATGCACCATAACCATAATTAAACTTCAACAACTCACATTAATAACTACATTTTCTTTTAAGGCCATATTGTCCTCGCCACATATACTAATATTGTCATTTCATTTTCTTTCCAATTTTTTCACACTATTCACCTAAGATCCATGTCAAGCATCATCCAAATACATCGGAAACCGTTTTAACTTCATTACTTTCCATATACATCCCATACGCTAAGTTTTTTTCCAAATAATAACATAACACTTCATTTGACAATTCTAATGCCACAAATACACTTAATGACCATCATTAATCACATTCACATGGTCATTACAACAGAACCATACTTTTATACCAAAAATACCCTTAAGGCTAAACTTAACATATTTCACATTAAATTTTTCCAATTTAATTCCACTTGATTTCCAACACTTAAAACCAATCCAAATTCACTTCCATGACATTCTAATACATACATTTAAGTTATAAAATTTCATTAAATTTTTTTTTTACATAATCATACACCCTTGGTCGAATTTCAACCAAAACCAATGTCAAATCATTTCTTTTTCATTTCTTTACTTCATTAACATAAAAAATCATGCTATGAACATTAAAAAAACATCAACATAGAATTTTTGCATCAAATCACACTAAAAAAAACTAGCCATTGTCGATTCTTCCAATCTTGATTTCTTGGTTTAATTTCTTGATTTTAGCCCTTAAATGCTTCAAAACTTATTATCTACTCTATTGGACCCCGTCCCTGGAGCCCAACATTCGGGGACACAAACTTTGAGCTTATTTTCCTGAAGGGTCATTTGCTGTCATTCCATAAAGGTGCTGAGCGCACACTAAACAATCACCAAAATCATAAGTTGACTTCTTCAAAGACATTGTAGCTTTAAGTCTCTAATTTTCTTTGAAGCAAGAATCACCTCAATCAGAGTTCTACAACTCCAGATATGCTTAAAAAGCCTAAGTGTGCTCATGCCCCAAACATGCCCTCCTCACTTACTTTCATGAAAACTCTCTCAAATCAACTCCAAATGGTACCAATTGCTATGGAGAGAAATATATGTGTCTTAGGAATCCATTGGTCCAAGAATCACTTCAATTGGAGGTCGGATGAGGGAGTTATGCCCAAAAGAGTAAACCATGTTTACACCCGAAATCAATTTAAACCTCTCTTGGAGTGGTTGCCATAACTTTTAATCTTGATGTCTTAATGAGTTTGTTTTAGACCATTAGAAAGAAGACATCTAGACCTACAACTTTCATGAAGACCACAAAACGAGATTCGGCCTCTAGAAGTGTCAAAAATCTCCATTTTTTCAAGCTGACCTGTGAATGTCCGTTGAACGAACATGAATCGAGTTTAAAGTCCCAAATGACCCGAGAAAGTCCGTTAAACGGACATCCATGTCTGTTTAACGGAAATAGACTGGCCAAGTGGTATTTTTACACCTGATAACGTCCGTTTAACGGACCTTATGTCCATTAAATGGACATTGGGGTTCCCCAAAGTCCCCAATGCCTCTCCAATGCTTCTAACTTCCATCCTAACACCATATACACTTATAATCTTCACCAATTTACTTATTCAAATGCCTAAACACTTCATAACAATCCAAAAAACAAATTCATTTCGCAAAATTCTCAAATCTCAACTCATTTGGTTCATCAAAACCCTAATTTCCTATCAATCCCCATAGTTGTCACAACCACAAATCATAAACAATATCCTAACTTGTAACACTCATATCTCTCCATTACAACATCCAAAAATCACAAACTTCATATCGTTGGAAAGCTAGAAAGTTCTTCTCCAACTTTCAAGAAGAAGCTTTTTACCAATTCTACCTAGAAAAGTCCAGAATTCCCCTTGCATTCAGAACACAATCCTACCCTTTTGAAAATGTGAAAATAGCAATGTAAAAATTTGAAAAGCCATAAACATCCATAATGCATTTGTATCTCATTTGCATCAAAATAAGTGTTTTACAATGCTTTAGTGGGAATTTCAAGCCACTTTACAACATAACTCAAAATACAACTTAACAAAAGCAACAATTTCTCAAAATGCGTCTAAAGCATTGTTTTACAAATTCAACTTCCAAAAGAACAAAAGAATAAAAGTGCGATATGGAGTAATGCCTTGGCGCTCATCTCGATCACTCGCTAACTTGCTCATCACCTGTGGTGGGGAAAAGTGAGGGAGGGGTGAGCTTAACGCTCGTGGGTAACATGTTTATATTCGGTAATAAGTAAAAATCATTAAAACGTTCATGATCATAGCAATTTCTCACAATTATCCGTAAAATATATATTTCTCAACTTTGTTAAACCAAAATCACAATTCTCATAATTCAAGCATTTTTCAAACTTTTCAATACATGTAAGCACACAAGCACAAAACAAATGGCTTGGCAAGTCCATAAATATGACGAACTAAACAATTTCATAAAATGGCCTTGCGTAGTCATAAACTTAAGGAAGTCCTTAAAAGAGCTCTGTGCCACTAGTGGGCAGGCGGGAAAAGTCTTGACTTGGTCAACGTGCACGTGACAATTCTTGGATGGACTAAACCAAACCCACATAACATGTAATTTCATGAACTGAAAATATTTTGCCCAAATGGCACATTCTTGAAAACTTGCTTTCATGCACTTGATATATTTCACAACTCAATAACTAAAATCTCATGCCAATCATAAAAGCCATTTTCACTCATTCAAAGGCAACACTTACAATATTTGCAAAACAATTGCAATTCATTCCCAAAATTCACACATAACAACTTATGACAAATTTTCAATCATTTAAAGAACAATAAAAGCTCATTTATGAGGTAGTTGGAAAAGTCATTAATTCCATTGAGTTGAAGAACATTTATGACTTATTAACACAAGTATAAAAATGTTACCCACCTTAGTTTCCTTACTTGAATCTTGCTCAAAAGGGCCTCTCCTCTTGCTCCTCTTGCCTCCCTTGATCTTCTTCAACAATAACACAAAATCTCAAATCAATAAGATTCAAAAATTGGAAAACCTAAAGAACCCAAAGCATGAAATTGATCTTAGAGTCTCTAAACCCATTCATTTCCTAAGCTTTTTGAACCAAAAACTCTTCAAAAATCCAAAACATTGAAAATCACTTACCTTGAATCTTCACCCAACCAAAGGGTTTCTTAGCTCAAATGAAAGCTTGAACGGAATGAAAGCTTGAACCTTCCTCTAGCTTTTTCCTTCTTGAATTAACCCCAAACACCCACTTGAACTCCAAGAAAATGAAAAAACCCTAACTTTTCTTCTCCCTTCTCTCCACCTACGACTCTCTCCCTCTTCTCTCCTTTCAATTTTCATTTCCCTCTCTTCTAATTGAAAGACCACTCATTTCTCTTGCCTTTTATACCATTAATGATGCTAAAAAGTCCATATTGCCCTTACTTATTAGCCTATGAACTTAAATGTTTAAGTAATCTTCCCATACTACCCCTTAGGCAACTTAAGACTTTATCTTTAATTCACTTCACCCAAGTCACATACTCTCATTAATGCTAACATGCTAATTAATCCCAACACACATAAATCTTGCAATACCCCAAAAATCATCTAATCAAAAAATTCAGGGGCCACCAACATACTCCATGGCAAATCAAAAATCACCATTGATCTTAAACACACCCATCCCATCCAAAAACCCAATAAAATTAGAAATTTCAACTAGGAAAATTTACCACTTTTTCCTCCAATCTTTTGGGTATTTGATCAATACTTAGGCTTGATCAATATTTCTTCAAATCTCACCCAAAACCCCTCAACATTGACAGCACTCTTCTTCTTCTTTCTCTTTTGGTTTCTCTTCTCTCCCTTTTTATTCCACTCTCATGGTTATGTCAAAAGAATAAAGCAATTTGTCTTAAGTTTTGCTTTTTGTACTCCCCATTAATAATACACATGTACTCTCTAATTGGTCCTCTTCTAGTATCTCACTAATCCACTAACATCATATAAAAGACCAAATTGCTCCTTAATGAATTTAATTCATCAACTAGCCGAATTAAATTTCAAAAATATTTCATAATCATCTTATTATTAAATTGATCATAAAATATTATAATTAGGGTCGATACTTATTGATTTGATGCTTTAAAAAAATTCAAATGAGTTTTAAATCATTAATACCCATTTTTCTAAAAAGGGCATTTTAATTATAAACTTTTGAAACTCCCAAAATCCATCCAATTGAACTTATTTTCGATCTATTTCTTATCATTAAACTCTAATACTTATTCTCGATATTTTTCAATATTTTGAGGTTCAGTCCCCAAAAAATTACTATTCATCCAAAAATATTATTCACCAAAAATAAAAATTTATATTTAATGAAAAGAAAGGCTTGGGGTTTTACACTTAATGAATATTGAATCCTAGCCTAAATGGAGGTTGTATAGCTACATTTGAAATAAAGATAATCAATATTTTCCTCCTCAATATGACATATCTCACATTAGATATCATTGGATTGAACAATCTTATCTTTAGTTTTAATCTTCTCCTAGCTACAAGCCAAGTGATGAAGGAGGCTTTTAGCTTCAAGGATCCTTTCCAAACAATGTTGAACCAAGGATGTTGTGGAATGGAAGGCTTAAAAGCTTTGAGACAAGAAAAGTTGGAGTAAAGTTTTATCAACAATTAAGAGATTTGGCAGATAGTTGGGAAAATATCTCAAGATTCTTTCACCCCTTACTTAGAAAATGATAAGAATTGTGCTCAATAACACTCCTGACTTGAGCCTATGAAGAGATTCTATTAGAAATTGAAGAAATGTCATATATAAGGCAAAGGGGACTTAGAGAAGTTCAATTATCAAACCAGAACCATGTATCCTCCCCATTCCCCATTTCAATTCCAATTAAAGCGTAAACAACTTATCTTTGTATTAAAATTTGAATGAAAGGCCAAGAGTGCTCTTTCCTCTCTGTAAATTTCTGTAAGCAAGAATCCTTAAAATAGAACTCATTTATCATTTTGTTCTGAAGAGATTCTTTATCCTTCCAAGTCCTTTTAGCCATTTGAATAGCTTGGAAGGTATGGATTGAAGTAAAATCATGCCCTCCTTCTTGCTTCCTCCAACATAGCCTATCCCATTTAATTTGAGCTCATTTAGAGCTATCACTCTTGCCTAACTGGGGAAAGTTTCTAATGCATTTTTCAATCTCCTTGATGATTCTTTTTGGTAAGAGTATATGAGAGTTCCAATATATGTGAAGATTGTTCATAACAGAGATAATAAGATGAACTCTCCCAACTTATCAAAGTGTTATATTTTTGGCCAGGAGTTAATCATTTTTTTGTATTTCCCTAGGATCCTTAAACAATCCTAATATCTCATCTTTTTATCAAATATAAGGACCCCATGTATTTAAAAGGCATGCTATGCGTATACAGATAAAAAATTTGGTCAAAGCTTTTAGTGTTGGGGATGTATAAGGAGAAATAAATTCTACTGTTGCACATGTTGATGTTTAAGTTAAAAGACCTGAAGAAGATCATAAGAGATTGATGCAAGGTTGAGATAGAGCCTGATGTGTTCCACAACACAATTATAGATCATTTGTAAAACTCAAGTGAGTAAGAGACAACTCTTTGCATTTGTGATGGAATTTGAAATCAAAACTCCTAGCAGTATTGAAGTTTATGATCTTGTTTAGAAATTCCATAGAAATGACAAAAAGATAATGAGAGATGTAGGATCTCCTTGCCTTATTACATTAGAGCCTCTGAATTACTTAGTAGCAAGACAATTGATGAGAATACTATATGATGGAGTATAAATATAGAAGTGAATCCAGTTGATAGAGAAGTTGGGAAAACCAATCTATTCCATGCATATTAAGATAAATTTCCATTAAAGCATGCCAAAAGCTTTGGAAAAGTCTATTTTAATAACATAATTTTTAATGGATCTACCATAATTATAATCCCTCATTAACTCCTACATTAAGAGTATGTTATTAGATATTGATCTCCCAAGTATAAACACTCCTTGAGATTCATGTATAATTTGGTTCAAGGTCCCTTTTAATATGTTGGAAAGAAGTTTTGAAATCACCTTATACATAGTATTGCAATAGGATATTGGAAAAAAAATCATTAAGGAAATTTGCATTAAGAATTTTAGGAATCAAGTAGATATAAGTAGCATTAATTTCCCTTAAAATTCTTCTAAATTTCAAAATTTCCAAGACATTTTCCACAAGTAAATTCCCTGTGATATGTAAGGTTTTTTGGAACAAATAGGCGTTAAACTCATATAGAGCTATAACTTTCATAGAATTAAAACTAAAAAGCACTTATTTGATCTCCTAAGTTGAAAATGGTTGTTGGAGCTTTAATAAAGCATCCTGAAATAAGAATATAAGAGGATCAATTAACTCCACAAGCTTTTATAAGCTAGTTAAACCAGATGTACTTAAGGCTCCAAGCATGTAATATCCTGCCACCCAAAATTGTTAAGAGATTAAACTGTTAGATTGAGTCACATAAGTTATTTCATTTAAGAATTTACGAGGTGCATTTCATTCATAAGCATAATATTCGTATACACATATGAATCATGATTTAGAAAACATTGCAAGATAGTATATTGGGTATGGAACGAAAATGAATGTGATATGAATATGCATTCCCAATTTTTTACATTTTGATTTACCTATAACATGAATTTGTGGATTATAATTAGTGACTTAGGAATTTATTGTTACAACTGAGTAATTGATGAGGTGATATGTGCATCTAGTCTAAGAAAAATGTTAAAAAGTAAGACAAATTGATACATGGGAATTTAGGTTAATTTGGCCTATGAAATGGTGACATGTGGCATTGGGAATAAGTGACAAATTAAATGGATGACAAGTGGCTTAAGTATAAGTGTGACAAGTGGCCCTGTTACAACTAAGTAATTGATGAGGTGATATGTGCATCTAATCTAAGAAAAATGTTAAAAAAGTAAGACAAATTGATACATGGAAATTTAGGTTGATTTGGCCAATGAAATGGTGACATGTGGCATTGGGAATAAATGATAAATTAAATGGATGACAAGTGGCTTAAGTATAAGTGTGACAAGTGGCCCTTTAAGTTTGTGAAAAATGGCACTTTATACTTGTGACATGTGTAGTAATAGAATGGTGACTTGGGTAGTTTTATAAATGGTGGCATATATAGCCTTACAATTGGTGACATATGTAGCCTTACAAGTAGTGACATATGAAGGATTAAATGAGTGACATGTAGAGCCTAAAGTAAGTGACACATGGACCAATAGAATAGTAACATATGGTGTTGGATCCCGTATTCGGAATCCAACTACTTATACATATTCCCTCAATACGTACGCATGATTCCTTATAAACTCTTCTTGCTCTGATACCATCAATGTTGGATCCCGTTACCGGAACCCAACTACTTATACAGAACGGAAACCGAAGCAAACGGAAACGAAGGGAAGCGGAAATTTCGGATCCGAAAAACGAATGTCAACGGAGAAAACGGAATCGAATGGAAAACAAAATGCGGAAGCGCACAAATCCGAAAGTAGCGAAGCGGAAGCAAATGCAAGCGGAAGCAAGAACTAATCGAATCAAACGAACAGATTCAATCGAATATAGCGAAGTGAAATAATCGAATACGGATCACAAAGCGGAACGAATAAGCGAAAGCGGGATCGAATCGAATGCAAATCGAATACGGATAGAAAACAAAGTAAGCAAACAAATCAATTTAAACTGAAAACACCTTCCGACATCCGTGAATCAGCACAGAACAGGAAACAGAATCGCGTTGGGAATCCTAAGACGTTCCAAAATCTGATATAATTTTTTTTTCTTTTTTTTTTCTTTTTTTTTTATACATAAAAATCCAAAACTTCCAAAATTCATAACTCTTACTCCCAAACTCTAATTTTGACAAACTTAGTCTCTATAGAAAGCTTGCGGGAAGCTCTAAATCTTTCACGAAGGACATAAAACTCAATTCGACTCCTACGGGAGTCCATTTTCCGGTCAAAAATACTATCCTCTATACAAACTTATAAAAATCATAACTTAATTTTCCGAGATCGAAAAATTGCATACTTTATATCGAAATAAAGATCAAAACAAATCCTTCAATTCTCATGAAGAACATCAAAGCTCAAATAACCTCTAACTAGGTTAATTTCTCAGTCAAAGTTTTAACCATAATAAAAGTCATCAAACATAAACTTTGACTGATCATAACTTTCACTCCCGATATCGAAATATTGCAAACTTTATGTCCACAAAAATCTCTTAACATAACCTACAAGTTTCCAGAAGACCATTTTATCAAATTTTGCCTCAATCAAAAGTCAACCTTCAAAGGCCAGAAAGTCAACTATTACACAATTTTTTTTTCATATTTTCATACTTTCTCTCTTTATTTCATGATCTTCAACTTAATTTCAATCAACTCATCCACTTGATCATAGTCAAATTGTCACTCAAGGTTCGGGGTCCAACATTTCTCCCCCTCTTAAAAGAATTTCGTCCTCGAAATTCACACTTACCTAAACTCCAAGTAACTCATTCTTGCATAAATTTCTTTTTAAACACTTTCTTACTAATTTCTTTCCAAAACTCATAATTAGTCACTCTTTTATTTAATTTACTCATCACGCATATTCTCAATCTCTTCACAATTTTCATTTCCTTACATCATATACCACTCATATCATATCAACTTACTATATTCATAACTTACTGTTTCTACACTTCTGGACACAAGTCAATGGTCCAATTCGTAAGAAACCTTAGTATGATTCAATCATCGTTTAATCTGTCTCATTAAGTCATCATTCTTTCATCTATATCAAGTCATCACAATTTATCAAGAAATTCTAATCTTAAGTTCCTCAACACACTTCGAAAATCGGTCATATTCTTAACACCCAAATCAAACCAATCACTTGAATTCATCAAATAGTCATGCATATCAATTTTCAAATTCCTAAAGGCAATCATACTTCTTTCATCAAAATCAAATGATCACTTAGCACATTCTCACAAATTCACTCTTATCTTTACAAACTCGTATCAATTCCTTATTCATACTCATACGCCCAAGTAAGATCATATTACTGGGCTCTGATACCATAAATGTTGGATCCCGTATTCGGAATCCAACTACTTATACATATTCCCTCAATACGTACGCATGATTCCTTATAAACTCTTCTTGCTCTGATACCATCAATGTTGGATCCCGTTACCGGAACCCAACTACTTATACAGAACGGAAACCGAAGCAAACGGAAACGAAGGGAAGCGGAAATTTCGGATCCGAAAAACGAATGTCAACGGAGAAAACGGAATCGAATGGAAAACAAAATGCGGAAGCGTACAAATCCGAAAGTAGCGAAGCGGAAGCAAGAACTAATCGAATCAAACGAACAGATTCAATCGAATATAGCGAAGCGAAATAATCGAATACGGATCACAAAGCGAAACGAATAAGCGAAAGCGGGATCGAATCGAATGCAAATCGAATACGGATAGAAAACAAAGTAAGCAAACAAATCAATTTAAACTGAAAACACCTTCCGACATCCGTGAATCAGCACAGAACAGGAAACAGAATCGCGTTGGGAATCCTAAGACGTTCCAAAATCTGATATAATTTTTTTTTTCTTTTTTTTTTTTTTTTTTTACATAAAAATCCAAAACTTCCAAAATTCATAACTCTTACTCCCAAACTCTAATTTTGACAAACTTAGTCTCTATAGAAAGCTTACGGGAAGCTCTAAATCTTTCACGAAGGACATAAAACTCAATTCGACTCCTACGGGAGTCCATTTTCCGGTCAAAGATACTATCCTCTATACAAACTTATAAAAATCATAACTTAATTTTCCGAGATCGAAAAATTGCATACTTTATATCGAAATAAAGATCAAAACAAATCCTTCAATTCTCATGAAAAACATCAAAGCTCAAATAACCTCTAACTAGGTTAATTTCTCAGTCAAAGTTTTAACCATAATAAAAGTCATCAAACATAAACTTTGACTGATCATAACTTTCACTCCCGATATCGAAATATTGCAAACTTTATGTCCACAAAAATCTCTTAACATAACCTACAAGTTTCCAGAAGACCATTTTATCAAATTTTGCCTCAATCAAAAGTCAACCTTCAAAGGCCAGAAAGTCAACTATTACACAATTTTTTTTTCATATTTTCATACTTTCTCTCTTTATTTCATGATCTTCAACTTAATTTCAATCAACTCATCCACTTGATCATAGTCAAATTGTCACTCAAGGTTCGGGGTCCAACATATGGACTAAGGATAACATATATACCAATAGAAGTGTGACACATGAACCAACAGAATAGTGACACATGAATTAGTTTGACCTTCTTGAATTTTCTAGAGAAAATGGATGAAAAAGGAAATATATATTGGACCCCATTTTTGGAGCCCAACATCCGACATGGGATTATGAAGCTTGAGCACAGAGGAAGACTTAGAATTTGGATATTTTAAAAAAAACTTCGGAAGAAAAGGTGGGCCTCGCGAACATATGCGAGAAAACTTCAAAGACCCTTTGGGTTAATTTCGCCACTGTAACAAGTATAACTTCACCGCAGTGACGTCGAGAAAAGCAAAAAATCCTTTGGGAGAATTATGTCACAGTGAACTCTTGGCTTCGTCGTGGCGAAAATCCCTATAACAAAACCCATACCCCAGAACAACCTACCTTACTAGAATGCAAACTCAAAAACCTTTAACCACATTCATCAATTGAACCAAAATATAAAAGGGATAAGAACCTAACCACAAATAAGTTCTCAAAATCTTGATCTCATTTCTAAAAAAATACATTGTGAAAATAAGAAAATCATAGACATCCCAAATATATTTCATTTATAACAAAAGACAAAAGTTTTCCAAAGCTTTAATGGCATTTCAAGCCATAATACATCAGTTAAGATTGAGAACCAAAAATACAAAATACATTTGAACTAGCAAGACTTGAAATGCGGCTAAAGCCTTGAATTGCCAAAAAATCTAACTTAAAAATACAAAAGTATGTCAATTCGGAGTGATGTCGTAACTCTTGACCTACTCGATCTCTTACTCATCACTTGAATAGCGGGAGGAGAATGGGGGTGAGCTTAAAACTCGTGGGTAACAGATTTATAATCGAGAAATAAGAAAAAATTATTTTCAAAACTCATTGCCATTATACATTTTGGAAACCATAGTAATTTTGCATGAAAAATCACTAAACACGTATTTCTTAAAATTCTCAATTTATCAAACAATTCATAAGCAATTATAAATCATGTATGCATCAAACTTGTCAACATATCATGAGCACATAAACATATCAAAATGATTTGGGTAGATCCATGACTATGACGAACTACACATTTCCATATAATGGTCTTATGTAGTCGCAAAACTTGACGTACTATCGCAATCTCACATAGTAGTCTTGCGTAGACGTAAACATGAGGGAGTCCATGAAGGAGCTCTGTGTCACTAGCGGACAGGCGGGAGAAGCCTTTTCTTGGTCAACGTGCACGTGACATTCTTGAATAGATTACACCAAACCCATATAACATGTAATTCATGACTTAAAAACAGTTTGCTCATATGGCACATTTTGGAAACTTTTTTTTTATGCACATAAGATATTTCTAAAACCACTTTCGAAAACCTGATTACATAAACTTGCATCCTTTCAAAAAGAATCATTTTCAAAATCTTTTCAAAAATCATCAACACAATTCATGTAGCAAACATACAACAAATTTCACAATCCAATCAAAAACCAAATAAATACAACATCTATGATGCAATTGAAACCATTTAGCTTCCTTGATTCAAAGAAAACAATGAGTAGCTTATTTACTTTATCATAAACATGTACCCACCTTGAGTTCCTTGCTTATAAACTTACTTAGGGATGTCTTTTCTCTTGCTCCTCTTACCTCTCTTGCCTCACTTGATTTCCTTAAACAATAACCAAAATTCCATTCAATTTGGTTTAGAAATCAGAAAGTCATATTTCAACAATTTGGACTATTTCTTATGCTAAAACAAAAAAAAATCTATACTCGACTTTCATCCCAAAATTAAAATTCTTAAAGACTGAATTTAGACTCAATTACTTCATATAATTTGTATCTCTATGTCTCTACTTTACACCAAATCAAAAATCAATCCATTTGGACATCTACAAAAAAACGTTATGCCTAAAATACCAAAGTATGTTTATGTAGGGAAATTTGAATTCGCCACGACGAAAACCAAAAGTTCGCCTAGGCGAACTTGTCCATGTAACACCCCACTCCTGCAAGACCTGAGCCTGACATCGATTGGTGATATCCGAGTCCGTGCCCCACAAGAGTGACATGCTAGAGCACTCAATCATTCATATTTTAGTACAAATTTTTTTTGAAACCACAAACATGAAGTGTGGAAATCGATAACCAAATTGGGCCTACTTTATTTCATAAACATTTTCAATCATAACAAAACAATCAATACATAGCTCATCGAGAATTCACTTTCCACTCAGGCCCATAGCAATTACAAAATACTTTAGTCATAACGTCTTTACATTACAACATAAATACATTTTTATACACATTATGCAAAAGTTTCTAAATATGTTATTTGATACAGAATTGCAGAATTTATACAATCCAATACAAAAGGAAAAAGTACAATACAGACGCGAACTAATCCCGACCTTTATATTTTACTTATATGTTGTAAGGATATTCCCGTTTGCCTAACGGGAAATTCTTCTGAGTCCTGAAATATATTTGCAAATTTTGGGTGAGTTTTGTGAACTCAATGAGCGACCATCATTGATGGCTCACCCAGTCACATAACACATAATTCACATTTCACATTATTTCGCATTTCACATTATTTCATATTTCACATTCAATACATTTAATCATTCATTTTGTGTATATGCAGTGCATATGAAACTCACTTTCCATTTGTTTCTTTGTTGTGACTGAGTGCCTAAATTGTCCCATATAGGGCTCATTGATAACTATCCTTTATCCGCTTGGGGGATACAAGGCTCATTAAACGTTGAGCCTGAGGCTCTGAATCACTTTTGAGTCGAGACTCATTTTCACTCGCTGAGCTTTAAGCTCTGATCGTTGGCTACTTTGGTCATAATTGCCATTATATTTCATGTATTCATGTAATGGAATGCATCAATCACATTTGCATGTTCCCATTCAATCTCATTCCCATATCATCGGACCTTAGTCCTGCATTCAACATTTAGTTTAAAATCACACTTTCACTTACATGCAAATACACATTCAGAACATATTTAACAATCACATTAAGTACACTTAGTTCTTCTCATTCATATACAAGCAGCACTTCAATATGTCATCAATCATCACAATCATCGGACCTTCTTTCTGAAATCAACAATCAAGACACATTCATATCAACATTCAACAATCAATTAATACAAAAATCAAACAAACAAACAATGAAATGAGACCATCTAGGTCTACTCACAATACGCTCCAGTTTAGCATTTACTTCAAAATTCTAGAAATGTCTGAATGCAAACGTTCTAACCTGCACAGTTCATTTGTGCACATGTATGAAACGAATTATGTACAATGCATGTTCATGACAATCCCGAGTATCTTTCCTTTAATTTCATCACAAAATCATTCACATATCAAAACTCATCTAAGTATAATTTATACTTAGGTTTATGCCTCACTAAAACCATTAAAATCACATTTCATTGTCAGTGAATCACTTCTGATTTTTCCAAGACACCCCTTTCGGGTCTACTATTCACTTTCAATCAGAAAGTGAAACTGATGAAATTTGGTCATACTCTCTTCTAAAAAAGTGTTCCTCCATGTCTTACCTTTCCATTGATACTAAAATCACTCAATTTGGTTTAGTAATTTGGAAGATATGCCTCAAACATTATCGGGTTGTTCATATTCAAAAATATTGTACTATGCACAACTTCTATCAAGAAATTCAATATCTTAGAGACTCATAGTTATACTTCTTGAGAAAATTTGTAGACCTATATCTCTACGTTACTCCAAATCAAAATTCATCTCATTTGGAATCCTATAGATCTAGATATAATCAAAATATTGAGGGGTGTTTAATAAAACAAAACCAGTTCATACACTTCCAACCGATACCCTTACTTTGATTCAATCAATCATTCTCAATTCAATTCTGAATACTAAAAATTTTTATGAAGATGTAGGAAAATGTCTTAAGAATCTAATTCTTCAAAAATCAGGTCATTTGGAAGTCGTATGAAGAAGTTATAGCTAAAAACTGTCGGATGTTCATCAACCTCTCAAAACATCAAAGTTACTATCGTGCAATTTGCAAGATAGTAACTTTGATTTTTTGAGAGGTTGATGCAAGATAGTAAATTTGATTTTTTGAGAGGTTGATGAACATCTGATAGTTTTTATTGCACGATAGTGACTTTGATGTTTTGAGAGGTTGATGAACATACGATAGTTTTTAGCTATAATTTCTTCATACATGATAGCGATTTTCGCTATCAAATTTTTGAAGTCACCATCGTGGTTTTGCATGACGGTGCTTTTTGGCTAACCTTCAATGTGTTGGGACCCGATCCGAAAACCAGATCCCAACCGGAGAGACGGAAAAAAAATGAACGAAAGCAATATCAAATCAAAGGAACACAAGGCGGAAGCAAAATCACATACGAATCAATTGTCAAATCGGATAAATCGAATCCAAAGGCGAATCGAATAACACAAAGCGGAAGCAACAAATCGATTAACAAATTCGCGAAGCAATGACAGATCAAAGATCAAAAGCGAAACAAATACGAAGTGGATCAATCGAACTGAAACATATTTGACATTCGAGAACTCAATAGCGAAGAAAACGTTTGCGTTGGAAACCTTAGACTTAAACTGTCCAAAATCTGGTATAAATTTTTTTTTCCTTTTCTTTTCTCTCTTTTCTCATTCCTCAATCCAAATACATTCATATACAGTCGCACTATCCAATGTCCAATACACGTTCATTCACATTTTTTCATATACAAATCATGCTTATATCTCAATTGAACATACAAAATTTATATAACATATCCATGTGCAATACCATAACTCAATAGCCTCATCAAAATCTCATAATTCAATTACAATTTATACACCATTTCATAAATCAAAGCTTTATACAAAACATAGTGGCATTTTCAAGCCTTATACATTACCCATAACCCTAAACCAAAGTACACAATACACAACAATTTTAGACTTCAAAGAACCATCTAACTTAACAATAATACAATAAAAACACATGCAAATGTAAATCTTCACTTTTCTTTACCCGATCTTCTTCTCATCACCGTGGATGGGAATGAAGGGGTGAGCTTATAACTCGTGGGTAACGTTTATAACAAAAATAAGCAAAACCTTTTAAAAATGCTTTTCTTTTCTTTTCTTGCAGAAACTTTGTTTGAAACCCATAATGCACATTTTCAAAAGTTCTTTTCTCGCAGTGGTCGAAATCACAATTTTCAAAACATGAATACATCAATCATAACACTTCACAATACAAATGCACACATAACGGCTCGAGAGTTCCTTAAACACAACGAATAAACCGAAGTTTATCGTAAACACAACGAGTTCAATTTCTCAGGATCTCGTGACCTCTAACGGGCAGCCGAGAGAAGGCTAAGGGTCATCGTGCACGAGACTAACGAAATAGGTTCTCTCTTACCCAATCACAATCACATAATCATGCTTAAATCAGTTTATCGAATGCTCCTTTCCGAATATACGAAATGCCATGGAATTTTTTAGGCATAACACAAATGTATTTTGCAATTCATCAAAAGTTCATGCATTGAATCAATAATGATTTTTCAAATCATTCATACAATGATGCAACATTTATGATGCACTTGAAATCAGAAAATCTCTTTGTTTAAGGAAAGCAGTAGTGGCCTATAAATCTATTATAAACAGGTACCTACCTCGAATCAATGCTAGAAGCTTGTCCTTAGCTTCAATTTGACCATTTCTTCTTTTATTCTCCCAATTGAGAATTCCCTACACCAATGTCACACCAATTCGACCTCATAAATAACATAATCCTTAAAATTAAACTTAGAAAACACTAATTCCATATATAATCAAGCAATGTAAATCACCAATTTTCAAAAACCCCAATTCATAAAATTGGGCATAACCCTAATTAATTTCCATCCAAAATTGATCCCATTAAAACATGTAATCTCCAAAATTGACTTTAGAATTCACAGACCCATACCAATTCCAAGGTATCTAAACCAAAAACTCTCTAAAAGATCAAAGATCGAAAATCGACTCTTACCTTCATCTTCCCCAATTTCGGATTTTTTTGGTTCATGATGGAGCTCTCTTCATTCTCCACCTTTTTCTCTCTTGAATCAACATAGAAAGCTTGCTTGAAGACCCCTAAAAATCAAACCCTAGCTCTCTCTCTTTTCTTTTTCTTCACTCATCCGAAAGCTTGCTCTCCCTTCTCTCTTCTTTCTCTTGTTCTTTTTCTTCTTTTGTTTCTGTCAATTATCCTGCATTCTCTCCTTATAAAGGACCACAATCTTGCCATGTCATTAAATAACCGAGGAATGACCCATATGCCCCTCCATTTAAGCCTATAAACTTAACCCTTTAAGTAAACTTCCAAAATTTCCCCTTCCTTTTTGCCTTAAAAACTTTATAGAAATGTCCCTCTATGTCTTACGAATCCATCGCTTTAAGAATCGGATCGATCGGAGCTCTATAGCTCAAGATATCTCAAAAATATTGAAGTCTGTTCTTCAGACCCGAGGCTGAACACTACACCTAACTTCCGACCCGAAATTGGAAGTCTTAGAGGCTAAATTGTAGCTCAGATGCTTCATAACATTTGTAGCCCCATGTCTCTATTTTAATTAACAACAAAATAATCAACTCAATTGGAACTCTACCGATCGAGATATCTCCAAAATACTAAACACTGTTCAGCCATTACAACACCGAGACTAAACACTACACCGAAATTCTGACCTAAAATTGAAAGTCTTAGAGTCTAAATTGTAGCTCGGATCCTTCATAATATTTGTAGCCCCATGTCTCTATTTTAATTAGAAACAAGAATCAAATCAATCGGAGCTCTATAGCTCGATATATCTCAAAAATACCAAACACTATTCAAAATTTTACAACCGATCAGCTCACTTTCATCTGAGCTATCTTTCTCCATTTAATTCCAAAACTGACCTATCTAGTATGGAAAGATAGAAAAATGTCTTAGAAATCCAACGCTTCACAAATCGGGTTGATCGGAGGTCGGACGAAGAAGTTATGGCCAAAAGAGTGGAGGGAGGGAGGTCGGCTGAAACTCTACTCCGCGGGCCGATCGACCAACCACGAAGCGAATTTAAGACGCCATGTGCCGCTCGTTCTTGAAAGCGATTGGCCACGCGATCTGACTTCTAAACTTCAAACTTTCATATCTTTTGACTCCGAACTCCAAATTTTGCAAACTTGGTTCCATTGGAAAGCTAAAAGAGAGATCTACTATTTTCAAGTAGGACTCAAAAGCAAGCTCGGTCTCTAAAGGGGTCAAAAGTTTGCTACAAGGTGACCGATCGATAAACTCCTCAACAGTACCAAAACTTGTAAACATCATAACTTTTGATCCAGAACTCCAAATTTGACAAACTTGGTGTCTATGGAAAGCTAAAAGAACCCTATACAACTTTTGTGAAGGCTTTAAAAATCAGATCGACCTCTAAATGGATCAAAAACTCCACACAAAGTGATTGGTCGATCAGCTTCACACTAAACAACATCAGAACTTCTAACAATCTTAACTTTCTACTCCCTTGTCCAATATTTTCGTGCTTTATATCAATCGAAAGATAAAAACAAGCTCTACAATGTTCATGAAGGACTCCAAAGCAAATTCAACCTCTAGCTAAGTCAATTTTTTAATCAAAGTTTCTGCCCTGTTAGCAATCACCCAAGCAATATCCAAATTTCACATTATCATATCTTTCAACCTCCACAACCAAGAATCGCATATTATACATCACTTTAAAGCTCTTATAATTCTCTATAACTGTCACATAAACTATTTACTCCAATTCAAACCCCATCAGTACAGCGATCGGATACTTCATAGTATTTTTCCAAAACAACACCAAATACACTTAACTTCGAAAACTCATAACTTTTGATTCCGATATCGAAAACTGTCAAACTTTATGGCTACAGAATGCTCTCAACATAATCTACAAATTTCATGAAGATCATTTCCTCAAATCTGCCTAAATCAAAAAGTCAACTCTTTACTTCAAAAAGTCAAACTTTCTAATTTCTTCAAAATTTTACACTTTCACTTTCTATTTCTTGATTTCAACCTCCATTTCAATCATCTCATCCACTTAAACTTTCATAACCAAAGCTAATCTTCAAAGTCATCAAAACTGATAAATTCTTTTTCTCATCAATTTCCTCAAGGCATAAAAATTATGTAACACAATTCATATCTGAAAACACTCATTGAATTCATTTTAATATTTCTAATTTCCACCGAATGTTCGGGGTCCAACAATTCTTCCCCTCTTAAAAGAATTTCGCCCTCGAAATTCCTATCTGAATAATCACCAAGTAACTTATTCTCTCAATTAATTTCTTCAAAATAATCATATTCAATCACTTTCTTAACTAATTCCTCATCATACACATTTCTCAACTTACTCACAATTTATCACTTCTTGTATCAAATATCACCAATATCATATCATATCAATATTTCTTATGATTTACAAGTCAATGGTCCAATTCTTAATAACCTTAATATGGACCAATACCATTGAATTTAATCCTTTTGAACTTCCATATATATATCTATATCTCTATCATTCAACTCATCTTTCACGTATCCTATATTACATCTCACATATATATATCCGAAAGGAATTCATCCAAATTCATCGTGAAATTCGAACCTTAATCTCCATTATCACATTCTTTTATCATCAATCACGCTTTTGACACCCTAATCAAAACATTCTTATACTCCAAATACATGTTAGGTCATTCACATCAATATCACATTCTCACTAATTCAATCATATTCATTCACTAACTCTTATCATCTTCTTATGCAAATCACTCATACACATACGCCCATGTAAGATCCTATAACCTGGCTCTGATACCATAACTGTTGGGACTCGATCCGAAAACTGGATCCCAACCGGAGAGACGGAAAACGAAAACGAACGAAAGCAATATCGAATCAAAGGAACACAAGGCGAAAGCAAAATCATATACGAATCAATTGTCAAATCGGATAAATCGAATCCGAAGGTGAATCCAATAACACAAAGCAGAAGCAACAAATCGATTAACAAATTCACGAAGCAACGACAGATCAAAGATCAAAGCGAAACAAATACGAAGCGGATCAATCGAACTGAAACATATTCGACATCCGAGAACTCAATAGCGAAGAAAACGTTTGCGATGGAAACCTTAGACTTAAACTGTTCAAAATCCGGTATAAATTTTTTTTCCTTTTCTTTTCTCTCTTTTCTCATTCCTCAATCCAAATACATTCATATACAATCGCACTATCCAATGTCCAATACATGTTCATTCACATTTTTCCATATACAAATCATGCTTATATCTCAATTGAACATACAAAATTTATATAACATATCCATGTGCAATACCATAACTCAATAGCCTCATCAAAATCTCATAATTCAATGACAATTTATACACCATTTCATAAATCAAAGCTTTATACAAAACATAATGGCATTTTCAAGCCTTATACATTACCCATAACCCTAAACCAAAGTACACAATACAAAACAATTTTAGACTTCTCAGCAACCATCTAACTTAATAATAATACAATATAAACACATGCAAACAGAAATCTTCACTTTTCTTTACCCGATCTTCTTCTCATCACCTGTGGATGGGAATGAAGGGGGGTGAGCTTATAGCTCATGGGTAACAGTTTATAACAAATAAATAAGCAAAACCTTTTTAAAATGCTTTTCTTTTCTTTTCTTGCAGAAACTTTGTTTGAAACCCATAATGCACATTTTCAAAAGTTCTTTTCTCGCAATGGTCGAAATCACAATTTCCAAAACATGAATGCATCAATCATAACACTTCACAATGCAAATGCACACATAACGGCTCGAGAGTTCCTTAAACACAACGAATAAACCGAAGTTTATCGAAAACACAACGAGTCCGATTTCTCAGGATCTCGTGGCCTCTAACGGGCAGCCGGGAGAAGGCTAAGGGTCATCGTGCACGAGACTAATGAAACAGGTTCTCTCTTGCCCAATCACAATCACATAATCATGCTTAAATCAGTTTATCGAATGCTCCTTTCCAAATATACGAAATGCCATGAAATTTTCGAGGCATAACACAAATGTATTTTGCAATTCATCAAAAGTTCATGCATTGAATCAATAATGATTTTTCAAATCATTCATACAATGATGCAACATTTATGATGCAATTGAAATCAAAAAATCTCTTTGCTTAAGGAAAGCAGTAGTGACTTATAAATCTATTATAAACAGGTACCCACCTCGAATCGATGCTAGAAGCTTGTCCTTAGCTTCAATTTGACTATTTCTTCTTTTATTCTCCCAATTGAGAATTCCCTACACCAATGTCACACCAATTCGACCTCATAAATAACATAATCCTTAAAATTCAACTTAAAAAACACTAATTCCATATATAATCAAGCTATGTAAATCACCAATTTTCAAAAACCCCAATTCATAAAATTGGGCATAACCCTAATTAATTTCCATCCAAAATTGATCCCATTAAAACATGTAATCTCCAAAATTGGCTTTAGAATTCACAAACTCATACCAATTCCAAGGTATCTAAACCAAAAACTCTCCAAAAGATCAAAGATCGAAAATCGATTCTTACCTTCATCTTCCCCAATTTCAGATTTTCTTGGTTCATGATGGAGCTCTCTTCATTCTCCACCTTTTTCTCTCTTAAATCAACATAGAAAGCTTGCTTTAAGACCCCTAAAAATCAAACCCTAGCTCTCTCTCTTTTCTTTTTCTTCACTCATCCGAAAGCTTGCTCTCCCTTCTCTCTTCTTTCTCTTGTTCTTTTTCTTCTTTTGTTTCTGTCAATTGTCGTGCCTTCTCTCCTTATAAAGGACCACAATCTTGCCATGTCATTAAATGACTGAGGAATGACCCATATGCCCCTCCATTTAAGCCTATAAACTTAACCCTTTAAGTAAAATTCCAAAATTGCCCCTTCCTTTTTGCCTTAAAAACTTTATAGAAATGTCCCTCTATGTCTTACGAATCCATCGCTTCAAGAATCGGATCGATCGGAGCTCTATAGCTCAAGATATCTAAAAAATACTAAAGTATGTTCTTCAGACCCGAGGCTGAACACTACACCTAACTTCCGACCCGAAATTAGAAGTCTTAGAGGCTAAATTGTAGCTTGGATGCTTCATAACATTTGTATCCCCATGTCTCTATTTTAATTAGAAATAAGAATCAACTCAATTGGAACTCTACCGATCGAGATATCTCCAAAATACTGAACACTGTTCAGCCATTACAACACCGAGACTGAACACTACACCGAAGTTCCGACCTGAAATTGAAAGTCTTAGAGGCTAAATTGTAGCTCAGCTCCTTCATAACATTTTTAGCCCCATGTCTCTATTTTAATTAGCAATAAGAATCAAATCAATCGGAGCTCTATAGCTCAATATATCTCAAAAATACCGAACACTATCAAAAGTTTACAACCGATCAGATCACTTTCATCTCTGCTATCTTTCTCCATTTAATTCCAAAACTGACCTATCTAGTATGAAAAGATAGAAAAATGTCTTAGGAATCCAACGCTTCAAAAATCGGGTCGATCGGAGGTCGGACGAAGAAGTTATGGCCAAAAGAGTGGAAGGAGGTCGGTCGGCTGAAACTCTACCCCGCGGGCCGATCGACCAACGCCCGAGCGGGTCGCTCAGGCACGCACGAGCGCTTGCTGCCGAGCGATTGGCCACGCGATCCGACTTCTAAACTTCAAATTTTCATATCTTTTGAATCTGAGCTCCAAATTTCGTAAACTTGGTACCGTTGGAAAGCTAAAAGAGAGATATACCATTTTCAAGGAGGACTCGAAAGCAAGCTCGGTCTCTAAAGGGGTCAAAAGTTTGTTACAAGGTGACCGATCGATAAATTCCTCAACAGTACCAAAACTTGTAAACATCATAACTTTTGATCCAGAACTCCAAATTTGACAAACTTGGTGTCTACAGAAAGATAAAAGAACCCTATACAACTTTTATGAAGGCTTTAGAAATCAGATCAACCTTTAAATGGGTCAAAAACTCCACACAAAGTGACTGGTCGATCAGCTTCACACTAAACAACATCAAAACTTCTAACAATCATAACTTTCTACTCCCTTGTGCAATATTTTCGTGCTTTATATCAATGGAAAGATAAAAACAATCTCTACAATGTTCATGAAGGACTACAAAGCAAATTCAACCTCTAGCTAAGTCAATTTTTCAATCAAAGTTTCTGCCCTTTTAGCAATCACCCAAGCAATATCCAAATTTCACATTATCATATCTTTCAACCTCCACAACCAAGAATCGCATATTATACATCACTTCAAAGCTATTCTAATTCTCTATAACTATCACATAAACCATTTACTCCAATTCAAACCCCATCAGTACAACGATCGGATACTTCATAGTATTTTTCCAAAACAACACCAAATACACTTAACTTCGAAAACTCATAACTTTTGATTCTGATATCGAAAACTGACAAACTTTATAGCTACAGAAAGCTCTCAACATAATCTACAAATTTTATGAAGATCATTTCCTCAAATCTGCCTAAATCAAAAGGTCAACTCCTTATTTCAAAAAGTCAAACTTTCTAATTTCTTCAAAATTTCACACTTTCACTTTCTATTTCTTGATTTCAACCTCCATTTCAATCATCTCATCCACTTAAACTTTCATAACTAAAGCTAATCTTCAAAGTCATCAAAACCGATAAATTCTTTTTCTCATCAATTTTCTCAAGGCATAAAACTTCTGTAATACAATTCATATCCGAAAACACTAATTAAATTCATTTTAATATTTCTAATTTCCACCGAAAGTTCCGGGTCCAACTCAATGTCACCCTCATACTTTTACATGATGGTGCTTTTGGCCTAAAGTCTTAGAAGTCATCTTCATGTTTTTGTACGACGATGCTTTTCCACTTCTTCTTCTTCTTCACAGACATCCTAATTTCTAAATTCTATAACTTTTGATTCAAAACTCCAAATTTTACAAACTTTATATCAATAGAATGATAAAATCACGATCTACAACTTTAATGAAGACTATTTTGTCAAAATATGCCTAGATCAGTACAGTAAATTCATGGAAGTTTCGGATCAAAATTTCAACACTGTCACTATTTATTCCCAGAAAATTTTCAGACTTCCATTTTTTAAAAAAATCCAACACTTCTATTTTTATTCTAGTCAATTCCACTTCATTTCACTAAACTCATTCACCACAATCCACACTACCTCTAAAACACGAAATTAATCAATTTCTATCAAGATTATCAAAAATTCAGATATCCATTTTCATCCTCTCTCTACTGCCATTTTTTAATGTAAATTTTTCAATTAATCAATTCAATTGATCACTCAAAACCATTCTAACTCACCTTTAGCTTATCAACACTCACCAATCAAAACTCCAAGATTCAATCAGAATTCATTTCTACTGACTCACAACAAACCAAAGTATACTAACACTAAAAATAGAGTAATTTCAGTTAAACTCAAATTTTAGCACTTTTCAATTTTTCTGACTTATTCATTATCAGCAAAAACTCATTTCAATATAACTTTTACAGTAACCTCATAGTTCCCCAAACATTGTATCTCTCAAGCTTGTTCCCTTAAATCCAAACTCATTAAAAATCGCCTCTGTTAATACTTCAAAAATTCTCAAGCATGAACAGTACATCACAACCATATACATGATCTTCCAAACAATGACAGAACACATATTTCTTCATCAACTTACGTAAATTTCCATATTTCTCAGCCCATAATCCATTCAACATAGTGTTAAACAATTTCTAATTTTCAATTCAATCATCTATTTATCCATCATCGAAACGTCAATCCTCAAACCCATGCATGCATGTATATATATATTACACCAGAAAATAACCATCATCAGAACTATTTACTTGATTCAGTTCTTAAATTCCAGTATAGAGAATAACTCAGCAACCAAAAAACACAATCACTTGCTATTCGGTGATGAACAAAACCAAGAAGAGAATATGACAAATTATCAAAAGTTAAATAACCTCTTCCCACAGCCTACTAGCACATGTGTCATTTATCACCACAGATATAAATCACTTGTTACTTGATTTTTTTTAATCACATGTCACTCTAAAATTGATCCAAAAATCAATATTTTTCCAAAATTTATCAAAAATTCCAAAACAATACTAACAGTCTCCAAATAAATTTTTACCACCAATAAGTCACAACTTACATTTTAAATCACATTATTCAGTCATTTATACCCGAAATTATTCATGAATGCATGTACAATTATTTTCATGTGCAAAAAAATTCACTATTTATGTTGGGCAATGTCTCCGCAACCCAACTCTGTTGCGAATATCATACTACTTGAGCGTATAATCCTGTAGGTTTATTTCCAAATAAAATCCTTATTAAACATCATCCCACAAGGGTGGCGTGCCCATGACAAACAAACATCAAAACAAACTTATTACCTTAATGTTGGATCCTATCTCTAAATGTGAAGTCCAGCTCTTGCTGAAAGATCATAAGACTCTCATATATTTACTTCATCATACTCGTTAATAGGTTACATACAAATGATCATTATATATACATTTCAATACCCTGAAAGCAAAAGGGTTTTACAATGCTATAATGGCTTTTCAAGCCGCCTTACAATATAATATGAAAGCGAAATAAAATACCAAATAAGCAAATTCGGAGTGATGCCTTGACTCTCTTTCACTCCATCACTTGCTCATAACCTGGAGGTGGGGATGGGAGGGGTGAGCTTAAAAAATAAGTTTATAACTGAGAAACAAGCAAAAACCATTCAAAAGTTCATTTTCATAGAAAGTTCTTATTGAATCATAAAATTAATGTTTTTCAAACTTCTTGTCATGGAATCAAAATCACAACAGCATAATTCATGCATTTTTCCACTTGGTCACAATTCATAAACACATAAGCATATCAACTATCTCGAGGGTTCCGTGGAACAAAATAGAGAAACCAACGTTTACTTCGTGAACGAAACGAGTCAATTTTTTGGATCTCGTGGGCCACAAGTAAGTAGCCAGGAGAAAGCTGTATGTCGACGTGCAAGTGATTACGAAACGGTTCCTCTCTCGCCCAAACAAAGCACATACGCAATGTTCAAAATCATTTTATCAAAATGAAATGCTTTCATACTTTTCATATTCTTTTTCTTCTTTCCATTCAAACCAAAATGCCATGACACAATTCCATGACATAACATGTTCATATATCACAATGCATTTTTGCATATTCACAACAATTCAAATCCAATCCATGAAGCATATACACACATATAAGCAATTTCTTCAAATCATTTGAAAACAGTATATGCACATTTATGAAGTACTTGAAATCATTTTACTCTCTTGATTTGGGGAAAACTTTAATGGCTCATTATTTAATTATAAACATGAAACCCACTTGATTTCTTTGCTTATAACTTGCTCAAAGATGCCTCTCCTCTTACTCCTTTTGCCTTCCTTGAGTCCCTTTATCAATAACAAAAATCTCCCTCAAAAGGATTTTCAATTGAAATTCTTCAAAACACAATGACTAAAATTGGTTGTAGAATACTTAAACCCAAGTCTTCCCTAAACTCTATGAACTAAAATCCTTCCAAAAATTCAAAAGATTTAAAATGATCTACCTCCATTCTTCACCAAATGAAGGGATCTTTAACTCAAAGGGAAGCTCTTCCCTTCCTCTACTTGTTTCCTTTCTTGATTAACTTCGAAATCTCTCTTGTAGGCTAAGGAAATTGAAACCCTAGCTTGTTTTCTCTTCTTTCCCTCTTTCTCTTCTTCTCTTTGTACTTCTCTCTTTTTTTCATGACATTCTCTCTCTTTTCTCTAGAATTTTCGTTCTTCTCTTCTACTTCTCCCCCCATTTACGTTTGTCTTCTTTATTTATAGGCAAGACAACACTTCTTCTTCCAATTATGCCCTTAATGAGTCCAAAAAGTCCATTTTATCCTTTCTTATAGGCTTACGTCCTGTTAAACTTAAGTGTCTTGCCAAAAACACCCTTGAACCTTCTAACATAACATTTTCTTCTAGAAAAAATTTCTCTATTGTCTTACGTTTCCAACGACACTAAAAGCATTCAATTTGGTTTAGTAGTGTAAAAGTTATACTCCAATATCTTTGGACTGCTTTTATTTCGAGACAGTACCCTATACTCAACTTCTATCTAAAAATTGAAACTCTTAGATTCTGATTCAAAATTTGATTTCTTCATATAATTTGTAGCCTATGTTTCTAGTTTATTCCAAATCAAAAAACATCTCATTTGGACCTCTACATATCAAGATATCATCGAAATACTGAAGTATGTTCAGTAAAACATCCAACTTATATTCTTCCAACCGAACCCCTCATTTTTTTTAATCAATATTTTTCAATTCAATACATAAGCTATCAATTTTAGTTTAGATGTATAAAAATTCAATAGGAGTTATTGCTTTAAGAATCACCTCATTCGGAGGTCGGATGACAAAATTATAGCCAAAAGAATCCAACATGTTAATGTCTTTAATCAATTTGTATCTCTCATGGCACAATTGTCATAAATTTTTCTACAGATGTCGGATTGAGTTCGTTCTTAATCAGTTGAAAGAAAACTTCTATATCTATAACTTTTATGAAGTCCACAAAACAAAATTCGGCCCCTAAAAGGATCAGAAATAGGACATAATATGACGATACAAACTAAGACGATGAACAGTAACTTCGTCTTAGTTTTAGATGAATAGTACTTCATCTTAATTTTGGATGAACAGTAATTCATCTTAGTTTGGATGAATAGTACTTCATCTTAGTTTGAATGAGCAGTACTTTGTCTTAGTTTCGGATAAAATATACTTCGTCTTAGTTTTAGATGAACAGTAACTAAGTCGAAGCAATATTACAACTTGTAATGCTCATATCTCTCAACTCCGACATCTAAAATTTACAAACTTTATACCATTGGAAAGCTAGAAAGATCATCTACAACTTTTATTAACTTAAAAACAATTTCTGCCTCTATAAGGGTCAAAATTCCAAATCAATGTGGATGTCCTGAAAGTTCCATCCTAAACAGGACGGTGCGACATTACAACTTGTAATGCTTGTATATCTCAACTCTGACATCCAAAATTTACAAAATTTATACCGTTGGAAAGCTGGAAACATAAGTTACAACTTTCATGAAGAAAATTTTATCAAAATCTCTCTAGATCAACCTAGAAAATTCATAGAACTTTCAGATCAAAAATCCAACTCTCCACTACTATTCATTCCCAAAATTTTTAGACTTCAAATTTTCAAAAACTAACATTTCAAACTTTTATTTCAGGTTTTTCTACTCCATTTCAATCAACTCATTCACCATAAGTTCATACAACTCCAAAATATACAAGTTTAGTCAAAAAAAATCATCAAAACCTAAAATTCATAACCTGTATTTTCAACTTTCATGCTCAAACACTATTCTTTCTCTCAACTTTCGTTTACACAATCTTTCTCACTCTAGACCATCATCTTACAATTGTTTTTCAACTCAAAAACCATTCTATTGGTTATCTCTAACACTCACATATTCAAATATACTCATCATCAACTTACTACATTCACTATCTTAATCTTGCATATCATTTCAAATTCAAGAATTCTCCTTTTCTTCACTCATAACTAACTACTAATAATTTCTCATTTAATAGTTCTAACTTTCAAGAAAAGTACGAGGTCCAACAATTTATGCGTATGTGTATTCTATATTATGCATGAGCATGGAAATGCCTTTCTAAACTCTCATTGGTCACTCATATTTACTATTCTAACCTTCCCGCAAGTAACGGGATGTTACAAGAGACATGTTCCGAGAACATGTTTTGCCATTTTTTCCAATTTTTAACTTCCCACCTTTTACATATAACCCATCTTAAACCTAAACCACCACTTTTACTTCATTTTCAACTTCATTTTTAACTTCATTTTAACCCAATATCATTGACAAACCCATTCATGATCTATCTTTGATCATTAACCCAAAAACGTAAAACATTAACTCATACCATTCATCAACAACTTTCTACCCACATTCAACCTTGTTTTTCACTTCCAACTATCATTAAATGTGCTTCATCTAACAATCAAGAAAGATTAATGCTTATACTTACTTGTTTTCGCTTCAAATTCTTCAAACTCTTCAAGATCTCCCAAAAACCCTAGCTTTTCGCCTCTTTTCCTCTCTTCCACGATTTCTTTTTCAATTTAAAGCAAGACAACAACTTCTTCTTCTTTTATAACCTTAATGATTATAAGATGACTCTTTTGCACTTCCATTTATGCCTTATAATCCTCATCCTTAAGTGACTTGGCAATTTTACCCTTTAGGTTATACACTCTTAACACTTTAATTTAACCAACCTAAGCAATAAAATCCTAATAACATTGACATGTTAATTACTCCAAAATATTTAATCTATCAAGACCTCCAAAAATTATTCAAATCATGCTTAATAAAATCAATAAAACAATTTGGGGCCCAACAATATAAGTGAGAGTGAAGGTCGGCCATAAGGTTAGAAGAGGGAGAAAAACGAAAATGAGAAGAGAAGGAGAGAAAAAGGGGAAGAGAAGAGGAGGAGAAGAGGAGAGGAAAGAAGTTATTAAGGTAAGTTGAAATTTTGGTTTCAATTTCATCTTTTTTTTTTGATCTATTTTTCATATTCTTATAACACGAATTTAAAGACACTCAAAGAATGAAAGTTGTAGATATAGGTCTTAACTTGACCTCTATGAAAGTCACTTGACAAAATAGTGACTAGAGCTCAAGTTATGCTTGTTTTCCTAATACTACCTGTGATAGACTCCTGTGCAGGAACCTTATATTATTTCCTAATTTTTTAGGACCTTAGAGTCCGAATTAGTGAAAGTATAAAACATGAAAAATGATTATTGATGTCTTATTAATGCTTATATGAAAAGGATTTGTTAGGAGATATATTGATAATGATTTAATGAGGGTGATAAAAATATTGGTTGCTAGTCTATTTCTTACCAGAAACAGGACATAATTTGGATGGAGATTATATTTTAAAAGGAGATGTTGTTTGTATAATTTTTCAATATGTTAAGACTAATGGAAGTCTAGTTTTTAAAGGCATAAGAATCATGGTATTTGGAATTTTGTAGAGAGCTATGATTAAAAGAAGACAACTTGTTCACAACAGAACATTAGGAAGAAAAGGATGTAAAAATTACACATAAGGTTAGGTTAGCTTGATGGTTGAGGAGACATTGAGCTGAATTAGTAAGTGAATTATTGACCTATTGACAAATTTTAGAATAACATTTATGATGATTGATTAGGGATGAATTTGGTTGTGGTGGTGATGAATATGAGATACATGTTTGAGTAGTAAATATATTGTATATTTGTATGTATAAAGGCTCGGGAGCTGTAGATCAAGGAGCTCATACCAAGGATTGTTGAAGTCAAGGAAGTGTACATCTTCTTTTAAGGTGAGTTGGGGAAACCATATCTCTAAAATAGGATTAGGACATCCCAAGACATGCATGATGACTTGTATATCAATTTTGAACCTAGGCAATACATAGTAAAATTGAATCTCAAATGGATGCTAGTATATTTGTATATTTAATAAATGATATTGTTTTGAATAACTTTTTGCACTTAGAGTGTGACTAATGTTTTTCTTACGTATTTTAAGAAATGATATTGTTTTCAACAAATCTGCACTTGAAGTGCAAAGGACAATGTTTTATTTTATGAAACTAAATTTTTGAACAACTTTGCATTTGGAGGGTAAAAGGTGACTTTTATTGCATGAAATAATGTTTTCAAATTTACATATGCATAATCGATGCATGTATACTGCGTGTATTTGCTCTCTTTTGGCTTAGAGCCATAGTACAGTTCCATTTTATTGGTTGGACCGATAAATAAAAGCATAGTGCCTTACTTGATTTTTGTACTTAATATTTGCATTTGATTTTTATGATTGGTGAGATAACGATCAGCTAATCATGTGTTAGGCACAACAGATTAAGCGATCCCTGTACCATTGACGCTAATACATAAAAGTCAAGTCCCTATATCGACACCTTCTACGAGACTTGCAAGTGATTCCACACCTAGGGTTTGGTTACCAATGAGGTCATCACCTAGAGTCATGACACTCTTGTCGACTGTAGTCTAGACTCACTACGGATGAAAGTCGAGCCAACACCAGGAATCGGTGGGTGTGCACACTAGTTTAGCTTACTAGTGGCGACATATATGATTGTTTTGGCCTATTCTAAGATTTGTTTTCCTGATGAGATTTGATTTATATATTTGATGCTTTTCTGTTTTTGTGCACTGGAACTGGAACCTATGTTCACTAGATGAGTGATTAATATGCTAGGCTTATGTGGTTCCTAACTAGTATATATTGAGTCATTGGCTTAGCGTATGTGTTTCTATATTATACATGTTCACTTCATAAATGTTATATATATGCTAGATGCAAGAAAAACCTGTCCTTAGGTTATCTAGATTGTCTTGGCGTGTATTGAGTTCTTTTTGCGATATTTGTTTTTCCTCCTCACTGAGTATATAGTGTATTCACCCCCTCCGCTTTGCAACCATGCAGGATAATTTGGTGAGCTTGAAGCTCTGATTGTATCATGTGATCTTTTGACATTTTTATGGCATTATTGCACATGGGTAGTCTTTGTTTTGTACTTTTGTTGTATAGTGGCTCATGAACTATTTTTATTAAGTTGGTTATGTTGATATGTTTTATGATTTTGTAAATTAACTTTTGACTATCCTGTGGTTTGTAAATGACCTTATGTGTGAACTTTTTATACTGTTGTTGAGATTGCTCTTAAGTGGACTTAAAAGTCCAGAAGTTGTGGTAGAGTTTTAAATGTGAATATAGAAGCATGTTTAAAATTGATTTATAAGTATTTTAATTAAGTTTTGTTATTTTAATTAAGTTTTGAGATTTTAAAAATACAACCATTGTGTTGTCCAAATGTTTTTAAAGAATATTCAGTTAGCTTTGAATAATCAGGTTAAGGGGATGGTGAGTATCCTTAGCATGGGTATGCGGTAGTTGTTATATGCTTGATGTGATTTTGGGTCATGACAAAGAAAGTTCTCAAAGTAACTGAAAATCATATTCTTCAAGCAGGATCTATCAACCACCATTTGATTAATACAATCCAGAAGATAGTTGATCTTGTTAGCATTACTCCTTGCTAAGAAATAATTATGGAAGGATTTGCTATTGAAATCTCCCTTTCTCAACCATATTACTCTAGGTTTTTGCATAAGCAGAGAATGGTGATCCTAGAGAGTTTTTTATAGTGCTTCAATTTCTTAACTTCAATAATCTTATACACAATGCTATCGGGCTAATGCTAACATACCTCTTGAGCTTTCTTTATATCCTTATCAGCATCATAAAGCTTAACAAAGGTTGTGGATTAATTAGCTTTATGAAAAATCTTAAGCTTATTTTTTGGAATGTGAATTTTTCTCATAAATTATTAAACATTGTAGTAGGGGATTCTGCTGCTCCAAACTTCCTACACTAGTTCCATAAGCCCATATTTATTGATAAGAAAGTTGAAGAATCTAAATGGAGCTTTTAAGGGGGTTGGAAAGATGAAATTTAAGACCTTCATATTAGAATGATCAACACATGGGGGGATCCAAAGTGGGCATATGAATAAGGGAATTTGCTCAACCAAAGTTAGTTAACAAGTATTATATCTAGCTTTTTCCTAACGAGGCATTTTCCCTGCTATTTGTTGCACCAAGTGAAGAAACTCCCAAATGATACGAGATCCGTCACTTCTACCTTAGTAACAACATTTTAAATCCTTGCCAAGATTAGAAGAATTAATAATCTCTCCTTGAGCCTGTAAGGGATGAAGTACACAATTAAAGTCTCCTACAATCAACCAGGGTTATTCATAAAGGTTTGGATAAAGAACAAATCCCTCCAGAGATTTGCTCTTCAAAACTCAAAGTTAGTAGTGTAAATAATTATAGTTTTAAACTCAATCCTTGAGTCAATAAGTTTATAATTAAGATGGACGAATTGATTTGAAGAGCTTAACACAATGACCTATATTTTTTGAAAGTTGTAAGTATATAAAATTCTACCATTATAGTGATGATCATTATTAGAACCATATTTCTAATCTTTTCCCAGGATTTTCATAACATTATGGAGCTTTTAAACTTTAGTTCTTGTTTCAAGTAATCTAGGTAGAACTAGATTCCTCTCTAGCGAAAGATCTTTGATAGCTTGTCCCTTTTGAGGTTCATTAAAGCCTCTAATATTTCAAAAAAGCATTAATATATGAATAATGAGATTATCAACCCCTTTGGGTTTCCTCTTTTTCCTCCCTGATCTTCTGTAAGAAGCTAGAGTGAATTGATCATTATGATCCTGCCTTACATCAGAGAGACTTTAGTGAGGTGCCTCCTCCTCATACTCACTGTTAGAATTATCAATACCAACTTTTCCCTTCTTAGTAGGAACAATTCTGGTAATGTCCTTGTTATTAAATTAGTCCTAACCTGCATCTAGTAAAGTAACTTGATCTTTAGGAATAACTGAGTTACCTTCAGTGTTTTGAGTAATATGATCATCCAATATCCCCATTAGTTCATAGTAGTCCCCTTTTGAGTACAATCTCCCTGTCAATTTCCATATTTGTTTTCACAATTAAAGTTTCCAATTGTAAGTTAATTGGATTTCAACTTTAACAAGTTCATTGGCATACTTGAGTTTCATAACAGGCATAATTTCAGGGAGAGCATTTTTAGTTTTTATCTCCATACATATTCGTGTATAGCTTACTTTCTCAAGATTAGCAGTAGCTAAATGAAAAGCAATATGTTTCCCAACTGAACTGGCCAGAAAACTTAATCCATCTAAAGTCCAGTATTCAAAAGTATATGATGAAAATTGATCTACAAAGGGATGATTTCTATGTTATTTCTAGATGAACATGGGTTGTCCTCCAATGTGCCAAGGGCCTAATTCCATAATCTTACAAAATGTTATCCCCATCTATGAACTTAAACAAAAAAGTGTCCTCCTTAGTGAGTAAGATTCTATCTAGTCCCTTAGTTCCCTATCTTGTTTGAGCCCAAACTTGGATAAAAAGAAAAGTTGACCTTTTACTTGGAAAAAAAATTCAACCGAAGTGTTATTCTAGTGTTTAGCTCCTTCTTGAAATAGCTCGAGAGGAGGCGAGACAATGCCATCAACTAAGGGAGAGGGGAAGTGTTTTGGCTTATCAAGGGAGGTTTCTATGAAACAATATTTCTCTAAGTTTTCCTTGATCTATTCATTCCTTCATCTTTATGCTTGCTCAGCTCTCTAATAATGTTGGCATCTAGTGACTCTTATAAGATAGGTAAATGATTATGGAACCCTCTCTTAGGAGAAGAGCCTCCCTTAGAGGCTTCCATGGAACTTCCTTAAGAAGAAAATTACTTGCCTTCAATTTGGAGATTGTAACATCCCATTGCTAGTGAAAAGGGTAGAATGGTAAATGTGAGTGGTTTATGAGAGTTAGTGATGCACTTCCATGTTCATGCATGATATGCCATACACTTACATATAAATAGTGAATTCATTTGCACATGAAAATAATTGTACATGCATTCATGAATAATTCCGGGTATAATTGGAATGATTTGAGAATCTTGAATGTTATTACATTGAAAATTTTATGAGTTAGTGAAATCTTGATATTTTGTATATTGGTGGAAATATTGTATTTGTATATGTTGGTGAAGTTATAGAGTATTGAGGAAGATATAATTATAGTAGGGAACAAGAAATAATTAAATGAAGATTTGGAGATAGTTGGGTTGCAAAGATGATATGGTATTGGAAAGAGGAGAACTAAATGGAGTTAGTTCCAAAAAAGAAACTAAGTTAGAGTTTAATCATTAAGAAAGTGACATGTGTCACTTAGACCTTGTACTCTAGCTAGAAGTAGGTCACTATTCCTTGAGAGTTGACAGGTTAAATCTTGTCCAAGTCTCTTCTTTATTCTCATCTTTCTAGAACATCTCTCTTCGAAACACAGAGTTTTCCATCAAAATCTCTTCTAAGTGACTTCTGTGTTCTTTCTTTCTTTCACCAACCTTACTTTGCCATTTGTGTCATCTACTATAAGGAAAAACCAGAAGCTGATCGTTTCACTCAGCGAAGTATGAGAACGTGTGGCGTTTAGGGCTTGAAGATTTGGGGTTTTCAGCAGGTAAGTGTTAGAGAATCTCTTGCTGTTAGGGATTTGTGAAATAAAGTTGATAGATTTCTGTCATCTATATGGAAAATGCACTTTGTGTGTTTGTTCTTAAATACTGGGTAGTTGGGGAGAAATAAATTCAGTTATAGTGTTAAATTAGTTTTTGAGAAAACTTTTGGTGTTTGGTGACGTAAAGTGTTGAAAGTTTGAAAGTCTGGAAAATTTCTCACTGAGTATGTTTCAGTATTTTTAGCCATAACATTTTCTATGGTTGTCCAAACGAGATGATTCTTGATTTGGAGTAAACTAGGAATATATGGCTACAATTCGTATGAAGACATCGAATTTCAGTTCTGTCTCTAAGAGTCTCAAAAGTTGTCTCGAAGTTGAGAGCTGGGTGCAGGATGTTGAGAGTTGAGCGAAAATTCTTGTTCCAACTTCGGGAGGAAATATGGAACTAATTTAGATAGATTTTGGTAAAGTTGCCTTCTGAAAAATTGTAGAGCTTTCTTTTATCTTTCCAACGATATAAAGTTTGTAAATTTTGGATATCGGAGTCAAAAGTTATGATTGTTATAAGTGGAGATGTTCTGAAGGAAAAGCAGACAAAGGAAATGAGACGATAGGAAAAGCAGACGAAGGAAAAGCAGACGATGGAAATGAGATGAAGGAAAAGCAAACGAAGGAAATGAGATGATAGGAAAAGCAGACGATGGAAATGAGACGATAGGAAAAGCAGACGAAGGAAATGAGACGATAGGAAAAGCAGATGAAGGAAATGAGACGATAGGAAGAGCAGACGAAGGAAATGAGATGATAGGAAAAGCAGACGATGGAAATGAGACGAAGGAAAAGCAGACGATGGAAATGAGACGAAGGAAAAGCAGACGATAGAAACTCAAACGAAAGCAAGAACTGATTGGAGTCTTTTGGTCATAACTTTTTTCTCTAGACCTCCAAATGACTTGATTTTTGAAGCATTGGATTTCTAACACATTTCTTTATCCCTCCACAAAAATTTATGGTCTTTGGGATTAAATTGGAAACGATTGACTGAATCAAAGTAAGGTACCGGCGGAAGGAGTATGAATTGGATATTTTACTGAATATATTTAAGTATTTTGATGATATCTTGGTCTATAAGATTCCAATTAAGGTGATTCTTGATTTGTAGTGAACTAGAGTAATAGGGCTACAAATTATATGAAGAAGCTGAATCTTGATACGGTCTCTAAGATGTTCAATTTCTGGATGGAAGTCGGATGTAATACACTATTTTGGAGAGGAATAGTCCGAAAATGTTTGAGGTACATCCTTGAAACTTCTGAACCAAATTGAGTGATGTTGGTGTTTATAGAAAGGTAAAAGACAGAGGAACACTTTTCTGAGAGAAAGTAGGCTCGAATTATGCAAGTTTTGCCTTCTAATTAAACATGAACAGTGGACCCGAAAGTTAGAGTTTGGGGAAAAATATGAGATGGTTCATTTGACTATGATATTGGATTCAAATGGCTTATGGAGGTTTAAATCCCACAGAATGGGGCTAGTTAAGTGAGTTTTGATAGTTGAATGTCTTGTGATGAAATTGATGGATCGATAACCGGGATAGTCATGAATATGCATTGTACATATTTCATCTCATTCATGTGCATTATTGAACACTTATGATTGTTCAAATTATGATATATGTATATGTTATTTGTTATAGGGGAGCCACTGGAACGTCAACCTCTAGACGTTGCTGGATCTTCCAGGCATTAGCTTCGGGAGAAATTTTTGAGTAACCTAGTTGGTTCCTCAATTTCTGATAGTTAAATGCTTTGTGTGAACTGATTGAAATTGTGAATTGCATGATTATGTGAACGATTAGGATTGAATTGCTTGCTTTTGACAGAGTGCATGTGACTGTTACATGATTCTGAAAATTGAAATAAATGGGCTTATACAGCCATATGACTGCGAATTATTGGGCATATGCATTTCATACATAAATGCATGAACAGATATCTAACGTTGTGACCAAAGTCGCCATTATCTCGAAAAGAGCCTTGAGCTCGAATCATCATCGAACCGAGCCTCGAGCTCGAGGGAGTTAGTGCATCTGCATGAGGGCTCTTCTACTCCTGAGACGCGTCTTCATCGATCATCGCCATCGAACAAGCGCTTGGTCACAACATCGAAATAAAGCGGAAATGAGTCACATAAGCATAGCATACAATTGTGTTATCGATGGGTGATTATTCTTGAGTGATGTGATGGCATGAGAAATTGCAAATGATATATATATATGAAATTTTGAATATTCTTGTGATGTGTCAGACGTAATTCGTAATCATGAATTGAGTGAACGATCAATGATGGTTTCTCATTGAGTTATAAACTCACCAAAATTGCAATTATTTTTAGGACCTGATAGACTAGATTCCTAGCTTCAGAGAGAGACTTTTCCTGCCGTGTGAGCGTGTGGCAAGAGAAGCGATGGCACACAGGTCGGTCAGCTGGGATTGATTTTGAGGATGGCATAGTATAGACTTTTGTATCAGTTTCCTTTTTGGGAGTATTGTATTTAAACTGTAGGGAACTGATAAACTGGTCTATATTTCTGTTTGATACTATGAAATCAGAGCAAGCATTATGGTTTTAAAATATTATGATTTTGTAATTACGGTTTTATGTGTATTGATGCCATGTGGATTTTAGTATTGATCGAACGTAGTGCACCCTTATTGTGGGATATGCGTCGGTACGACCCACAGATGTCCCAGTGTATACTCTACGGTAAGGAGGCGCTATAGAGACGGCTAGAAAAGCTTCTATAATAAGAAAGTTATTATGCTACAGAGAGGGAAAGTCTTCGCCCGAGAGAGAAACTCGAATCTTTTAGGTGGTTGTATCTAAAAGATGAATCTTTTTTTTTCTCACTTTCTTCCTTTTTTTCACCCCCTTTCTTTCTCTATATTTATAAGATCTCATTCATCTTTAAAAAATTATTTGAAAATCAAAGTTTCAAACTTGTTATTTGGAATGTTTTATCTTTTTTTATACATGATGAATTTTTAGTTCTCTTAATTATTTCTAATTGTTATTTAGTAAATATGTAGTTTGCACCAAAGTTATGAATACCGTACCGGATTTGATACAAGATTGGGTTCTGGAACGAAACTGTATCGATATCGATCAGTACCAAGTACCGTTTCGAGTAATTTTTTAAATTTATGAAATAAACCCTGAATTTTTTAAAAATTTTAAAATAGTTCATTATCATATTGTATAGTTGTAGTTTATTTAATTTAGCTTTTTTATACCTTATCCATTTTAGTTTATATATATCTTATATTTTAATTATTTCTATATATAATAATTATCTATATATAATATATAACTATATATAATAATTATCTAAATATAATAATTTATTGTAAAATAATAAAATAATTTAAAATTTTGTATTTTATCAAAATTTTGAATTATTTTTAGAATTGTTATTTTCACATTCCATTTTATTTTATATTTAATTAGACATAATCACAATTTTAATTTAATATATAAAATTAATTTAATAATTATTAATAAATATAATTAAATTTAAAATATATTTTAAAATATATAAATTTCAAATAAATTTTGATTTAATAATTAAAATATATCAAATAAATATTAGTTTATAAATAATACTTTTTAAATTATTTATTTTAAAAATAAAATATTTTTATTAATACTTTATTATATAAAATATTAAAATAAATTTAAATAAAAATAATGTATTAGTAATTAAATTAAAATATTTTATTATTAAATTTTATTTTATTTATAATTATTATTAGTAATAAAATATTTATTATTATTTTAAAACTTTGAAAAAAAGGAAGGAGAGGTAGAAGGGAGGAGGAGATTTTGAAAATTTTGCAAAAAGTCCCCAATTTTTAAAATTTTCGATATCGGCCGATATTTGGTCTGTATTTTGCATACTGGTTGGTATTTAAATCCGGTACTAAAATTGAAACTTTCGTACCGATTTGGGTTGGTACTAGTCGGTACGGAACGAAATTCAATATATTGATTTGCACCGTAAGAAGAAGTTGTTCAAGTTTTCAAGTAACTAATTTATTATAAATAATTTAGATAACTAATTTTAAATCAGTACTCATTATAAATAATTAATATAAATATTAACAAAAGAACTCCATTCTATTTTATTCTAAAAGGAAAAAAGATTAAAAATGGATATTATATAATTATACTTATAAGTTATCTAATTTACACTTGTCCATGAATTTTGTTTTGCTTTTCCAAAAGGTGTTAAGACTATAGTTAATTTGAAGATGAATATTAATGTGGTCGTATTATATAAGTATTGGTGGGGTCGGTCGTGCTAGGTCCAAGCCCAGGTCTACGTGTCCACGACCCATTCATAGAACCCCCATGCATACGTAAAAACCTACGTAAAGACCTAAACGTAGCATCTATTACATATATAAGGTACTACTCTGCTATGATACAGGTACGAGAATTAGAACCCTGATTTTCTCTGTTTTACAGCGACCAAAACCCTCACAAAAAGACTAACTTAAGCGTCGGAGGGGCCTGCTAGTTATCAACCCCCGACGTGCCTTGTGTTGTTTTGCAGGTATTCTCTTGTTAAAGACAACCAGTCTTATGGATCCAAGTGGCAGTGCTCAACCTCACCAGAACCAGGCTGAACCAGTTGGTGCCCACCGTGGGGCCCGGCATCAGAGCACCACGTCCAGAACCACTCAAATCAGTCAGGCGATAGCAGCCAACCCTGATATTGCTGCCGTTGCGGCACTTGCGTTACGGATGAGTTTGCAGTGACCTGCCACTCTCCTGTCGACACATCATGATTCCCGTACACAATCCTCGCACCCGAATGATCAACCATCACCTCAAAACCCAGATCAAGAAGAACAAAACGTAGCCTTGGAAGACAATGGAAAGACCAATACGCATCCAAATTTCCAGCACCCCCTAGATGCAAATCCTCCTGCACCACAACAAACCTCCCTCACCCGAAAACAAATCGAGGAAACGGTTGATCTATTGATTCGTCAAATTTTACAGTCTCAGCAAGAACAACAGCAAGCACCGCACGACAGATTGTTATGATGGCCGATCGCCATTCTGCAGAAGCCCTAAAAAAAATCGTGGACGATCGGATCAATGTGGCTATGAATTCCCGTCTGGATCATCCATCAGCACAATATAGCTCCCCCTTCATCCCAACAATCTTGGATAGCCTCCCAACGGCTGGCACCAAAATACCAACGCCTGAAAAATATAATGGAAAGAACGATCCCCTAGACTATTTGCAGCACTTCCAGTCGATGATGAACCTACATTGCATCACGACGCCATTCAATGAAAGGCATTTTGTACCGCCTTTCAAGAAAGAGCTCGGCGATGGTTCAACGGTTTACCTCCGAGCTGCATCACTTGTTTTGAGGACTTTAAATCGCTATTTCTCAACCAGTTCGCCACAAGTAGACGGCCGCAGAAGACTGCCTTGGAAGTGATGCAGATGACCCAAGGAAGGAATGAAAGTTTACGAGAGTTCATCACTCGGTTCAACAAAGAAGCTATCGAAGTCCCTGACCTCACCTACTCATCCATGTTGGCCGCACTTATGAGCAACATGAGGAATGAGGAGTTCAAAAAGTCATTGGCCCTCGATCAGCCCAGATCTATCCAGGAGATAAGAAACAGGGCGGATAAATATATCCAACTCGAAGAAGTGCTGAAAAATACGAAGCGTAAGACGGATGATCGTTCGCCAAATGACAGAGCAGATAGTTCACACAAGCGACAAAAGGATCAGTCGAGCTGGAGAAAGCCGACCGATCGACAGGGACATCGACGAAAACTCTTCACCCCGCTCAACAGACGATATGCGGAAGTACTGGCAGCCATGAGAGCAGAAGGGGAACCTCTCCGAAAGCCTAATAACTTGAAAACTCCCCTCACAAAGAGAGACCCCAATCTATATTGTCGATTTCATAGAGATGTGGGTCATGATACGGAGGATTGTTTGGACTTAAAGCGGGAAATCGAATCCCTTATTCAGAGGGGAAAGCTCGGCAGATTCTTGAAGTACGGTACAAATGCCGAACGGGAGAATGAGGGTAGGAGCGATCGATCTGACAATTGGAGAAAACCATGGAGACAACACAGGAATGATAACGAAAGGCAGACCAGGAATATGGACGATCGACGCGGTACGAGAGGACAGTCCAGGGTTAGAGATGACAGAAATACTGGACAGCAGGATGACCGATCGGTCAAGGTCATCAACATGATTTTTGGCGGTAACGCAGCAGGGGGATCCACCGTCAAAGGAACGAAGCGATATGCTAGGCAGATCGCTGAGGGTCAGTCAGTAACAAAAAAGTCGCAAGTTAATGAGGCGATCTCGTTTGACGAGTCTGACCTGGAAGGTGTTAGCTATCCTCATGATGACGCTTTGGTGGCCACCTTGAATATAGATGGTAGTGAGGTGAAGCAGGTAATGATCGACACAGGCAGCTCGGTCGACCTGCTATATTATGATACGTTTAGGCATATGGAAATATCGGAAGAGCGGCTATTGCCAATAGAGGAACCTATTAAAGGAGTAACTGGAGCATCAGCCTACCCATTTGCCTGAGTCTTTTTAAAAGTAAAATTTGGACAAAGGCCATGTCAAAAAGAGAGGAAAGTCGAATTCTTGGTCGTGAAATTTGGCGGAGTATATAACGCGATAATAGGAAGAGCCACCCAAAATGCCCTCAGAGCAGTTGTCTCAACCTACTATCAAGCGATGAAGTTCCCAACACCTCATGGGGTCGGCATTGTCAGGGGCCACCAAAGAATTTCTAGGGAGTGCTACATGGCAGAAACAAGGACCCTTGATGGGGCGGTAGTTTTAACAAGTTCCCTCGACGCAAGAGCCGACGAAGAAACCGAGAGGATGAACCCTTCAGAAGAGACTCAACGGGTTATACTGGATGAAGAAGACCGGTCTACATAAAGGTCGGTGGGTACGTTCTGCGAAAGGCCGAGGCAACTGGAAAGCATCTTAGGAAACTCGGTCAGACATGGGAAGGACCCTATCAAGTGGTCAAACAAGCCGAACACGATTCTTACATCCTGCGCGATACGAACGGGAACATTTTACCGCTGTCCTGGAATTCTCAAAATCTGAGGACGTTCTACCAATAGATAAGATTTATTTTAGTTCACTTGTTTCTTTGTTTATTATTATTTATACTCTTGTACACAACTTGTGGGTACCTTTTTCCTGGTCTTGCTAGTCAGGTTTTTTAACGACCCATGCCTTATCATCGTCAATAAAGGGGTTTTAAATTTCTTGACAAGCAAAATCTCGCTAAACTGTTCAAAAGGAGAAGATTTCATCAACATCACTCGGCCAGGTTATCAAGACAAGATCCTTGGAACCAGGCGATGCCGAGAAGATGAATCTTGGATCGCTCAGCCTCGACCACGCTCGGCCAGGTTGCCAAGACGAGATCTTTGGAACCAGACGATGCCGAGAAGATGAATCTCGGATACCTCAGCATCGACCACGCTCGGCCAGGTTGCCAAGACAAGATCCTTGGAACCAGGCGATGCCGAGAAGATGAATCTCAGATCGCTCGGCCTCGACCACGCTCGCCAAGTTGCCAAGACGAGATCCTTGGAACCAAGCGATGCCGAGAAGATGAATCTCGGATCGCTCGACCTCGACCACGCTCGACCAAGATGCCAAGACAAGATCTTGGATCGCTCGACCTCGACATCGCTCGGCCAGGTTGCCAAGACGAGATCCTTGGAACCAGGCGATGTCAAGGCAAGATCTTGGATCGCTCGGCCTCGACATCGATCGGCCAGGTTGCCAAGACAAGATCCTTGGAACCAGACGATGCCGAGAAGATGAATCTCGGATCTCTCGGCCTCTACCTCGCTCAGTCAGGTTGCCAAGATAAGATCCTTGGAACCAGGCGATGCCGAGAAAATGAATCTCGGATCGCTCGGCCAGGATGCCAAGACAAAATCTTGGATCGCTCGGCCTCATCGTCGCTCGGCCAAATTCACCCGATCGATGCACATCGAGTGCACTCATTCAGTACCTGCTATTCGAAAGGATCGTCTAATCTTTAACATGACATATAAAGGAGGTAATGAAAAACAAAAGAGCTTCTATTTCTTTGGATTAAAGCTCTGGTCACAAGCCCGACCAGATGAGCCTTACAAGGGGAAACAATCATTTTGATGCTTCGGGAGGAGCGAAAGGGCCAGCAACAGATGGATCGACAGAAGGGGAGGTCGGCAAAGCAGCCGAGGTAGGACCAGAGCCTGCAGGAAGAACCGGCGAGTCACCCCAGTGAGATCGCTCATACTCCTCGTCTGAGCTAAGGTCCAGCTCCTTATTCGGAACCGACATCCGTTCTCCCTCGGCCTTCTCCCTTACTTCCTCCAGAGAAAGACCGAGAGCGGTGGGAAGCATCGGCTCGGCAAAATCCTCGAATGAAGGACCCTCCGACCCGTTAGGTACGCAGACTTTGTGGCAGCTCCTCAAGATGGAAAGAGCCAAGTCACAGGCAAACTCCAGACACCCCCTGTAAATGCCGCTCTTTCCATCTCTTGATCGCCTCAATCCTTTGCTCCTTGACAGAACCCTGTAGCTCCAGCATTTTCTTCTCGACCTCTATTTTCTCTGTCTGCGCCTCGTGACACTGTCAGAAGGCTTTCGAACGAAGCTCTTCCTCCAGTCGCACCCTTGAAGTGGCGTCGACCACCTTCCTCCTTAGGCTCTCAATGCGGAGCTGCGACATCCGGTATTCACTCTCCAGCTCGGCCCGGGAAGCAAGCATTCTACCCCTCTCCTCCTCCCCCGAAGCAAGTTGAGCCCTCAAAACGCTTTTCTCTTCCTCCAAAATATTCTTCTCCTCCTCCATCGAAGAGAGTTGGGCTTGTAAGACGTTTTTCTCCTCCTTCGCCTCTGAAAGTTCAGCTCTCAGAGTATTAACTTGCCCCAGAAGGTCCTGGACCTCCCAGTCCATTGTTTGCCTCACTTCATAGAGCTGATCAAGACGTTGATACATCGCAGAGGCGAACGCCATATCCCTGGTACAGCCGCGAACGAGACTAGCCACCAGTTCTTTATCGTCCAGCGTATCCAAAAACCTCTCGTCTGCGGGAGGAACAGCCCTCTGGGCAATGTGCAGAGAGACGTTGACGTCCCTAAGCAATACAGTCCTATCAAGACTAATCGTGGGCTCCCATTTTCCACCGCCGGAAGCTCGCTCTTTCCCCTTGCCCTTATCCAATCGGGGCGCTTGCTTTTCCCCCACTTCACTCTCCAATTGACTAGATGATCGACCAGCACTCCGAGCGGTCCTCTTCCTTTTAAGTGGTGGCTCCATCTCTTCCTCCTCCAAATCGCTTTCGATGCGCTCTCATCATTTGGATCGGCAAGGCGCCGACACGCGGGGCGACCCTCGATGGGACGAAAGGGCCAGTAACGCTAGAGATCGGTTTAACTCCATTGGCTGAGCGGCGTCTTCACTAGCCTCTGCCTCCTTCCTTTGCTTCCTCACCTTCGAAGAAGTTCTAGGCCCCTTGGCTGGCTTTTAGATTTAGGAGGACGGGAGGACCCGGCGAAATCGTCAAGCCTTGCCATGGCCGCACATCAATAAAAACAGATTAGAAATCGAAACCAATACCTACAAATACAGTAAATAGTTCAACCATAATGAGTCAACCAGAGGGGGCAGTTTCTCCTCCTAGCCCGCTAATTCGGGGCGGGGGGTCAATTATGAATGAATCGGCCGCGGCCCTCCCGCGATACCTCAGAATGAGATTGTCAAAAGAATATCGACCGAGCGCCTTGATCCTACCGATCACCTCCCATTCCTCCCTAGAAAGGTGTAGGTCGGCGATGTCATTTCATCGCTCGGTCAGGGGATACCTCCACGGTCAACATTCAAAAGTGGATCCTTTGGGCCTCACGAAGAAATACTTCGTTTTCCACGATTTGATTGATCCTGCTGTCCCAGCAGGACGATACCCCGCATCCCTATACTGGAGATGAGGAATCCCAGCCCCCCGATCGGGCTCTGATTCATCCTTAAGAAGTGCCACAAAACACCGACCGATGGAGGACACCCGAAATTATGACACAACAAGGCCAGACCGTTGATGAACCGTCATCCATTTGGGGAAATCTGGCTCGGCCCTAAGTGGTAGGCGCGTCATACCTCATCGATGATCGGAGCGTATGGAAGCCTCATACCACCGACCGAGAAAAAGCTCTCTGTCACAGCAAAATAGCCACCCCCGCTGCTATAAATCCTTTCGTTCTGGCCTGCAAGCTTAGGCCACCAAGACAAGGGGATATTATGCTTAATAACAGACCGGTTTAGCTCCTTTTCGGTCAGTGTTGAAGGGTCACTCGGTGGTTTCTCAACTATTTGCCCATCCTTCCGGGCACTCGCTCCAACCCCCTCATTCCCTCTTAACTCCGACGTCTCATTTCCGCCGCTTCCACTGCTTCCGCCGCTGTCTCCAACGACCCAACAACCTGTAAAGTTTCTTCGGTGATCGACTCCCGATGAAGCTCCATCAGAACCGTACTCACTTCCCTACTAGGACTCGGGAAGGCCGATGGCGAAGGCTAGCGAGGAGGCAACGGATAAGAAAAGGGGGAGCTAGATTCATTCCTAGAACTAGTTGACATGTTTACTGAAAATCACTTTTACAGACGAGGGAAAGAAGAAAGACGTACCTAGTTTAGAGACTGGAACTACGGATTTGGTTGACGGTGGGAAGAAATTTCTGTGACTGCGAACAAGGAAATAAAGGAGAGAGGAAACGAAGATTGAAGAATCAGGCGCGCAGAAAGTAAAGAGGTGTGTCAATCCCGAGTGTTTATAACAAGACACCGAGCGGGCATATTGATGGAATTTGAACGTGTGGCAAAATCTGGGCCGTGCAAACTAGAACATCGATTATCCATAGCGGCGCGGCGGTGAAAGACGGATGTGACGGTATGTCTGCATAATTCATAAAGCGTTTCGTTTCAAATTCTGAAAATCTGCCAGAGGACACGCGTCGTCAGTAATAATTAAACCAAGTGCCTTCACGCGTTCAGCGTCGATGTTCACCCAATCTATCTTGGCACGAGCTATCATGCAATAAGCATCAGTGCCAACCGATCGGGACACTCAACCGACCGATCCTAACGCGAGCTGTCATGCACTATGCATTGATGTCCAACCGATCGGGCCTATCACGAGCTATCCTACAGACGAGCTGCACGATCCTTATGTACTCCTTCGACCATTCTCCTTGGTCAAACTCGAGGAGTGAGGGGTTTTATGGTGGGGTCGGTCATGCTAGGCCCAAGCCCAGGTCCACGTGTCCACAACTCATTTACAGAACCCCCATGTATACGTAAAAACCTACGTAAAGACCTAAACTTAACATCTATTCCATATATAAGGTCTTCTACGCCATGATCTGAGTGCGAGAATTAGAACCCGATTTTCTACATTTCAAATGACCAAAACCCTCACAAAAGATTAACTTGGCGTCGGAGGGCTCGTCGGTTATCGACCCGGCGTCTTGTGTTGTTTTGGTATTCTCTTGTTAAAAAGCAACCGAGTCTCATGGATCTAAGCAATGATCTTCAACCTCACCGTAAACGGATGAACCAAGTATAGTAGTAAATATTTAACATACATCCACATATTTTTATTCAAGTTTAGTTTTGTTTCATTAATAAAACTGGGATTGATTACTGCCATCAACTAATTATATAAACAGTAATGTTAGCTATTAATTGATATTTCAATATATTAATATTTTAGTTTTCAATAACCGTTTTAATTATTTATAAAATATAGTATTATATTACTAGAACTTAGAAGTATTAGCTTAAGTCTTTTTTTTAATAATTGTAAATTACACTCATATTGATTCTAATATTCTAATATGAAATTAGCATTTGTAGTGAATTCTCCTATTTAAATTTAAATAAATTAAACCTTATTTTTCAAATTAAAATTAAAAACTGATTTATTAAACTTTGAAAGAAATAAAGTGACCGAATCGAATTCGAAACAAAACCATTGTGTTTAACTTCCGTTGGCAACTGACTTGGGTGGGTCAAAACTCACCTGACAGCTCGGGAGGGACAGACCCAAAAGAGCTTTGTATAAATAAATTTGATCAATCAAACCAAAAAAGGTAATAAAAAGAAAGAGAGGAGCTTTCCTTTCTGAAAAGATTGTTTATAGATCCAGGAAAGCAGATTTCGAAGAAAAGAAGTCGTATGGCGATACTCTACGCGCTGGTCGCTCGAGGCTCGGTGGTTCTGGCAGAGTTTAGCGCGACTGCCACCAACGCCAGCGCCATAGCTCGACAGATATTGGAGAAGATTCCAGGGAACAATGATAGCCACGTCTCATATTCTCAAGATCGTTATATCTTTCACGTTAAACGCACCGATGGCCTCACCGTTCTTTGTATGGCCGATGAAACCGCCGGAAGTAATCGTCTTTTTTTCTATTCACTTACTAATTGTAATCAAAAGTCATTTTTTTTCAATTGTTTATGTGTTGGTAATTCGAGTTCCTAAGGTTATATATATTGTATCGTGATTTGTGTCTGGGCATATACAAAAAAAGAGGGAATTTATGTCTATGACTATGATTGAACCGTTGGAGCCTCCTCGTTCAGTCAAATTGGTTTTTGGCTTCTGATCGTCTTGTATAGTTTCATAGTTTGGCAAGCATATTTACCCCTTTGATTGCAGTTATCGCTTGTCGCCAACGATAATTTTCATTGGTATGCAAGCCAGTACCTTAGGAGAACTATTGATTGGAGTTTAGCTCGTGATATTTGGCCCTCTAGGAAAGTTCTAATTTTCCTCCCTTCTCTCCTCTGATTATCAGCTGACTTAAGCTTCTTATGAGGACATTTAGTAGCATAAACTGATTAATTAAATTTTCAAAATGCATTCTCTCTCACCGGCTAATGAATGGTCCTATATGGTTGCATGAATAGCGTTTTAGCTATTTTTGTTCAAGGAGGTATCTGTTTGAAAGGATCCTGCTGACGTTTCTAACTTAAATCAATCATATTTTAACGCAGGAAGAATCCCCTTTGCCTTCCTTGAAGACATTCATCAGAGATTTGTGAGGACCTATGGTCGCGCAGTTCATTCAGCCCAAGCATATGCTATGAATGATGAATTCTCTAGGGTTTTGAGCCAACAAATGGAGTATTATTCAAGCGATCCAAATGCTGATAGGATAAATAGACTAAAAGGAGAAATGAGTCAGGTAGGTTTGAAGGTTTTGTTTCAAGGAATGTGTTGAGTAGAGTACTTTATGTAATTCTTCATTTAGGAGGGGCAGTCACTTTGTAACTTCTTCTTTGCGTCTTCTGTTTGGATGCATGGTCCACTTTGCCTCCTTTATTTGTTATAAGAGTGGCAATTAATTTAAAAATATTGGCGTTCTATTCAAACCAGAACACCTATTTTGGTTATGCAACTTTTTATTATGACCAGGGGTGGCCGGAAGATACTTTCTTAGGAGTGCGGAAATAATGACTTCATTTCTGTAAGGGAAAGTATAATTTGTTACTACTTGAACTCATTGGATTTTTGGAGCATGGTTCCAATAGCTCCAACCTTAATCTTTACAATGCGATCTTCATATTGTCTTTTCTATGGCAATGTTTACTTTATGGTGATGTGCATCTACTTGATCTTTCTAATGCTAAGGCATGCTTCTGATCTCCAAATTGATGATTGTTCTAATAATAGGTGCGAAGTGTCATGATTGAGAATATTGACAAAGTTTTGGAGAGAGGTGATCGCTTGGAATTGCTGGTAGATAAAACTGCTAACATGCAAGGCAACACCTTCCGCTTTAGAAAACAAGCTCGCCGTTTCAGAAGCACAGTATGGTGGAGAAATGTGAAGCTAACGTATGTTCACTTTCAAACCTTTTGATATGCATAACCACTTCTGTATGGAAATATGGGGACCGACACTATTAACGAATTTTCTGTGTTGTCAAACTGCATTCATTTTTCTTTTAATAAAAAGAATTTTTGTACATAAACTTAGCTGCCACCTTGAGTTTAGAATAAGATGCCAAGTTTTTTGACTAAATTCCTCGGATCTTGCAGGGTTGCTCTGATAGTACTTCTCCTAGTGATAGTCTATGTTGTGCTGGCTTTTGTATGCCATGGACTAACACTACCAACATGCCTGAAGTGAGGTTGAAGTTGAGTGAAATTTTTATGTTCTTTGTGATGTTTATTTATTTCTATTCCGGTGTATGTTTCCTCCTCTCTTCCCCCCTTTAATTTAAGTCATCCCAGTTATTGTAAGGGAATTTATGTGAAGGGCGTGATATGATAGTGTAAAAGTGCCTCCCATTGATAGAAACTGGTTTTCGTTTTGTCCCTATTGAAGCTTTGGCTTGCTGAGTTATGTTGACTGTTTGAGCAACCTTTTTCTTTTAAGGTATTCATGGTTGAATCTATGAAGTTTTTTTGTTTTTAACCTTCTTGTCTAAGTTGTTTTAGTGTCATGTATTCTTGTTTCATTCTAGATTTCCCTGTTTTTACCAAGATATAGGAGTAACACCATCCATCTATCCATAGCCAGGGATCCGTTTGCTTGGCTGCTTCCGTTGGATCGTAGGACATCAATTTGGGACTCCATGCAATCATTTATTCCACCAGTATTTACCTATTAACATCCAGAAGTTTAATATTGCTGACGCAGGATGTTCTTAGTTGAAACCTTTATTTACCACAATCTAGGAGAGGCGTGGAGGGGAAAGGAGAGAGGAGAAATAGATCTTAGTAATAGAGAGCTTGGTAACATGGTAATTTGAAGCTCATACAGAGCTAATTGAAAGGTACTTCATGTGGGTTGTCATGTCTTAATGAATAAATTTGTAAATAATTAATTATTGAAAGCCTTTGCATCTCCCAAGTGATCAACAATTTATTCCAAAGTTGGGGATTGGATGTTAAAGAATTAGGTAGCTCTTTGCAAGCCACGAGTGATTGAATCTCAGTATCACTCCACGGGCACTGAAAAGTCTGGAGTCTGACGTTGCCATTTTAATAATTATTTTTGCACCAGATGAAAGTAATGTCAATTACTTTCACGACATTCAAGTTTTCACTTGGGCTATGAAGTTCATTTAGGGAGCGTGTTGCAGATAAAACTTGTGGCATGTTTATACGAAAATTAAAGTATGTACATTATACAATACTAACTATGAAAAAGAGTTTGCTGGCCTATCCATGTACCAAAATGCCTTAACAACATTCTTGACCTGTTTAACATAATTTTAGTCTAGTTTGTCTTCTAAAACATTTAATTTGCTCAACAGACCATCCAATTCTTGCAGTACAATCTCATAGTTGTATGGACATTCCGTTCCCCCTTCCACGAGCGGAATGGCATGTCTGTACAGATTATTATAACAATAAATAGGATTATACAGATCCATGTCACAGGAAGTCTGATCTCGGATACTCCTGTGCTTAAAATCTTTACTCCATCGAGTTAGAATGTAGCGAGATGGGATTTCATCCACTCCGTTATAACTTAAAACATTCAATGCATGTCTGCAAAGATAACCTTTGTAATTGAACAGACTGCAGATACATCGGATGTCTGCCTGTCTTGTCTCGTATAAAACCTCAAAAGCTCTAACCTCCTCGCTACCTTCAACTTCAACTCGTTCTTTCACAACGTAAGTTATTATTGGGCCATTTACATTCACCTGCCTTGTACTGAAGCAAGAATACATCCCTTCAACTTCACGTTGAAACCTCTTAAAAATTTCTTTAGTATACGCTTTAGAGAGCTGCACCTCAAAATTGCACCTTGTTTTCAACTCCAAATCCAAGTTTCGGGACTCCAAATTTGCCATGGCTTCTTTTAGATGCTTCCTATGCAAGGCCAGATCATACTTGTCAAGAAATTCCTTAAAAGAGGTATGTTTATGTGCATAACCATCAAAAAAGGCATTAAAGCCTTCATTTTCTTGGATAGGGATCATTCCCGCAAAGAATATGTCCTTTAAGTAAACTGGAATCCACCGACGCCTCTCTTCATACAACTTTTGAAGCCATTTGTTGTCCCCAAGTCTATGCTGCCTTATCATACAATCCCAAGAAATTTCAAACTCAGCTATCTTCAACGACCTATAAACAGCTGAATTTAGTTGTTTTCTGATGGCTTCATATCCCCTCAAGCCTCCCAACCTCTCTGGAAGTCTCTGCATAATAAACCATGCAGAGTAACAGTGACGAGCTTTCGGAAACACCTCCGAGACTGCACACTGCAAAGATTTAGACTGGTCAGTAATTATGACCTGTGGGCAATGCCCCTGCATGCATCTAAGCCACACCGTAAAGATCCAAACATAATATTCGGTTGACTCGTGTCCAAGAAAGCCGCATCCCAGTAAAACTGATTGCCCATGCCGGTTCACACCCATAAATGAAATCAGAGGAATCTCGTACTTGTTTGCCAAGCAGCTTGTGTCAATAAAAACCACATCGCAATAGCGAGTTGCAGTGCGGGATCTAGCATCTGCCCAAAACACATTTTTAAGGTGACCACTTTCATCAAAATCAATCAAGTAAAAGAAGTTTGGATTTGTCAATTTCATACGACAGAAGTAGTTATAAACTGCAAGCGCATCTCCTTCTTTAAGTTCCAAATGCTTGGAATGATCAACATGAGTAATACTCTCTCTTTCACCAACACTAGAGTGCTCATTACAGGCCACATCCATGAGAGCTGTTCGATACAACTTTATAGTGCGTATTTCTATGACAGGCTCTGGTGGGGGGTGAGCTTTTCTGGAGGCAATGATCATCTTTTTATGCGACTTGTAAAACCTTTTGATTTGGGGACTCACCAGATGGTTGTGCTCAAGCTCAACTTCAACTATCCTCCACCTTTTAGAGTCTACAAGCCTGATGACTATCATTGCAGGGCATCCAGTTCTAGTTTCTGGTCTTGGATTGTTTGCTTCACTCTTTTTTTTGAAACCAGCACTACTACAACTAAGTTTTGCTCTATACCTTTCCTTTCTCTTTGATCTAAACCAAGAGTTGCTCACTCTGACGCCAAAGCCTTGTTGCTTAGCATAAATGTTGTAGAAATTGTAGGCTTCATCAAAAGAATTGAACTCCAACCCCACAGTAGGTGGTAGAGGTTGCTTCTCTGGGTGTCTTTCACCAGTTTGATCATCATGTTCCACAAAGCTATTGTCTCCCTCAACTTGATAATCTTCGCCTTCATCAAAAACAGGCTCACTATTGAGGCAAACCTCTTCCATCTGAAAGCAGATTCATTGAAAGTTATTAAACATGGATTGATAACAAAAGGGATCTGTACAATGTTGTTAACACAAGTAAACTACATGAATCAAATTCTACATTTAATGACCAAGGTCAATGAATTGTTACTTCAAACATGTTAACTGTTGCCAAAAAAAAAAAAAAAAGATGGTCTCAAATAAATGATGCTAATTGAAAATAACAAAGCCTCCGGGTACACTAATCTCACAGCAAGATAGAAATAGGGAAGAATAACAAGAATATATGACCAATGAGTGCAGTAGTAAAGAGGTGGTGGAGGTTTTATCAGAGCATACAACTCAACAACTAATTGAATACAAGAGAAAGACTATACACTCCTAAAGAATACAAATCTATGAATGTCTCTATTAAAAAGAGACCAAGTCATTTCGGACGAAAAATTTGATGTGAAACAAGTAATAAACCCCACACAATTATGGTTTTTAGCATCCTTGTTTGGCTGCTAAAGCTCATATTTTTGCACCTGAACTTGCTGTAGTTTTGTGATGAAGTGCAAAGATCAAAAGTTAGTCAACAGAAAAAGCAAATGGACAATGATGAATCGTTTTTTCCAGAAACAATTGGAACTCAAATTTTTTCAGCATGTGTAGGAAGAGATGTTTAACATACAAGGAGCATTAGAGTGGTCTTAGATCTTGAATATTCAAAGAATAAACAATAATAATTATAATAATAACCTACTAATATTTGAAAAGCCACTCAGTTTACAAAAGATAAATACCAAATATTTAAAATTCTTTTATGGATATACCAAAACAATTCAGATTCATAACCTAGCTGGTAGCAGCCGGCGATTTCTTCAAAAGAAATCATATTGCGACTCACTACTAATAAAAAGTTAAAAACTATATTTTCGTACTTGATAACTAGACAATCTAAATGCTTTTTCAAAAATAGTAGTTCCGAATCCAACAATACCATGGATGATCATTTCACTTAAAAAGTTGCAGAAACTCATAGATCATCCAATTACGTACCATTGCTGTCCATAATGACATCAGCCGGCATAACAATTCTATCTCGCCATTTGAAGCAGACCCTCCTTAGAAACAGAGCACGATAACCTATTCATAAACCATGAAAACAAAAGATGAAGAATAATGAATATCCAAAATTGATAAATTTAGTGGCAAGAACTTTATTCCATCACTGAAAGACAACAGCAATCAAATTATCTTGTTCACTAAAAATTTGGAGCAGCCAACAATTTGAAAAGATACATTCCCACTGAAAACAACACAATATCATGTTTTTTTCTTGACCACGAACTCGAATGTTCAAATGCTTGGTTTATACGACTAACTTGCTTTTACGGATTTTTAACATAAATCAAAACCCTAGGTCAAACGGATCAAATTCAGGCACTAAATTGAAGTTAGAAGTACGGAGTTTGCTGCATAGAGGCGGAGGATTAAAGCAATCTTACAGAAGTCGAACTCGGCGAGGCGAGAATCGGCGGTGGGGAGTGAGTCAGGTCTCCGAGTTGGCGTCGAAGGAAAAGTACGAGTAACACGGGGGCTTACAGAGGTTTGGTATATCTTCCGAGTCATGGAGCTGACACGTGGGGTACTTCTGTAACTGTTGTTCCACGGCTGACGTGTCATTTGTTCTCTGGTTTTTGTACTTTGTACTAACTTTGCAGATGCCACCCAATACTATACTGGCGCCTCCCCTCATTCCGGAGGATGTTTTACTGTTATTCAGTATTTGACTTTCTTACTCTTTTTGATTAATTTAATGAGTCAGATGAATATCAAGTATTATAAATTATCTTGAATTTGAACCTAATTATTAATTAACTTAAATAACTTAGATAGTGTTGACAAAATTAAAAATAAATTAAAATTATTATATGTGATGATTTGTATAACTTTTATAATTTAATGCCTTTTAACTTTTTATGTTTTAAAATCTTACATTTACCTTTTATAAAATGCATACACCTCTTTTATAATTTAATTTATTTTAAAATTTCTTATAATTCAATATTTTAAAATGAATTGTGTAGTTTTCATAACAAAAGCAAATTTCTAAAAAAATTAAAAACTAAAAAGAAGGGACAGTAAGGATAAATATGAAGACTTATTTTGAAATATTAAAATATAAAGAATTTTTAAGAAATGAGGAAAACCATAAAAGGATCATTTGAAAAATCATTGAAATATTTGCAAATCAAATTAGTAGAGAAGTCTTTAAAGGATTTTAAAAAATTTTAAAATTACATTCAATGTGTCAATGTCGTAATTTATTTTCTTCTTATTATCCTTTTATAGTTTAAACGTATGCATCCACATTCTTAGAATTTAATAAATTATGCAATTTCTAATTTTATAGTGAGCATGTCTTTTAACGCAAATTAATTTGTGATATATGCATATTTTGGAGAGATGGTATAATTATTTTAAAAATTAGAATATTAAAGTTATATACGACAAGTTAGTTAGGATCTTATTAGCTGCTACAATTGTATCCTTTATGTTGGCCTAGTATGATGGTCAAGAAGGAGGGGAGATGGAAATTTACCACTATTTCTTGATTTGGATTTTCTTTTAAAATTTGAATTTGTTATATCTTGAGTTTGAATGGAGCCTTTTATATGATTGGCACACCTTGATAATTAGGCCTGTTAGTTCTCCTTTCCCTCATGCGTGTTTTTGTGGCACATATGCTTTTGTTATCTAGCATGTATTGTTTCTAGTAATTGTTGCTGATGATTGATAAAATGCTTTGACATTCCTTACATAATTCCTTTCTAATACATATCAGGTTCTGGTTGAGAAAATGGGATTCCCTGGAGGACATAATAATGAATCATCTTCTGGTCGAGGGGATGTCCTACGTATGTACCTAAATTTCTGAATCTTGTTTATCTCTTTGGAGTTCCTTTTTTCAGACTGTTAAGTTTTTCATCCTTGTTTTCATGCATATTAGGTTGTTCTCAACTATGGAACAAAATGGAGTAGCGAATTGCAACTCTTGAGTTGGACCATGATAGGAAATCGATGGCAGTTGTCGTGAATTCTAGCTCAGGCAAAAAATCCTTGCTAGTGAAGGTTCATTCTTCCTCCCAACTGTTTTGTTATATCTGTTATCTAGTATTCAATTCCCTCAACGCCCTCTGTGAAGATGATGTTCAATTCCCTCAACAGTCAACGCTCTCTTTGAAGATGGCAGTCTCTTACCAATGCCACCTTGGGTCAATCCACAACTCCTTCTTGCAATGAGCGTATCATTTGGCTTGCTCTTTTTAATCCTTTCACAAATTTTTGGGATAGTGCCACTCAGCCTGAACGAATGGCTTTTGATGATGGCTGTTACATTACCAGTGATTTTTATAGATGAGGTTATTAAGTTTATTGGGAGGCAAACAAGTGCAGTTCGGTATTTTGGATCAAGCAGATCTTTAAAGCATAAGACACAGTGAGCACCACAAAGTGGATTGTGATTGAGGTCTGGTTAGACTATTTACTTGGTCTGCACTTGTAGCCTTTATCTTCATCCTTTCCATATGACTATGATGTTTTTGATCATAAAGATTAATTCAACAGAGCTGTATCACTTTTGAAAGTAGGATTTTCTCAATTTGTATAGTATTAGTAGCCCTAATTTTACCTTATTTGTTTGTCAACTGGAGCTACAAATTTTTTTCATGCAAATGAATGTTGTTTAATTAATTGATTTCTTATCGAGCTGTTAGATTTTGAAAAGGTTATCTGTTTCCAGTCAATTATTTATTGCGTGAATTGGATGCATTTATTTCCTTGTTTTATTTTGTTTACGATTTTAAACCTCAAGGTGGGTTGGGTTTGGATTCTTCCAATTAAACTTGAGCTGGACAACTTAAAAGTAGCTTAACTAAATCAAAGGCTAAAATAAAATATGATTTTAATCAAACTAAAAATCAATTTAGGTAACCAAACTGGTTCAACTTTTGCGCATGCCCTGTTACTTGACGAATTCACAAAAGCTTATCACCATAAATAATCATATTGATAATTTATCTCTAAAATAAATAATATTAAAATAAATCATATTAAATATAAAAAACTTAATAGTTTAATTAACTGAATCAATAATAACATTATTATTATTATTATTATTATTATTAAATGTTGTATGTTTTATTAAAGTTATAAACTTGATTTTGTAGAATTAAATATCTAAAATTTAAATTCCTATAAAAATATTCAACAAAATACTAAAATATCTAATATTTATATCCTTATAATTTTTAAAAAATCATATCCTTTTAAGTCATTTTACACATAAACAGCTAACACTAAATAACTAATTTTACCAAACATCTTTTGAAACTAATGCTGATTCATTTGGTCAAATCATTAATAGAATCAATTTGTCACTAACGGTGATAGAATCAGCTAATAGCTAATGTAATTAGTTGTTTCCCAAACAAGGCCTATGATGATCTAAGATATGTGTTGACTATTACAGGGATAAGTTGACTAATAAGGAAGAAATGTCAACTCGTGTTTTTAACTTGTTGAGACTGATACATAAAGATATCAATAGACCTTATACAGCTACATCATGTAATTCCAAATATATTTTGACATTTGTTGATGATTATTCCCATTATAGTTATGTTTTCTTGCTTAAAAATCAAATGTTGAGAACCAATTGGGAAAATCCATCCAGAATGTCATATCTGATTGTGGAGGAGAATATCATAGCAAAAATGGTGTTTTAGGACTTGAAAAGGTTTGCTTGCTAGATATATAAAATCAGTTGAAATAGTGACTTAGTTCACTATACTGGGCAGTCTTAAGTAAAATGGTGTATTGTCGAAACTACACCATAAAGGACTTGAAGTCAATGTAGAACAAGACTAATGTAGCATCCCGTCTCTCAAATGATTGAGAGATTTAAAGAGTTAGATTAATAAGTCATATGAGTGTTAGGATGTAGAACAAAATTGGTACATCCAAGACATGATTTTATAATTGTGTTCAAATGCATAATATGAGCATACACACATTAATTGTTAGTGAGACAAATGGCATTCAATGAACATATTCCGAAGTATGGAATTGAAGGCAATATGAGATATGAAATATGTTTTTCCATTACCTTATACTTTGGATTACTAATGACAAGAATTGATGGATTAACATTAGCAACTTGGAGTTAGTTTTCATAATTGGGGGATTGACAATTTAATATGTACATTTAGTCTTGGAATAATACCAAGTGACAAGATTAATTGACACATTAAAAATTAGGATGATTAAGCCTATGAAATAATTGACAAATGGCGGTATGATTTAATGACAAGTGGATAAATAATTAGGTGACATTTGGTATAAGTAATTAGTTGACAAAAGGCAGCATGAGTGAATGACAAATGAACTAGTAATTAGGAGACATATGGTAGCTTAAGGAGGAGATAAATGACTTACATTCCAAATGACACATGTTAAAATAGTTTGGAGACACCTTGCACCTAGTTGAATTAAGCTAAGTTGCTGCTAGAAAAATCCATCATCTTCTTCTCCTTTCTCCACCGAAAGTTGTTGCTAACATACATCTCTGTAATTTGGTTTCAACCTTGCTAAATGACCATATCAACTTCATATTTTTTAACCTTTATAAGATAGTCAAAGAACCAGATTTTTTTTGTTCTTTTTCCTAGCCAAAAATCAACTTGTTTTTACCTTTACTTTGTGACAATCTTGCAAGCTTGGAGGGCTAGATTAGCTTAAGGTTTTGAAGTAGAATTTGAGCTTAACAAGTAAGTAGAAATTGTAGGAAAATCCCGGGAGGAACATCACATGTTCCAGCAGCGGAAACAAAAAATTTTATTCAGGGACCTTCCGAAACCGGGATCAAGTGTCGGTATGAAAACTCAAACTGAATAGCCAATAGAGACTATCTCTAAAGGTATCCACGAGAGATCGAGAAAACCTAACCGAGTCAAACCCTTTTGACCCGGAATAGCTAGAACATAATAAAGCCTGCTAGAGCCTACCTCGTCTGGAGAGCTTGAGATTCACGCTGAACCCTTGCCTTGGAGAAGAGAAGAATCGATGATGCCTTTGGAAGAAGAAGAAAATGAAACTCTTTCAAAGCTTTTCCTTAACCCTAAGAAGACTTTGCTCTTCCTCTCCTTGCCAAAACCCGACCATCATCTTCCATAAGCCTTCTTATGTTGATTTTAACACTTAAAATCAATCCATAAGCTTAGGACAAATGGAGGCTTTATATCCATTAGTTTATTTAATGAATAAAGTAATAAACTTTGACTTTTCAAAGTTTTATCCTCTCCTTTCCTCATTCCAACGTCCCACATGGCTTATATATATAATAATTAATTAATTAATTTACTTAATTAATTAATTAGAATATAAATCTAAGGTCCGATCCAACTAGGGTCGGTCTACCCATTTCGAGGCCGGATCTTTGAAATAGCTCAGGAAACCTTTCTTAGCAATATTGATGTCGCGATCTCATCGGGACATATCACAATCCATTGGGATCCATTTAATCTTAATGCTCTCCATAATTGGAACTCGTCCAATTACTATTTCTGATTCTCGAGTCACTCTTATCGTGTGACCCTTTAGGTTCCGGTTATGTTGGCCACTTAGATTAACAATTAATCTGAGCAAGTCATAAGCGGTATCTAGCAACACATCATGACCCCAATTGACCGGAAAGTAATCGGTTTGATGAATTCATCACGAACGGATCACGAACCCTTCCATAGACAATTCTTGTGCAATTAGTCCTTTCATCATCCTATACCCCACTTGGTTATGAGTATGGCTAATATGTCAACTCTTACTAGACTAAGTCTAGCCCAGTGAAATCGGTTCTGTCGAGGACTCATTACTTTATATGTCCATGAAGACACTCTTCATGACATAGTCATGCTCTGCCGAGACTTAAAGTAATGATCTGACGAAGAGGCAGGTATCTCTTACATTTTTCCGAAGTGATGAATCCTTTATTGGCTACTCAATTACCTTGAATACCTCAAGCGTACCCAAGCACCATCCTATGAGTAACCTCTGGAAGACAACAAGGAATGGAGTCAAAGTCAAGATCAATATCAAGATATCCTTGAGTACCTCAAGTATAAGGATACTTGCACCATTCTATGATGAGATTATCACGACATTAAATCCATGTGATGATCTCATGGCGAATCATCCGATGAACTTACTACCAATAGTAAGCATCCATATGTCAACTCTAAATATCTCATATTTACGGTTTACGAGATCCTTTGCTTGATCCAATCAAGGAGTATGACATATGCTAGTCGTCCGAATTAATGATGTCGATCTCATTAATCATATGACTAGGAAAATTTGAATCTTGACATAATTGCACATGATAGGAATCTCAGGATTATGATCACATCATAATTTCCTTCATGCTATGTCATATATCATGGACTTCATTAATTTGATTAAAGATCAATATCAATTCATAAAGAACATCAAATAAATGAAACATGCCTTTCTTTATTTATTCATAAAGTCTATACATGACTATGAACAAAAAGCGCTAAAGGGGATTGCCTTTAGGGCACTACTCTAACAATCTCCCACTTGACCTAAAGCCAATCGCCTTGGTATCTAATACCATAAGCGAGTACATGAGAATCAAAATTCTTCTGTGACAATGGCTTCGTCAACGAATCAGCAATGTTATGCTCTGTGGGAATCCTCTCGATCGCGACATCACCTCTAGCAATGATCTCGAATCGGATGATATCTGCGAGATGCGTGTTTAGATCGTTGGTGAGACCTCGGTTCTTTTGCTGAGCAATAGCCCCATTGTTGTCACAATACAAGCAGTATGGGTCCATCACATTAGGAACCACACCAAGTTCGAAATGAACTTCTTGATCCAAACAACTTCCTTTGCCGCCTCGATGCAAAGAATGTACTCGCCTCGATCGTCGAATCGTGATCGTCTCTTGTTTGGAACTCTTCCAACTGACCGCTCTGCCGTTTAGCGTGAAAACATAACCTGACTGGGATCTGGAATCATCTTTGTCAGATTGAAAACTGGCATCCGTATGCCCGCTCACTTGGAGATTTCCATCTCCATATATCAAGAAAACATCCTTAGTCCTTCGCAAGTACTTGAGGATATTCTTGGACTACCCGATGACCCTCACGGGATCCGATTGGTATCGCTTTCGTGACACTCAGAGCATACGATACATCGGGCCTCGTACATAACATAGCATACATGATCGATCCTACTGCAGATGCATACGGGATCTGATCCATGCGAATCCTCTCATCTTGTGTCTTAGGACACATAGATTTCGAGAGTGTTATCCCATGAGTAATGGGAAGAAACCCTCTCTTGGATTGCTCCATGCTAAACCTCTTTAGCATCTTGTCTATGTCACGATGATTGTGAAAGACCAAGCAACCTCTTTGATCTATCTCTATAGATCTTTATCCCGAGGATATAAGTTGCTTCACCAAGGTCTTTCATCGCAAATTGTTTGGACAACCAAATTTTAGCGATTGCATCAATGAGACATCGTTTCCGAGTAACGATATGTCATCTACATACAACATAAGGAAAGCGATTGCATTCCCATTAACCTTCTTGTACACACGGTGTTCATCCGGATTTTGTGAGAAACCAAACTCTTTGATTGACTCATCAAAGCGGATGTTCCAACTCTGGATGCTTGCTTGATCCATAGATGGATTTACGAAGCTTGCATACCTTTTCACCATCACTTTGGAAGTGAAGCCCTCTGGTTGTGTCATGTACACATCCTCGGCGATTTCGTTAAGGAAAGCGTCTTCACATCCATTTGCCATATCTCATAATCATAATGGCGGCAATGGCTAGGAGTATCCGAATGGATTTAAGCATTGCTACTGGGTGAAGGTCTCGTCATAGTCAACTCCTTGTCTTTGGCGAAATCCTTTGGCCACAAGCCTTGCTTTGTAGGTAATCACATTACCATCCATGTCGGTTTTCTTCTTGAAAACCCATTTGCACCTATAGGTTTTATCCTTGGTGCATCGACCAAAGTCCATACTTGGTTTATGTACATGGAATCCATTTAAACTTTCATGGCACAAAGCTATTTTTCGGACTCGAACTTTTCGAGAACCTCTTCATAGGTAGCGAGGCTCATCATCTTCTATGAGCAATACGTCATTCTGTTCACTTACGAAATCCATATCTCTCGGGAGCGATGCGCATCCTACTTGACCTCGAACTTCGTGTGTAGTAGAAGGTTGAAGCTGTTACTACATCCGAATGAGTGGCAGTCTCGAGTTCGAGCGGTTGATACGTGCTTGTTTGAGCATCTTGAACTTCTTCAAGTTCGACTTTGCTCCCCTTGTCTTCTTGCGGAAGAAACTCTTTCTCTAAAAGATAGCATGCTTGAAACAAACACCTTTTGTTCCTCGTGAGGTAGAATTGATATCCATGGTCTCTTTAGGATATCCTACAAACAAACACTTGTCGGACTTTGCTTCAAGCTTATCGATGAATCCGCTTCACGTGGCAGGACAACCCCATACTTTCGGATGAGAAAGATAAGGTTTTCTGTTAATCCACATCTCATATGGAGTAACATCAAGCTGTCTTAGAGGGAACTCGTTTAACAAGTAAGCAATGTCTCTAGCGCATACCCCAAAACGATTTTGGTAACTGCGAAACCCATTATTGATCGTACCATGTCCAACAAGGTTCGATTTCTCCTTTCGATCACACCATTGTCTTTGCGGCGTGTAAGGAGGAGTCCATCGAGATAATATCCCATTATCTACGAGATAATCTGGCTGTTGGTCTAAGTATTCTCTACCACGATCGGATCGTAATGCCTTGATACTTTTACCAAGCTGGTTTTCTACTTCATTTTGAATTGTTTGAACCTTTCAAGCGCTTGATTTGTATCTCATCGATACAAGTACCCATATCGTGAATAATCATCGATAAAGGTAATGAAATAACGACAACCACTTCGGCATGGATGGACATCGGACGCATACATCTGAATGTATTAGGTCTAATACTACAATCGCTCGTTCACCCTTTCCTTGAAGGTAACTTAGTCATCTTGCCTAATAAACAAGATTCGCATGTGTCATATGATTCATAATCAAATGACCTAAGCGCCACTCTTATGGAGTTTAGCGATCGTGTCTCATTTATATGGCCGTCGACAATGCCATAAGTAAGTTGACTTTAGATTATCTCTTTTATACCGTTTGGTGTCATTGACATTTAAAATTGGATTAGACATATCTAATATGTAAATACCATTGCACAATGTACCAGTTCCATAAAGCATTCCATTAGAATTAATAGAACAACCATTGCTATTAAAATTCATATGGAATCCATTTCTATTCGAGACAAAGCGATAATATATTCTTTGTCAAAGCGGGTACAAAATAACAATCATCCAATTCGATACAAGCCCGGTAGGGAGATTCAAAACATAGGTTCCTACGGCTAATCAAAGAACTCTTGCTCCATTTCCAACACGTGGGTCTACTTCTCCTTCATGAGTTGCCCTCGTCACGAGGCCCTGCATATCATTACATATGTGAGCCCTGACCAGTATCAAATACCCAAATGTTGTGATCGATGTGATATTAACTTGATGACATACAAACACAAGTAGTCGAGGCATCGATGCCTTCTTACGCTTCGGCGACTCGAATAGACTTTGCAATTGCGCCTCCAATGGCCATCTTTACCATGATGGAAGCAAGTTCCTTTCGGGCGACTTCTTTGGTCTTCTTCTTGATGGCGCTTCCCTTTGGTTTCTTTGCCTTCTTCTTCTTTGGGTTCTTTTCTTCTTGGAACATGAAGAAGAAGAAGCTACTACCAAAGACTTGCTTACTATCACTCTTGATAGTACCTTTCATTTGTCTTGAGCAGATTGATCACTCGGTATTGTAGTGGATATTTGGTTCATCCGATAGTTTAACACGAACGTGCATAAGCGTTCGGACAATCCAACCGAATTAAGTCTATACTTAACTCATGATCCATTGCAAAACCTAAGGCGGCCAATCTCTCAATATAGCCATTCATCTTGAGCGTCTTGCCTGACAGATGTCCTGGAGCCATCTTGGTAGTGAAGAGAAGCCTTGAGGTCTCGAACCTTTCGGACCGGGCTTGCTCGTCAACAGCTCCCTAAGATGAAAAACTATAGTGTGAGCATCCATAGACTCGTCTTTGCTTCGCAGCTCTGGTGACATCGAGGCAAGCATGATGCAAGTAGCCATGTCACATCCTTTAGATGCTTACTATATGCCTTCGATCATCATCGGAAGCATCGACAAGCAGTACATCTGAAGCGGAAAATCTAGGATATATCCTAGACCTTGAGATCGAGAACTATTCTCGATTCCTTAACGATCAAGAAAATTCGGTCCGATTAACTTGTTGGAATCCATAAGCGGCGAAGATTCACACAGCGACATTTTCAAACAACCTACGGATAGAGAGGAAGAATGTTAGAATAGGAATAGATGCATAATCATAAGGACTTGAATGATATGCAAAAAGAGCTCCCACTAGTTTCATAGAATCCATAACCCTCATTACGAATCCAAAGAAACAAAATGACATAATGTCCTAGTGGGTTGATATCCGATATTGCTAAGAATGACCTTGGGTTTACCAACAAGCCTGACTTAGTTCAATCGGTAGATATCGAACATACCAATTGCATCATCGATAACCGACATTGAGAATGACCTTGGGTTTACCCAACAAGCCACCTTATGTCTCGGGAGGTATCAAATATACCAATTACATCTTAGACACAACTATCGATCAGTGCTATCAACTTGTTGATGTATGCACTTACATTGGGTATCAACTCTTTGATGCGCATACATCCGATGTATGCTACCCAATTTCGCCTCTTTCCACGTTGACCTTGAGTTTACTCAACAAACCAACGCTTCCAGTGAAAACCAACCCATTAATCAGAAAATCATATTTTCATGGTTCGAACATATCCGTATAGAGTGAGCTTGGGTTTACCCAACAACCCATCCCTATAAGAACTCTGGTTCTTACCATATTAATGGGCGTTAGTTTTCATATACCGAGGAGGATTTAGAAATTCTAGACTCCAAGCAGAAGGATTATAGTCACGAAGACTATATGGAATGATTTAGATTTCATCAATCGCATTGAATCAATCCTTATAATCATCCATCATCTAACCTAAGCATGCCACAAGTCGACTTTCATCAAATGCAAGTCGCCTTATGCTTCTGCCCACACACAAGTCGACTTGTATGACACAAGTCGACTTATTTCACCTGCCCATGTATAAGTCGACTTACAAGGTGCTACAAGTCGACTTATACAGAGATCTTGAACAAGTCGACTTATTCTATACACAAGTTGACTTATCCAAAAACCTTGAACAAGTCAACTTATTCCATATACAAGTCGACTTATTCAGGAAAATTTGCTAAAATCTCTAATCGGCTAATTCCTCAATCAATGCAATTCCAATTCTCAACACCATCATACCTAGGGTAATATCTGTAAATTGATGCCTCAATGAACACTTCATTGATTCATGAATGCCTTAAATAGTCAAACTATATGAAAAGCTTGAAATGAGTCAAAACTCATAAATATCCAAATAATTTAGGAACACCCAAATTCTCACCCTAAGCATCTCAAGCTAGTGTATACACTCTCAAAATTACTCCGGCACTTGTCACAAAAATTGTGACGGCCAAAACAAGCAAGAAAATGAAATATACTAACAAGACACAAAAGTGACCAATTCGGCATTCAAAAATTCTTGGAAAAGAAACTTCAAGCAATTCACTTTGGCAATCATACCACATCAAGATAACACAGTTTTAATCACATTAAAAATGCTGCATGGCATTGGAATTGAAAAAGCAAACTCAATCAAGCCAAGCAAAACAGTCCCAACAATTCTCACCAAAACTGTCCAGTTCTGTACATTGCTTGAAATGATCAATGAAACAATTTCAATAAATCATGAGAACATTATATAGGTTACTAAATGTTCAGAACATGATACCTGAATTTTTTCAGGATTTTAGGCCATCAAAACCTCAGTCAACCAAAATAACAAAACCGATTCAAAATCTGTGTTCATCAGCACAGCAATTCCCAACAGCATAGAATAAATTCGTGAATAAATATCCAATCACCTTGAAATCCAATTTCCATGCTCATAGACATTCACCAACATATTAGAGACATGTAGGTGAAGGAAAATCCAGAAAAAGATTTTTCTAGAATTTATTCTCGATTTTATACTACTGCCTATCCACAGAGTGTTTCACAAAACAGCATCTGTGAGCTTAGGGAAATAATTAGCAAAACTATATCAAATCAAATCGATAAATTCTAAAACTTCATAGACATATTCTCTAACATGTTATGAACAATCCTGGGCAGAAAAATTTCGAAAACCCTATCTCTATAGCAATTCGAAAATTGGACAGCAAGCATGCATCAACATCACAAGCAATTAGGGTTTATGATCTAGCTTCAGTTAAAGCTTCATACACGACACCAGACGCTCTGATACCACTGTAGGAAAATCCCGGGAGGAACATCACATGTTCCAGAAGCAGAAACAAAAAATTTTTATTCCCAGGACCTTCCCGAAACCCAGGATCCAGGTGTCGGTATGAAAACTCAAACCTGAATAGCCAATAGAGACTATCTCTAAAGGTATCCACGCAGAGATCAGAAAACCTAACCGAGTCAAACCCTTTTGACCCGGGAATAGCTAGAACAGAATAAAGCCTGCTAGAGCCTACCTCTGTCCTGGAGAGCTTGAGATTCACGCTGAACCCTTGCCTTGGAGAAGAGAAGAATCGATGATGCCTTTGGAAGAAGAAGAAAATGAAACTCTTTCAAAGCTTTTCCTTAACCCTTAAGAAAACTTTGCTCTTCCTCTCCTTGCCAAAACCCACGACCATCATCTTCCATAAGCCTTCTTATGTTGATTTTTAACACTTAAAAATCAATCCATAAGCTTAGGACAAATGGAGGCTTTATATCCATTAGTTTATTTAATGAATAAAGTAATAAACTTTGACTTTTCAAAGTTTTATCCTCTCCTTTCCTCATTCCAACGTCCCACATGGCTTATATATATAATAATTAATTAATTAATTTACTTAATTAATTAATTAGAATATAAATCTAAGGTCGATCCAAGCTGGGGTTGGTCTACCGACTACTACGGGGGCAAATCTTTGAAATAGCTCTAAACCTTTCTTAGCAATATTGATGTCGCGATCTCATCGGGACATATCCCAATCCATTGGGATCCATTTAATCTTAATGCTCTCCATAATTGGAACTCGTCCAATTACTATTTCTGATTCTCGAGTCACTCTTATCGTGTGACCCTTTAGGTTCCGGTTATGTTGGCCACTTAGATTAACAATTAATCTGAGCAAGTCATGAGTAGGGATGGCAGCAGGCGGGTATGGGGGTATGTCATCCCCGCCCCACCCCATGAACCCACCCCACCCCATACCGCCCCCATCCCGTCGGGGATTTTGTTAGTACCCATACCGTGCAGTTGGGGTTTGGCCCCATCGGTGCCCATTTACCCCTCTTTTTTTAAAAAACTTATTTAATATGAATTGACTATTTATTTTTTTAGATTTTCATGCTACATTCATACATACATACTGAATTTAACATAAAAGAAACAAGTAAAAGAGATTATAAATGATAGTACAAATCTAAGAGTGAATTTTAAAAAAAGACAACAAATTAAAATAGCATACATTAGTTTTAATGGAAATTCCCAAGCATAAAAGCAATAGAACTTGATGAGATCCTTGCACTATTTCTTGAACCTTAGGCATTTGTTGGACCACTTGCCTATCATTAAACAATAACAATTATTAGTCATTCACACTAAAAAATAAAAATCATTATTTAAATTAATAGATTATGAATTGCTAAAAATACCTCACTAACATCCTCATCATACTCAATAGTGCGACAATATGCATTAGTCTCATCGAACATATTCTTGTAAAACAACCACAAAATAAAGGATTCAATAAATATATATAATAATAACTTAATTATTTCATTGAATTTCATTCAAATAAGGATAATAATTACCTTTTATTTCACTCCACAACCAACTTTGTGCACACATCAACGCTTCTAAAGTCTTGGGATGAAGCCGACTACGGTGTGGACTCACCAACCTTCCGCTTGTGCTAAAAGCGGACTCGAAGCTACAGTTGAAAGCGGTATAGCTAACACATCTCTTGCCAACTTCATCAAGAGTGGATACTTTACCCCATTAGTTTTCCACCAACTTAAAATATCAAAATTTTCGTTCTTGGTAACACTTTTCCTCTAAATAATGATCCAATTACTGTTTTGCAAACAAACTACTCTCTCTTTCAAGAGCAACTTCCTCATCAAAACTTTGGAGAAATCCTTCATTAGCATCTCTATCATACCCAAAAGTAGATGAAACTTCACCATTATAAGAAGGTGAATCCCTCATTCTATACTCTTCAAACAAATCATAGCAAACTTTCAAAGTTTTTTTGACTTCATCAACATATAAGTACTCTCCATAAATTCTTTTAAAACAATATTCTAATAGTTTGGTCTTGTACCTTGGATCCAATATGATTGCCACTCCATGATTCCATGAATGTCGGACCAATACTTTTATACTTGGCCAACATATTTCTTGCCATGCCTTGAATCACCTCGATTGGAGACTCACACCATTTTTCCAATGAGCTTCGATTTCACAAATTTTAGGAAAACAATATTTGCCGTTGGATACTTTGTACTGAGAACATCTCGGTCACGAATAGAACAATCCTAACTTCTACGCAAACCATTTCGCAAGTCTCCAATCCTCTTGGTTGGCAAATCTTTGTATAATGGTTCACGCTGACTCAAACGATTAAAGACATCCTTGTATATCAAAGCAACATTAAGCATTGAATATGTGGAATTCCACTGGTCTTGCAATCAAGAACCAATTTCTTGGTACTTGTAATGCGTAATTGTCGCACCGCTTCTTCAAACTTTTCCTCCCTTTTGGAGATGCTGTCCAAAACACCACACTATTTCTAATCCTTTCTATACCCTTGCCAATGACAAGCAAACCATCTTGAGCGATCAAATTTAAAATGTGGGCACAACAACGCATGTGAAACAAAGACCCATTCAACATAAGTGAATCAGAGAAAACTTCTTTGTGATATCACTAATGATAGCTTCATTAGTCGTACAATTATCAACCGTCAAAGTTGATAACTTTCGATCAATGTTCCAATCAAAATGGTATTAAATAAAACATTGGTAAGAACTTCAGCGATTGTGTGGACAAGGTACATAAATGAACCTATATTATATAAGTAAATAAACAAGAATTAGATAATTAATATTGTCAATCAATGATTATTAAATGATCAAAACATAGACAAATGTGATTCAAAAAGAGGAAAGCAAATTAATACCTCGTGATACGACTTTGTAATGTCCACTTATCATTGTGAAATGGCGGTGATAGCCATAAAACCCTTTTTTTGATTACTAGAAGTCCACATATCCGTAGTTAAGGCAATCCTACTACAATTTGCCTCCAACAAACTCAAAGTCTTCACCCTTTCGTAGTCATATATCCTTAAGATATCGCTTTTCACGGTATTTCGTGAGGGAACCTTAAACAAGGGCTGCAAACCAGTAGAATATTGGCGAAATCCGTGATGCTCGACCATAACCAAAGGATACTCATGTATTATAATCATCTTGGCAAGATCATCCCTTGATTTTTGTTGATCAAAAAGATAATTTGCCACCGCATTTTTTTGTTGCACCAAAACTTGTTGTCGAACATCTTGAAATTTTTTTCGAGGACAACTCCTTATGTGATCATGCAAGTGTTTAGTTCCACTTGAGCTTTTGCCAGAAAGTTTTTTCTGACAATAATTACAAATGGCCTTCTCATCTTCCCCTTCAATTTTCACCTTTTTGAAATGATTCCAAACAACCGATGTTAATCTTCTTTTACGTGTATCTTCAACATCTTGTACAACCTCTGAAGTTGGAGTGGGTTCCTGACTCATACTATTTGGTGAGCTGACCGAAGGAGAGAGGTCAGTAGGAATGAGAGGACTATCCATAGATATAGGATTTTGAGAAATACTCTCACTCGAGTTCATTGTAATCCAACAAAAATTAACCCAAATTACCTGCACAAGTATCCAATCAAATTATCATCCGAAAGATATTGATAATACTTTATCTAATGAAGGAAATTAAAAATAATTAAATCCCACAACATACTTTGTGCGGGATCAAAGCAATTATTTTATAAATGTTTTGATCATCATATACGTAGCATAACTAGCATTTATATTAAATCGTTAATTGATATTAATAATTTATATTAAGATTATATTAAAATTATTTAATAATTTATATTAAAATTATTTTATAAAAGTTGGGTTTGTTAATTGTTACAGAAGCAAATATTTGATTGATAAGGAAACAAACTTTCCTTTTCACCTTATTATGATCATCATGTAAAGTTGAGTTTGTTAAGCAAAGATTTGATTATTACGGAGTTGGGTTTGTTAATTGTTAAGAAACAAACTTTCCTTTTCACCTTATTATGAAACTTCTAATAACTAATTCAGCTAAGTAAGATAATTAAAAGATATATTTTCGTGAATCTTCTTCTCTGGAAAATGGATTAGTAAATAACCTTTCTTAAAAAATAATAGTTCAAAAAATTAAAAATTAAGATTAAATATATCAATTATAGTCTACATGGTCTCTGTGTGATAAGTTCTTAAGTATATTCGAGTCTTTTCTCATCTTTTCCACAGGTTTTTCTTCTGCTAGAACTTGGATTCAAACTCATCTTCATCATTATCAGATTCCTCCGCTAAAATGTTTCCTTTACAAACCCCACGCTGACCCTGTTATAGTTATGATACTATAATGTTCACTGTTCATGTGAACAGTGACCACAATTGAAGCATTCAGCGTTCTTCGTTCACGTTCACGTTCATGTGAGCAGTGACCACTATTGAATCTGCTTGGCGTTCATTATTCACGTGAGCAGTGAGCACATTGGCGATTTAAGCGTTGAAGACGCTGAACTTCATATTCACACTAATATAATATGGCTCACAGAGAAAATGTTAGATGAGTATACTCTTATCTTTGTTAGATGAGTATAGTCTTATACTGTTATACAAGGAAACAACTTGTATGAAGAACCAAGCACGTGTGGTCTCAAACTAAAGAAGCAGCAGTGCAGCACCACAAGATTATTGATTATTGATTAACGAACCTGGTATGAAGATTGAAGACAACTTTGTATGAAGACCAAGCGGCGTGGCGTGAAGGAGCGATTGGCGTGAATGAAGCTGAAGGAAGGAACTGGAGACAAAGCGACCACGAAGAGCTTGAGAAAGCAGATGGAGCTGCAGACGGCGACCACGAAGAGCTTGAGAAAACAAGGAGGCGAGTGCAGGAGAGTGAAGAGTCGGTGGGCGGATGGAAGCACGGAAAACTACGAGGAAGTTGGAGAGTTTTAACAATTATATTTATCGACCTTTCATAATTCATTATCAATTAAATAATTTTTTAATAACTTATAAAAATATTATGAGCCATATTATATTATTTGTGTCCTTTATTCAAGCCAATAAAATAATTTTTTGCAATTATTATATAACGGTAGCGGGTATGGGGGTGGTATCCCATACCGCCTCGATACCCGACGGGTATTTTGCTAACCCCATATCCATACGGGTAAAATTTGCTCCCGTACCGCCCCGTTAGGGTAATTTTATCGGTACCCATCGGGTTCGTACAATTGCCATCCTAGTCATGGCGGTATCTAGCAACACATCATGACCCCAATTGACCGGAAAGTAATCGGTTTGATGAATTCATCACGAACCGGATCACGAACCCTTCCATGAACAATTCTTGTGCAATTAGTCCTTTCATCATCCTATACCCCACTTGGTTATGAGTATGGCTAATATGTCAACTCTTACTAGACTAAGTCTAGCCCAGTGAAATCGGTTCTGTCGAGGACTCATTACTTTATATGTCCATGAAGACACTCTTCATGACATAGTCATGCTCTGGCCGAGACTTAAAGTAATGATCGACAAGAGGCAGGTATCTCTTACATTTTCACGTAGTGATGAATCCTTTATTGGCTACTCAATTACCTTGAATACCTCAAAGCGTACCCAAGCACCATCCTATGAGTAACCTCCGAAGGCAACAAGGAATTGAGTCAGTGCAGGATCAGTATCCAAGATATCCTTGAGTACCTCAAGTCTAAGGATACTTGCACCATTGCTATGATGAGATTATCACTGACATTAATTGCACATGATAGGAATCTCAGGATTATGATCACATCATAATTTCCTTCATGCTATGTCATATATCATGGACTTCATTAATTTGATTAAAGATCAATATCAATTCATAAAGAACATCAAATAAATGAAACATGCCTTTCTTTATTTATTCATAAAGTCTGTACATGACTATGAACAAAAAGCGCTAAAGGGGATTGCCTTTAGGGCACTACTCTAACAGAAATTTGATCTTTAAGCATGTTTTGATGATGACTGAATTAGGAAAGATTGTATAAGATGTTGACGAGGAAGTGTGCTGGAATATTATGAACTGGAAAACTTTCATTGAATATGTTTTGGTATTTTAATTATATCTTGATCTGTAGATTTCCAAATGAGATGATTCTTGATTTAAATTGAACAAGAGACATTTGGATACAATTTTTAAGAAGAAATTGAAGTTAATTCTGTCCTTAAGGGTCTTGAAATTTAGCTTGAAATTGTCTTGGCTTAGGTTATAACACTACCCGTGACAGAAATCATATCCTGTTGTTATCAAATAAACTGTATTGATGTAGACCGAATCAGACAAAGGTGTCTTCACAAAAATTGTATATTATTCTCGTATCTTTCAATTGGTATAAATTTTGTAATTTTTGGATATTGTAATTGAGAGATATGAGTTGCACAACTTGAATGCATGATCATGCCCTAGCCAAAATTTCAAAGGTACTCAGTTTGTAGTATTTTGAGAATAACTCATAGAATAATGAACCAAATTGTATAATCTTAGTGTCATTAGAAACTTAAGGCACAGGAAAAAATTTTCTAGAAGAAAGTGTTATAGAAATACACCATTTTCCTTATCATAATGATCATCTAAATAGACTCGAAAGTTTGTGTTGAAAAGAAAGCTGGAATAGTTAATGAGTGTATGAATTTTGACACATTTGGAGTACAATCGATCTTTGCATCGATTTATTACAGAAGTATTCCCAGGCATATGTCATTAAACATGCATATTACATGATACATTTATAAAAATGCATATTTAGTTACATGAACAATGTGGTAACAAAAAATTATATTTGATTGCATATAGAAGAGCAAGTAGAGCAACCACTTCCAGATATTGCCGGAACTTCAAGGCAATAAGAAAAAAGGGAGCAATAGTGAGTAACCTAAGATAGTATCACATTAATTTATTCTGTTTATTACTGAATTGAATTTGATATGTTCTGATTGTGCTCTAAAATTTGGATAATAATTGTTTGAGGCATTTGGTGCATGTAAACATCATTATAAGTGCTACGTATATGTGAATGAGATTGACTAAATGAATTGGATATGTGTTGGACCCCATTTTCGGAGCCCAACTACAGAACCATAAAACGTGAGCTTATTCCAAAGCAATCTCCTTAACCCACATCGGTTCATCTTCATCTATCCAAATCCTTAATTTTCTGGAATTTTAGAAAATTTTCTTCGGAGAAAATTTCTGGACCGAAAAAATTGCCAAGTGGCAGACTGAATGGATTTTCGGTACTGAAAATGATTGTTCAATGGCACTGGAAAATTAAATACATGATTTTAGAAAATTTTGATTTGAGTCATTGGAATTGTGGGGAGAAATTGGAGTAGAAATTAAATTGTATTTGGAAAAAGACCTGAAGAGTGCTTAAAATCAGGACAAGTGGCAAGTGACACATGTCACTTGCCTACTTAGTCTTATTATTAATGGTTATCTAATTAACCAACTTGTTGTAGGCTTCCACGACACTTTCATTTGGAAAGAGTAAAAGGGCTTTGAGAGTGATTTTTCCTTTCTCATCCGTGGGTTCTTCTCTTCTCCATCTTCGTTGGTTCTTCTTCCACCCTACAAAGAATTTTCTTGTTTATTTGCTTGCTTTTCTTCTCTTCACACATAAATCCGCACTTAAGCCTTGGGATGATGATGATTGTTGTGTGTGTGAGTGATTGTCGTGTATGTGGAGTAAAGTAGAGGATTTGGTGAGTTAGTGGAAGAAGTGAAGAATTTGAAGCTTGTTTAGGTAAGAATGAAGCTGTATGTTCTTATTTTGGTAGTTAGAAGCATTAATTGTGATTTATTGTGCATTAATTTCATGAAGCTTGTGGTTTGATCGTTTGGGTATAAGTGCATGTTTGTGTGAGGATAAATGATTTAACATGTTTTGGATTGGTTTTGGATAGGTTTAAGTGTTTTGGCTTAAGTTTGAGGATGTTAGATGAGTGGTAAATTAAAGTAAGAAAATTGTGTGTGTGTGCTGCCAAATTGTGACTACTTATTCAAGAGAATGGCTTGATGAACTTATGGTTAATTTCTTGGCTAAATTGGACGTTTATTGATGTAGAAATGGTATTGGAATGATAGGAGTAGAGTTAGGTATAAAATCTGGAAAATTTTACTTTGTGTATGTTTCAGTTTGATCATAACTTTTGATATGGTTATGCTATTGAGATGAGGTTTGGCTTGTATTTAACTTGAGAAGTTTGGCTAGATTTCCTATGAAGAAAGTTATGTCCAATTGTGGCTTTAAAGGTTTGAAATTTTGCTTTGAAAGTGAGACATATGTGTAGGGTGAATGTTGGTGAGGCTAACATTGACGATTTTGTGACCAGAAACTTGAGAAATTTTTTTAGGCTAAAGTAGACAGATTTTTTGAAATTGATTTCATAAAAGTTGAATATTTTCTTGTTAGCTTTCTATCGCCACCAATTATGACATTTTTCGATTTGTAGGTTGAAAGTTATGGCTTGATTACTTTCAGATGGTACTCTATGTCTTAATGTGTTTTGGTGTGTGTAATGTCTCTAAGTATGGATTTTGGTGATTTTGGACTGTTATGATTGAAATTAGTTTAAGTGATCTTATGGAAAGTTGTATAGGAATGTTTTGGCTTTGTAATGAGGTATTATATGCGAATTTTGGATGAAGGGATTGTAAGTTATGAATTTGTAAAGTTTGGATATGGTTTAGGTTCTATGCTGATTTAATACTCTATAACAGGACAACCACAATAATGGGAAAATTTGATCTAGTTAGAGTTCGAATTTGCTTTTAAGTCCTTCATGAGAATTGTAGCATGTGTTCTGCTCTTTTCATTGATATCAAGCATGGAATTTTTCGATAATAGGATAGGAAGTTATGAATTTTGGAAGATTGTGTTACTGTTGAGAATGACTTATATAGGCAGAAACTTTAAGTGAGAATTTGATTCGTTTAGAGGTTGAATTTGATTCCAAGATGTTTATAAAAGTTGTAGAATATGTTTGTCTCTTTTGATTGATATAAAACTTGGAATTTTTAACAAAGGGGATGGGAAGATATGATTTTTGGAAAACTGTTGTACTGTTTTGAATAGTATTGTGAAGACAGTAGCTTTGATTGCATTTTTGACACTCTTATAGGTGAAATTGGTTTGTGAGATCTTCATAAAACTTGTAGGATTTTTTGTGCTCTTTCCAATGAGTCCTCATTTGTGATTTTTGGACAATGGAGTAGAGAATTATGATGTTTAGAGTTTCTATCATTGTGTAGGATGATGTTTATCTGAAAAATACTTTGAGGTGGTTTTTGACTCCTTTAGAGGCAGATCTGGTTCTTAATCTCTTGATATAATTTGTAGAGTTTTCTTTTATCTTTCCATTGATACTAAGTTTGTGTAATTTGGAGTTCTGAGTAAGAAGTTATGAATTGGAAAATTTGGGTTGTCGGAAAAATAAAAGACCAGAGTTTTTCAGGTCAATCACTGTAGACGACTTAGTCGACTAATAGGTCTTCGACTAGTCAACTAATGCATGTAATTTTTACATGCATTAGTAGTCATGTTTTTCTGACCCGACCTCTCTCTATTCTTTTTCTTATAACTTTTCCATCCGACCTTTGATTGATTTGATTTTTGAAGCGTTAAATTCCTAAGACATTCCTCTACCTCTCCATGAAAATTTATAGATTTTGAGATTAAATTGAAAAAGATTGATTAGATCAAAGTTAGAGGATCGGTTGAAAAAGTCTGAACATACTTCAGTATTTTGGTGATATCTCGATCTATAGAGATCTAAATGAGGTGATTCTTATTCCTAATTAAACTAGAGACATGGGCCTGCAGGTTATCTGAATGAATCAAATTTCAATTTAGTCCCTAAGATGTTCAATTTCTAGAGTGAAGTTGGGTATAGTGTACAGTCTCGATTTTAGCAATAATTGGACCTATAGAGGTCCGAATTGAGTGATTTTGTTGTCAATGGGTTTCTAAAATTTAGAGGACAATATTGTGACGGGAATTTTTGAAATAGTACCAGAAATGTCACGAACATGCATTGTACACATTTTAAATTGCTACATGTGCATTATTAAATGTTTCTGATTGGGCAATGTGTAATATATGTGTGTTTGACTTGTTATAGAGGCGCATTTGGAATGTCAGCTCACCGACGTTGCCGAGACTTCCAGGCATTAGCTCGAAAGCTATTGGTGAGTGACCTAGACGGTTCCTTAATTATTATTTACTTATAGTTCTGTGGTGAATAATGGTGGGATTGTGTTATGATTATGGATTCCTGACAGGAGGTCCGATGTATTTGAAGATTATGACATAGAAGTGCTATTTGTGTGATTTAATGTGATTGTGATGCTAATGTGATTAATTGTGAATTAATTGTTCGAATGCGATAATTTGGAAATGATTGTGATGTGGATATTGCTTTATTGCGACATATGCATTCCATCCATGAATGCGTAATCAGTTAATGACAATTATAATCGGAGCAGCCACTGAGAGCTAAAAGCTCAATGTATTTGGGCCTCGAGCCTACAGTGATTCAGAGCCTCAAGCTCATCGATTAATATGCCCATATTGGGACAGTTTTAGGCGCTTGGTCACAACACCGTAATAAATTAAAAAGTGTCACATACGCATTTCATATGCATTCGATTTGAATTTTTTTGATTGAGTGAAAGGCAAAATGCCTTATATTTGTGTGAAAACAATCATATGGTACTTCTGAATGTGCTATTATGATATAACTGTGATATGTTTGAGTATTGCATGAATTGAGTGAACCATCGATGATGGTTACCTCACTGAATTCGTAAACTCACCCAAAATTGCAACTTATTTTTTAGGACCCAGAAGAATACCCCTTTAGGCAACGGGCGTATAACAACCACATGAGAGTGAGAGAAGAGGTCAGGGATCAGTTCACGTCTGCATTAGTGTCTGATAAATTCTATATACAAGTGTATTTTTTGAATTTTTGTACAAATGATTTGGTCAATTTGTAAAGTGACCGGACTGAATTAATTTGGATTTATAAAAGAGTCGATCAATGTACTTACTGGTGATTATGTACGTTATTTGATGTCTGCCTAGTGTATGTTGTGTTTAAAAAAAAGTTTTGACTGAGTGATGTAACACGCCACCCTCGCAGGGCACGGACTCGGATATCACCATCAATATCGGGTTCGGGTCATACGAGAGTGGGGTGTTACATTTAGGTGGTATCAAAGCCCAGAAGTACGAACTTATATGGGCATTTTCTGAAACATGGGTCAAGTCACATATATTAAAGTCATATCATAGCAGACCGTGGCAACTGATCCCTAGTCTGAGTCGCATGAGTATGAGTCATATGCATGAACATGTGTTAAGTGTTTAAGTGTTTATGGGCAATTAGGAATGGGAAAGGAAAAGAAATGGATAATGATATTCCTATTGTACTGTGGTTATAAATCCTCAAATGTGATATGAATATGAATACATTGGCATGGGCTGATTTAGGAAAGAAGTGATATCAAATGAATAATAAGACTTAAAGTGTATAAAACGAGTTGAAAGAAATAGAAGTTTGCTATAGCTTGGTGAAGTCAAATCTGGACATGAGAAGAATATCGGTTAAAGTGATAAGAGTATGATTTAGCCTAAGAATAAGTCTATGTGAGACTAAAAGTTCAGGATGACTAAGTATTTATGATTCTGATTTGTATGTCCGATAAATGGGGATGATTGGAAATGAGAAAAAGTACATGGTTCGACAAGATAGATATAGCTATTGGTGTTTATTATGAGATATCGATATTGTACCGAAATGTTCTACCTTTGAATGAGATAGAGAATTTGTCAGGAAGAAGCAGAAATGATGAGATTAAAGTGTACAAGCCCGATCAAAAGAAATATGACTGTGAAAGGACAGACGTGGATTTGAAATGTGATAAAAGTTATGATTTAGTGTAATAATATGTTTATGATAGATAACAATTCTTGATAATTCTACATCTATAATTCTAAATGGATTGAGAATATACATATGGACGATGAAATAATAGGAACATGATTTTACAAGTGATGAAACGCGATACATGATATGTAGTATGGAGAAAATTAGAAATGCGCCTAGGTTTGGATTGTATGTATGCATGTGGCTATGGAAAGGATGATAAAAATCAAAAGGGGAAAAGTGAAGGCACTTAAAATGCTAATTCAATGATCATGATAGCATATTGCATAGAAGAAGAAGTAAATACTGGAAAACTGGAGTAGAATCACTGTCAATATGTGTGCAAATGTGATGAAGAAAGTACAAGGCACGTTATTGGCCTAAAAAGGTAAACCCCAGTCATGGGCAGGAACAAGGATAGAAATGTTATCTTGAGTCAATTGGAAAGTAAGTAGCATTAGCGAGTGTGAGTAAATGAAGACATGACATAAATACATCTTTAAATAAGATGTAAGGATTTTGGATGGTATCTACTGGGGTGTAGAGTAAAAGAAATTGCTTAATGCCTTATTGAGCCTTAGTATCGAGGATGCATTGACCATATAACTTATTAAGATAGATGTTGAAATTGATTTTTCCTGAGGTATTAAGAATGACCACTGGGTACTCATGGACAATAGGTGAGTGACAATATCGAGGTTTGTTAAGTTACTTTATGATCAATGAAGGCAGGCTTTCCATGACCAGTAGTTGAGATCATAAGCTCTTCTCTCGATTCAACAATGAAATCTAGTAATTCTTCCATTATCCAGAGGTCAAAGGCCCCTCTTGATTCAAGTGAGTTTGCGTCAGAAAGGAATCGACTGACGCAACGGAGGGAATTTTAAAATAAGATGACAGGTCTCCAAAAAAAGTTGTGATGTGATGTCTTCTTTAGTGAAAAAAATATGATAAATAAATAGTGAGGCAAAAGTGAATATTGGAGTTACATCCATAGCAAAGACTCAAGTATAAGAGTTAGAAAAGGGTATTGGGAGTGTATATATATTTTGTTGATGTAAAGTATCCAACTATATAAGAGGATTTCACCAAGTCGAGGAGACATTCTTGTTAATGTGAGGTGAAATTTGGTCCCCATCATAGTCTATGTAATTATATTGGGAACCACCAATTATATCTGATGAAGGGGTTTCCAGCACAGGAAGTTACGTTTGTAGATAAATTGAAATGTGTGGAATAACATGTATGAAGGAACATACATTAGAATAAGTCATGTTGAATCATCGGGAACCGTCGAGAAAAAGGAGGTACTATATAAAATAATAATAATAATAAAATAGAGAATAGTAAGTGATAATACTACTGCACTAAGGAATTAGTTACTCAAGGAATTTCAAGAACTAAATATAAGTACAATGATTTTGAGGTTATATCTATTAGCGTTAACAGGCAACATGATATCAAAGGGTGACTATGATCATATTGAAAAAGTAAGATTGAAATTTTGAATGTTTGTGGAAGATATATGTAAGCTGCATAAATGATGTGGGTAAAAAGAATTTTTGAGGATTATACCGCTTCGATTTGACGATTTTGCTGTATCTGACAAAGTTTCCCATGTGTGAGATTAACATCCAATCTATTGCAATAGTAAAGTACTGTTGTGTCCCAAAGGACAATTGTAGTCTCATGAGTTGAATTTGATTAATGACTTAAAAATTGTGTGCAATAGTACTTGGTTTGAGAGCTTGGAAACATGATGTGGTAAGAAACATTTTGGATGGATGTATATATGAATAGACAGATTAGTAGAGCTTAAGGTAAGAATCGAATTGGGAAGGATTGTGCAGATGAGCATGTCTTACTTAAGCTAGTGTTACAATCAACTGTATCGAATAGAACATTTCATAGCAAAGTACCACATATGTGGATATTCAGGTTACTCAATCTAGTGAAATAAAGAGTGTATAGTGACGAGTTAAAATGGAGCAAAAAGGAAATTTTATTAGTTATGGAAGAGTAACATCAGTTTTGCAAACAGGGATTAGGAAAGCCCAAATTGAGAATTTGAGGAATTTTGACGAAATAAAGTATGTGGACTACCTGTTAAAGAGATGTCCTAGTAAGTGTACCCCGAAGAGCAATTGGCGGCTAAGAATATCGAACTGAGTAATTATATGTTTGAGTTCCTTGTAGTCTATTGGAGACAGGTATAAAGCTTATATGTCAGGAATGCTTCAGCATATAAGATTAATGTGTAGTGCAAATTGACTACAGGCAAAATTATCATTATCCTGGTGATACCATTAGAGGCGTCAAACGACAAAAAGGAGTCGTTCACCCTGAGTAAAAGCTAGAACAAATTTGGGATACTGCTCGAGAGTGAACTAACTTGAAAATCTGAATAAAGTGGTTTTGAAAAAACGAATGGATTTTGGTAGATCACATCGAAGTCGTGACTATATGGAGAAAGATTTGAAGGTTCAGTGTACTAACACCAATTAAAAAAAAAGAGATGACTTGTCCTTGAGTGTTTCACCTGTGCCAAGGTGTAGTTAGATGAGATACGAGAGTAATAAGGGAAACTAAGCGTGACATAAAGTGCTGCATATAAAACTATGGAAAAAATGGGACGATGGCATTATGAGTGATTTTGTGGTTAGTATTGTTATAATCCGATATATGTTGTATTGAGACTGGAAGTAAAGAGTTGAATACTCTGAAACTCATCAAGGACATAATTGAGGAAGTATGATATCTAAACAGGGAATTGAGAGACCTATCGCCTTTATCAATTGTGATTTTATGGAAGGAAGCATCAAGAAGAAAAATGATATAAGAAACGGAGGAGTGTATGAGATAACAGTACCCCTACCTTATTCAATATCAAAAATGAATTTTGAGGACGAATTTTTTTTAGGAAGGGAGAGTAGTAACATTCCATCACCGATGAGAAGGGTAAAATGGTAATTTAGAACGGGTTAGGAATGTTTAAACTTATCTCGGCATAATCATGCATAATATGGTCTCTATATAAATATGAATGACAATTTTTGCACATGCACATGATTGTACATGCATTCATGACATTTTCCGACATATGTGTCTATAAATGTGTTTATTGTGAAAAATATGTTATTTGTGCTTGAAAAATTGAATTGAAGTGATTTATGTGTGTTTTCCATTTTTAGGGAATTTTAGAATTTTTTTTGGAATTTTTCGGAGAAAATTTCTAGACCGAAAAAATTGCCAAGTGGCAGACTTAATGGATTTTCGGTACTGAAAATGACTGTTCAATGGCACTGAAAAATGAGATACATTATTTTAGGAATTTTTGATTTGAGCCATTGGAATTGTGGGGAAAAATTGGAGTAGAAATTAAATTGTATTTGAAAAAAGACCTGAAGAGTGCTTAAAATCAAGACAAGTGGCAAGTGACACATGTCACTTGCCTACTTAGTCTTATTATTAATGGTTATCTAATTAACCAACTTGTTGTAGGCTTCCACGACACTTCCATTTGGAAAGAGTAAAAGGGCTTTAAGAGTGATTTTTCCTTTCTCATCCGTAGGTTCTTCTCTTCTCCATCTTCATTGGTTCTTCTTCCACCCTACAAAGAATTTTCTTGTTTATTTGCTTGCTCTTTTTCTCTTCACACATAAATCCACACTTAAGCCTTGGGATGATGATGATTGTTATGTGTGTGAGTGATTGTCGTGTATGTGGAGTAAAGTAGAGGATTTGGTGAGTTAGTGGAAGAAGTGAAGAATTTGAAGCTTGTTTAGGTAAGAATGAAGTTGTATGTTCTTATTTTGGTAGTTAGAAGCATTAATTGTGCTTTATTGTGCATTAATTTCATAAAGCTTGTGGTTTGATTGTTTGGGTATAAGTGCATGTTTGTGTGAGGATAAATGATTTAACATGTTTTGGATTGGTTTTGGATAGGTTTAAGTGTTTTGGCTTAAGTTTGAGGATGTTAGATGAGTGGTAAATTAAAGTAAGAAAATTGTGTGTGTGTGCTGCCAAATTGTGACTACTTATTCAAGAGAATGGCTTGATGAACTTGTGGTTGATTTCTTGGCTAAATTGGATGTTTATTGATGTAGAAATGGTATTGGAATGATAGGAGTAGAGTTAGGTATAAAATCTGGAAAATTTTACTTTGTGTATGTTTCAGGTATTTGATCATAACTTTTGATATGGTTATGCTATTGAGATAAGGTTTGGCTTGAATTTAACTTGAGAAGTTTGGCTAGATTTCATATGAAGAAAGTTCTGTCCAATTGTGGCTTGAAAGGTTTGGAATTTTGCTTTGAAAGTGAGACATATGTGCAGGGTGAATGTTGGTGAGGCTAACATTGACGATTTTGTGACCAGAAACTTGAGAAATTTTTCTAGGCTAAAGTAGACAGATTTTGTGAAATTGGTCTTCATAAAAGTTGAATATTTTCTTGTTAGCTTTCTATCTCCACCAAGTATGCCATTTTTTGATTTGTAGGTTAAAAGTTATGGCTTGATTACTTTCAGATGGTACTTTAAGTCTTAATGTGTTTTGGTGTGTGTAATGTCTCTAAGTATGGATTTTGGTGATTTTGGACTATTATGATTGAAATTAGCTCAAGTGATCTTATGGAAAGTTGTATAGGAATGTTTTGGCTTTGTAATGAGGTATTATATGCGAATTTTGGATGAAGGGATTGTAAGTTATGAATTTGTAAAGTTTGGATATGGTTTTGGTTCTATGCTGATTTAATACTCTATAACAGGGCAGCCACAATAATGGAAATTTTTGACCTAGTTAGAGTTCGAATTTACTTTTAAGTCCTTCATGAGAATTGTATCATGTGTTTTGTTCTTTTCAGTGATATCAAGCATGAAATTTTTCGATAATGGGATAGGAAGTTATGAATTTTGGAAGATTGTGTTACTGTTGAGAATGAATTATATAGGCAGAAACTTTAAGTGAGAATTTGATTGGTTTAGAGGTTGAATTTGCTTCCAAGATGTTTATAAAAGTTATAAAATGTGTTTTTCTCTTTTGATTGATATAAAACTTGGAATTTTTAGCAAAGGGGATGGGAAGATATGATTTTTGGAAAACTGTTGTATTGTTTTGAATGGTATTGTGAAGACAGTAGATTTGATTGCATTTTTGACACCCTTGGAGGTGAAGTTGGTTTGTGAGCTCTTCATGAAACTTGTAGGATTTTCTGTGCTCTTTCCAATGAGTCCTCATTTGTGATTTTTGGACAATGGAATAGAGAATTATGAAATTTAGAGTTTCTGTCATTGTGTAGGATGATGTTTATCTGAAAAATACTTTGAGGTGGTTTTTGACTCCTTTAGAGGCAGATCTGGTTCTTAATCTCTTCATAGAATTTGTAGAGTTTTCTTTTATCTTTCCATTGATACTAAGTTTGTGCAATTTGGAGTTCTGAGTAAGAAGTTATGAATTGGAGAAGTTGGGTTGTCGGAAGAAAAAGAACAGAGTTTTTCAAGTCAATCACTGTAGACGACTTAGTCGACTAATTGGTCTTCGACTAGTCGACTAATGCATGTAATTTTTACATGCATTAGTAGTCATGTTTTTCTGACCCGACCTCTCTCCACTCTTTTGCTTATAACTTTTCCATTCGACCTTCGATTGATCTGATTTTTGAAGCGTTAAATTCCTAAGACATTCCTCTACCTCTCCATGAAAATTTATGGATTTTGAGATTAAATTGAAAAAGATTGATTAGATCAAAGTGAGAGGATTTGTTGAAAAAGTTTGAACATACTTTAGTATTTTGGTGATATCTCGATCTATAGAGATCTAAATGAGGTTATTCTTATTTATAATTAAACTAGAGATATGGACCTGCAAGTTATCTGAAGGAATTAAATTTCAATTTAGTCCCTAAGATGTTCAATTTCTGGAGTAAAGTTGAGTATAGAGTACAGTCTCTGTTTTAGCAATAATTGGACCTATAGAGGTCCGAATTGAGTGATTTTGTTGTCAATAAGTTTCTAAATTTAGAGGAAAATATATTGAAGTGCCGGGAATGTCACGAACATGCATTGTACACATTTTAAATTGCTACATGTGCATTATTAAATGTTTATGATTGGAAAATGTGTAATATATGTGTCTTTGACTTGTTATAGAGGCGCATTTGGAACGTCAGCCCACCGACGTTGCCGAGACTTCCAGGCATTAGCTCGGAAGCTATTGGTGAGTGGCCTAGACGGTTCCTTAATTATTATTTGCTTATAGTTCTATGGTGAATAATGGTGGGATTGTGTTATGATTATGGATTCCGGACAGAAGGTCCGATGTATTTGGAGATTATGACATAGAAGTGCTATTTGTGTGATTTAATGTGATTGTGATGCTAATGTGATTAATTGTGAATTAATTGTTCGAATGCGATAATTTGGAAATGATTGTGATGTGGATATTGCTTTATTGCGACATATGCATTCCATCCATGAATGCGTGATCAGCCACTGAGAACTAAAAGCTCAATGTATTTGGGCCTCAAGCCCACAGAGATTTAGAGCCTCAGGCTCATCGATTAATGTGCCCATATTGGGACAGTTTTAGGTGCTCGGTCACAACACCGTAAGAAATTGGAAAATGTCACATACGCATTTCATATGCGTTCGATTTGAATTTCTTTGATTGAGTGAAAGGCAAAATGCCTTATATTTGTGTGAAAACAATCATGTGATACTTCTGAATGTGCTATTATGATATAACTGTGATATGTTTGAGTATTGCATGAATTGAGTAAACTATCTATGATGGTTACCTCACTGAGTTTGCAAACTCACCGAAAATTGCAACTTATTTTTTACGACCCAGAAGAATACCCCGTTAGGCAACAGGCATATAGCAACCGTGTTAGAGTGAGAGAAGAGGTCAGGGATCAGTTCGCATCTGCATTAGTGTCTGATAAATTCTGTATACAATTGTATTTTCTGAATTTTTATACAAATGATTCGGTCAATTTGTAAAGTGACCGGACTGAATTAATTTGGATTTATAAAAGAGCCGATCAATGTACTTACTGGTGATTGTGTACTTTATTTGATGTCTGCCTAGTGTATGTTGTGTTTTAATTTTTTTTTTGACTGAGTGATGTAGCACGCCACCCTCGCAGGGCATGGACTCGGATATCACCATCGATATCAGGTTCGGGTCATACAGGAGTGGGGTGTTACAACAATACGTCAATGTCTCATAATCCCAAAATACATAAGATACTTGAATAATAATACTTGAAATGCAACTAAAAGCCTCATTGTTACAAAATCTAGCTTAAAATACAAAAATATGCAACTTGAAATGATGCCTTAACCCTTTTTCACTTGATCTCATGTCCTTTACCTAAACATGGGATAGATAAAGGGGGGGGGTGAGCTTAAAGCTCGTAGGTAACAAGTTTATAATCGAGAAATAAGCAAAAACCCTTTTATAAAACTCATTTTCATTGAATGTTTTCATAACCATAGTAATTCCGCATTTAAAAATCATAAAACACTTATTTCATGAAATTCTCAATTTGTCAAACAATTCACAATAGTACAAATCATGTATGCATCCATCTTGTCAAACATGTCATGAACACATAAGTACATCAGAATGGTTTGGGTAGATCTATAAACATGACGCACTACACATTTCCACATAATGGTCTTATGTAGTGTTGGATCCCGTTTCCGAAATCCAACTACTCATACAGATTCCCTCATACGTACGCATGATTCCTTATAAACTCTTCTTGCTCTGATACCATAAATGTTGAAACCCCTCCCCGGTGAGTCGGGGGCCCAACGTCCTACGTGACGTCTGGACACGCATCTCAGGAGGGAGGGATTCCTCACCACAAAAAAACCTCAAATCGAACTTATTTTAACGGCATCCGAACAAAACTTCATAAGGTCACCCTAATTATCACCCAATAAAATTTATCTGCTTAGGGCCCATAACTAAATTCTAAACCTAAGCTAAAATGAAATTTCATATCTCTCGATCAATTAGAATCAGAAATCGCCTCAATCGGATCCCTATAGTTCACAAAATCACCCGAAAACGGAATTACATTCAAAACCGTCACGTAATTGACTCTCTTTAATATAATCCGTGAATTCCGACCCAAAACCCGACACTCTCATTTTGCTAAAAAGGGGTATAAAATTTTTGGGAAAAAAACCAATGCTTCGAAAACCGAGTGAATCCGAGGCCAAACAAAAAAGTTACAAGCAAAAGAGTGAGGAGATATTCAGAGATTAGACGAGGGCACGTCTAAGAGGCTTAGAGACTAGACGAGGCCACGTCTAAGGATGAAGTCTGGATTTGAAGGAAAATTTCAGATTTTACAAACATCATAACTTTTGCTCCCGAAGTCTAAAATTCATAAATTTGGTATCAATAAAAAGGTAAAAGGGAGCCCTACAACTTCCTAGAAGGATTTAAAAACTACTTTAGGCATTAAGAGGGTCAAATTTTGCTTTAAGGTTTCAACCCAAATTCAAATCCTCCTACACCATGCCAAAAGTTTGAGGATTCATATCTTTTATCTCACAAGTCGAAAAATGACACATTTTACCTCATTGGAAAGATAAAGAAAGGATCTACAAGTTTCATGAAGGGTACAAATATCGAAACAATCATTTAGAGGGGTAAAAACACAGCCAAAGGTTCAGCCTAAAAACTAGCCAATGAAACAGTAAATTTTGCAGAATGAACAGTAACAGAAATCTTCAAATGCTCATAACTTCTTACTCCTATATTCAAACATTGCAAATCATACATCAAATTATAAGAGGAAAAGATAAGCTACAATTTCTATGAAGAAAGCAAAACTTGAATCTGTCTCTAAGAGGGTGAAAAATGCCTCTAAAGATTCTGCAAAAATGCAGAATGAACAGTAATCCGAATATAGAAATCTGAAAACTTTCAAACCCTATAACTTCTTCATTTTAAGTCCGAAAATGATCCATTTTATACCGTTTTCAAGATCTTAACATGCTCTACAGTTTTGTAGAAGACTTCCTAAGCGAATTCCCTCTCTAAGAGGGTCTAAACCTTAAGCGAAGTTGCTGCCCAAATTTAGGAAAATTTGGACAGCACCTCCCCTAAAATTGCATCTAGCCAAACTTGATTTTATCATCCAAACTTCAAACCTGCATAAAACCACTTCAATCTTCCACAACTCTCAAATCTCCCAATCACCAAGCAATCCATTTCTCATTCAATATGGCAACATCACACTCTTAGGATTCTAATTGTTTCTCAAACCATAAAGTAACCTAGTTCTAAGCATTCACAAATTTCCAATCCATAAAGTAATACCATCTCATTCTTTCCTTTTTGTCATTTTCAAACTTACAACAATACATTTTTGGAATACATATACAAGATACCTTCAAACTTCAAAACTCTTATAATTACATGAGAATAAGTCAATATATAGCTTCAAAGGATATTTAGCCCAATTACATGAAAGTGTTAAAGAACAAATTACACAAATACATTACTTGCCCAAAAGGCTATCTAAAACCTTGCTTTCTCAAGTATAACATTCAAAGAAAAAGTATCGGAATAAAGCCTTAATCCCGATGCACAACTCGGTTTCTTTCTCAAAACCTGTGGAGGGAAAAAGGGGGGTGAGCTCGACGGCTCCGTGGGTAACAATTTAATATTCAAGCATAAGTATACAGAAATTGTCTTAAATAATTATTGTCAAAATTATCTTTATCGAAAACAGTTTCCAATAACAAAACATTTACAAAGTCAACATTTATAACACAAAAGCATAAAGTCACATATCCAGTGGTTTAATGTTGGACCCCACACCCCACCAGAGTGTTTTGCGGGTTATCTTTGCGGCATGTGTTTGCGGGTTATACCGCGGCATCCAACACAAATCACCTAACACATTTAAATGGTTTGAGTAAGTCGTGAACAGAGGGGAGTTCGAAATTCGGAACTCCTAAGCCACTTGCGGGCAGCCGGGAGAAGGCTATCAGAGGGAGACAGTGCACTGACTCAAATTAAGGGACCTAACCCAAACCCATATAACACATATCACATACATGCATATTACAATTCTCCATATATTTGTCATCGGACAAGCAAAATGTAATCACATACTCAAGTCTTTTTCACCTTCAATCAATATTCCAATGTTCCAAAATCACATTTACAAATGATAATGCATTTCATCGCAACTAATCGTATAAGGAACCGCATACAAATTCAAACCTTCGCAAATAATAATGCATTTCCACACTTGGCAAGTTATCGGAAAACATTTAGTAATATTGATTTCATAACAATTCAGTAATCTTACAACTCAAACATTAAATAGTCACCCACCTTAAATCCTTAAGCGTTATTCTCGGACCGATGACCTTTCCTTTAACTCTAGGATTGGTCCAATTGCCTTTCCTTTACTTCCCATGCCTTATTGGACCTTAATCAAGACATAAAATCCTATTTAACATAATGAATCAATGCTGAAATTTTTAAAAGAATAGAAATCATGCTTAAAAACCTACCTAACTATGCCTATGCCATTCCTAAATTATAACTATCAAAACCCTTCTCAAATGCTGAACTTTTCAACAATCTCCTGCTTTAAAGAACCCCACAATGCTGATTTTCTTACACCTCCATTACCTTTCTCATTTCTCTTTTCCTTTAATGCCTTCAATTACCTTATTTAACCTTAAACAAAGCATAAAAATCCTAATTACCATAAGATACACATGCTGGAAAATTCTAAGGTTTGGGAAAACTTGCATTTAACCTATTCTAATCTTCCCTATACCTTCATATTCACACTACAAACCACCATGTTTGAACAAAAATGCAAACTCTCACATATTCTCTATGCTGAAATTTTCAAACTTCATGTATTCTTCTTCTTTCCTTTTCCTTCCTAAATAATGTCTTCTTTAAAGCCTTAACTAAATAAATTCTTAAACTTTACAAATCTCACAATAAAATCATAAATTAGCTAACATTACCAATGCTGGAATTTTTAAAAGGATGTACTAACTTCCATTTAAACTAACCTAACCTACCCTTTTCTTCATATTTACTCTTCAAACCATCATTTTTAGCAAAATTCTAACAATAAGATCATAATTAACATAAGGTACATATGCTGGAAAATGTTAAAGAATACAAAATCTGGGTTTAACACCCATCTCACTTGACCTATACCTTATTTAAACAATTAACATCATAACCCTCTCTACACCAAGCAAAATCCCATCTTAGATTCACAATTTAATAAAAACTCAAGTGCTGGAATTTTCCAAGAATGGGAAAAACTTGAAATTCATGCAACATCACCTTACCTATACTTTAACCTATCCCTTAACATCAAAACAATCATTAAAGACACAAATCCTAACAACAACACTAAGGAATTTCGAAAACCCTAACCCAATGAAATCAACTCTTCTTCTTTAATTTTTTTCTTCATGATAACTCTTCAATCTACCATGAATAAGCAAGAAAAACAAAAACCCTAACTATTAAACTATAAATTTTCGAAATCTCTTACCTTTTGGAGAGACCCACGAAATCCTTCTTCTTGACTCTAATGGAGGATAATCTCTTCTTTCCACTTTCTTCTTGCTTACAACACAAAAACCCAAGCTTTTCTTTCTCCCTTTCTTCTCCTTATCTCATGGCTGAAAGTCTCCTTCTTGTTTTCTCCTTGGTGAAAGTCGTAAGTTTCCTCTCTTTGGTGCTTTTGGTGTAAATGCCTTAGGAACTAACTTTCTAACTTAATAACCTAAGCTCAAAATGACGTAGTTTCATCTTTCCTTCTTATTTTCCCTTACAATTTCGTGAATTACTCTTCACCAAACGGCAACTCATCCTTTTCATTTAATTCTCCTTCATTTAATAACAATTAAAAGGGCTAAAAGCCCATCTTCAAAAACTTTAAGCCTTAAAACTATCCCAACTCCATCTTATACTTTTGAATTCTAATAATTAATCAAAATTCTAATTTTAACTCACACCCTTCAATGTAATTCCATTTATTAAACACTAAAAACCTACTAGTATCCCAAATTATTTTAACAAAAAGGAAATTAGCAAACTAATCCTCAAAATACGTAAAATGTGCTTAATGCGAATCGGGGTCCAACATTTCTCCCCCCCTTAAAAGAATTTCGTCCTTGAAATTCTTATCGGATCGATTAGGAGTGCAGGATGCTCCTCTGTTCCTCATACGCTTTAAACATTTTTCTTTATGTATTCTTCCATACATCATCAAATCTTGGATCATGTGGGTCTCCAATACCCTAGTACTATTGGACATGTGTTAACATAAACAAATTGTAGCAATTTCCATGTGTCTCCTCATTAGCCCTCATGAATCCCTAAGTAACTGATTCCTTCTTACCATACATTGTCTCACTTTCTTCCAAATCTATATTCAAACACAATTCATTCCAATCATAAAAAATTTCAATCTCATTTTTCTTAACACATTTCTAAAGTCATGATAGGTCACTCACATCAAATCACATTGTCATGCATACAATTCGCTCTAAATCTCTTATCAATCTCATGTGCCCAGTTACGATCCTAAGACTGGGCTTTTCTAATTATCCAACAAGTTTCATTTTCTCATATCCTGTAAGAGTATCATCCTTTTTCTCACTCGTTTTATCACCTCAAAAGCTTATGCGTGTAACTCAAATACATGCGCCCAAGTAAGATCCTATTACTGGACTCTGATACCATAAATGTTGGATCCCGTTTCTGAAATCCAACTACTCATACAGATTCCCTCATACGTACGCATGATTCCTTATAAACTCTTCTTGCTCTGATACCAGAAATATTGAAACCCCTCCCCGGTGAGTCGCGGGCCCAACGCCCCACGTGGCGCCGGACACGCATCTCGGGAGGAGGATTCTCACCACAAAGAAACCTCAAATCGAACTTATTTTAACGTCATCCAACAAAACTTGATAAGGTCACCCTAATTATCACCCAATAAAATTTATACGCTAGGCCCATAACTAAATTCTAAACCTAAGCTAAAATGAAATTTCATATCTCTCGATCAATTAGAATCAGAAATCACCTCAATCGGATCCCTATAGTTCACAAAATCATCCGAAAACGAAATTACATTCAAAACCGTCACGTAATTGACTCTCTTTAATATAATCAGTGAATTCCGACCCAAAACCCGACACTCTCATTTTGCTAAAAAGGGGTATAAAATTTTTGGGAAAAAAACCGATGCTTCGAAAATCGAGTGAATCCGAGGCCAAACAAAAAAGTTACAAGCAAAAGAGTGAGGGGATATTCAGAGATTAGACGAGGGAACGTCTAAGAGGCTTAGAGACTAGACGAGGCCACGTCTAAGGATGAAGTCTGGATTTGAAGGAAAATTTCAGATTTTACAAACATCATAACTTTTGCCCCAAGTCTAAAATTAAGTAAATTTGGTATCAATAAAAGGTAAAAGGAGCCCTACAACTTCCTAGAAGGATTTAAAAACTACTTTAGGCATTAAGAGGGTCAAATTTTGCTTTAAGGTTTCAGCCCAAATTCAAATCCTCCTACACCATGCCAAAAGTTTGAGGATTCATATCTTTTACCTCACAAGTCGAAAAATGACACATTTTACCTCATTGGAAAGATAAAGAAAGGATCTACAAGTTTCATGAAGGGTGCAAATATCGAAACAATCATTTAGAGGGGTAAAAATACAGCCAAAGGTTCAGTCTAAAAACTAGCCAATGAAACAGTAAATTTTGCAGAATGAACAGTAATAGAAATCTTCAAATGCTCATAACTTCTTACTCCTATATTCAAACATTGCAAATCATACATCAAATTATAAGAGGAAAAGATAAGCTACAATTTCTATGAAGAAAGCAAAACTTGAATCTGTCTCTAAGAGGGTGAAAAATGCCTCTAAAGATTCTGCAAAAATGCAGAATGAACAGTAATCCGAATATAGAAATCTGAAAACTTTCAAACCCTATAACTTCTTCATTTTAAGTCCGAAAATGATCCAATTTATACCGGTTTTGGAATGTCCAAGGTTTCCAACGCGTCTCGCATAGTTGTTTCATAGTTGTGTTCGGATGTCGGATCCGTTGTCGCGTTATGTTTCTGTTTCGAAATTTAAATTCCGTGTCCGATACTTGATTTTTGCGTGTCGATTATTTTGCTTCCATTTCGTTCCGCTTCGAATTCGTTAAGAAATCCGTCTTTTCAGATTTTGTTTTCCGTTTTTCGGTTGGGATCCGGTTTTCGGATCGGGTTCCAACATGTAGTCATAAACTTGAGGGAGTTCATGAAGGAGTTCAGTGCCATTAGCGGGTAGGCAGGAGAAGCCTTTAACTTAGTCAACATGCACGTGACATTCTTGAGGGACTACCACAAACCCACATAACATATATTTTATAACTTGTAAACTTGTTGCTCAAAATGACACTTTTCTTTTTGAAAACTTGCTTTTCATATACTTGATATATTTTGGAAACCATTTCTGAAAACATGATTTCATAAGCATGTATCCTTTCAAAGAGAAATCTTTTTTTAAATTCTTTTCATAGATCATCAACACAATTCATGTAGCAAAAATATAACAATTTCACCATACAATCAAGAAGCAAGTGAATGCAACATCTATGATGCAATTGAAACCATTAAGCTTTCTTGATTCAAAGAAAACAATGAGTGGCTTATTTACTCTATTATAAACGTTTACCCACCTTAATTTTCTGGCTTATAAACTTGCTTAGGGATGTCTTTCCTTTTCCTCCTCTTGATTCTCTTGCCCCACTTGATTTCCTTAAACAATAACCAAAATTCCATTCAATTTGGTTTAGAAATTGGAAAGTCATACCTCAACAATTTGGAGTAATTCTAATGTTGAAACAAAAATCTATGCTCGACTTCTATCCTAAAAATTGAGATTCTTAGAGACAGAATTTAGACTTAATTCCTTCATACAATTTGTAGCCATATTTCTCTAGTTTACTCCAAATAAAAAAATCACTCCATTTGGATTACTACAAAAAAGTTCTCATCAAAATACCCAAGCATATTTTGTGTTGAAAAGTTTGCGTGAAAATTTACATGTTCATCGCGGCGATGTCAGGAGTTCACCGGGGTGAACTTGTCCAGAAACACGCTTCGAGAGCATGTTTCACTCCATTTTTAACCTTTTAACCTCCCCTCTTTCATACATGACCCATCTTAAACTTAAACCATCTCTTCTACTTCATTCTCAACTTCTTTTCAACCCAATATCATTCACAACTAATTCATAATCTACTTTTGATCATTAACCAAACACTAACACATTTACATAAACCATTATCAACAACTTCCAACACATATTCAACTTCATTTTCACTTCTAACCATCACTAAATATGCTTCATTCAACAAATCAAAAAGAAGGATGCTTATACTTACTTGTTTATCCAAAGCTTCTTCAATCACCATGAAACCCTAGCATAGAAATCCCTAAAAATAAAAAATGATTCTTTAGTTCTTTCTTTCACCCCACACAAACCCTACACAAATCCATTTCTCTAAACCCTTTTCTAACAAAGCAAGAAGGAAAGATGATTACCTTAACAAATCCTCCTCCTTCTTCTTCCTTCCACCTTTTATTCCTTTCCCTTTCTTTCTTATTTTCATTTCTTTCTTCTCTCAAATGCAAGACACTTCTTCTTTTCTTTTTATAATCTTAATGAAAGTTAAATGTCCATTTATCCCTTCTTTTCATTCCTTATGTCTTATACCCTTAAGTGAACTTCCAATAATGCCCTTAATTCATTCTTATAACATTAATACTTCAATTCAATTAACCTATATCATAAAATCCTACTAACCTTGTCATAACAATTTAACTCCAAAAATTAATCTATCAACACCTTAAAATCCTTTAAAATCATGCTTAACTAGAGAAAAAAATTTCAGGGGCCAATAATATGCGTTGATTGTGTTCTAAATTCTGAACAATAATTGTCTGAGCCGTTTGATGTATGTAAACATCATTGGAAGTGCTACTTGTACGTGAATGAGATAGATTATTTGATTCTCAAATTAAATGTTGAATGTCAGACTAAAATTCTGATGACAAATGTCAATGAGAAAGAATGTGAATATGACTGAATGAGCATAATGATTGAATTTGTGGAATGCATTTCATTTCAATGCATGTAATATAATGGCAGCAGTGATTGATGTCATCAGTGGAAAAGAGCTTAAAGCTCAGACATTCGTTATTAGAGCATAAGGCTCAATGTGTTTAAAGAGCCCTGTATCCTCAATGGATAAGGGATAGTATGAAAGAGCCCAGTATCTACAACATATATGGGGCAATGAAAAAGGCACACAGTCACAACAACATAATAAATGAATTGAGTCTCATAAACATTGCATTCAAATATGATATGAATAAATTGAATAACTACATTATTATGATGACCTCCCTTGTATGAATATGTGATAATGAATGTTATGAACTTATGTTTGAATTATGATATTTTTGAACAAGTGATTCATAATATTGCTTGATGTGACCAAGTTGATGTGAATTATATGATAATATGAACTGTTGTGTTGTATGACAAGAGTGACCATCCTGTGAACCATCGAGGATGGTTACTCTACTGAGTTTGCAAAACTCATCAACATTGCATTGTAGCTTTTCAAGTTTAGAGAAGATATCCAATTAGGCCAATTGGAGTATAGTCACTGCATTGAATATGAGCTAGTGGCCAGGATCAGTTTGCACATGCATTTATTTGTAGTCATTTTGTATTAAACATTTTATTCCATAACAATTGAGCAATGTACCTATGAATTGTTTAGTGTAATGACATTTATGATTGAATATGTATGATAATGAAATGGGCCTAATGTTTACTAACTACTAAATATGTGTTTGTGTATAAGAAAAATTTTACAATGATTCGAATTTTCTGTTATAATGTGCCATCCTCGTAGAGTATGTTCTCGAATTTCAGCAATACGTTTGAAACTATGCCCTATGAGAGTGGTGTGTTACAACCAATCTACTTGATTATCTAGAAGTGTGAAAACCCAGCCTTGCACACATTCGTGTATGAGGCTGCCCTGCTGAGGTAGTATATTCCTTATAAAGAAAAATTGCATACTCATTATGCTCATTGTTATTTAGTAAGATATCCTAGATACTCTAAAGGCTACAAATCTTACTGTAAAGATGGACCAAAATAGTGGAATCACAAACAACTAAATTTCTAGAATACAATGTCTATGATGATGGTGGGCTCTTTGACCCTTCAAATGATAGCAGGGTGGATACAACAGTTATTATGTACCCACCACTCATACAGTTAAATCTGGTAGATCTAGGTCTTTTTACTATGCCTGTATAAGAACAGAAACTCATACCTATACACATAAAGGTTCCTAGGGGTACAAGATCTAATGCAGTTATGAAGATCTGCTATAGTGACATGACCTGTTATCCCATCTGATTACATAGTCTATTAGGTGAACAAGACTATGATATTAGATATGTTACGAATCTAGTTACTTTTACAAAGGTTATTTCTAAATCCAATGTGTGGTGGGATGCAATGACTGATAAGATGCAAACCATGAAATATAGTAAGGTCTAGGAGCTAGTTGATTTGCAACAGAACCACAAATTTCTTAGTTGTACATGAAGTTTTAAGACCTAAATGATTTCAGGATAAAGTTTAACGGTTTATGGGCTCGTTTAATTTCTTGATGGTTCACTCAAGGAGAAAGGTTGATTTTAATGTTACTTTTTCTTCCATATCCTCTAAGGATACATTTTAAATGATTATGATAATTGTAGCTCATGATGATATAGAGTTACATCAAATAGCTGTCAAAACTGCTTTCTTGAATAAAAAACATTATAAAGAAGTCGATATGGTATAACTTGAAAAATTTCAAGATCCAGATGGAACTGACGTGGTTTGCACATTAAGCAGATCAATATATGGTTTACATCAAATGTAGCGCCCCCTCACCGTAGGGTACATATTGGGAAACCCGAAGGTCGCTCCGACATGTATCCCACGATAAAGGTGCACCACCAGAATATTCCCACTAATAATCCACATGGCATCGCAAAAATTAAACCATAATATAACAGAAATCAGTAACTTTAAAAATCCAAATGATCAAGATGCAGTCATCCAATAACAGAATAGACAAGTCTATCAGTCCCCTAAATAAAACCAAAAAGGAAACTGATACAAGCATCTTTCCTAAGTCATCCTCAAAAGTCCAACCCAGCTGACCGACCTGTGTGTCATCGCTTCTCTTGCCAAAGACGTTCGACGGCAGAAAAGACTATCTCCGGAGCTAGGGGTCTACTCTATCGGTCCTGAAAAATTAGATGCAATTTTGGGTGAGTTTGAGAAACTCAGTGAGAAACCATCATCGATGGTTCACTCAAATCATGCATTACGCAAATTGCGTACAGCACGGCATAGTAATATTCAATTAACAGTATTATATAACAATTTACAATAGTCTATAACAGTTTGCGGTATCAAATAGCAATTTACAATAGTATATAACAGTTTACAGTATCATATCACAATTTACAGTAAATCATGAAATAGTTTACAGTAGCATGTAACAATTTGCAATCTCTCATGTCATCACACAATTCAGTAAGTTTGCAATTCAATCAGTCATGTGTATACAATGCATATGAGACTCTTTTCCAGTTATTCAATGTTGTGCCCAAGTGCTCAGTCAATGTTTAGTGGGGACGCGTGTGATTTCTCCCTCGGCTCGAGGCGGTCAAGATAAAGGTTCGAGCTCGAGGCTCTTTTCAAAGGATAATAGCAACTGGGTCACATTCCATTATCCGATCATGCATTTATGCATGCAATGCGATGTTCAAGAATCTACGATGTACGACTATAAAAGCCCAAGATTACATTCCTCAAGATATCACAAGAATCCAATCCAATACAAGAGAAACATGTCATTCGATCATGTACATTTCAAGAATCATGCAATTTCACAAAGTGGCAAGTAATTCACATTGAGCATTTAGACAGTCAGGAATTTGAGAAACCAACTAGGTTACTCACCTGTTACTTCCGAGCTATTGCCTAGAAGTTCTAGCAATGTCCGTGGAATGACGATCCAACGGCGTCTCTATAACAGTAAAATACAGTCCCATTACTATATGCTTACATAAACAGTTCAGTAATGCATATGTCTCAGTGAAATGATGTACAATGCATCTTCACGATTTCCGGTGCTAAAACTCAATTTTGGACTCTTTGGCCCAATTCTAACTCGTCATTCAATCGGATCAATCCTAATTTGATTCAATCCTAAATTCAGTCAATTTTTTCAATTCGTATTCCCTATAGTAATTCCTTATCCATTGGGTCGAAACCTCTATTGAAAATCCCAATTATAACTCCAATTGTCTCAATTCAATACTTAGGTCACAAAAGGAACCATAATTGGTCTTAATCTTTATAAATCAATACCATATAAGTAAAATTCGACTTCCCATAATTATTTTCAATTGTAGACTTCTTTCCCTAGTTCACAATGAATCTGGAATTACCTCAATCGGAGGTCTACACCAAAAGTTATGCCTAATAAACAAAATTTCATCCAATAAGATGTCCCCTTCGTCGAGGCGCAGAAAGGTTCACTCGCCATGGGTGAGAGAATCGTCATGGCGCGTAACGATCGACTCTCTCAGGCGCGTGACGAAGCATACTCGCCACGGTGTCAAATATTTGACGCTCGCCGCGGCATCCCTCGCACACTCGCCACGACGAACTAATAAATATTCACCGCGGCGAGACGCGCACGCAGGTCGCGGCGTGCGACGACTCTTCGTCTTCTCCGATCGATTTTCCACCATATTCTCTTTCTAAAACTACCATTAAAACCCTAACTACCCAATCCTTAACAATAAATGCCATAAATTCATGAAACAAACATTAAGACAACATTAATACCATAAAAACTTACCAATCGAAGATCAATCCACAAATCTCTCAACAATCACCGTAAACCCTAAAATCTTCCAAAATCCACGATGATCCAATCTAAACTCCTCAATCCTTTATCAATCAAAATAAACATGTTAGCCTTACTCAATGACGAGTAAACCATAAGGAAAAATCAAAGGAATCTCACCACTGGGAGAAATCGAAGAACACCGTGGGAGGAGGGAAGAAGAACTCACATATGCCTTAGGAAATTTTCTCCCAAATTTTCCAACCTAACTATTTATAGACATAGGTCTCCAAATCAGTCCAAATTTCAGTCTCTATTTTCGATGGCTCAACATATTTATTTCCTATCAGTAAAATTCTAATTTTTCCATTGCTATTGGACAATTGTTTCGGTACTATACGGTCAATCGGTCAGTCTCTCAAATATTTCCGGTCCGGGCATTTCCTCCCGAATTTCCCGTCAATTTCCTATAAGCCACCATCACTTACCAATCACTCTTAAATTATTCGCTCACCCATGATCAAAGAGGACAATACTGATTAAGGTTGGATGCCGCGTTATAACCCAAGAACACTCGCGCAAAGATAACTCGCAAATACCTACGGGTGGGGGTAGGTCCAACATTAAAAGGTGTTTTTAATGTTGACCTCACCTCACAGTATGTTCAGAGTTATCTTCGGCAGATATTCAGATATCATGACATCAACCATTATCGATTTTGTCTCTTTATCATAGGAAGACAACTTCAACCCATGACTCGAGGTTTTGTTGTTTCTAAAACACGCCTCTCACCATTGAGCCATTGGCTCAATGGTGAGAGGCGTGTTCTTAGAAACAACAAAACCTTGAGGTCATGGGTTCGAGCCGTGGCTCACCCATGACCAAAGAGGACAAAACTGATTAATGGTTGGATGTCGCGGTATCACCCGCAAACACTCGCCGCAGTATAACCTGCAAACACCTACGGGTGAGGGGTGGGGTCCAACAATGATCCAATCTAAACTCCTCAATCCTTTATCAATCACAATAAACATGTTAGCCTTACTCAATGAGGAGTAAACCATAAGGAAAAATCAAAGGAATCTCAACACTGGGAGAAATCGAAGAACACCGTGGGAGGAGGGAAGAAGAACTCACATATGCCTTAGGAAAATTTCTCCCAAATTTTCCAACCTAACTATTTATAGACATAGGTCTCCAAATCAGTCCAAATTTCAGTCTCTATTTTCGATGGCTCAACATATTTATTTCCTATCAGTAAAATTCTAATTTTTCCATTGCTATTGGACAATTCTTTCAGTACTATACGGTCAATCGGTCAGTCTCTCAAATATTTCCGGTCCGGGCATTTCCTCCCGAATTTCCCGACAATTTCCTATAAGCCACCATCACTTACCAATCACTCTTAAATTATTCTAAATCAGTCAATTGAACCCAATAACTCTTAATTTCTCAATCAAATCACGATCCAAATAATGCGATCGATTCGAAGAAATTCCAATTCACAATTCACTACCGGAAAATCATGAATGCATGTACCTATGAATAAATGCACATGCAATAAACCTGTTCCTCTATAATTAGAGGCCAGTAACATACTCAATAAGTGAATGTAATGAAACCTATCAGTCTATCCCAATTTACCAAAATGCCCTTGCTAACAGTAACGGGATGTTACAATTCACCCCTCCTAATAAAATTTCTTCCTTGAAATTTCATATACAATTGATCAGGAAGATAGGGGACTCGATCTGCTCCTTTCTATTCTGATTCTCACTTATTTCCTTATAATTGTTCGCAATTCCTCACATTCGGTACCAAAATACACATTTATCAAACCTTAACACTGCTTTCTTAATTCAACAGAAACACTTTGTAGTTCAGAATCATCTTTAACTCAAATCAATCATAGTCTTTAACTATAATCAGGCCTTGTTCACTCTAATGTAGGGGTCAACGACTCCTTATGCACTGTTCGAATGGTAACATCATAATAATACCCCAATCTCAACGGACTCTACGAATATCAGTCTCACTTTTGCCTCAAGATCCACGCCGCTTAGTTATCCCCACTAAAACTATTCGATTCCACACTCTATATCTTCAATTACTCTTTCTATACACTCTTGCGGAAACACAACACTTTGATGATTCCTAGAGATTTCTCTAACAGTTTCTTTGGTGGGTAAACACATACTTCACAATGCAGTCATAAATATCGTTTCCTAAAAAGTTGAATCCCATTCGAATTTCTCAATAAGGTCTGCAATTTCTAAATCCCCAATTTGTTTTGTTAGTCCTTTCTATACACACTTGATCCGGAATTCCCATAACTAATAATGATACATTCCTTTTTACCTCCTTGATAGATCGACAATCGCACTCGATATTATACTAGGTTTAGTAGCCTTAACGCCCAAATAAAGATCCTTTTCCATTGCATTTTCTATTCAGTACATTATATTGCACCACTAGCTAAATTTTAAAACCTCAACCGCATAATCCTTTTTCAATTCCTTCAATTTCACTATTACCTTGATCGCTATCAATTTGCTTATTCATAGCCATATATGAAATGTTTCTATTCCAACCAGTATCTCCAAGCTTTCAGAACAATATCCAAACAATACATTCCAGTCATCAATTATAATACAGTCCAAAAGATTATACTTATCCCTATGCACGTAAAACTACTTTACACCATTTCAACAAATTACATCATAACCTTCATTGGGACACGTCAATAAGTATTACAAAGTCTCCGAATTTACAACGATACAGTTAATACTCGAATTGAAAATTTCTCTCATGATTCCTCAATTTCTAAATATCATATTCTGCCACAAATTCCTTTACACTATTTTCTCCGTATTCCTCATATCAACTTAGTACTTCCTAAACATTTACATAAAATTTTGTGAACCAATAATCCCTCAATTTCATGACTAAATTCTCCTTATAGCTCGAAATCCTCTTTCACAATGGATTCCTTACGATAACACAATGCATATTTTCTCAAGAATAAATTCTATCTCTCACACTTGAAGTTTCCAATAGACTCAGTCTCCCAATAACGACTTTTCATTTATTTAAAATTTATTTCCAGTCTATCCTTTCATTGCTAAATTCTTCAGTTATAATCATCTGATCGACTCCAGTATCCATTACGTGAGCCAGATGGCCTCACAACCTCCTTAGTGAAACAGTCCATAATAGCCCTTATGCGCAGTCAATCAGTCCATCCCAAATATCACATCTACTTCCCTATACAGTTGTTCTACCTAGAGGTGTACTCACCTTTAACCCATACTGTAACCTCTCTCTATTCCCATGCAGTCTACATGCTAAATGCAAGGTAATGAAAGAATGGGTGGATCCAGATCCAACAATGCATATGCTTCAAACCGTAAATCAAGCATACCCGAATAAAGATCCAGGAGTCTGGGCCTCCTACCGAGTCATGACATAGACCTTGGCCTGAGACTGCTATCTGCTACTCAAATCCTCTGACCTCACTGCTGATCCCTCTGCTCGACCTCGACCTCGACCTCGACCTCGGCCTCGGCCTCTCCATCCGGACCCACCCCCACGGCTCTGCTGCACCGTGGTATTGCTACCAGATCTTCCAGTCATAGCAGACTGGGTTCCCACAGTCTCTGGGCAGTTCCTTACTAGGTGGTCCATCGAACCACACCTTAAGCAGGCTCCAGATAGCCATCGACACTCTCCACTGTGTCTCTTGCCACAATGCTCACACAAGGGAGCAGATCGTCTGTAAACTCGACATCGCCGCCACCACTACCGATCAGGTAAACCTGTCTCTCGCCCATGATCGATCTGTTTAGCCCCTCCTGCGGACCAAGGGCCTACTCGACGCTTCTTGTACTCTCTACCAAAGATTGCCTCAGCTATCACTAGGTCTCTTAATCCTCGGTCCCCGACGGCCTCAACCATCTGTTGTCCTCAAAGAATGCTCTATCCTCACTGCTGCAGCCCTCAACTCTATGAAATTGCCCATATCGGATCTAGCCAATAGGGTACGGATATCCAAATTGAGTCCGCCCTTAAAACGCCGACACCTGTCAGCGTCAGTAGCCACCAATGAAGAAGCATAAACCACTAACTCGTTGAACCGTACCTCAAAGTCGGCCACGATCAACTGCCCCTGGCTCAGCTCTAAGAACTCCTGTAACTTCATTTCCAGATAGATCTTAGGCATGAAATTGTCCTTGAAAGCCCTCAGAAAGTCATCCCATGTCAGTGTGCAGGGCCTGGTGGTACTGCCCGGGACAGTCTTCCACCACTGATATGCAGGACCTCAGTAGCAGAAACCGCGATAGTCAAAACGCTCATCCGGGTCGTGATCCATCGATCGAGGACTCTCTCGGCCCTCTCTAGCCATCCTCGACCTCCGCAGGTCGGTTCGCCATGAAGTCAATCGTCCCCTACTTACGCAGTTAATCATATCTCCGTTCCCGTCTCACAGGAACTCGAGGAGGCAACTCCTCTGAACGAGGCGCAGGAGACTCCCTACTAGCTCCTACCGATTCCAGGTCAGCTGGTAACTCAAATCGATCTCCAAGGACGGATGACCTAAAACAGACAAGAAATTCTGATCAATTCCACTATTCTTGCAGTGATTCCAGCTTTAATTTCACTAATCCCAAAAGATGTCAAACCATGCTTTGATACCACCAATGTAGCGCCCCCTCACCGTAGGGTACACATCGGGAAACCCGAAGGTCGCTTCGACACGTATCCCACGATAAAGGTGCACCACCAGAACATTCCCACTAATAATCCACATGGCATCGCAAAAATTAAACCATAATATAACATAAATCAGTAACTTTAAAAATCCAAATGATCAAGATGCAGTCATCCAATAACAGAATAGACAAGTCTATCAGTCCCCTAAACAAAACCAAAAAGGAAACTGATACAAGCATCTATCCTAAGTCATCCTCAAAAGTCCAACCCAGCTGACCGACCTGTGTGCCATCGCTTCTCTTGCCAAAGACGCAGCGACGGCAGAAAAGACTATCTCCGGAGCTAGGGGTCTACTCTATCGGTCCTGAAAAATTAGATGCAATTTTGGGTGAGTTTGCGAACTCAGTGAGAAACCATCATCGATGGTTCACTCAAATCATGCATTACGCAAATTGCATCTGACAAAGACGCACAAGAATATTCAATTAATAAAGATATATAACAATTTCATGTAGTCTATAACGGTTTATGTATCAAATAGCAATTTACAATAGTATATAACAGTTTACGAGATCATATCACAAGTTATAGAATCATGAAACAGTTTACAAGAGCATGTAACAATTTGCAATCTCTCATGTCATCACACAATTCAAGAAGTTTGCAATTCAATCACCATGTATAAAATGCATATGAGACTCTTTTCCGATTATTGATGTTGTGCCCAAGTGCTCGGTCAATGTTCGATGGGGACGCGTCGTGATTTCTCCCCTGGGCTCGAGGTCCGGTAATACAAAGGTTCGAGCTTGAGGCTCTTTTCGATGATAATAGCAACTTGGGTCACATTCCATTATCTGATTCATGCATTTATGCATGCAATGCAGTGTTCAGTAATCTACAGTGTACGCTATAAAAGCCCAGTATTACATTCCTCAGTATCATACAGTAATCCAATCCAATACAGTAGAAACATGTCATTCGATCATGTACATTTCAGTAATCATGCAATTTCACAGTGGCAAGTAATTCACATTTAGCATTTAGACAGTCAGGAATTTGAGAAACCAACTAGGTTACTCACCTGTTACTTCCGAGCTATTGCCTAGAAGTTCTAGCAATGTCCGTGGAATGACGATCCAACGGCGCCTCTATAACAGTAAAATACAGTCCCATTACTAGATGCTTACATAAACAGTTCAGTAATGCATATGTCTTAGTGAAATGATGTACAATGCATGTTCACGATTTCCGGTGCTAAAACCCAATTTTGGACTCTTTGGCCCAATTCTAACTCGTCATTCAATCGGATCAATCCTAATTTGATTAAATCCTAAATTCAGTCAATTTTCTCAATTCGTATTCCCTATAGTAATTCCTTATCCATTGGGTCGAAACCTCTATTGAAAATCCCAATTATAACTCCAATTGTCTCAATTCAATACTTAGGTCACAATAGGAACCATAATTGGTCTTAATCTCTATAAATCAATACCATATAAGTAAAATTCGACTTCCCATAATTATTTTCAATTGTAGACCTCTTTCCCTAGTTCACAATGAATCCAGAATTACCTCAATCGGAGGTCTACACCAAAAGTTATGCCCAATAAACAAAAATTCATCCAATAAGATGTCCCCTTCGCCGCGGCCAAGAGTGTCTCGCCACGCGTAACGATCGATCTGGGCGCCATGAGAAGCAAACATACTACATGCGGAAGCGTCAAGCGTCAAATATTTGACGCCACAAGCATCCTCAGACGCGCGCCTTGGCGATAACTAATAAATATTCGTCATGGCGAGAGGCCAAGACGCAGTCGCGCGCGCGACCACTCTTCGTCTTCTCCGATCGATTTTCCACCATATTCTCTTTCTAAAACTACCATTAAAACCCTAACTACCCAATCCTTAACAATAAATGCCATAAATTCATGAAACAACCATTAAGACAACATTAATACCATAAAAACTTACCAATCGAAGATCAATCCACAAATCTCTCAACAATCACCGTAAACCCTAAAATCTTCCAAAATCCACGATGATCCAATCTAAACTCCTCAATCCTTTATCAATCACAATAAACATGTTAGCCTTACTCAATGAGTAAACCATAAGGAAAAATCAAAGGAATCTCACCACTGGGAGAAATCGAAGAACACCGTGGGAGGAGGGAAGAAGAACTCACATATGCCTTAGGAAAATTTCTCCCAAATTTTCCAACCTAACTATTTATAGACATAGGTCTCCAAATCAGTCCAAATTTCAGTCTCTATTTTCGATGGCTCAACATATTTATTTCCTATCAGTAAAATTCTAATTTTTCCATTGCTATTGGACAATTCTTTCGGATTATACTATTAATCGATTGGTCTCTCAAATATTTCCGGTCCGGGCATTTCCTCCCGAATTTCCCGACAATTTCCTATAAGCCACCATCACTTACCAATCACTCTTAAATTATTCTAAATCAGTCAATTGAACCCAATAACTCTTAATTTCTCAATCAAATCACGATCCAGTCAATGCAGTCAGTTCAATAAATTCCAATTCACAATTCACTACCGGGAAATCATGAATGCATGTACTTATGAATAAATGCACATGCAATAAACCTGTTCCTCTATAATTAGAGGCCAGTAACATACTCAATCAGTGAATGCAATGAAACCTATCAGTCTATCCCAATTTACCAAAATGCCCTCTTGAAAGTGATACCTTATATTTGATGAGGTTGTGACCTCTTTCAGCTTCATGAAAAATAAAGTTAAAAAGATGCTTGTACTATGAGGTGAAGGGGAGCAAAGTTATCTTCCTATTATTACATGTGGATGATATATTACTCATGTCAAATTACTTGACCATGTTGTATAAGGTTAAGCAACTTTTGGTCAAGAACTTTGACATAAAGGATCTTGGCATAGCATCTTTTGTCCTAAGTATTCAGATTCATTGGTATGGATCTTAGCACTCATCATACCTGTCATAGAGTGCATACATTGACTATATGTTACAAAGGTTTAATACGGTTAACTGTAAACTTGTCGTAGCACCTATCTCTTATAGTGAGAGATAATATTTGGCATAGTATCTAAAGAATAAAGTAAAGAGAGAGGTTATGAGCAATGTTCCATATTCTAGTACAGTTAATAGTCTGATGTATGCTCGACTATGTACTAGGCAGGACATTGCATTTACTATTTAATTATTTGGTCAGTATCTGGTTAACCCAGGTGTAGACCATTAAAAGACAATTAAGTAAGGATTGAGATAATTACAGGGAATCAAGAATTATATGTTGATATAAAGAAAATTCAATAGACTAAACCTCGTAGGGAATTCATTTTCAAATTTAGCTGTGTTTCTGGATGATCAAAAGTCCACTTAAGGTTACAGTTTTCTTTAAGTTAGCAAATGGTACAATGTCGTGGAAGAGTGTTAAGTAGACAAGGGTGATTTCCTCGAATATGCATGCAGAGTGCATACTATAGGGCTGCTTCACATATGGTTTAGCTTATAAATTTGATTTTTGAGTTGTCTGTGGTTAATTTAGTGTCTAGACCCATTCGGTTGTAATGTGATAATCAAGCTACTGTGTTGTTTAATAACAACATTGAATATCACAGGGTCTTACATTTGGAGGTCAAATATTTGACCATGAAGTAGTTGATACGAAAAGGTGACATTAAGGTTTGGAGCATTTAAGGACTGAGGAACTATAAGTTGATTCTTTAACTAAAGGACTTCACTCACTTGTGTTTGTAAGACAAGTACATAGTATGGGTGTTTTGAAGTCGTTAGATACCGTTAGTTAGGGGATCGTTATATTTTCTATATATACATTTGTAGGTTTTGATAAATTATGACGATATGATGGTTCATCAATAAAGATGATCATTGCTTATCTTTAGTAATACGTATTATTATACATTATCATAATACGTATGAAAGTCTTATGATTTGTATCAATCATAAGCATTTAAAGGCCCTTAGGCATATATACATATTGACCTTGAGCCTATGTCGTTTAGATGCATACAGTTTTATAAGGATATCCTTAAAGTTTCACATAACATAGGGGGATATAAGTTTTTAATCCTATAAAGGTTCTCTAATGTAGTTTAGCATTCAGTTGGAGAACATAAAGGTTTTCTATAATGTTGTTTAACATTTGGTGAGAGGAAACAAGTTTTCTCTAATGTTGTTTAGCATTTGGTGAAAGAAAACAGGATTTCTCTAGTGCAGTTTAGCATAAAGTTGGAGAAATCAAGACATATAAACGAAGATGATATAATTTAGATCATATAGGTATCATCTTAGTTTTCCACACTCCATTTTCCCATTCATGTTAGTGAGGTATTAGATATGCATTATTGTATTGGATCTATGTCGTACATGACACATGCGTTTGATATTTTTTGGTATCGAAAGCCTTGTAGGACGAAATGATGGAGTTTCATTACCTTTGGATCAACTGTTTTGTTTCTAAACTTAGTTGACTAATATAGTAGCATAGCTTAACCGAGTTTTAAAACTGTTTTCAACTTGAGTCAATACTACAATTAAGTATTATTCAAGGGGGAGAATGTTGGACATTTTTTACTTTTCCTATAAAGTTGGATAACATTTAATTGCATTTTTTGTTTTTTTTTTCAAATAACTTATTGGTTAAGTTATGTAATTTAATCTGGATAAAAATAATAAAGTGGCCACTTAAATGATCTAAATCAAATGGTCAAAGTCTAGGTGGAAAATGGATCTCGATCAGTGTGGACCCATATTGAGCCTGTGATAGGGAAGCAGATATAGAAGTTATATATGAAGGTTAAGGTGTTTTGTAGTTGTTCATGTCATTCGTAAGCATAAGGATTCTCTAACCCGTTAACAAAGATTATGTTTAGAGAAAATTATAAAAAAGACGTTGACCACATCCTAGTGAGTAGTTCCTATGAAAATGGTGTTGGATTTGTGTTTGTTTCAGCTTCGGAAAGCTCGTTTGAAGTTATGGAACCGAAATCAGGTATTATTTGCATTTCTTCATTTATTGCCCTTTCACATTTGATTTGGGATACATAATTAAGGTACTGTTACCTATTACAAAATTTACATATAATTAAATGTAAAGGAGTATTTAACACAATAAAAAATATAATCATATAATTTTAAGAATAAATATATAAAAATCATGAATTATAAACAAATAAATAAACATGTCACCTTTTTCTTCATTTTATGATAGCACGTCATCGTGGCCTTATAAATTACCAATATATTTATTCTATCACTAACAATTGTATAATGTTATTATATAAGTTAACACGTATCTATATAAATTGCCAATATATTTATTCTATCACTAACAATTGTATAATGTTACTATATAAGTTAACACGTATCTATTTTTCTTATGGAGGATAACATTAAATTTAATGTTGAAAATTGTCCTCTACCTTAGTGGAAAGTCCTAAAAGTTATCTTCTTTTCTTTTAAATCCTTATTTTCAAAGTTGAGAGTTTGTAAAATATATAATATTCATGAATCGATAAGTGTTTGATTGCTAAAAGGTGATAATAATAATAACAATAAAAAGAAAGCGTTGAACTAGTTACATTTGAAATAGTTATTTCCAAGAGGATTAGGTGAGAATATGTATTAGGAGAGAAGTAGGAAGAATATTACCTAAAACATTTATATTGAAGATGTCCATTTGTGAGAAATAACTATGTTAAAGAGGATGAACTAATCATGAAAGAGAGAAAAAAGATAAAGATTAAGAAATTTGGAGGAAATTCTAAAGCCAATAGTGATTGTTTTAAAAACAAAAACAATGGATCATGAGTTGAGCCAATTTAAGATCCGAAATAATTTTCAAATTCTTTAATTGTTCAAAAGGGAGAAGATTTATGAATATTATACTCCCAATTTTGTAAATTAGAAATTAGGAAAAAAGGAAAAAGTAAGAAAAATCCTTGAAAATATTTTTTCAAACCATATTTACATAACTAACCTAGCTTAATTGTATTGCAACCTATCTTTTATGTTAGTCTAGCTAATATTTGTTAATAATAGTGTTAACAACAAAATAGACGCCTTAACAATTATAAAATTATGTGTATTACAACAAAATGATGGTGACTATATATTTGATTATTTTTAGGTTTTATATTTTATTAGACTTTAAATTATAAAATGTTAGTACCTAGTATTATAATCTTTTGAATATCATGGTTTTAAATTTTTATTAGTTTACTTGATTGCCATATGATAAAAGGAGGGTGTCTCATAATTTTCAAACCATAATGAGTAAATATAATTTTTAAATGTAATTTAAAAATATTAATGTACAAAAAATTTGATGTATTTAACACTTTAAACAATATACACCATGACAAAAAGTCAATAATGAAGTTTAATCTAATAAAAATAGTATGGTTATATATAAAAGAAAATATATAAATATATTTATATGACTAACCAAAATTTAAAAAAAACACGTACCAATTTGAGCTAATAATTTATATAAAGTTTGATTATTTTGATTAAATTTTGTCAAAATTTAACTTAATAGACAAAATTTATAGCATCATTATAAAATTTTTAGATATATTATATCAAATATATCGATTGTTGGTCCTCGGATGACACACAAGAGGAAGATAAATTATGTTTGTTAACTTTTTATCCTATTTGTAAACTAATTAATGAATTGCATATTACAAATTCATAATGATAATCAAAAAGTAATTATAATAATAATTAAAGATAATAGGAAAAGAGCAACAAATTTGTTTTATAGTGATTTAGTCAAACAACACTTTGTCTACGCTCTACTCCCAAAGTTTCACTTGAAAATTTATTATCTTTTTTACAATGAGTGAAAAGCAACCATTTATACAATAACTACTTCACAAGAGAATATTAACATTACAATTATATTGCTTTACCATAAGTGAAAACTAATTTTTATAAATCTTATTTAAGGTCAAGAATAATTCTCACAAGTTAATAAGCAATTTACCTATTATAATAAATATACAACTTAAAACTTATTCTCTTACTTACACCAATGAATAAAGGTTTGATATATTTATTGTAACATCTCGCTTCCATACTAATGGTTAGAATCCTAGAATTCAGTTATTGAGAAAATAGCAATAAAATAGTAGAAAATGCATTTCATGCTCATACATAATGTTAGCACACATATGTCTGAATTTGAATTTTTGCAAATATCAAAATGACTTTACATGCATTCAGTGACAATTGTCGGGTATAATTGATCTATAAATGTGATTATAATTGGAATTGTGAATTATTTGTATTGAAATTTGAATTTTGATAGTATAAGCATTAATTTAGAATTTTTGGTGAAATATGAAAATTTTCTAAAATATAAGGGTATTTTGAACTAGGAAAAATGGCAAGTGGGAGAAGAAATAATAGTCAAATGACAATGAAAATTTTTATATGTGACATTGAGATTTAATGATGAGTGCCACTTAAAATTAGGAATCAATTGGATTAGAAATTGGAGACAAAATAGACTAGTTAAATAAAATATCATGAGAAAGTGGCAAGGGACATGTGTCACTTGCCACACCATTTATATAAATCACAAAATTCACTAAGTGAAAGACCCACATTATAGTTTTTCACTCTTCCTCACCATGTTGACTTTTGTTTAACTTTTGCACCTTGCTTCTTCAAGATTCATGGTCTTCTTCTTGTTGTTGCTAAAAGACCTAACTATTCCACCTTTAAATGATGATGCGCATGTGAGAGAAGGAAGCTAGGGTAAGAGAGATCTTGAAGAGTTTGAAGAATCTTGGAGCTTAATCAAGTAAGTAACCTATTACTCTTCATGGCTTTGATGAATGAAGCATGTTTGATAATAGTTGGAGGTTAAATGTTCATAAATTGAGGATGGTTATATGCAAAAATGTGGATGAGAAATGTGTTCATGTCTTGCTTTTGTGTTGATGGATGTAGGAAAAAGTACATAATAACTGGATACATGTAACATCCCACCCCTACGGGAAGGGTAGAATAGTAATTTGGCATAGGATGAGAGTGATTGGGATTACTTAGGACTGTTCATGCATACTAGTATTGGTAAACAGTGAAATTTGAGCACATGAAATACCTGTACATGCATACATGACATTCCCGGTTTTTATGCCTAATGCAATTTTATTGTGAATAACGTGGTTTTGTGTTTGAAAAATTATTCTGAGTGCTCCATTGTGTGTCTTATATTTTAAGGACTTTTTAGGAATTTTTTTGGAATTTTTCGAAAAAACTTTCCAAACCAGAAAAATCGCCAAGTGGCGAACCGGTTGATTTTCGGTATCGAAAATTTCTATCCAATGACACTATAATATTGGGTATATTATTTTGGGATTGGAATTAGGGCCATTGGACTTGAATGAGTCATATTTTATTAGCGTTGCTAAATCCTATTACAAGTTTTTGTTTTTTCTCTATTTTGTCTTTTTCCAAAACATGCCACTTGTCCTACATGAATTTATTGTTTTTGTCTTATGCTTGGCCTTGTATTCTCGGCAACTTCATTGTTAAGGAAGGAAAAGTCAAGTGTTTTACCTATTTCTTCATTCCAACCGAAATTGTCTCTTCATCTTCTTCCTTTGTTTTCCTTTCCATCGATTTTGCTCCTTCTTAAGTAACACTTCCTCCAACCTTAAGAGCCCTCCTTCATGCAACCAAGCTACTTCTTTCCATGATGATGATGATGATGCACATGCATGGTGTTAGAAGAGAGTGGAGAAGGTATTGAATTAGGGTATTCATTAAAGAATTGAAGAGATTGAAGGGGTAGGAAGTTTTAAGTAGGTAAGGTTTATTTTAAGCTTTACTTATGTATTTAATAAATCATGGTTGTTAGATGCATTCAATGGGAGTTATTGTTTACTAATCATGATTTATGATGCTTAAATGTTATGAAAATTATAGTTTGAATTGTTGGGTTTGTAGGAAAATCCCGGTGGGTACATCACATGTACCCGGTGCGGAAAACAAAAATTTTTGTCCCGGGACTTTCTCGAAACCCAGGATCGTTGTGTCTATATAACTAAATCAAACCATAACGACCTCGTCTGCCGTCTCTAACGGTATCCACGCAGAGGTCGGAAAACCTAAGGGACAAACCCTTTGACCGGGAATAGCTAGAACAAAGTAAGAAGTGTGCTAGCACTAACCTTGTTCTTGGAGAGCTTGAAGAATGGATGAAGAAGTTGACAAAAACTGGATGAGAGGATGAAGAAGCGATGGAGATGATGGTTTTCTCAAAACCTTGCTTCTCCTCTTTCATTCACGATGATCACCTTTCAAAAGACTTCTACAAATTCTTTCCATCTTTCTTCTTATGTAAGGCACGACCATCATCATCCTTTTAATTGTTTTGTCTTTTCTCATTAAATGCTTGATGACTAAGCATTAATATGGAAGATTCTTAAGCCTCCTCTCCTCCATCCACGCATTACACTTATAAATATATATATTAATTAATTATTTACTTAATTAATTAATATATATAATTCTTGAAGTGGTCGATCAAATGAATTGGTCCTACAAACCTCTCAGGCCCCACCGTAAAAAAATCACGGAGACCCTTTTCAAGAATGTCGATGTCGCGATCTCATCGGGACATATCCCAATCTCATCGGGATCCATTTAATCCGCTCTCGCTCTCGGTATTGGATCACTATCCAAAACTATTTTACGAGTTCTCCGAGACACTCTTATCGTGTGACCCATTAGGTTCCGGTTATGTTGGCCACTTAGATTAACACTTGATCTAAGCAAGTCATGAGCGGTATCTAGCAACACATCATGACCCCCAATTGACCGGAAAGTAATTGGTTTGACGAAGTTATATAAACTACGAACCAAATTACAAACCTTTCCATAGACAATTCTGTGCAATTCGTCCTTTCACCATGCTATACCCCACTTGGTTTGAGTATGGGCAAGTGTCAACTCTTACTAGACCGATCAGATCAAATCTAGTCCAAGTGTAATCAGTTCTTGTCCTAGATTCATTACTTTAATGTCCATGAAGACCGTCTTCATGACATATATGCTCGGCGCCAGAGACTTGCAAGTAATGATCCTCACAAGAGGCCATGGGTATCTCTTACGCTAATATCACGAAGTGGTGAATCCTTTGTTGGTTACTCAATTACCTTGAATACCTCAAGTTGCACCCAATCACCACCCTATGGCGACCTCGAAAGGCAACAAGGAATGGAGTCAAAGCACGTAATCAAGATTCAAGATATCCTCGAGTACCTCAAGTCTAAGGATACTTGCACCATTGCTATGATGAGATTCTCATCGACATAATATCCATGTGATGATCTCATGGTAGGTCATCCAATGTACTTACTACTACTAGTAAGCATCCATATGTCAACTCTAAATATCTCAATATTTACAGTTACGAGATCCACCGCTTGATCCAATCAAGGAGTTTGACATATCTAGTCTATCCGGATTAACGATGTCGGTCTCATTAATCCTATGACTAGGATCATTTAGATCTTGACATAATTACACATGATAGGAATCTCAATAGTATGATCACATCATAATTTCCTTCATGCTATGTCATATATCATGGACTTCATTAATTCGATTTAAGATTAAAATCAATTCATAAATATGAACATCAAATTAATGAAATATGCCTTTTCTTTATTTATACAAACATCTTTGTACAAAATGCGCTAAAGGAGATTGTCTTTAGGGCACTACTCTAACACTCTTACAATGCATAAGTCGACTTATTACATATTCAGGTCGACTTGTACTTACAAATCTCCCACTTGACCTAAAGCCAATCGCCTTGGTATCTAATACCATAAGCGAGTACATGAGAATCAAAATTCCTCTGTGACAATGGCTTTGTCAACGGATCAGCAATGTTCTGCTCTGTGGGAATCCTCTCTATCAGGACATCACCTCGCCCAATGATCTCCCGAATCAAATGATATCGGCGGAGTACGTGTTTAGATCGTTGATGAGACCTTGGCTCCTTTGCCTGCGCAATAGCCCCATTATTGTCACAATACAAGTGTATGGGCCCATCACTGCTAGGAACCACACCAAGTTCAGAGATGAACTTCTTGATCCAAACTGCTTCCTTTGCCGCCTCTGATGCAGCAATGTACTCTGCCTCGGTCGTTGAATCTGCAGTCGTCTCTTGTTTGGAACTCTTCCAACTGACTGCTCCGCCATTCAGTGTGAAAATATAACCTGATTGAGACTTTGAATCGTCCTTATCAGATTGAAAACTGGCATCTGTATGCCCGCTCACATGAAGATCTCCATCTCCATATATCAAGAAAACATCCTTAGTCCTTCTCAAGTACTTGAGGATATTCTTGACAAGAATCCAAATGACCCTCACGGGATCCGATTGGTATCTGCTCGTAACACTTAGAGCATACGATACATCGGGTCTCGTACATAGCATAGCATACATGATAGATCCTACTGCGGATGCATACGGGATCATATTCATGCGTATCCTCTCATCTTGTGTCTTAGGACACATAGATTTCGAGAGTGTTATCCCATGAGTGATGGGAAGGAACCCTCTCTTGGATTGCTCCATGCTAAACCTCTTTAGCATCTTATCTATGTCGTTATGATGTGAAAGACCAAGCAACCTTTTAGATCTATCTCTATAGATCCTTATCCCAAGGATATAAGTTGCTTCACCAAGGTCTTTCATAGCAAATTGTTTGGACAGCCAAATCTTTACTGATTGCATCATTGAGACATCGTTTCCTAGTAACAATATGTCATCTACATACAATACAAGGAATACGATTGCTGTTCCATTGACTTTCTTATACACACAATGTTCATCCGGATTTTGTGAAACCAAACTCTTTGATTGTCTCATCAAAACGGATATTCCAACTCCGGGATGCTTGCTTTAATCCATAAATGGATTTCTGAAGCTTACATACCTTTTCGCCATCATTGGATATGAAGCCCTCAGGTTGTGTCATGTACACATCCTCAGCCAGATTTCCATTCAGGAAAGTTGTCTTCACATCCATTTGCCATATCTCATAATCATAATGAGCGGCAATGGCTAGGAGTATCCTAATGGATTTAAGCATTGCTACTGGACTGAAGGTTTCGTCGTAGTCAACTCCTTGTCTTTGACGAAAGCCTTTGGCCACTAGCCTTGCTTTATAGGTAATCACATTACCATCCATGTCGGTTTTCTTCTTGAAAACCCATTTGCACCTATGGGTTTAATTCCTTGGTGCATCAACCAAAGACCATACTTGGTTTTCATACATGGAATCCATTTGATTTCATGGCACGAAGCCATTATCGATTCGAACTCTTGTAACCTCTTCATAGGTGGTAGGCTCATCATCTTCTATGAGCAATACATCATTCTGTTCACTCACGAAATCCATATCTCTCGGGAGCAGGCGTATCCTACTTGACCCACGAACTTCGTGTGTAGTAGAAGGTTGAAGCTGTTACCTCATCTGTATGAGTTCTGAGTTTGAGTTCGAGCGATTGATCTGCGTCTGTTCGAGCATCTTGAACTTCCTCAAGTTCAACTTTGCTCCCACTGTCCTCTTTTAGAAGAAACTCTTTCTCTAAAAAGACAGCATGCCTCGAAACCAACACTTTTTGTTCCTCAGCAAGGTAGAATTGATATCCTCTTGTTTCTTTAGGATATCCTACGAACAAACATTTGTCAGACTTTGCATCCAGTTTGTCTGACTGTGTCCGCTTCACATAAGCAGGACAACCCCATACTTTCAAATGAGAAAGATAAGGTTTCTTGTTATTCCATATCTCATATGGAGTAACATCAACTGTCTTTGATGGAACTCATTTAATGAGATAAGCAATTTGTCTCGAGTGCATACCCCAAAAGGATTTGGGTAGCGTGCAAAGCCCATCATTGATCGTACCATGTCCAACAAGGTTCGATTTCTCCTTCTCGCCACACCATTATCTTTGTGGTGTGAAAGGAGGAGTCCGAGATAAAATCCCATTATCTACGAGATAATCCAAAACTCTTGGTCTAAGTACTGCCACCACGATCAGATCGCAATGTCTTGATACTTTTCCCAAGTTGGTTTTCTACTTCATTTCTGAATTGTTTGAACTTTTCAAACGCTTCAGATTTGTATCTCATCAGATACAAATACCCATATCGAGAATAATCATCGATGAAGGTAATGAAGTATCGACAACCACTTCTGGCATGGATGGACATTGGACCACATACATCTGAATGTATTAGATCTAATAATCCAGTCGCTCGTTCACCCTTTCCCTTAAAAGGTAACTTAGTCATCTTGCCTAGTAAACAAGATTCACATGTGTCATAAGATTCATAATCGAATGACCCTAAACTGCCACTTTTATGGAGCTTAGCTATGCGTCTCTCATTTATATGGCCAAGGCGACAATGCCATAAATAAGTCGATTTTAAATTATCTCTTTTATGTCTTTTAGTGTCATTGACATTCATAATTGGATGTGACATATCTAATATGTAAATACCATTGCATAATGTACCAGTACCATAAAGCATTCCATTCGTACTAATAGAACAACCATTGTTACCAAAAGTCAAATGGAAACCATTTCTATTTAAACAAGAAAGCAGATAATATGTTCTTTGTTATAACAGTACAAAATAACATTCATCCAATCTAAGTACAAGCCCACTTGGGAGTGGCAAAAGTAAGTCCTACGGCTAATGCGGCAAGAACTTGCTCCATTTCCAGCAGCAGTCTACTTCTCCCTTTGTAAGTCGCCCTCATCCACGAGGCCTCGCATATCATTACATATGTGTGAGCCACAACGGTATCTAATACCCATATGTTATGATCGAAAGCGATATTAACTTCAATGACAAACATACGAAGAAGTTGAGGCATCGATGCCTTCTTACGCTTCGATTCTTCCAGATAGACTTTGCGATTATGCTTCGGTGACCGGTCTTACCATGATGGAAGCGGGTTCCCTTTAGTGCGATCTCTTTGGTCTTCTTCTTGGCTATACTTCCTTTTGGACTTTCCTTGGGTTTCTTACCCTTCTTCTTCTTGAGTTTCTTTTCTTGGAACCCAAGAAGTAGATTCCACCACGAGAATCGGCTTGCTATCCTTCTTGATAGCTTGCTGCATTGTCTTGAAAGTGATTGATCAACTCGAGGATTGTCGAGGAAACTTGGTTCATCCGATAGTTCATCACTGGCGTGAATAACTATCGACAATCCAACAAGAATTAAGTCAATACTTAATTCATAGTCCATGACAAAACCTAAGGCGGCCAATCTCTCGATATACCCATTCATCTTGATGCATCGCGCATCGCGATGAACTCGAGTCATCTTAGTTGTGAAGAGCAACCGAAGTCTCGAACCGTTCGGACCGAGCTTGCTCATCAAACAACTCTCGAGATGAAACACTATGGTATGTGCATCCATAGACTCATCTTTGCTTTTGCAGCTCCGGTGACATCGATGCAAGCATAATGCATGTGGCCATATCCACCGTCTTTAAGATGCTTTTGATATGCTTTCGATCACCATCGAAGCATCGGCAAGCAGTGGATCGAAGTGGAGTATCCGGGGCGTATCGAGTTCTTGGATCGAGAACAATTCTCGATTTCTCGTAATCTAGAAAGTTTGGTCCGATTAATTTGTTTGAGTCCATTAGTGGCGAAGATTCACACTTGTAGACATTTTCGGACAACCTAAAATAGAGAGAAAGAATGTTAGAATAGATTTAAATGCATAATCATAAGGACTTAAATGATATGCATATGGCTCCCACTAGTTCCTAATGAATCCATAACCCTCATTCTGAATCCAAGGAAAAAGTGACAAAATGTCCTAGTGGGTTGATATCCGACATTGCTAAGAATGACCTTGAGTTTGCCCAACAAGCCACCTTAGGTCAATCGGTAGGTATCGGTCATACCAATTGCATTACAAAATGCAACTATCGCCCGATGCTATCAGCTGTTGATGTATGCACACATTGGGTTATCAACACTTGATGCGTGTACATCTGATGCACACTACCCAATTTCGCCTCTGTCCACGTTGACCTTGAGTTTGCCCAACAAATCAACGCTTCCAGGAAAACCGACCCATTAATCCAAAATCATATTTTCATGGTTCGAACATATTCGTATAGAGCGAGCTTGAGTTTGCCCAACAACCCAACTCTATAAGAACTCTGGTTCTTACCATATTAATGGAAGCGTTAGTTTTCATATTCAGTTTGAGGATTTCAGGTCTCATCTAAAGTCAAAACTCATCCAGGCTATGGGATCATAGTCAAACTATATGGATTGCTTTAGGGCATTTCATCAATCATATTGAATTTAAACCTAAATCATCCATCATCCCATTTCAGCATGTAATAAGTCGACTTGTGCCATGCAAGTCGACTTATGCCACTGTGCACGTACAAGTCGACTTGTGCTATTGCAAGTCGACTTATACATCTGTGCCTGTACAAGTCGACTTATGCTGCTTTTGCAAGTCGACTTATTCTGCTCATGCACGTATAAGTCGACTTATTTCTCTAACAAGTCGACTTATTCTGCATGTGCAAGTCGACTTACACTAGGTTTTGCTATCCAATTGGCTAATTCTCAATTCATGCAATTCTAATTCACAATACCAAGTATATACACATTACTAGATGTATCTATGAACACCTTCATAGGTCCATGCTCACCATATAGTCAAACTATGCATGAAAAGCTTGAAATAGATGAATACACTTATTCATTTTGACTTCCATAAAATTTAAGAATACCAAATTATCATCCTAAGTATCTCTAGGTAGTCTATACATTATGAAGATCACTTCGGCACATGTCACATAATTTGTGACGGCCAAAACAATCAGGACAATGCTATATACTAACGAGACGCTAATGTGACCTATTTGACATCCGAAAATTCATGGAAATCCTATTTTAAGCGAATCAGTTTGGGAAGCATGCCAACATCCAAGTAACATGTTTCTAATCACATTAAAAATCATTCAAGGCATTGTAATTGAAAATTACACCCTAAACCAATCAAACAAAAACAGCTCCAGCAACTGTCTCAACATTGCCATGTTCTGTTTGTTGCTTGAAAAATCCATTGAAAAACTTTCAATAAATTCTGAGAAAATTACAGAGGTTAGTACATGTTCAGAACATGCTCCATGAATGTTTTCAGGATTTATTTCCATCAAAAACTCAACAAACCTCAGCAATTTAGCCAATGCTGAATCTGTGTTCTCCAACACAGTTATTCCCAGCAGCACACAATAAATTCGTAAATAAATAGTCAATCACCTCGAAAACATTTTTCCTTTCTCATAGACATTCACATATGTCTTAGAGACAGGTCAGTGAAAGAAAATCCGAAAACCATTTTCTAGATTTTATTCTCGAATTTATAGTCATGCCTGTTCCAGAAACTTGTACAAAAACAGCAACTAGCACATTAAGGAATAAAATAGCAAAACCATATCAAATGACATTAATAAATTAATTCCTTTTACAGATACATGCCATAACACCTTATGAACACATCTGGGCAAGAAATTTTCGAAAACCATATCTTATACAGATTTCGAAATTGGCATATATTACATGCATCATCATCAAATTCACTAAGCTACTCCAACCTAGGCATGGTTTCTTCTTTATATAAGACACAAGTGGCTCGATACCACTGTAGGAAAATCCGGTGGGTACATCACATGTACCAAAAGGAAAACAAAAATTTTGTCCGGGACTTTCTCAAACCCAGGATCGTTGTGTCTATATAACTAAATCAAACCATAACGACCACGAGTCCGTCTCTAACGGTATCCACGCAGAGGTCGGAAAACCTAACCGGGACAAACCCTTTGACCCGGGAATAGCTAGAACAAAGTAAGAAGTGTGCTAGCACTAACCTTGTTCTTGGAGAGCTTGAAGAATGGATGAAGAAGTTGACAAAAACTTGGATGAGAGGATGAAGAAAGCGATGGAGATGATGGTTTTCTCAAAACCTTGCTTCTCCTCTTTCATTCACGATGATCACCTTTCAAAGACTTCTACAAATTCTTTCCATCTTTCTTCTTATGTAAGGCACGACCATCATCATCCTTTTTAATTGTTTTTGTCTTTTTCTCATTAAATGCTTGATGACTAAGCATTAATATGGAAGATTCTTAAGCCTCCTCTCCTCCATCCACGTACACACTTATAAATATATATATTAATTAATTATTTACTTAATTAATTAATATATATAATTGCTGAAGTGGTCCAGTCAAACTGGGGTCGGTCCTACCGGCCTACCGGGCCCCACCGGCGAAAAATCGCCGGAGACCCTTTTCAGCAATGTCGATGTCGCGATCTCATCGGGACATATCCCAATCTCATCGGGATCCATTTAATCCGTCTGCTCTCCGGTATTGGATCACTATCCAAAACTATTTTACGAGTTCTCCGAGACACTCTTATCGTGTGACCCATTAGGTTCCGGTTATGTTGGCCACTTAGATTAACACTTGATCTAAGCAAGTCATGAAGCGGTATCTAGCAACACATCATGACCCTAATTGACCGGAAAGTAATTGGTTTGACGAAGTTATATAAACTACGAACCAAATTACAAACCTTTCCATAGACAATTGCCGTGCAATTCGTCCTTTCACCATGCTATACCCCACTTGGTTTGAGTATGGGCAAGTGTCAACTCTTACTAGACCGATCAGATCAAATCTAGTCCAAGTGTAATCAGTTCTTGTCCTAGGATTCATTACTTTAATGTCCATGAAGACTGTCTTCATGACATATATGCTCCGGCGCCAGAGACTTGCAAGTAATGATCCTCACAAGAGGCCATGGGTATCTCTTCTGCTAATATCACAGAAGTGGTGAATCCTTTGTTGGTTACTCAATTACCTTCGAATACCTCAAGCTGTACCCAATCACCACCCTATGAGCGACCTCTGAAAGGCAACAAGGAATGGAGTCAAAGCACAGAATCAGTATCCAAGATATCCTTGAGTACCTCAAGTCTAAGGATACTTGCACCATTGCTATGATGAGATTCTCACTGACATAATATCCATGTGATGATCTCATGGTAGGTCATCCAATGTACTTACTACTACTAGTAAGCATCCATATGTCAACTCTAAATATCTCAATATTTACGGTTACGAGATCCTTTGCTTGATCCAATCAAGGAGTTTGACATATCTAGTCTATCCGGATTAACGATGTCGGTCTCATTAATCCTATGACTAGGGATCATTTAGATCTTGACATAATTACACATGATAGGAATCTCAATAGTATGATCACATCATAATTTCCTTCATGCTATGTCATATATCATGGACTTCATTAATTCGATTTAAGATTAAAATCAATTCATAAATATGAACATCAAATTAATGAAATATGCCTTTTCTTTATTTATACAAACATCTTTGTACAAAATGCGCTAAAGGAGATTGTCTTTAGGGCACTACTCTAACACTCTTACAATGCATAAGTCGACTTATTACATATTCAGGTCGACTTGTACTTACAGGGTTATGTTTGAGTATGACTTGATGAAGTAGTATGATTGAAGTGTTTTCACTTGATTTTGGATGATTCTTGATGATTTTTCTTGCATAGAAATGAAGAGTTTAGTGCTTCCAAATCGTGACTAGTGGTCTAAGTGAATGTATGAATGATCTAGTGACTGATTTCTTGTCCATTTGGATGCTTAGTGATGTGTTATTGGCATTGGAAGTGATAAGATCTAAGGTTAGTACCAAAGCTGGAAAACTGGTTTTGTATTGATTACACTGTTTTGATCATAACTAATTTTGTGGTTATGCAAATGAGGTGCAGTTTGTACCAAATGAAACTTTAGTTGATTGGCTACAATTTTGTGTGAAATAGGTGTTGTCTAATTGTAACTCTAAGAGGTTGAATTGTGGCTTAGAAAATCAGAGATATGGGCTGTGTGAACAGTACTCGGATTGATGACCTAATTGTTTTGATGATTTTTCTAGATTAATGTAGAAGGAATTGATGAAAATGGTCTTAATGAAAGTTGAAGCCTATCAAGTTAGATTTCCATTTCCACTAATTTTGCAATTTTTCGATATGTATATTGTGAGTTATGACCTGTGAATGTTGGCTGTTTATGTGCATTATGTTGGAACCTAGCCATAAGTGTAGGTTTTGTGAGTATTCTGATTGGAAGCAAATTTAGAGATTTCTATGAATTTAATTGGCTTATGTGATATTCTGAAAGGTTGTAGAGGAAGTAATTATCTTGAAAATGGTATATAGCATGCTATTTTTGGATATCAGATTTGGGAGTAATGAATTTGCAAAAACTGAATCTGAATTAGGTCATTGACTGCTGATTAGGGCAGTCACTTACATGACAGTTTTGAGCTTGTTAATGATGGAATTGAATTCTGAGTCCTTTATGAAAATTGAAGTATGAGATCTTATCTTTCTAGTGATATAAGGTAGTGATTTTTTTTTACATTTGTGCAAGGAGCTATGCTGTTTTAAATTTTGTTGTCCAGATTGGGAAATTTCAGCGGGCAGATTCTTTGTTGAATTGTTTGACCTAGTTAGCAAGTGAATTTAATTTCAGGTTGTACATGAAAGTTTTAGAAAACATTGCGATTTTTCTACGCACATTTATTGTGTAATTTTTTGACTAAGGAAATGGGAAGTTATTGAATTTACAAAATTTTGCACTGTGTTGAGAGGCTTTGACTAGGCAGTAGCTTTGATTGGATTTTTGACACCCTTAGGGGTGAAATTGATTTTTGTGTTCTACATGAAACTTGTAGAGGTTTTCATGATCTTTCCAAAGAGATATGGTTTGGAATTTTCTGAATTGTTTGCAAAGAGTTATAGGTGTTCGAATTTCAGTTTGAAAATAGGAAAAAGAGAAGGAAATAGGGGCAATATATATATTAATTGTTTTATTTGATTTTTGTGTTCCTTTGGGAATTTTTGGATTGGAAATTGACGTGGGTCCGGGTAATGGTTCTTTAGTCACTGTTTTATTTCTTTTTGAACCGATAGAGGTCCGAATTAAGTAATTTCTGTGTTGTTAGATTTTTAATTTTTAGACGGATTTTTATGATGGAAAAGTTTGGTTTAGGGCCGGTAATATCATGCACATGCATTGTACACCTTTTAATTGTTATGTATGCATCATTAACTCGTTCTGATTGGACAATTAGTAATAGTTATCTTCTCTGATTATTATAGAGGCACAATTAGAGCGTCGACCTACCGACGTAGCAGAGACTTCCCGGCATTAGCTCGGAAGTAATAGGTGAGTGACCTAGATGGCTTTCGTTCAATTATTATATGTCTAATTTGGGGAATAATGGTGGGAATAGTGGTTGTGTCTGTTTCTGACTGGGTTTCGGACACGGATGGTCCGATGAATTGGGAGATTTGACATAGAAGTGCCTTGATGTGTTAATTGTTACTTGTTTGCTATTACTGTGATTGATTGTGATTCACTGACTGTTAATTGACTGTTAAATTGGTCATATGCATTTCATACACAGATGCATAAACGGATAAGAATAGTTGTGACCAAAGTCGCCACTGATACTGAAAACGAGCCTCGAGCTCGAAGGGAGATAATCCTACTCCCTAGACGCGTCTCATCGCCTTCGCATTTCTTGTGTAGCGCTCGATCACCCTAATTGTAATAAAAATAGAAAAGTGTCACATGTGCATTGCATACATATTGGACTGAATAACTGAATACCTGAAATGCCTTTTTGTTGTATATGACTGTATGATTACTGTGACTGTCTTATTACTGTAATTTGTTTGTATGATGCATGGATTGGGTGAACCATCGATGATGGTTCCTCATTGAGTTCGCAAACTCATCCAAAATTGGAATCTATTTTTTAGGATTGAGATTAGACTGATAGCTCCTGAGGGACTGTAGAGCCACGTATATTGGATTGGCGAGAGAGGCTATGGCTCAAAGGTCGGTCAGCTGGGATTTCTTTTGGGGACTTCTAGTTAGAACTGTTACTTTTGTCTTATTGTATAGTACGTTGTATAAAGTGTTTGGAGGATTGTACAGACAGATGAAACTAACAGTTGTGTAAATTTATGAGTTTGATGAAATGAAATGGAACACAGTTTGGTTTTAAAAAGTTTCAATTTCATATTAATGATTTATTATTGTGATGACATGTGGAGTTTAGAGCTGTTTGTCTGTAGTTCTCTCTTATCGTAGGATATATACCGGGATGACCTACGGGTGTTCCGGTTGGTACTCTATGGTAAGAGGGCGCTACAATACATAATGAGTTTTTGTTCTATTTTCTTGATGAATTAATGTGAATCTCTTTGGGAGTTCTTGTGATGAAATAAAAGGATTCTAAAGCTAAAGAAATGGAGAAATGTGGTATCTTGAAATAGGAAGAATTAAGGTGATGGTTAGAAGTGAAATGAAAGTGAAAATGAAGTTGAATACGTGTAGGAAGTTGATAAGGAATGTGTATATATGTGTAAGTTCTGTTATTAGTGTTCATAATCAATCATGGACTATAATTTGTTTACGGATGATATTGATTTGAAATGGAGTTGAGAATGAGAAGTAAATGAAGTAGAAAATGGTAATCTTTGCACAAGTTATCATAGGTGTAAAATCTGGAAAGTTTGAGGATGATTGACTGGAAAATGTTTACTAAGTATTCCTGAGTCTTAGCCATAACTTTTTCTCTAGTTATTCAAATGCGATGATTCCTAATTTGAATTAAATTGGAGACGTATAACTACATTTTTTTATGAAGAAGTATAATTCAAATTCTATCTAGAAGAGTCTCAAAATATGACCTGAAGTTGAAAAATTGGGTATACATTTGTGAAAGTTTGCTGTGGGAAACTCCTTGCTTCGCCATGGCAAACATGAAGGTTTTAGCTAGGATTTCTTTCGAGTAAGTTTTTCAACTCTAGGTTTCTTCGTGGAGAACTTGTGAAAATTTCATGGGAATTCCTCTTGGGAAGAGTTTGCTGCGACGAACTTCTGGAATTCACCGCGACGAACTTTTCTCCACACTGAACATGTTTTGGTATTTTGGGAATATCTTGTCCTGTAGTTATCCAAATGGAATGACTATCGATTTGGAGTAAACTAGAGACATAGGAATACAAATTATTTGTGGAAATCAAATTCTAAATCGGACTATAAGAATTTAAAATTTTGGTTGGAATTTGAATGCCGGACACTGCCTCAGAATAAAAGCAGTCCAAAAATATTTGGAGTATAACTTTCATACTACTGAGCCAAATTGAATGATTTTGGTGCCATTAGAAACTTAAGAGATAGAAGGACAATTCTTAAAGAAAAAGTGTTCCCAATTACTTCATTTTCATTGTCTAAATGATCAAGAACAGTAGACCCAAAAGTTAGTATTTGGAGAAAAATCTGAAATGATTCATTGGGTTATAAAATTAAGTTCTAATGGTTTTATTGAGGTATAAAACCTAAGTACAAATTGTCCTTAGGTGAGGTTTGAGATAGGACTGATCATGTGATGAGAATAATGAAAAAATACCCGGGATTGTCATGAACATGCATTGTACATATTCCATATACACATTTGTGCATAAAGGAATACTTAAAATTGTGCAATTATTAATGTGTGTGCAACGTGTGTATTGCATAATTTTGATATGCAGGATAAACATCCACATTAAGACGTTTCTAGATCTTGGAAGCAAATGCTAATCTGGAGCATACTGTGAGTTGACCTAGATAGTCTTACTTACTATTTATTCTATTTATATTATGTATTGGTTGATTATATAATGTGAATATGATTGTATTGATTCCAGACATTAAATGTTCGAGGAGTTTGATGCATGTGAAAATCATAAGAAGTTCTCATTGAATGTGAATTTGACGAAGTATGTGATGCATAACTTGATTGTTAAATACCAGAACTAGTTTCAAAAATAAAAATAAAAATATGCATATAAATGAAAAAATGATTCTCAACTTCAATGTTGAATGCCGAACTTAGGTCCGATGATATGTGAAAGTGACTAAATGATCGTATGTGGTTGATGCATTCCATTATATGAATGAATGAAAGATAAGGGTGACGGGAGTCATCAGTGAAAAAGAACTTAAAGCTCATACTGTGATCAGAGCCTCAGGCTCAATTATGAATGTACCCGGTATCCACAAAGGGATATGGAACACTATCTGATATAGCTCGATATCCACAAGGGATATGGGCCAGTGAAAAAGGTAATTGTTTACAACAAAGTGACAAATTGAAAGTGAGTCTCATAAGCACTACATATATATATGAAAGTACGATTTAAATATTTAACTGATTTATGAATATGATATGTGTTGAATGTGAATTGTGAAATAAGTTATCAAAATGATATGTGATGTTATTTGATTATGATTGAAATGATGTGAATTAAGTGATTGCAGGATCTGTACGTGTTTTGTGATTGAGTGAGCTATCGAGGATGGTCATTCACTGAGTTTGTAAAACTCATCCAAAATTTGCAATATTTTTCAGGCTCCAAAGGGTTACCTCGTTAGGCTAACGGGAATATAGCCACTGCATACAAGTAAGAGATTAAGGTCGGGATCAATTCGCGTCTGCATTTTTATTTCTTATTTTTATATCAAATTGTCTTTTCATAATTATTGTATCATGTGTATGTAAATAATTCTATTTTGTAACAAATTTCCAAATTGGAAACGTTTATAAATGATTTTTATAATGTAATGACATGATGATTATAAGTGTTATGTATTTGATTTGAACCTAAGTGACCAGTGAAATTTTGATGATTTATCTAATGATTGAAACTCTTGTGAATGATAAAGTTATGAATAAAATGGGCCCAATTTGATTATTATTTTCTACATATGCATATGAAAAAAAATATTTTGACTGACTAACTGTTCTAACATGCCACCCTTGCGGGGTATGTACTCAGGCATCACTTAGGATGTCGGGTACGTGTCTTGCAAGAGTAGGGTGCTACATTTATTTAATGCAAACATACACTCTCTAGCCTCTTAAGACTCTTAACAATTCTCTAATAAGCGCAACTTTCCTCTCACAACTTATATATGGTCCGTTTACACTTAAAACAATCTAAAATAGTCATGAGAAACAAAAACTAGATATCAAAGCAACAAGGACAGGTTGCAATGATCCACCGTTTTGACATATCAACAATTATAATAACAAAAACTCTCATTACATAATTTTTTCCCTTTAAAACTATAGTACATATTTTTACTTCCTTCGAAGATACATAAGTCAATCATTTACTTATATTGGTTAACTAATATTCCCAAAAGCCTAATATTGGTTGATCAGTATACCTAAAAGTAAATTTTGTAAAAAAATGATATTAGATCAAAGATCAAAACACAATTTTTTGACAAAAAACTTGATTTAAAATCATTTCAAAAGCTCTCCAAAAGTATGTGATGTATTAAAAGGGTTTTCTTTAATGAAGTATATACAATATATCCTAAGTGCAAAATGATCATGAAATGAATGAACCATTGAAATGAATAAGGATATAAGAATGATTAATATAATTTGCTTAAATATTTATATGCTTAATTCCTTAGGCCTTGGTTCTTCACTTAAATTACATATGTGTTCCACTGTGCTCATTTTCTCCATCTTTTGATTGCTAAGTTGATTTAATTAGCTCCTTTTCTCACTTTAACCTTTCATTAAACTTGAAATTTTACATATTAACTTATTGATATCATTAAAGATAAAAATATTAATAGTGAAACATTTGTTATTACCCCTTCTTATATATATATAAAAGATATTGAAGAAAATAAATAAAATTGAGTAAGCTCACTGTATTAAAGAAATATGTAATACATGCTCCTTTTAATTCATACAAAATGAATGATTATATTCTAATATCACTATTCTCTCTCTAATTCATATAAAGTGAATGATTATATTCTAATATCTTTTCTGCTTTTTTCAATACTAGAAGGTGTGTATATATATATATATATATATCTTTAAGCATTGAAAGGAAAAAATAAATGTCTTTCCTCTCTCCTTTTCTAAAAACTCTATCATGTGAGAAAAGAGTACATATAAAGTGCTTATTAAGAAAAGGAACAATTTTAAAAGATTCTATATTAATTTAAAGATTAATGAACTTTTGTCCCCTATGTAAATACAACAAATGATAGTGAAACCTAAAAATATTAGGAGTTCTCCTTATGTAACACTAAAGCCTAACAAATGATTTAGTATATGGCATGATTTCTTTATAAAAAAATATGACCTATACTGATTTTGAGCAAATATTATACTTTTTTGTTTCTTACAAGACCTATATTAAAAGCGAGTAAATATCATGCCTTTATACTTATAATGAGACATATAATGATTATAATCTTGTCTCTTGTCATTTTTTAAGAATGTTCCATATTCTTTTGGCATAAACCTAAAAAAGATGTATTACCTTGGATATTGTGCCCTCTTAAATTTGGTTATGTTAATTGGAATTATCTCTTTTGTTTTGGCTATATTGTGGTTCTTAAATAGGAAAGTTAATATTAGGAGGTGACAAGTGAAGATTGCATCAAATTGAAGCATTATTGGTCAAATTCACAAATTTTAGAAAAAAAAGTTGGCAGAATACTACAGTTGATAAGGTAAGATCAAGCCTAATGCTAGATTCACTTTAAGAGTTTGAATTCAATTAGGAAACTTATTTCTATCCCTATTATGTAAGATTGCAAGATAGGGGAGGCTAGGTTTTTTTAAGAATGAAAAGAAGGGAAAAACACATCAAACACCTTCTCTATCATTTGCTTTTGCTCTTTGTAGTTTTCTCTCAATCTTTTATCTTTTCTTCTATTTTTGGTGTTGAAAATAAAGTCATGTGTGGCTAATCCAAATATTTTGATTCAAGGGATTCAAAACTCTAGTTGTAACCTTGTGATTGCTCTAAACATAGATTTATGTTTTAATTCAAGTATTTCTTATTTTGTGTTCTTATATTTCATGAATAATTAATAGTAATTGATCTAAAAAAATAATTTGATGTTGTTTATTCATTAATTTAGTAATCTATAGCTATTCATGAATTCAGTAATCTATAAGCTGTCATAAAGGTTGGTATAAGTATCAAATAGGTTACTTATGAAATTGCATATTTAACTTATGAAAAACAAGAAAACTAAATTAAATAGTTATATTTATCTTAATTATTTAATTTGGGGACTAGTCTTTTCACTAAGCTTATTGTTATCATTTAATTGATATAGAATGTTATTGTACCCAATTAATTGATGGTAAGTTTTGGTCTGAATGTTGGGTTTGAACCAATAAATTTAGGAAACTTTGAGACTTATTATGGTTATCCTAATATGTTTTAAACTAACTACTTGAATTGTGAAAATTATTTTTTCTAGACCAATGCTCAATGTTACAATTGGATGAGATACTTCCTTTGCATCGAAGTTAGATACCATTGAATTTCTTGCTCTTTATATTTAGCTAATTTATTTTGATTCTTTTTTATTTTATTTTATTAGTTAATTAATCATAAACCCCCCACCATTTTCTTCAATTGAAATTAAAAAACTACTTTTTAGTTTTCTTCAAATTCGACTTGGTTCCATGACTAATGCAGAGAATCAAAATTAATTTTGAGGACTTCGACAACCTGAAAAAAAAAATTAACGTTATTATTAGGGAACTATCTTAGTTTCTTAATTTCTTTGTGCTATTTTACAGTTTACTGCTAATCTCTTATTTTGTTTAACTTGTTCTTTTTAGACAAGTGAATTATAATATAACCCATAAATTAAGAAGATAGCATGTCGTTTAGGAAAGAGACTTAGCAAGGAAGCGATCATTCACCTCCAAAACTGAAAGTTGAGATAGATCTAACAATTGGTGAAGATTATAATTTCCAAGAAGTTTAAGAAAAGATGGCAAATCATAACACTAGAATGTTGAGGGAGTTAGCAACACCAAATTTGAATCAACAATCCTTATACATATGATTTCCATATGATTTCTAATTGTTGAGTTAAATTTCGAATTAAATTTATTAAGTGAAGATTCACAAAAACATTTGAAATTTTTTCTTATTTTTTACTCTTGAATGATACCACAAGGAGTGATTGTAAACAAATTAATCTTATAGTCTTTCCATTCTCATTAAAAGATTAGGCAAATGATTGGCTAAATTATCTTCCCTTTGGCTCAGTGATAGCATGGAATTAGATGAAAAGATTGTTCCTAAAGAAAGTTCTTTCCTACATCACGAGCATCCAATATCAGAAAGGAGATATGTGGGATAAAACAATTCACCAGATAAATATTGTATGAATATTGGGAGATGTTTAAGGACTTATGTGCTATTTTCCCACACCATCATATTCTTGACCAACTGTTGATTTAGTATGTTTATGAATAGCCAGACAATTGATATTAAATATAATAAAAAATTCTCAACAATCTAGAACAAGGATGGATGGACTTGTTAATCACATGAATAAGGTAACTAATACGAACCTCGAGGATACAATTTTAGATTTAACTGCTCTAATTTATCAAATTATTGTAGGTCAATTACAATTGACACAACTTTGCAAAATATGCTTATTCTCTGGACATCCTAAGTATACATGCCTTATATTGCAACAAAACTTCCTTAAAAAAGCTAACACAATAGGGGGATTCCTAGTCAACCTTAATGAAAATTTTACCTTTATTCCAATCATTATAATCTAGGGTGAAGGGGTCATTTGAACTTCAAATATGAAAATTAAGGAGGATAATAGGCAACTAAATCACCTACATATGCTCAATCTTAACATTTAAATTCAAGTATGTCTTTGGATGAAATTATTAAGGCACTTGCTACTGATGCTAAAATATTTCAACACGAAACAAGAGCAAGCCTTCAGAACTTAGGAAATTAGATTACTCAATTAGCTACCTCAATTAGTAAATTGGAAGCACAAGCATACTTCACAAATAGTAGTGAATCCAAAGGAGAATGTGAGTGCAATAACTTTGAGAAGTGGTAAGGAAATTCAATGAGGATCTTTCATACTAATGGAGGTAGAAAAGTATGACAAAGGACAAAAGAAAGATGAACCTCAAACTTAAGAATCAATAAAAGTAAAAGATGATTTATCTTTACCGAATCAACTCATGCACGTGAAGTTTGACCAAATCAAAAGAAGAGAAACTTGAAAGAGAGATCTTAGAAAGCTTCAAAAAGGTGGAAATTAATATGACACTTATAGAATGATGGTTTATTCCTTACAACTAATTGGTTGGTTGTAGTTTAGTGACAAAATAATTTAAAGATATTCTTTATCTTGTACATATTTAGATATATATGATAAAGTCCATGGGATAATTATACATTGTAAATAAAATTATAATGAGATTATAATTATAAAATTCATACACTACAAGAAATTACTTAATTACCGACGAAAAATTCCATCTGTAAATGGGAAAATTTCGTCAGTAACTAATATTACCAACAGAATTTGGTAGCCGAGAAATCGGTCGCTAAAGGTGCCATAGTTAAAATTATCGATCGTAATTTTTTGTCGATATTTTACCAACAATATTAACAATGGTAATTTATCGTCATAAATAATTTAACGATGGAATAAATTAAGTTAATTTCTGTCGGTGAAATTTAGCAACGGATTAGTTTCCGTCGGTGATTCAAAGGTAATTACCTAAAAACCTCAACCAATTTACCAACGGTGATGTTTACCGTCGATAAATCTCTTTAAAATCTCTGACGGAATATTTGTCCGTTGGTAAAAATTGATTATATATTTTTTAATTCCAATGTTATGTTGTTGTTATAAATGCATAATGTTAAGAGTTACAAATTATTTGTTCATAATATATTAATTTGTATATATAATTTGATTAAAGAGAAAATTAATTAATAATATAACGTATAAAGTATTTATTTTAATAATAAAAACTTAACAATGAACAAATCTTCTATTTTTTTAATTGAAAACAAATGACAAGGATAAGCTAATGTCGTGGTGATCGTGGATGCTCTAAATTGTTAAGCCTCCCCTTTAACTGTTCCATCTCCTGCCTAAGGTGAGCCATCTGCTCCATTTGCTCTCTCTTCTTAGTCATATGCTCCACCTCCGCTCTCACCTTAGCAAGCCACTCCATCTCCTCTCTTATCTTAGCTACCTGCTCCATCTGCTCTGTCGACTCTCTGATCTTTGATATCTACTCCATCTCCTCTCTCATGTTCTCTCTCATCTTAGCTATCTGATATGTGCTTAATTGTTGATATTTTTAATCATTTGCACTTAACAATTATTGACATAAAAATTCCTAAGATACTCACTTTAACTCATGTTTAATTTCAGGTACAATTCGAGAGCAAAGAAATTAAAGTGAGACAAAAATACCCCACTTGAGACATTTTTCGAAGATTATTTCTCGTTTGCTTTCATGGAATGGACAAAGAAAATTAAAAGATGACAATTGGAAGACAAAGAAGGAGAGAAATTTTAATGCAAGGAATTGAAAAAAAAAGTTTGGTGGTTGCGTTTCATGCATGCGTTTCATGCATGCGTTAACGCTGCGTGAAACGCAACGTTACGCAGGCAAGCAGGAACTCCAGCGCAACAGGAGACGTGAAGAGAGTAGCAGCATGGAAGCAAATTAAATCAAGGGCCACAGCAAAACGCCAGCGTGTAAGGCGATAGGAAACGCTGCGTAGAAGAGCATAAATGCAGGCATGTTTAATGAAAAACGCAGGAACAGGAGACGCACGTAGAGGAGCAGCTGAGGTTTTAAAAGCTTGCAAGTTTAATTGTCTAATCACGCAAGAGTGCGGAGAGCAATAAAAGACAGAGCACATAGAAGGAAAGGAGCGGCGCAACAAGGGGCAGCTGGCGTGAGGCTGCGTTAAGCACAGACGAGGATCGCGTTTTAGGAGGCAGCTGCTGGACCAGTCATGCTACAGTGAAGCTACACTGAAAACAGTGAGGGCTGCGTTAGTGGGCAGTAGAGGGGATTTTCGAGTAGGTATTAAGATGGAGCAGAAGTATTTTCTTTAGAAAAGATTCATGAAGGGCTAGATATTTCGAAACCGATTCTGAGGTAACATCGACACCAACGACCCAGGTTAAGTATTTTTTTTATTAGTTTGTTGTTTCTTTCTCTCGTTAGGAATTGATTGTGTTATCCTGCTTTAATTGAATTGGGTATTATGTATGGATAATCAAATTTTCGTTATTATTATTCGGTTATTTGTGTATGAACCTATTGGGTTTTGTGATTTGATGATTTTAATGCGTTCATTGAATTGTTAATTTCAAACCCATTGCTAGAATTTCAATTTAATCCGTAATTGTTATGTTGAAATTCATTTGTAACGACTAATGATTCGTAATCATTAGGGATGACATGACCTAGGTTAAATGACCCGAGCTTATGTGGTCGTTGCCTTGATTAATCGGTTTTCCTAATTCGTAATGCTACTGCCTAATTAAATCTAGAGATCGTATCCTAGGTTGTTAGGTGGTTAGGTTTAATCAACGATCATATCTTGATTAAACAAAACCTAAGGGAAAACTCGGGTTAATTTTTAATCCACGATTAATAATTTCTAGGAGAGGTTAAAGAACAACAAATTAATAAAATATGCTTAATCAGGGTGTAGGCCGAGATTGAACCGAAGAACCGGATCCCTACTGAGTTCCCCACATTTTTCATTTTATTGCATGTTTTCTTTAATTTGCTTTTATTAGTTAGTTTTATTTTATTTTCATTTTTAAAAATACAAAAACCCCCCATTAAGTGTAAACACCGATTAATTTCATTTTATGAACTTTACACACACTCTCTGTGGGATAGACCTAGACTTGCCACTGCTACAGTAGTAGTCTAGTTATTTTAATTTTGACTAGCGAAACGACGCGCGGTCAAATTTTGGCGCCGTTGCCGGAGAGTGTGGTGTTTTAGTTTTTGTTTGTGATTTAATTGGTGTTTTGTATATATTTGTTTGTGATTTTTTTTTCTGTTATTTGGTGATCTTTTCATTTTCTTATTTTGTGTTTGAAAAAAAAATCGATATGGACGGAAGTAATTTCTTTTATAATTCATATTCTCATTCCTATAACAATGTTTGGACTGATCAACCTAACTTTTGTTATGGATCGAATGATCATCAGAATTACTTCCATGATAGTTTGCAGGACACACAACAATTCTCGTACAGACCAGAAGCTTCCTATCATGACTCCGGTACATCTCTAAAAAAGTTGAGTAATATGGTGCAAAAATTTGAAGAATACTTTAAAATTTGGAGGATGGAGGCAATTTCTAGAAGACACATATTATATCGCCCAAGTTAGGAGAGCCATCATAATTCAGGTGCATCTTTAGAAGAAATGGTTAACAAACTTTATCTTGACACTTTGCAATTTCATCGAGTTATCTGGTGAAATGCACAATTCGACAAGAGATAATAGTAGGGCAACAGAGGAGGAAAACCTAATGGGTCGATGGCGCAAGCCTCGATCGCCTAGAAGCACAAAGAGAAGAGGGCGATCGTTATAACGCCCAAATTAGGGGTTAGAATATTAAAGGAATTAGTACAATTATGGTTGTTATTTGTTTATTAAATATTTGCTTAAATTATGCATAAGTATTTTGGCATGCATTCATGGCATTTTCGGATTAATTGGTTTAATGAAACTTGAGTGATTTGGACATTATTATTATATTTTTCGTAATTTTGTATACTTCAAATATTTTAGAAATTAATGGAGGATTAGTTTTGAGTTGCCAATTTATTTTGAGTCATTATTTTCTCGTGAAATTTTGGTAAATTTTCTAAGTCTTCGGAACTTTTGGGTATTTGTTTGGTAATTGTTACAACTAAGATTCAAAACAATGTATTTGTTTTTTAAGAATAATTTATTAATTTAAGAAAATAAGAAAACCCATCCGTGGCAATACCTTCATTGTTTCGTGACACGTATACATGGTTAGACAGCGTGGGACGTTGTGCATGTGTCACACATGCTCGATGGTTTCGTTTTAAAACCGGTTTGGAGCTTAAGTTAGTTTTGTTCTTCGTCCTCACCACCGAGCAAGAGAGGTTCTGGATATATTAGTTATACAAGTAAGTAGCTATATACTTCTTGTTTTATATTGAGCATCTTGTTTTATGTTGAAGATATATATATATGCATACATACGGTGATACTCTGTTCTTATGGTGTGAATATTAACGGTCATGCATTGTTTTGAAAACCTTGATTTATCAACGTATTTAAGTGTTCTTTAGCTTTAAAGATGATTTATATATATAAACCTTGATTTATCAACGTATTTAAGTGTTACATTTAGTTTTAAAGATGATTTATATATATACGGTAATGTTGTTCGTAGAGAAATATATATATATATGTTATCTCTAAATATGCGAAATGTAAGATGATATGTTTTGTTTATTTTGTGTTAATAGTTTTGTGTTATATGAGGTAAGCTTTAAGAAAACATAGAGCATAATGAGTTGTAGTGGTTTATGAAGAAAATGATAGAAACCGTAAGGAGAGATGCGAAGTTTTGAAAATACGAGAGAGAGAGAGAGAGAGATTCAGATTAGTTATATTTGAAGTTTTAATTTATTTATGAGTGGGTTGGAAGCTTTAGTGGGTTTAAACAAGCTTAATGGACTTTTAGAAGTGATGAAATGGAAAGAAAAATGGAAGAAAAGACTGCTGTTTCGTATGGTTTGGCGAAGAAGATGATGAATAGTGCTATAACTCGACTTGTTGTAGTGTATAAGTCGACTTATATCAACGTTTTGCATAAAAATCAACGTTTTTCATGAACAGACATCTCCGCTCTTCAATAACTCGAGTTATGCAAGTGTAAGTCGAGTTATCGTGTTACATAAGTCGACTTGTGTAAGTATAAGTCGACTTGTGTGTGATATACTTCACTCTTTTGACCATATCTTTGTCATCCGACCTCTGAATGACCTGATTCTCGAAGCGTTGGATTCGTAAGAGAATTTTCTACCTCTCTATATAAAATTTGTAATTTTTTAGAATTAATTAAGAATTAAGGATTTAATAATTTGAGTTGTGAATTATGGAATAAGTTAAGAATTTAGGGTTTGGTCCCGAAATTTGTTATGAACATACATCATACTCATTCTTCATACAATAATTATGCACAATAGTGATTTATATCTGTGTGCCCTATTATAGAGGAATAATCATTGCCGGATATTGCCGGGACTTCAAGGCAATAAGCGATGAAGGACGGTTTTGGTAAATGTACAGTAAATAATTTGATAAGTAATTTGGATAGTCAATTTTGTGAGTCAACCTAGATGATGTCAGGATTGATTTATTGGAAGTACTATTTGCTGTACATGAAATGTCTGAAATGACCTTGTTACATTTTAAAGCTGTTAAGTCCTAGTTGTGGGTAAATAGGCATGCTAGAAGGGTCTGCAATTTGCTCTCGTTATTTGACACTTTGGTGTCTCGATATCGAGACATATGTCTCTCCTGCGATACTAATTACGATATCTCTGTATAAGTCCGTTACCGCTTCTATAAATGGATTTACAGTCTTGATATGTGTTTGAAAAAAGCGTATTATGATTACGACGGGTTTATAGCTCTTGTGATATTCGATTACGATAAGTAAGTGAATCATCTTTGAAATGTGTTATGTCGATTTTCGATAAATGTTTCTTCTTGCATGCTTACGCTGAAGTTAAATTTTATATGATAATCCATTAAATTAGATTAGTTATTACTCACTAAGCTATATGCTTATACGATGAATTTGCCGTGTAGGTTCAGAGCGAAGAGTTTAAAGACTGGGACAAGTCATCGTGACCGCCAAAGGAGTCTATTCATAAAGTTTGAAAATGTATTTTGTTTCCTTTGTTTGGACTTGTAAATATTCTTTGGATTTCTGTTCTGAGATTTACAATATGTAATATATGTGTGTGGGTTTGAGTTATTAAATAAAATAAATATCAGTGTGATGTTTGGTTTTGTCTGTTTTGTCTTGGGTGGCATCCATGTATCCTCCCAGGGGGTATTTGGGTGTTACAGTCGTGTCAACCCGAGGTGTTCCCAATTGAAGTCTGTTCGGAAAATTTGCAAAGTGATAAGGAGCTTGAGAATTTTGAGGTCCATCCTCAACGAATTGTTTGTGTCGAAGAAGTAGAGAAGGAGCTCGAAGCCCAAAGGACATATCTTTTAGCTCGGAGGTAATCTTGAGTCCATAATTATTTTGAAACTAACTCTTTACCTTTACATTACAGATTGGAGGAATTGAATGATGAAGAAAAGGTGAAGGCGTTGAAATATTTCAGTTGTATGGACACGGTCAAAATTGAGAAGGCGAGGATATGGAAGATCTTGAAGGAGGATGATGATCGACTAGGGCCCTATCGGCACTACCTCACGTGGAAGAGCCACATGTAATTCCGAGGATCATAATTTTGTCACGTGAGGAGAAAAGGAGTCGAGCCAATGACCCTAAACAAAGCGCTTCTTGGGAGGCAACCCGAGGAAGTAAATTTCTTTTTTCACATTTTCGCATTACTTTTTATTTGCATGTGTGTTTTGAATTTGTTTGTTTTACTTGTTTTAAATTTTCAATCAAAATGAGAGAAAGAATAAAACAAATGAAGCAAACATTTTCTTATTTTCTATTGCTTCTAGGATTATATAATCATGATTGGAGTGTGGATTATTTGGATAATTTCATAGCAACTTTAGCATGTACTTTTGCTCTTGTGATTGGTTGATATACATTATCTTTAGAAGAGTAGTGACTAATGGTAGACAAAGCCAGTGAGAATTTGAGCCTTATTTGACTGACACATTCATATTAGTCTCATTGCCTTTTGATAATGTATGACTTTCATGACATGTACATCTTGATTTTGCGTTGAATTTCTATTCGAGACCACATTTTTATCACATGCATTAGCATGGACATGATTAGGCATTCTTTGTTTTTTCATAAGCTACATTGGCCAAATGACCTACCCTATTGACATGATTTTTCCCTTGATAAACCCCTTTGAGCTTTATACCTTTCTTTTTGTGTAAACTACATTTTATGCTTTTAAACTTAATCAAATGTCCTACCCAAGTCATAAAGCTAATGGAACATTTGTGATTGTTGAGTTTGTGGATATACAAAATTCTAAGTGTGGGGGTGTTTATATGTAAGGGTTGGTCATAATCTTGGGATGTTATTTTATGTCTTTTCATTGAGATTCTCATGTTGATGTAGTTTATTTTAATTTTTACAAGGAACAGAAAAGAAAAGAAAAAAAACAAAAAGAAGAAGAAAAAAAAGAAAAAGAAAAAGAAGAAAAAAGAAAAAGAAAAAGGAATTATTGAAAATAATTATCAAGGAAGAATTGCACATGTGTTTAAAAGTTTTTTATGGTTCATGCATCTTCCTAGAGTTATAATGATTGCGTTATTTGAGAATGTTGAATATGAGGTTGAGGTTTCTTTGAAAGGTTCGCTCTTGTTATTTCATTGAGATAAATTGTATGAGTGATTCCTTTGGATTAATGTATGCTTCATGTGGTTTGTGTGTGAGAGTTGAATGAGGTTGTGAAATGTAATTGTTGCATTCGTCATAACTGTCGGTACCCAGTTTTTGATTGAGTGTTACTTTTGTTTCACTAGCTTTGATGACTTTCATACTACTTGACCTAAATTTACCTCACCTTACCCTCGCCCACATTACAACCTTGAAAAGTCCTTTGATTCATGATTTTGCATGTGAACATTAGTGGTGGAGAAATGAAATGATATGCAAAGTTATGGATTGTCATGTTCATGAATGGTATTGAGTGTACCCATTGCTATATTTTAATCAAACACATTTTCCAGTCTACCATTAGATTGCTCAGTTTTTGAAGATATTAAATGTTGATTGATCATGAGTAAAAGCTTGGAATGTTGATTTCTTGCTATGATGTTTGAAAGTTAATCATCTTTGCTTGTGATTATATTGTCTTGGAAGATATGGGAATTGAGTAAATGATTCGGATCTTTGAGCTTAATTTTGATGTTTTGCCCGAGGACGGTCAAAAGCTAAGTGTGGGGGTATTTGATATGTACTTAATTGTTGATATTTTTAATCATTTGCACTTAACAATTATTGACATAAAAATGCCTAAGATACTCACTTTAACTCATGTTTAATTTCAGGTACAATTCCAGAGCAAAGAAATTAAAGTGAGACAAAAATACCACACTTGAGACATTTTTCGAAGATTATTTCTCGTTTGCTTTCATGGAATGGACAAAGAAAATTAAAAGATGACAATTGGAAGACAAAGAAGGAGAGAAATTTTAATGCAAGGAATTGAAAAAAAAAAGTTTGGTGGCTGCATTTCACGACCACGCATGCGATCTTATTGCGTAAAGCATGGCGTTACTGTAACAGCAGAACTCAGGCAACAGAGGCGTGAAGAGAGTAGCAGTATGGAAGAAAATTAAATCAAGGGCCACAGCAAAACGCCAGCGTGTAAGGCGATAGGAAACGCTGCGTAGAAGAGCAGAAACGCAGGCGTGTTTAATGAAAAATGCAGGAATAGGAGACGCATGTAGAGGAGCAGCTGAGGTTTTAAAAGCTTGCAAGTTTAATTGTCTAATCGCGCAAGAGTGCGGAGAGCAATAAAAGATAGAGCACATAGAAGGAAAGGAGCGGCGCAACAAGGGGCAGCTGGCGTGAGGCTGCGTTAAGCGCAGACGAGGATCGCGTTTTAGGAGGCATTCTTGGACCGATCACGCTTCTGATGAAGCTCTGTTGAAAATAGTGAGGGCTGCGTTAGTGGGCAGTAGAGGGGATTTTCGAGTAGGTATTAAGATGGAGCAGAAGTATTTTCTTTAGAAAAGATTCATGAAAGGCTAGATATTTCGAAACCGATTCTGAGGTAACATCGACGCCAACGACCCGGGTTAAGTATTTTTTTATTAGTTTGTTGTTTCTTTCTCTCGTTAGGAATTGATTGTGTTATCCTGCTTTAATTGAATTGGGTAATATGTATGGATAATCGGATTTTTGTTATTATTATTCGGTTATTTGTGTATGAACCTATTGGGTTTTGTGATTTGATGATTTTAATGCGTTCATTGAATTGTTAATTTCAAACCCATTGCTAGAATTTCAATTTAATCCGTAATTGTTATGTTGAAATTCATTTGTAGCGACTAATGATTCGCAATCATTAGGGATGACATGACCTAGGTTAAATGACCTGAGCTTATGTGGTCATTGCCTTGATTAATCGGCTTTCCTAATTCGTAATGCTACTGCCTAATTAAATCTAGAGATCTATCCTAGGTTGTTAGGTGGTTAGGTTTAACCAACGATCGTATCTTGATTAAACAAAACCTAAGGGAAAACTCGGGTTAATTTTTAACCCACGATTAATAATTTCTAGGAGAGGTTAGAGAACAACAAATTAATAAAATATGCTTAATCAGGGTGTAGGCCGAGATTGAACCGAAGAACTGGATCCCTACTGAGTTCCCCACATTTTTCATTTTATTGCATGTTTTCTTTAATTTGCTTTTATTAGTTAGTTTTATTTTATTTTCATCTTTAAAAATACAAAACCCCCCATTAAGTGTAAACACCGATTAATTTCATTTTATAAACTTTACAAACACTCTCTGTGGGATCGACCTAGACTTGCCACTGCTACAGTAGTAGTCTAGTTATTTTAATTTTGACTAGCGAAACGACGCGCGGTCACTATCTCATCCATATGCTCCATACGTTGATTAACTATCTGCTCCCTCAATGTGTCCACTGTGGCCCGGAACTCGAATACTTCATTATTTTGTGATGGCCGAGAAGATGCTGCTGTACTGGACAGGGAAGAGCGCGAATAATAGGTGTTCGCATATGAACCTAGGCCGAATATTCTTCCACGACGGTCCCTACCACCCACGACATCAAGATATGTCTGAGTCTTGTCTACAAGTTGTTCCTCCTGCGACTGTTGCTGAATATTTTGTTATATTTGGTCCTATTACGAAGCAATGTTTGCATTAGTAATTAAGGCATAATTGTTAAGAAATTATAAAAATGTATTAATTTCACTTACATTCAGCTCTCTACATCGAGTGTTGATGAAGGTGACACCATAATGTTTCTTCGTGTGGGTGTGCAAAAATAGCTGGATAGGTGTAGGCTTGGTCCCCAATGACTTTTCCTACATGTATAACCTGAATTGTCAGATGTGAACTAGAATTTATAAAAATTTCAACAGAGTTTCCTCTATATGTATGATATTTGCCCCCTGTTCAACAAAGAAAACAATTTCACACAACCATATATGGCACCAGACATTTATATCATAATCACTATGTTTAATAAAGCGAAGTAAAATGTATACAAAATAAGTGTGAAGTTTAGATACTTACTAGTATATGTGCATGCTTGTAGTGGGTAATTGATCCTCCCGTATGCACCGGAAGACTCTCACCCCCCGTGCCTCCATGTCTATTGGCCAAATTATGCTCTGATATGGACATTGCCACAGGTAATGTCCAATACTCGGTCCAACGACTCCAAATTTCCTCCGAAATATAACGCAGTCGTACACTAGCCTTGCATATCGCATTAATTAAGTCGCGATAACGTGTTTGAGCTTTCTTTTCCTAGACTTTATACATGCTGGCGTCAAAACAAGAATCCCAATAAAATTCTTTCTGAAATAAGATGGGAAAAATAACATAATGTTAAAATATTTATGAACATTGTGAATATAAATCAATGTAACAAGAAAATAACTATTATTTATACCTCAAACTCCTGAAAGTAAAATTGCTTTGTGGTGTCAGATAAATTCTTCCACACATAACCCTCAAGTTCAATTCTTTGCTTAAACGACGAAGTCATATTTCTTGAAGTCAGTCCAAACAGAACCAACCTAACATACCAAAATATGTTATCCTATGTAAAAAATGATAAAACTAAGACTTAATAATAAACAAATTGAGAGTGCTTTGATTTCACTTACTAGTCATTGACAACTTGAACAAATTTTCTTCCATCAGGTCCCTCAGCTCTAGGCTGGCGGACGTCTCCTCAATCCGATAAGTAGGTGTTAGATGATATATGCGTTGGGGAAGGGGATGGTGTAGGATGAGGAGCAGTAGGTGATGCCTCATCTGCAACAATCGGCGCTAGAGGTGGAGGAGGTGAGTCAGTCGGAGCTACAGATTGTGACGAACCACCTTCACAGTAACTTCCCCAGAACATGGCTCTAAACCTCGGTCGCATAACCTCACGTTGTCTCTTTGATCCTATTTGTTTACCTAAAATTCAATTTTTCCAAATTCTCTACGAGTATAATTAATACTTTAAAATCAAGATTTTTCACAATATATGGAGGAGAAAATAAGGCAATGGAGTTGAAGGTTAACAAATTGTTATCAACAATAAATGAACCTTAACAATAATACAAATATACATTGTTTAACCAAGTCTTACAGATACAACAATAAATCAACTTGAAAGCTTAGTGTAATAATGTTTTGCAGCAAAAAAGCACATTGATATAATTAATTTGTTTGATTCCATGTGACATGGGAGTCGGTAAAGGTAAAAGAGTCCCCAATGTCTGGGTTCCCGAGAAGGGTCCTCACATGTTCAAATGCACCAATGGAAACAGTGAAACTTCCTCCACCTGGTGTAGGCTTTTGAACACCTTCTTGTAATAGCTTTGAAGCTATAGCTATACTTGTTAAGGAAATAGTAAATGAGTTGCCGCTCTTAGTATGGAAGACTAATTCTCCATATGAACTACTAACAGGAACATTTTTACCTAAAACATAATCAGTGAAGAAGTTTTGAAATCGTGATATTACAAAACCGTATAACCAACGAAAACGGTATATTAATGCATACGTGATTATGCAGACGAGGTTTGAGGAATAGAAGAATTTTCGACAATACCCGATCTTCCTATTCCTTTATAAGTTGTTGTGACATTGCTCTCACCTTTATCAACATACATGTCTTCTTCGAGTTTAAAGGAAGCTTAAACATGTAGGATAGACAATGAAATGAGAATATGTAATATAACTTCAATAAATGTAATGAGATGTACATAACAAGAAAAGAGATGAAGTGCAGATCATACTAAACACCTTCAAGTAACAGATCAGCCATAGAAGGCAAACGGTTGGTAGTGTATGATGCAGCGATATGTTCTGTAGTTTCGATTCCATAGGCTGGGACAATTTTGCTACATTTCTCCCAACGGAAAGAATTTTTACCATCCAGAACTAGTTGCCATGTCGACATTCCTTAAAAAAAATTCAATGAAAGACCTTACATAATATATTGATATGAAAATAATGTTGATATTTAAATTAAAATATTCAATTACAAACACAAGTCATTCGCTATCAAAACATAATAGTAAATTACAATCATCTTTTTCTTCAGAAGAATAAGAATCAAATTCCAGCTCCTCTTCAAATCCTAGACCCTCGTCATCCTCTCCAGATGAAATATCAACATATTCGTTTAATGTATCGTTCAAAGGTTCATTATCGTCATACGTGATAGATGCATTAATAAAAGTGACATTTTCCTGAAAAACCTCACTTTTAAGACTATGATCTCCTCTTCCATGTGATTCATAAACACCTCTAGGTTTTACTTTGCAAACTGCTAACCAATCTATCTTATCTCATCGTAAGCTTGGAAAAGGGATATAACAAACTTGTTTTGCTTGCACAGCCAAGACGAAAGGTTTAAATTGTCTCAATCTTCTTCGGTGATTGATTTCAACTAGATTGTATTCGCCATGCACTTTTGTTCCAACATTTGGTGTCAGGTTATACCAAACACATTTAAATATCACACATCGCTTCACTGACAAAGCAGGGTATTCAACTTCTAGTATTTCAATAATTTTTCCATAGTAATCCATGATTTCTCCCTGTATCAAAACACCATTGTTTATTGTTGACATGTTATGTCCATGAGATTCTGTATGATATTTGTATCCATTAATGAAATACACCGGATATGATTTGACAGTTCGTAGAGGTCCCTTTGTAAGATCACAAATGATCTTGTTCTCGATTGGATTTTCTAAGGCCTACAAAATTAAATTTATCATAACAAAGAGTATAATGTCATGAGAATAGTGAAATATACCGTTGAATTATAATTAAGAATACTTGTAAGTGAAAACTTACATATCACTCGAACCATCGAGGAAAGTATTTTCCAACTTCTCTATTTATATCATCCTGGGTGATACCCGGCATTATCTCCCGTAACAATGTTTCGTATAATCTAAATACATAATGACTATTTTTAGTTATGAACAACACACAAAGTTAAATAAAGAAATAATCATGTTCAACTTGCTGAACGAAAGGCAGAACCTCTTCACAGTTCAATAAAAAATAACCATTTGCAGCCTCAATTTCTTCCTCAGTTAACATTCTTCTTGTCACACGTCTATATGTTCATCCAGAATATGAAAAAATGGACAAGTTTCCTTCAGCATGACTCGTTCCTTCCCCATCGTCATTACGAGGAACTTTTCTTGTTCTTGTGTTAACATGCGACTCAAAATAATACCCACAAAACGTACTAGCTTCCTCCATTAAATAAACACTACGTATGGAGCCTTCAACTCTAGCTTTGTTTTTTCATTTTTTTAAGTGATGCAAATACCTATATTAGACAAAAATAGTTATTAGAATTTAGTTGATAAAGCATGTAAAAATGGTTATTGCAATAATATTTGTCGACTTACCTCTCAAATGAATACATCCATCAATATTGAACTGGACCAGCAAGTTTTGCCCCGTGTGCTAAATGCACAAGTAGATGCTCCATACAGTCAAAGAAGCTTGGAGAAAAAATGCCTTCTAACTTGTACAAAATAACAGGAATTTCATGTTCTAGTTTTTCTATATCACAAACTTGATTTCAATTGAGGTTAATCTTTTAAAAAAACAAGCTTAACTCTGTTATAGCTTCCCATACCTTAAAAGGTAGCAACTCCCGGAATGCAATTGGGATAAGCCTTTGCATAAATACATGACAATCATGACTTTTCATCCCAAATAATTTGTCCTTCCTTAGATCCACACACCTAGCCAAGTTTGAAACATAACCATCAGGAAACTTTAGACTTTTCAACCATTCACATAAAAGCTCCTTTTGTTTCTTGTCCAAAGTATAACATGCTTTCGAATATTTACCAATGCGAAGATCTTTATGTAACTCATTTCTTTTACAAAAAAGTTGCAAATCAGCTCTAGATTTTGCATTGTCTTTTGTCCTCCCTTCAATGTTCATAATGGTATTGAACAAGTTGTCAAAAATGTTGTTCTCAATGTGCATCACATCTAGATTATGACTATTTTCCAATATGGCAAATCCCAAAATATGCTTCGTTTCTGCCAACCAAAGTTTTGACTAATGGTTGAATTTACTTCATCGGCCTCTAATTCTATTACTTTGAGTAAGCCTAATTCCTCAATCTCTTGCAAGATCTCTTCATCGGATTTTATAGGAGAAGCAGGTGTGTTTAACATCCTATTTTTTATGAACTTATGTTTATTGTCCCTAAACGGATGATCTGAAGGTAGAAATTTTCTGTGATTGTCAAACCAACATATTTTACCTCCATTTGGCAGATAAAGCAAATTAGAATCATTTCCACAATAAAGACAATCTAATTTTCCAACTGTGCTCTATCCAGATAACATGGCAAAAGCTGGGAAGTCACTAATGGTCCACATCAAAGCTGCTCTCAACACAAAATTCTATTTCTGGGACACATCATAAATTTGAACCCCATGGTCCCAAAGTTGTTGCAATTCAGATATCAATGGCTGTAAGAAAACATCTATTTTTTGCTTCGGATTTGTTGGCCTTGGGACAATCACTGTCAAAAACATATATGTATCTTTCATACACATCCAAGGAGGTAAATTATAAGGAGTTATTATAATTGGACACAAAGAATATTGCTGACCAGATTGACCAAAAGGTTGAAATCCATCCGTAGACAATCCCAACCGAACATTCCGACTGTCAACTGTAAAATCAACATGGGTGTTATTAAAATGTTTCCATACCAGTGCATCTGACGGATGAGTCATTAATCCATCTTCTTGTTCGTGTTCAGCATGCCATCTCATGTGAGATGCAGTAACATCAGAAGCATAAAGCCTCTACAACCTCGGAGTGAGAGGAAAATAATACATCCACTTCTATGGAACTAATTTTTGTTTCGTATAATGTTTTCTTGGCTTAAACCTAGATTGACCACAAAATTTGCACTGTTTTAAGTTCATATCATCTCCCTAATACAACATACATTCCAACTGACAACATTCAATCTTTTCCCCAAGCAAACCAAGACCCCGAATAATTTTCTTCATATTGTAAAAACTATCAACCATTGTATGATCAGTAGGCAATGATTCATTGTACTACTCTAGAATTTTATCAAAACTACGATCCGAAATATGACCTTCACTTTTATGTTCAATATTCGAGCAATTGATGACAATTGGGTCATTGTCTCACAATTTGGCCACAATTCTCGATCAGTTGATTGTAGTAAGTCAAAAAAATGTTTTGTTTGTGTGTTAGGTTCTTCTTCAACATTTTCTCCATTTGGCTCAAATGTATAACCGACCCCATCGTGTACCATTTGTCTGTACAAGTTTTCAGGTCCATCAACATAATTTCTTCTATATCCATCCTCCACATCATACTCATTTAAGTTTATAGACGAATGTTCTTTAGTTCTCCTTGAGGTGCTAGCAATGAAGGGTTCCCCATGTTGGGTCCACTCAAAATAATTGGGAGCAAACCCTTTTCTCAGCAAACGCAAATGAACTTCATCAATAGAAATGAAGCATTTATGTTTGCACTTTTTACATGGACATCTGATCTTTGACCCATCCATATATGCAGGTTGCGATGATGCATAATGAATAAACGCATCATGTTGGGCCCGTGTTTTGCATATCGTGGCGAAGAGGCCAAGCGTACTTCAAGGTTGCACGCGACCACAACACTAATTAGTATTCTCCTTTTGGTGATTGAGCCAATGACCTCAATGGTTTGTTGCACGCTAGAAAGCAACGCCTCGAGGTACCATTGTTCAACCTCGACCAAAAGGAGAATACTAATTAGTGTTGAGGTTGCAAGGCAACCTGTTAGCACGCTGCGTCTCTTCGCCACGACACGAAAACACGGCCTAACATTAAAAGGCGCCTTTTAATGTTGAGCCCGTGTTTTGCGTACCGTGACGAAGAGGCCACGCGTACTTCAAGGTTGCATGCGACCACAACACTAATCAGTGTTGTCCGCTTTGGCCAGGATTCGACCTCCTGACCTCAGGATTTTGTTGCTTTCTAGCAGCATGCCTCTTATCATTGAGCCAATTGAAGTAGCGTGGCCTCTTCGCCACGGTACGCAAAACACGGACCCAACACTTAATGTTATAATTACCAAATACATTGATAGAATAGGGAGGGAAAGATACTATAGGGGATTATACTAGATTGTTGCTTAGAGGTGTAAAATCTAGCGTTATTAGGCTAAGAATGGTGGCCAACAATTTTGAAATTAAGTCCAACATGATTTAGATGATTCAACAACTTGTTCAATTTGATGGCTTATCCAACGAGGATCAAAATGCATACATCACTAACATTACGAGGATTCGTGATACTTTTAAAATTAATGAAGTTTAGAGGAAGATATTAGATTGAGATTATTGCCTTTTACATTGAGGGATAAAGCTAAATCAAAGTTGAAATACTTGCCTCCTATATGGTAGTCTTGCTAAAAACTTTTTCAACACATATTATTCTCTAACATGAATGACAAATTCATGAATGATATTTTCTCCTTTTAACAATTAGAGAGTAAGATGTTTTATTCTACTACGGAGAGATAAAAGGAGTTGTTGAGGATTACAGATGCAGAGATTTCATAATAGATTGAGTTACCCATTTAAGTAGTTGATTTTTACATCTTTGAGTATGATTACCAACTTTAAAACTCCTAAGGAGTTTCAAGAGCTAATTGAGAATATTACTATAAATAGTTACTAGCGGGAGATAAAAAGGCTAAAGCTAAAAATAGATGGTATCCATAATATTGATATGGTGTCAATATTAGAATAAAGTTTAGAGCTTTGAGTAAGAAGATTGATAATATGAGTTTGTTAGCTCAATTGTTACAACTAATGTGATGAGATATTTATAATGTTGGATACTTCAATCATGATTGTTAATTGCACAACAACATAGAATAGCCAACCCAACTAGTTAATTTTGTGGATATGGTTTCTAAAAATTTCTTAAAGTAAGACCTAAAATCTAGGATAAAGAAGTCATCCTAACTTTATATTAAATAATTAAAGATAGCAAAGCAAAGGCCTCCATCCGAATCTTAGTAGTAACACGGCAAGAAAGGAAACCAATTCTTGAGAAGCTCATAAGAAAATCCATTATTACATGTAAGACTTGCTTCCAAAGTACTAAAAAGTCTCTTTGAAATCAATATGCTTCCATCTATAACTTGAAAAATCATAATAGACAGCTTGCTAAACTTGTCTCTAAAAGGCAATTAGGTACTTTGCCTAGCTCTATCATGTCAAATGTGAGGGATCAAGTGAATGTAATACCTTTAAAGAGTGGAAGGAGCTTAAAGTTAACAAAAAAAAGCAAAAGGTTATTTTACAATAAAAGAATGATAAGGAGAAGGAAAAAGAGAAAGAGGAGGAATCAAAAGAGAAAGTGGTCAAAGAGTACAAACTGAAAACTCCGTACTTAAGCAGACTTATGAGAGATAGAAAGAAAGACAATATTGGTAAGTTTTTAGACTTTTTTAAACAATTAAATATTAAAAAATTTTATTAAATATCTTTCATGTATGTCCAAATAGTATAAGTATTTAAAGTATCTTCTTTCTAACAAAAAGAGACTCGAGGAGTTATCAATGGTTATTCTTTGTGAGGAGTATTATGCCATCTTATGGAATAGACTACTTTAGAAAATCAAGGATCTAGGAAGTTTGAGGAGGAATCAAAAGAGAAAGTGGTCAAAGAGTACAAATTGAAAACTCCGTACTTAAGCAGACTTATGAGAGATAGAAAGAAAGAAAATATTGGTAAGTCTAAATTTTTAGACTTTTTTAAACAATTAAATATTAAAAATTTTTATTAAAGATCTTTCATATATGTCCAAATAGTATAAGTATTTAAAGTATCTCCTTTCTAACAAAAAGAGACTCGAGGAGTTATCAATGGTTATTCTTTGTGAGGAGTATTATGGCATCTTATGGAATAGACTACTTTAGAAAATCAAGGATCTAGGAAGTTTGAGGAGGAATCAAAAGAGAAAGTGGTCAAAGAGTACAAATTGAAAACTCCGTACTTAAGCAGACTTATGAGAGATAGAAAGAAAGAAAATATTGGTAAGTTTTTAGACTTTTTTAAACAATTAAATATTAAAAAAAATTATTAAAGATCTTTCATATACGTCCAAATAGTATAAGTATTTAAAGTGTCTCCTTTCTAACAAAAAGAGAATCGAGGAGTTATCAATGGTTATTCTTTGTGAGGAGTATTATGCCATCTTATAGAATAGACTACTTTAGAAAATCAAGGATCTAGGAAGTTTTGTTATCCCTTATAATATCGGTAGTTTTTTAATTGGAAGGATATTAGTGAACTTAAAAGTTAGTATTAACTTGATGCCATATTACATGTTTAAAAAGTTAAAAGTTAGGTGAATCTAAAGTAATTAGGATGATCATTCAATTAGTAAATAGTTCAATTAAGTATCTTAGAGGTATTAGAAGATGCTTTAGTTATTTTTATCTTTCTTGTTAATTTTATGATTATGGATATAAAAGATATGCAGAGGTTCCATCTTAGGACAGCCTTTCCTAACTACTACTAAAGCCATAATAAATGTGCGTAACGTGAGATTAATCCTAAAGGTAGGATATAACAAGAAAATGTTTAATATATCATTAGCCATAAAAAACCCCTTTTTTAAAGATGATACTTCTTTCTATATAGATGTGATTGAAATTGAAATTTCTTATTTTTTGTAGAAAATAATCACATATGATAGAAAATAATCGTACATATAATGCATTGAAGACTTTTATCATGTAAGAAAAAGGAGAAGAGGTGGATTGCCCTATTATAATGTATCACATAACATATTTGGAAGCTAATAAGCTTATGATTAGAAAGCTAAACTTTAAGGAGAATGAAGGACCAAAGGAGAGTAGAATTAAGCCTTCAAAAGAGTCATCAAGTTGAAATACTTCAGTAAGGAGTTTAGATAAAAAATTTACAAATAAGCGCTTATTGAAAGATAACCTAAAGATTTAGATATTTTTATTTCAGTTTAGTAGGTTTATGAATCTTTAACATTAATTTTTAGTATGTGTTTGCATGATTTAATATTTATTGCATACGTAAGTTAAGAACAATTTTAAGGTTATAAATTTAAGGGTGTTTTGATGGTCTTTCACTGGTAGATCGTGATACCTACTGTAGTTAATTTATACTACTCATGATATAGCTACAGATGCATCAATTGTCAAAAGGAATATCAATTATCCTAATTTCATTACTTTCTCTTTTTAAATTTTCTTTATTCTTATGTTAAGCATATTGAAGAAGATATACAACTCAAATATAGATAAGGAAACAAATTTTGATATACTTACCAATTTTATCATAATTAACTTAAAAGGAAACACAATTATGGGATTTTCTTTTTACATTGAAAGAATATTGATTGAGAAATTCATTATAAATTTAATTATTTTGTGATTTTATTTGTTTGAACAATTAGTCATGAACATTGATGAACTTTTAAACAAACATGTAAATGCTTTAATGTTAATTTAAATTTATTATTTTTCTTTTCTTTTAATAAAGATTATAAAAATAATTAAAACACATCTATACATATAAACCAATTACAAAACCTATAAATCAACATTTACATATAAGAATCAATTACAACATTTAAATATAACATTTAAATCAATTACAACATTTAAATATAAATCAACATTTGTAAGAATAAACATTTAAATATAAATCAACGTTTGTATTTAAATATAAAAACAAAAAAACTATACATTATCCATATGTATCGGAGAAAGAGGGGAGGGAGGAGAAGTGGCTTACTTGTCGGAGACCACAACGAGGAGGCAGCGACAGGCTGCGACTCCAATCGGTGGCAAGGGCCTGCGTTGGAGGAGAAAGAACGAAGACGAAAGGAGAAGGAAAAGAGAGAAGGTCGAGTAGGGCACGGGAGAGGAAGAAAGGAGAAGGAAAAGAGGGCTTTAATAATTTATCAAAACGACGTCGTTTTGGTTTAAACCAAATCGACGTCGTTTTGGTTTTCAATAAAGGGCTGAATCTGACGTTTTTATCGACCACTTTACCGACTGAAATGTGTGTCGGTAAATATCCTCCACCAACACTCAGTGATGGAATGTTGTACCATTACAACACTTATATTCTCCAACCAAGTTTGCCGACGTCTATACATATTTGGTCGGTAATTTTAACGGTTTTAATACTGTCGGTAATATTCCGTCGCAATTCAACATTTTTCTTGTAGTGATATTGAATTTACATATTGTCCCTAAATTGTTTGTAATCATGATTGTATTAAGACCAGACATTAATGGAATATAAAAAGACTAACACACGTTATATTTTTTCTTATGAAGGAAGCAGTTAATCTCATATACTAAAGTATAGAGGTACTTAAACAAATGTGTGAGCTCTTATTAGAGAAAAAAATATGTTTTGATACTACTTATGACATGTTCTAGTCAATGATAGCTCAATTGGTAGTTATTGAATATAACATGAACTACATAGAGATAGTTGAGTGATCAAGATATGATTTATCACCCTAAAGTAATTAGGGAGAAAGTTTCATTATTCACGATTAGTATTGAATTGAGAAATCATTGGCCAAGGTGGAATGACATTTTGTAAATAGCTTACAAATATTATTAATTGAATTAATAATTAATGTTGGAGAACTAATATGACTGGATTCAAAATAGAGTAAATATTAATTTAATTATCTATGTCTAATCAAAACATTGAACAATGAAAGAATTTAATTATATGAAACAGTCATGCACGAAAAGATTAGTCAAAACTACTATAACATTCCTAAATATTTAGGTGGTCATAATATATTGCTAGACGTCAATCTTGATTTATAAATATAAATTGCTTAATTAGAGAATTAAAGATAACTTAAAGGATTTTAATTTATCTAATACTAAATAGGGTTTAGGGTTATAATTTGTATCCATTTCTAATATATTTGGGAATTAATGGGTTACACATAAAGAGCGAGTTGTAGATAGCAAAAGATATTTTAATCAAGTTAGATTTGATTGTAAAGTTTGAGAAATTTTATGATTAAATATGTAATATTTACTAAATAAGGATCAACATGAGATATTATGTCTTATTTAGGCATAAATGGTACTTAATTAGAATTATTTGTAATTCTAATTAATTTTTAATTGAAATTAGAATTTAATTTCAATTAAATTACTAAAACATCCAAAACTATTATAAATAGATTTAAGCTTTAATGGGGCTAGCATTCCTTGCCTAACCTTCTCTATAACAATTGTAGAGTTATCTCAACTTATTCTATAAATATCGTTAGAGGCCCAACACTTGTATAGTTGGAGTGGTTAAGATAAGCTAGTTTTAAAAATGTTTTGAGGATATAATAAGAAAAAGATCAAGTTTCAAAATAAGATATAAATTAAGATTAATGTTTTATTATGATTTAATTTTAATCATTTTATAGAATTTTGTGATTTTAACTTTTAAAAATTAAACAAAAAAGTTTCATAACTATTTCGTTACAGGCAGGATCAAATCCTAGGCTAATTTCTTAAGAGCCAACTTTAATTCTATGGTTTAATTAAATTGTTTGATTTTTATTGATCTTGAATTGAAATATAAACTTTAAAAATAAGATTTAGATCTGATTAATTTTATTATGAAAAGTTCATGCTAAAAGTTTTGAAAACATTCATTCAATTTAGAATTGAATCACCAATAGGATCAATGTAAAATTAGTTTCATGGACATTTATCAAAAAAAAAAAAAGTTTCATGGACTATTAAACATCCAATACAATATGAAACCAAGGTTTTGAAACCCTAACCGGACATCAAACTGGAGGTCTTACTAGCTATCGGTTCGACCGGTCAAATCGGTGTGATGTCATAATTATACAATAATTATATTTAATTATATATAATATTAGTAATATTTAAAAAATAGAAAAATATGTTAAATAATATAAAAATATTTTTTAAAAATAATTATTGAACTAGTGGTCGAACCTGTCGAACTGGATCGATTCGATCGGTCAATTGACCGGTTTTTACCGATTCTCACTGGTTCAATTGAGGACCGATTTTTACAGGTCACCCGGATCGGATAACCGACCGGTCGTCGGTCAAACCGGCCGGTCCAGTCTGGGTTTCAAAAAAATGTATGAAACCCATAGTTTAGAAACCTAAAGGACTCGAGATCCAGAATAATGAATATGGAAAAACCATGAATACTAGAATTATTCTGGAATAAGGTTTGAGAGTTAATGGTGCTATGCATGCAATGCTTATGGATCTTGCCAGAGGAGAATAGTTTGATTTGGTCTTTGTTGTGATCCGGGCGATGCGGAAATCCAGCTCCTTGCGGTGGTTAAGAGGCAGGAATCTGGTTGGCAAGGAGATGCAACGACTGATGGAGTTATGTGCAGCAGTACTACATTGTGAGGAACTGAGGATGTATATTTTGGGTGTGGGCTCCATACAACAACGACAGTTGGAGACTCTTGGCAAGCTGGCGGTTGCGACTTCTATGAAGATGGTGCTTTCCGGAGATGGTGATGATGCAAAAATCTTCCACCGACAATACGCTGACAATAGTATCTGACAGTGATTGGAGGCTGTGCGATAGTAGCTGGATATGGAAGCTTGTGGCGGTGTAAGGGAGAGGTCGTTGAAGAATAGAACAAGGAAGCGATAGCCTTGGGAGTGGCGGCTAGGGTTTGTAACCTAGGATGTTTAGGGTTTTTGAAACGTGAAGAAGATGTGTGTTTGGAAACAAGTTTAAGAGAGGTGGTGTTTGGTAATGAGGATAAGGATATCCTAGGTCTGAAATAAGCTTATCCTAAAACCAAGAATAAATGGTGTTTGCCCTCATTTTTAGACTATTCTAAAATAGCAATAAGATATTCCTAACATTTAATAAGTTTGTTTGGTAATTAGAATAGTGAAACCTAAAACTTGTATAAGAATAGTGTATTCTTGATTTGGAGTATCGTATTCCAAGACTTAATAGCAAATAAATTTTAGAAGAGTTTTAAAATTTTAATTCAATTCTAAAATTAATGTAATTATCTTTCTTAATTTGATTAAGATTAATAATTATATTGATTCTTAATCAAATTTTAGAAAAGTGGTTTCTAAAATTAAAATTAATTATATTTCAATTAGATTAAAATTAATAATTAGACTCCTTAGAATTAAGAAATTTTTCCTTAAATAATTAAGGAAGAAGTTTTTAATTAAGTTTATTTATTTCAATTTAATTGAAATAAATTAAGTTTATAATTTTATTTGTTTAGAGAATTATCGATCTATATATTTAGAAAATTTTCTTTATTCATAAATAATAAGTTTTTATTGGAAAAGATAATTTTCTTAATTAATTGCATGATTTATGTCTAATCAAACATTATATAATGAGAGGATTGAATTATACGAAAAAATTATGCATATAAAAGTTAGTCAAAATCATTTTGACATTCATGAATATTTGGGAGGTTATGTTATATTGTTCTACACTAATCTTGATCTATGGATATAAATTATTTAATTAGAGAATTAAAAGAGTTTAATTTATCTAATACTAAATATAATTTAGGGTTATAATTTTATCTATTACCAATATATTTAGGAACCTAATAAGTCACACATAAAGAATGAGTTCAAGAGAGAAAGATACTTTAATCAAGTTAAACTTGATTGTAAAGTTTAAAGAACTTTATGATTAAATATAATATATTTAATAAATAAGGATTAATATGAGATATTGGATCTTATTTGGGCATAGAAAGTATTTAATTAGAACTATTTATAATTATAATTAAAGTTTAATTAAAATTAAAATTTAATTTGGATTAAATTACTAAAATGTTCAAAACTAATTATAAATAAGTCTAGCACTTCTTGCCTAGCCCTCTCTGCAATAATTGAAAAGTTCTTTACACTCGTTTTGTGGATACTCTTAGAGGAAAGACAATTGTGCGGCTAAAGTGGTTGAGATGAGTCAGTTTCATAAATAGTTTAAGTAATACGACAAAAAAAGAAAGATCATGCTTCAGAATAAGATATGAATTAAGATCCATGCTTTATTATGATTTAATTATTAATCATTTTATAAAATTTTAGTGATCTTGGCTCTTGGGAAATTTAAAAAAAGGTTTTGTAATTATTTCGCTATGTTCCGGATTAGATCCTAACCTGCTTTTCCAGCAAGGAAGCCATCATATTCTAAATATGCATAGTTCTTGAAGGAATTCTTAATAAGTAAAAGAGTTCAAAGAATAAGGAGAGAATAATTTTAGGTAAGAATGTATCAACTGTTAAAAAGGAAATTACCATAAAATGGAAAGATCCAGGGATGTTTACACTTCTGTGTGTCACTGGTGATGGTAAAATTGAGCATGCTATACTAGAATTAGGTGCACCTATCAATGTCATGTCTTACTCAATTACTAAATTCTTTACAAGAAACTAATATGATGAATATTGATTTGTCACTTCCCTAATACATAGAAGTTTGAGAAGAAAAAGTCTTATTGAGTATAACGACGTTAAAAAATTACGTTGATTAGGAGGTAACCCAAAATATGATAGTTATTATTGACTCTGTTTTAGTTATATATAGTTTTCATTTACTTGTTTTCGAGAAGTTAGTTTATTGGCTTAAGGGAGAATTATGTCTTAAAATTCTATAATACTAAAACTTATAAGGCGAGATCTCGCTTTATGTGATTTAGCTTTCTGGAATGAAACCCCTAGAATTCCAGAACACTAACATTCATAAGGCATAACCATGCCTTATACATGTTAATAATCTATTTAGCTTTAAAGAAAATTGTAATTTTGAATAAATAAAATAAATAATAGTAGTATTAGTATCAGTAGTAGTAGTAATAGTAATAGTAGTAGTAGTAGTAGTAGTAGTAGTAGTAGTAGTAGTAATAGTAGTAGTAGTAGTAAATAAATAAATAAATAAAATAGATATAAAAATTAATATTATTTTTTAACAAATTAACAAATTAAAAAATCAAAATCAAAACAAAATGAAACAAAAAAACCCTCCTTTATTTTGTTTCTTTTTCAATAGGCACCATGTCACATCCACCAACGCAGTCGCACTAAGCCACGCTAGCCCCATACCCATACCCAATTATAACATCTCAGAGCCAATCACATATAACATCCCAGCTTTAACGTGGCACTACATAACCAATGCATAGGGAACAATATCAACACAACTAGCAGTAACATCAAGCAATATCTACCATCTTTGTAAAGTGATTTGAATTATCATTTTTTTAATCATTTTAGTATTAGATTTTACTACTTTTAATTTAGTTATTATTTTGATTATTAGTAGCTACTTTCATTTTAGATATTAATTATTTGTTCTAGTTTTTATCTAGGGTTAGTTTTTGTAAATTCTTCTATTCTAGTTCATGGTTTCTCTTAGTTTCACCAAAGCTTGATCCTAGTCATGGATAGATCATCCAATCACAAGCTAGAAAATACAATAGGTGCTCCAACCTTTATTCATATCTTCAAAAAAGATTATTGAATCATATGATTAAGAAATTTATATTCCACACATGGGTCTTTTAGCGCCTTCTTTTTTCTTCTCATCTTATGTAATAAAAACCCTTTTTATTTTTGAGAATTTTATATCATATGTGATTACGGGTTAGATGTCTAATTGTCTAGGAAAGTCCTTGAATAATGCTCAAAGCTAAAGGCTAAGTAACAAGAGTAATTTTTAATTTATTATGAGCCCAAACAATTGATTCAATAAGTTCTTGCTAATAACCACGACCGCTAAATAGAAACATTAGTAGGAGGGGGAAGGTTTTAGGATTTACTTGGTGTGAGATATCATATTGTTTAAGTGCAGCTCAAATTAAAGCTATGAAACAAGTAGCTGGTAAATTAAAAATAGAATTGGCTCAATTCCAAGAGAGGTAATTTTTGGAGGAGAAACTATGCAGTACATGAAAAGAGCCAAAACCAAAACATGCCACCCCTGACAGTTCTATCTATCACTTTATGATGAAAAACCAAATTAGCCTATTTGGCCATAAGTACGACAATTCTTTCGCCATTTGATGCATTACTTTACCAACTAAAATATCACCCGTCTCTACCCAAGATCACTCATCACCTTTTGAGAAGAATTGCTCTTTAGAAAGCACAATTTGAAAATGTTGTAAGAAAGGAGACGTCACATTTTTTTATAGGTAAGAAAAGAAAATTAAATTTGTTTTATTTATTCTTTACTATTATTTCTATTTATCTTGCTTATTTTATTTTTAATTTTATTTTTCAAGATTTGTCCAAGGAATATTTTGATTTGGAATCACAGAAGGATATGTAGATGTCATGGATGATGACTTCTAGTAATTACATTTTGAAAAGTTATAAATTTTTACAAGCCACCTTGAGAGAAATAAATGAATTCCATAAGGGCATAGAAAGTTAGATCTACATAGGATCTGAGAGCTATGATCTTGGCTTTGGAACTAAACCATTTCCGTGTATCCATATTAGGCTGACATTGACACTGAGAGACGAAAGCTAAGGGAGCGAATGAGATTAGATACCCCAGTAGTCAGATCTAATAGAATTATATTTTTGTATTCAGACTATTACTTTTTTTTAATTGATAGATAATAGGAGAATATTCTTGTACTAACCCTTATTAGTCCTAGGGAATCTTTAGAATTCCCACTACTTAACTTTCAATTTATTTTTGGGCACTAGAACCAAACCCTTTCTTACCACCTTCTGTCATTCCATTTTGTATATATATATATATACATTTCCCTAAAAGGTTGAAGGGAGATAGTGCATCAAGCTGTCACAAACAAATTATAGTGTAGTACAATGGAGAGTTGTATTATACTTTTGGGAAGGTTGAAAGAAGAAATATTTCTTGTCCGTCATTAAATAATGATCAAGATGATATAGATGCTAGTGACGATATGGATTCGAGTTGCTACCATAGTAGCAACATGTATCAAAGCTGAAACAGAAATAGGCCCTTATATGGCATTCGGAAAAGAGAAGACAGGGGTTTGATTCCCATTATCCACCTTGCTCTCCCACAACCATTTTCACGATTTAGGAAGAAGAAACATTTCTTGCCCTTCATTAAATAATGATCAAGTTAACCACATATAAATATGATTATATTAAAGCTCATCAAGAAGTATTTGGTACTACAATCATTAGCTATTAAAGCTATTAAATTCATTATGTAAATGGTCAAACATGGAATAGTTCATAAATCTTTGGGCTTTTATTACCAAGGATGAGAAAATGGGTTTGATTCTGTAGGATCAAACCAATTGATTGATGATGAAGAAAGAGAATTCTTGGATTAGTTTTGTAGGATTTAAACCTACAACATTGGGTTTTGGAGACCAAAAAATAAATCAAAAAAAGTAGAAAAAATCGAGAATATAAAAGAAAATTATAAAAATAAAAAATATATAAATAAGCTAGCCATTATATAAATTGGGATCCTCCTCGAATAATTCATCCAACCCAAGGAAAGCTATAATGTCTTAACAAGTCTATAATAAGTGATCCCATTTTTGACATGGGTTGGTCAAGTACTATTACCGGCCAAGCCAAAGAAGGCATCGCGAGACAACCTGAGTCAAAGGGAAAAATCCTGGTGCAATAGCAAGCCCAGCTCGTGGAAAACCCTTTTCATTTCGCTTAGCCCTATCCCCCTCGATAATGCTTGCGTCCTCTGTATTATCGCAACCGCTGGCATAAAGTTACCTGAGTTGAACAGCTATATAGGCATTGTTTGTTAGCTGAAATGACAGATTCTCCACCTACATTACAATATCTCACATTTACCTATAAGAAACTAATTTTTTGCAACAAAGTCCTGGAACTAGACAAAAATTCTTTTTTAATTTATCAAAATAAAGAAAAAACTGGGTGCAGTTAGATCACTTCCTTTTCAGGCAAAGGTAATGCTTATTAGGTATTTTGGTTTGATGACAAACACCAATCAAAAGACAGTTGTCACAACTGGATGCCGAAATGGAGTAGCTATTTATAACACCATGCAATATGTGTAAACCTTAATAGTTAAAGGATCCCTTAGATCATATTCTGATCAAAATTTTATTCCTTAAAAGGATTAGATTCCGAATCAAAAGATTATGTGGACAACTCTTGAAAAATAAAATTAAAAAAAGAAATCATTTTGTCTACTAATAGTGGATAAATTGACATATTACCAAATAACGTGCCTATTTCCATAGCGGTTGATATTGAAATTTTCTTATGGAAATCCTATATATTCTAAGTATGATAGTTGGAATACTTCCTTTCTTCAAACGGAGCAAATAGGGATAACAAAGCTTTCGAATTGGCATAAGTAATCAAATGAAATACATGGAACCTTTTATTATGTCATAGTGAAAGTCTAATTGTTCATGCGCAGTAGAAATATCAAACTAAATACGATGAGTTGTGGAGTCTTGCCTTATGTAAGAGATTCAATCCTTTAAAGTATTAAGTAGACATTTTTTACTGCACATTTAGAAGCTATTTTCTTTCACTCATATAAAAAAATGTCAAATAACTTTGATCATGAGCCATATAAATTCACTTAATTCAGTAATAAAACAAATTGAAATCGAAATAAAAAATGAGTCTTATACTTTTTTTTTTCCAATTCCTTAAATATATTTCGTCAAAAAAGGGGATGCTATTTCATAGTGGGTATTGTAACTTTCTAAGCATTTGACTCCTTCTTGCAAGCTCCACTTGGCTCGGGAGATATAGCTCAGTTAGTAGAGCTCCGATCTCTTCAACTCTGTAATTATTTATTATATTCTCTTTATTATAATTATATTCTCTTTTTTCATTAACGGTTCAAATTTCGTTTTCTGTATCCTGTCTTTCATATCTTTCGACATCTATCCTAGACTATGGGGTCAAAAAGTAATGGAGGATTATAGGAAAAAAAAATCCATTTGGTTTCAGACTTGGTATAACCTAAATGTTCGGGAGTTCCTCTATTTAATCCTTTTCCTTCTTCTTGTTGCTACATGAGCTCTTTAGGCTGCCTTCAAGATATGTTTTCAGATATTACAATACCATTATAACCTAGGTTGGGACATATTACTATAATTTGTCACCTTCTACGTATTAGTCGACATTTTAAATTTAAATTTTTATTCTTTCCACTTGGACCAAACTGGCTACTCTACTTACTTACATTTAAAGTTATTTGTATATCCACGACTATCTCCACCATATAAAGAAAAGAGAAAGAAAAAGTAAAATTGACTAGCAAAAAAATAGAAATTTAAATATAAAGCCTATTAATTAATATATGCCTTTAAATGTCACGAAGAATCTCTTATTCTTAAAAATATAATACAATTTTTTCTTTTTCAATCTATTTTAAAAAACATAGAGTACTTAGTTTCTTTCAATAACTAAAAATTGTATAATGTGTGAATCTAACTGGGCCCGGTGCCAAATCTTTTTTTTATACCTATAATTCGATATTACGAGGTAGCATTGCGGCGTTGGGCTTTTTCCCATTACATCCCAATCGGATTATGTTTCTTTTGTAAGCGATCTAGAAGGGGGAGTTGAATAGATCTTTAAGCTTTTTGCGATTTTCTACAATAAAATCAAAAGTTAATTCACACAAAAACAATTTAATCAAATCTAAATGTAAAGAGTAGGGAAGAAGAGCAAATACTATTTTTATAGAGGTTCGGTGCTAAGACCTACGTCCTCTACCTAAGCTCCCACTTAGGATTTTGCAAACCACTTTATTGCACACTTTGTAGTTCAGTGTGAACTTTTTACAATACCACTTGATTTCCGGCTCAAGCTACCTTTACACCCGATTTGTTTTCCGACACAAATCCTACCTCACACGTGACCTTTCACTAGTCACTCAAGTTGTAAGAGAAATAAGATAAAGTTTGAAGAACAAAGCTCAATACAATGGTGTAACAAGATAAGAGCAATAGTGAGCAGAATATGGAGCAATAATGGAGTCTTTTGCTTGTAGAACTTCACTAGTATTTTTCTTTGATCATCCACTCTTATACTTGAAGGAAAATAGCTGTTGGAATCCATTCTAGCCGTTGTATGATTGTTATGACCGTTCCTTAACATCCTCCTTTCCATTTGTGACTAATTGACTTGTTGGAATTAATTTGTTGTACCCATAAGTCGACTTGTTGTCATGTATAAGTCGACTTGTGACAACATTTTTCGTAAAATATCATCTCCGCTCTTCAATAAATCAACTTATGCTGTGTAAGTCGACTTGTGTCCTTCGATAAGTCGACTTATGTACTATTAGTCGACTTGTGTTGACATATCTTCATATGTTAGTCGACTTACGTTGTTCTAGTCGACTTATGCTGTTTGGATCTTGATGTATAAGTCGACTTATGATGTGCAAGTCGACTTATGTTGGCTTCAACGGTAACATCCAACCAAATCTTCTATAATCCTCATTATTAATGTCTCTTTCACTTATAAGGAAACTTCCATCTTGATTCTTCAATGATTAATCACTTGCCCATCTTGATTTTCACAATTCTTTCATTGAATAATAATCCCTAAAATACCTGAAATAATTTCTTAACTAATTCTAGATATTTTATTATTATCAAAACATAAAGGGATTTAATTTGTCAACCACCATTGGTCCAACAATCTCCCCCTTTTTGATAATGACAAAATATTTAGAAATTGAAAAGAAATTTGAAAAACATGAAACTTGATCAAGGTTTTTAATCCCTTGTCTCGATGGTTAGTTTGTCTCCCCCTTAATTAATAAACCAAGGAATTTAATAGAAATCAAAATAGTCGCAAATCAAACTCACTCCCCCTCAATCAAAAGACTGTGACCGAATATCAATTTCCAATATTACTCCCCCTTTTTGTCATAATCAAAAATCAATATGAAAAATGATCTCAAAAGTAGTTCATAAACAAACACAACATCAAACACAAATAGAAGCAATAGTCATTACAAAATATATCAATCCAACAAACGCAAAAAGCACCACAAACACTAAAAGAAAACATAAGAGTAAATGCTAGTCAAGGCAAAAGTCAATACACATCATGATGAAGAATCATCATGCCTACAACCTAACTTCTTAAAAATCTTCTTCAGCATACAGTGTTGAGCATCAACCTTCTTCGCCAACCTAACAAACATACTTTGAATATTATCAACACGATCATTTAGGTCATCCAATTGATCGTTGATTTCATTTAGCTCCTCGTGAGATACCTCACTTCTTCTCACATTACTGGGCCGAGAGCTACTCGGACGATCCGCTGCCCTCTTAGACCGTTTTCGTGGAGGCACTTGCTCACCCTCCAAGGTCAGACCGAGTTTCTCTACATGATAGGAGTATACCCATCCTTTTTCAACGGTTTTCACCAGCTTCATGCTTCGCAAATTATAAGGAGTGAATCTCCAACTCTGAGGATATTAATAATGTGCATAATTATTTAGATCACACCTTTGTAACTGAGAGAGTGAGGAGATCAAGGCTGCTTACGGCATTCCTTTATGCCGGACTGGTTTCCCTTTCAGCTGACCTTACAATAAACTGGCCTTTTTTCTCATCATTTGAATAATCAAGCTGGGGTAATTGATCTTCCTCCCTTCTTCCATATGCCAAAGAATTTCTTTGTCCAATGAAGTAATTTGATTATTACTTGCCTTCTTCGGATAAACAACCCTGTTAATAGCATAATGTAATAACCGATAATTTAAAGGTAATTCCATAGCTTCAAAGGGAGGGGAATGATCAGAACATAACCGACTAAGCAGATCAGCCCCTTTCTCTTCAGTATAGCCGAAGTTTTCTTCAGCTTCCTCATCGGTATCACCATCTTCATTCCTCAAAATATCAAAATCGATAAAAGATGCTCTAGGCTGGACTCCCCCTCTAGGCAATAGAAATAATGTACACATATTTGCCTCACACAAAAAGATTTCCTTTCCATTAATTTTCGATTTCAGATAAACGCCATCCTCAACATTACTACCAGCCACAAAGAGATTCGCATAAAACTCCCTAACTACTTCTTCATAAATCTCATTCTGATAACCTAAAAAATCTCGCAGTCCAAGATTTGCAATTTCAGAAGATACATTTGTAAACTCACTATGGTCTAGTTCACTCCAATCAAATCTCATTGAAGGAATCAATACCTTGTTTTGGAGTACCTTGTAATACAGAGTTTGTGCGTCCCTTGACACAAACCTAGGTTCAACCACATCATCCTCTCTGGAAGCATCTCCTCTCGAAGAAGACCCACGAACTCTTGGTCCATATTGAACATGGGGACCTTGTGGAGGAGCGGGTTCTTTGCCTTTCCTTGTAGATTTTCGTGGAGCCATGGATTTTTAGAGAGAAGTTGAGAAAATCGCAGGTTAGGGTTTGAGAAAGATGAGAGACGGGTTTTCCAAAAAAAGAAGTTTATGTGAAGAGATAATGAGTGGGTGTTGTGATAATGGAGGTCGAAAGATAATGGGAAAAGAAGATATGAAGAGATTGCAAGAAATAAGACGACTTGGAGAAGAAATTTCAGAGGTTTAGAGAGAATAGGGTTTCGGAGAATGAAAGGGAGAAAAGGTTTTAAAGAATCCGTGTAAACATAAGTCGACTTGTTTACCTCCATAAGTTGACTTATCGACCTTCATAAGTCGACTTGTCGAACCTTATAAGTCGACTTATCCTAAAATAACTCCAAGTCCAAAGAGCTGCGTATATCATAGGTCGACTTATTGATCCATATAAGTCGACTTGTTACCAGACAAGTCACCAATTAGTCGACTTAGACACCCATAAGTCGACTAGAATGTGTCAAAACTCCAAATCAGTCACTTTTCAACCCAAGTGTAAATCTTGATGAATGTATCTTCAGATGTGATTGCACATTTGCCTTATAATTTGACCATTTGATATATGAATGTAGCCAAAAACAAATTCAACCAAAAGAATTTAAATCACACATGCCTAGTTTCAATTTAATATTCATAAACACATCTTCCTTAAGAGGTTTAGTAAAAATGTCAGCTAATTGGTCACTAGATGATACATGCTTCAAGCAAATGTCACCTTTTAAACAATGATTACGGATGAAATGATGTCTAATTTCTATATGTTTTGTTCTACTATGCAGAAATGGATTTTTACTTAAACAAATTGCACTGGTATTATTACAATAAATAGGAATATTTTTAACCACAATACCATAATCAAGCAATTGATGTTTAATCCAAAGAACTTGGGCACAAGCACTACCAACTGCTACATATTCAGATTCAGCAGTGGAAATAGCTACACTAACTTGCTTTTTACTAGCCCAAGAAATCAAAGATGATCCTAAGAAATGACACAAGCCACTAGTGCTTTTTCTATCGATCCTACAGCCACCATGATCAGCATCACTAAAAGCATATAAGTCAAATGATTCACAACTAGGATACCATAAGCCATGATTAACAGTTCTACTCAAATATCTAAAAATTCTTTTACAAGCACTTAAGTGAGATATTTTAGGACAAGATTGAAATCTAGCACAAAGACACGTGGCAAACATAATATCAGGTCTAGAGGCAGTTAAATACAAGAGAGAGCCGATCATACCTCTATAGAGTTTTTGATCAACATCTTCTTCATGTTCATGTTTATCCAAGACCACATTTGTTGCCATTGGTGTTGCTGCCACTTTGCATCCTTCCATTTTGAACTTCTTTAGAAGTTCCTTGGTGTACTTAGATTGGTGAATGAAGATGCCATTTTTGAGTTGCTTGATTTGCAATCCAAGAAAGAACTTGAGTTCTCCCATCATGCTCATTTCAAATTCACTTTGCATTAAATCACTAAATTCTTTGCACAAAAATTCATTAGTGGAACCAAACACAATATCATCAACATAAATTTGACAAATAAGCATATCTTGACCAACATGTTTAATGAACAAAGTATTATCAATCTTACCACGAACATACCCATGTTGAGTTAGAAAAGTACTTAACCTTTCATACCATGCTCTAGGTGCTTGCTTTAATCCACAGAGTGCCTTCTTGAGTTTGTAGACATACTCCGGATGGTCATGATCTTCAAATCCCGGTGGTTGTTTGACATAGACTTCCTCTTGAATGTATCCATTGAGAAATGCACTCTTGACGTCTATTTGATTTAATTTGATCCTTTTATGTGACGCAAAAGAACATAATAGTCTAATTGCCTCCAACCGAGCCACATGAGCATATGTCTCATTGTAATTAAGGCCTTCTTCTTGATAAAATCCTTGAGCCACTAACCTTGATTTATTTTTAATCAATTCACCATTCTCATCATATTTTATCCAATTTACCCACTTGACTCCAATAATAGTCTTGTCCTTTGGTGGAGCTACCAAATCCCACACATTATTCCTCTTGAATTGATTAAGCTCTTCTTGCATAGCTAGAAGCCAATTCTCATCTTCAAGAGCTTCTTTTATATTCTTGGGTTCTACTAATGAGATGAAGGCTGAATTACTCATATTCTCATAGACATTCCTCCTGGTTCTTAAACCATCATTCAAATCACCAATTACTTGCTCCATAGGATGGTTCTTTGCTTTTGCCCACGTTTTAATGTCGGGTACATGATTTTCTTCATCTAACTTCAATTCCTCAATCTTGGACTCAATTTCTTCAACTTTATTTCCTGAATTTCCTGCATCATCATCAAAACAAACCTTTCTCGGGGGTGAAATCATATCATCGAATTTAACATGAATACTTTATTCAACACATTCAGTCCTATTATTATAAACTCTAAAAGTCTTACTAGTTTGAGAATAACCAATAAATACACCAACATCAGATTTTGAATCAAATTTTCCTAAATTGTTCTTTCCATTATTATGAATAAAAACTTTACAACTAAAAGGATGAAAATAAGAAATATTTGGTTTCTTACCTTTCCAAAGCTCGTATGATGTCTTATTTTTGTCTCTTCGTAAATGCACCCTATTTATGACATAGCATGCGGTATTGATTGCTTCCGCCCAAAATGATTTAGGAAGATCGTACTCATTCAACATAGTTCTACTCATTTCTTCAAGAGAGCGATTCTTCCTTTCTACTACACCATTTTGTTGTGGAGTCCTTGGTGTTGAGAAGTTGTGCTCCATTCCATATTTGTCCCAAAGACTCTCGAATGGTTCACATTCAAATTCACCTCCATGATCGGTTCTAATAGCAATAATTGACAAATTTTTCTCATTTTGAACCAACCTACACCACTTAGTAAATTCATTAAAAGCATCACTTTTATTCGCAAGAAATCTCACCCAAGTAAATCTAGAAAAATCATCCACAATCACAAGGACATATAATTTTCCACTAAGACTAGCATGTCTAGATGGTCCAATCAAATCCATATGAACAAGTTCAAGAATTCTAGATGTGCAAATTTCCTTCTTTAGTTTGAAAGATTCTCTAACATGTTTGCCTTTTAAACAAGATTTACACAAGTGATCTTTAACAAATTTTATCTTAGGCAAACCTCTCACAATGTCATTTTTTGAAAGCTTAGAAATTAAAGGCAAAGGAGCATGTCCTAATTTTCTATGCCATAAAAATGCATTTTCTTCTAATGTCACCAAACACTTTTCATTAAAAGAACTATCATCATGTAAATCAACAATGTATGTATTTCCATGTCTTAAACCAATGAAAACAACATGGCCATCCTTCTTAACCATGCAATGTGATTATTCAAAAACTACATTAAAATTCATATCACATAGTTAAGAAACACTTAACAAATTATGTTTCAAACCATCAACAAGCGGGACATTTTCAATGGTAGGCAAAGGTTCCTTACCCACTTTACCAATACCAATGACCTTACCTTTGTTGTTGTCTCCAAAAGTGACATAACCTTGATTCTTTGGCTTAATTTTCGCAAATAGGTTCTTGTCTCCACTCATGTGCCTTGAACATCCGCTATCGATGTACCAAGTGCTTGACGACTTTTCATCCTTTGCTTGTACCTATAATAGCAACATCCTTTCTTCTTATAGGTACCCAAGTCACTTTGGGTCCATTTTGGTTAGCAACATAAACCACATTAGGAGGTGTGGTACCTTTAATCACCCAAATTTTCTTAACATTAATATATCTCCTAAAACTTTTACAAGCGATTTCCATATGACCATCTTTCAAGCATCTAGCACATTTTGCAATTTTTCACACTTAGTAAATTTGGAAATTAACGAACAATCTCTATTAAAAGGATTATATCCTAGTCCATGTCTAGAAATTGAATATTTTTGCAAAGATAACAATTTTTCAAACTTTTCGTTTCCATTTGCAAATTTTCCAACCACATACGAAAATTCCTTTCTAAGTCTATCAAGCTCACAAATAAGATTTTCCTTTTCAACAAGACATGCAGAGTGATCCTCCTTAGGACTATCTAAATCATCAATAGTCTCATGTAAGGCACTATTTTCAGCAACCAATTCCCTTATTTTCTTTCTCAATTTCTTGTTGATTTCAATAGCTTCTTCAAAGTCAATTTGTAAGGCATTAAAAGAATCTATAAGATCTTGATCAAATAGAGTTACCTCTTCTTCGTCATCACTTGTTGAGGAGCTATTAGCCATAAGAGCTAGGTTGTTTTCTTCATTGCTTTGATATGCTTCCTCATCATCACTCCAAGTGGCTACTAGGCTAGCTTTCTTTTTCCCTTTGTCATATTTATCACTTTTTTGGAAATTTGAAGTGGAAGATGAGCTTTTGCATTCTCTAGCATGATGTCCCCTTTTTCCACACTTCCAGCATTCTTCATTGCTTTTCTTTTCATCATACCCCTTTGATCTTCTTTCCATCGCAAACTTCTTTCTTTCTCCATTTCTTCCACCATTTAATTCTTTCCTCCGACTTTTGAGTAGTCCTTTAAATTTTCTCAAATTTCTGGCATACATTGCTATTTCTTCATCATCCTCTTCTTCATCTATTTCTTCATCACTTTCATCAAGAGAAGAAATATTAGCCTTTAAAGCAATTGACTTTTGTGACTTACCTCTACCTCCTCTGGATTTGAGAATGATCTCATAGTTGATAAGTGATCCTACCAAGGCGTTAAATTCCAAATGATTGAGATCCTTGGATTCCATAATGGCAGTGACTTGTGAGTCCCATTCCTTCGGTAATGAGCGAAGAATTTTCTTCACCTTCTCGCTATCCGTCATATACTTTCCAAGGTTGCCTAATCCATTTATGATTTCTGCAAAACGACCAAGCATAGTAGAAATAGACTCACCTTCCTTCATGACAAACATTTCATAGTCATGGAGAAGCATGTTGATCTTTGTTTCCCGAACTTGGTTGGTTCCTTCATGGGTGATGCGAAGTCTTTCCCACATTTCTTTAGCGCTGGTACAAGAATTAACTCGTTTTCTTTCCTCAACTGTGAGAGCACAATAAATTAGTTTCATAGCTTTCGCGTTGATGTAAGCTTGCTTCCAATCATTGTCGTCGTACTCCATCTCCGTTTTTAACTCACCATTTTCTTTCAACGATGCTTGTGGACCGAAGATGAAGATCTTCCAATATTCTACTCCCTCACTTATAATATGATACTTCATAGGATTTTTCCAAGAAGAATAGTTAGTACCATTAAATAAAGGAGGGCGATTGTTTGTGTTACCTTCTTCCGCTAGGTTATTGTGTGCCATCCCTGGATACTTCTGCTCTGATACCAATTGTAACCGATCTAGAAGGGGGGGTTGAATAGATCTTTAAACTTTTTGCAATTTTCTACAATAAAATCAGACGTTAATTCACACATAAACAATTTAATCAAATCTAAATGTAAAGAGTAAGGAAGAAGAGCAAACACTGTTTTTATAGAGGTTCGGTGTTAAGACCTACGTCCTCTACCTAAGCTCCCACTTAAGATTTTGCAAACCACTTTATTGCACACTTTGTAGTTCAGTGTGAATTTTTTACAATATCACTTGATTTCTGGCTCAAGCTACCTTTACACCCGATTTGTTTTCCGGCACAAATCCTACCTCACATGTGACCTTTCACTAGTCACGCAAGTTATAAGAGAAATAAGATAAAGTTTGAAGAACAAAGATCAATACAATGGTGTAACAAGATAAGAGCAATAGTGAGCAGAATATGGAGCAATAGTGGAGTCTTTTGCTTGTAGAACTTCACTAGTATTTTTCTTTGATCATCCACTCTTATACTTGAAGGACAATAGCTGTTGGAATCCATTCTAGCCGTTGCATGATTGTTATGACCATTCCTTATCATCCTTCTTTCCATTTGTGACTAATTGACTTGTTGGAATTAATTTGCTGTACCCATAAGTCGACTTGTCGTCATGTATAAGTCGACTTGTGACAACATTTTTCGTAAAATATCATCTCCGCTCTTCAATAAGTCGACTTATACTGTATAAGTCGACTTGTGTCCTTCGATAAGTCGACTTATGTACTATTAGTCGACTTGTGTTGACATATCTTCATATGTTAGTCAACTTATGCTGTTCTAGTCGACTTATGCTATTTGGATCTTGATGTATAAGTCGACTTATGATGTGCAAGTCGACTTATGTTGGCTTCAACGGTAACATCCAACCAAATCTTCTATAATCCTCATTATTAATATCTCTTTCACTTATAAGGAAACTTCCATCTTGATTCTTCAATGATTAATCACTTGCCCATCTTGATTTGCACAATTCTTTCATTGAATAATAATCCCTAAAATACCTGAAATAATTTCTTAACTAATTCTAGATATTTTATTATTATCAAAACATAAAGGGATTTAATTTGTCAACCACCATTGGTCCAACATCTTTTATGCATTGTTTTCAATATGTTAAGTGGGTCCAGAAAAAGGGTGGTTCTAGTGATAATCTTTCTGCTAAATAGGGTGTATTGAACTCATTATTCATCAGATATTTTTTTTGAATCTCTTTAGCCCTATGTCTCTTATCCCTATAACGTCTTCCTCAACCTTTCAAACTGCTGCAAATGATAAATAACTACAAATGATGGAGATATACGATTTAAATAATACTAAATCAAGGAAAAGCAAAATGGGTAAATAGAATTTATGGAAAATCATTAAGTATGATTATGTTAAATACTATGAATAAATTAAATACAAGCATTAATATACAAAGGCTTCTTATTCCACAACTTTTTCTCCTTTCTATTGAATGAAAATGTAAAAATGCGACAAACTCTTATATTCCTTTCACTACAATATTTCTAAACAAGTTCCTTAATAACAAGCTTAAGATCAGGCCAAAAGGTGTAGTTAATGGACAATAGGTGAATATACTATAGGGCTCTCCTACAAAAAAATAGATTGATGGAGCTGGGTCAATTATTCATTCAAATGATATTCAACTTAAGTGGATTTTTGTTTTCTTCGAGAAATAAGAACCCTAGATGATGTTGGAGTAAATGATCATCAATAAGGGCGTTATAATGCGTTATAGATCATCCCTACCAATTACTGACTTTGCCTCTAAGAAATAACAAGGAATTTGAAAAAAAAATGGAAATCAGAGGGCAAGGATCCATTCCTTTGACTCGTACTAATAAGAATTTGACTCCATTTAGTGGACTGATAGAAATCCCTCAAGCGGTGCCACAATCTGTTATACTGACAACAGTAAGAAAGAAACTTTGAATATTTTCTATTTATTTTATACATATTCTATCACAAAAAAGGGGGAAAAGCATGAAAAAAAGGCTCGAATGGTACGATCCCTCCATCGCCCCAAAATAATGAATAACTAAATATAATAGATAGAACCCTCTCTTCGTCTCTGGTTGATAAGTCTTCTCAATTAGAAGATCCCCTATTACGTTGCCCAGAGGATGTTAATGCTACATACATTATTTACATTGCGCCTACTATTATTAAGACCCAAAATTTTGCGAACAATGCAGAGTCGATTTTGTTGATCCTTAGATATAAGGATATCGAGAACCCGCTATAAACTCTATTCATATATGTTCTGATCAACTTTTTTCTTTTTGCCCCCATATCGTAGCAAAGAACGATTGATTATCACACAATCACTTGTTCATAAACCTTGTGTGGGGTCAATAGTTTTCATTTCCCATCTCATGGAAAACCCTTTTCACTCCGCTTAACCCTATCCCCCTCTATATTAAAAACAATGCATTTTCTAGATGATCCTTTTAAACACGAGAGGAATTTTAATAATCTTTACACTTCCCATTCGAATTACATGTGTTAAGCATGCTGCCAGTGTTCATCCTAAGCTAGGATCACAGGTTTTACATGAAGAAGATTTGGCTTAACATGTTCTATTAGATAGGGGTAGGAGCACCATGATATATCTAATCTATACATAATATTAAAATAAATACAAATTTTTTTACTACTATTTAGTAGTAACGATTCAATATCTTTATGAAAAATTATTTACATCGGCGTGTTTTCACAATCGAATCCATATTAAAAGAAATTTTTGGTCAATAAATATTCCAAAAAACTATCAATTAAGTTAAAAAACACCCATGCCTGGATTTGAAAAACTTGATTCCCCTGTTCCCTCCAACTAATCAATCATAAAACTCTTCTCCATATTACTATATCTCTATAGTCAATAATTTTATAGTTGATTGTACATCTAAGGGTAAAGCAATGCAACGCGCTCCACGGAATTGAAAGATGTAAAAGTTCGGATTCAAAGAAGGAAGAAGATGATAGATTCGAATTAACAAAAACTAAATATGATATGTAGGGTCTTAAATTTACGTACTAGACCTCACGAAGAACTTGTCTTGAGCAACCTAGATAATGGGTAAAAAACAAACCAAGAAAGTTGGTAGGATTAAAATCATGCCACAATCTGATTCATTTGATAAGTGAAGTTTAATTCCTAAGTTGAAAAGAACAAGAGGGTTTTCTCCTCTCAATATGACCGACGGCTCACAGAAAACAATATGATCAAAGTTGTGTTCCAAAAACCCTAAAATATATGTATTTATACCTAGACTTAATGCTAAAAGACTTAGGCTTAAAATACATGGAAGCTCAAAATATAATTATAACTTAAAACAAATCCAAAATAGAATACTAAAAACACGTCTAAGCCTAGCCTAACGCACTTCCAAGTCTGATCATAGATGCGTCTCTCCTCTTGGGCTTCAGTGATGATATGGAGCCCAATACAATGGTCTTCAAGTCCCAAGTGAGTTGAATCCAAGGCTTTGAGATAAATGAATCAATTTGGGCTGTAATTCAGATAGCTCTCCTCTAATAGGCTTGGTGCACTCCATTCTCTCCACAAATTAGCCCGTATGCGCATAGAGAGCCTCCTTGAGTCTCTCGGTCCTAGCTTTAGACATAGGTCCAACTAGAATGACAAACTCGCCCCCATCTTGCATGCCATCTCGATGGTGATCCTTGCTCCTGCTCACATCAGTCCCTCCCTCTCAATGTGTTGTCTTGCCTTCGCATGCAATTCCCTAACCATCTCGGCTTTCCTCTTGCCATCTATACTAGACAACTCATGCAAGGGTAAAGGCACCAAATCCAAAACAATCAAAGGATTAAAATCATATACAAGCTCAAAAGGTGAGTAACCTATGGTAGAATGCACACATCTATTATATGCAAACTCAATAAATGACAAACAATCACTCTAAGTTTTCAAATTTTTACTAACTACAGTACGCAATAAGGTACCTAAGGTTTTATTATCAACCTCAGTTTGCCCATCTGTTTGTGGATGACAAGTAGTAGAATAAAGCAATTTAATACCTAATTTTCCCTACAGAACATGCCAAAATGGCTTAAAAATTTAACATCTCGATCCGAAACAATAGACCTAGGAATACCATGCAATCTAATAATATCCCTAAAGAATAAATCAGCAACATGTATAGCATCATTAGTTTTATGGCATGCAATGAAATGCGTCATCTTATCATACCCCTTTTTTTTCATGGTAGTCCTAAAAAAAAATCCATAGAAATATCAACATAAGGTTCAGTAGGCACAGATAAAGGGGTATATAATCCCTGAGGTTTAACATTAGATTTTGTCTGTCTATATGCAGTGCATTTGGCACATACACGCTCAACATCCTTGCGCATACTATGCCAATAGAAATGTTCATGCAAAATATCCAAAGTTTTAGTAACCCTAAAATGACCCATCAAACCACCACTATGGGCCTCATGCACAAACAAAGTACGCAAAGAACAATTAGGCACATACAATTGATTGCCATGATACAAATATCTATCATGCTTATAAAATTTCTAGAATGCAACATGCTCACAAGCAGCATACACATTAGCAAAATCATCATCAAAAGTATACATGTCCTTAGGCTGCTCAAATCCTAATAATTTAGAACTAAGAGTAGAAATTAAGGAATACCTCCTAGATAAAGCATCAGCTACCACATTTTCCATCCCTTGCTTGTAATGTAACACATACGGAAATGTCCCAAAAAACTCCACCCAAGTGGCATGTCTCGTGCTCAACTTGCCCTGTCCCTAAAGCACTCCTTCAAGTGCTTTAGGGACTCATGGTCTATCCGAATGACCAAACTCTCTAGGTTGAAGGTAATGTTGTCACACCTCCAATGCTCTCACCACAGCATAAAGCTTCTTGTCATAGGTTGGATAGTTGAGTTGTGCACCATTCAACTTCTCACTGAAATATGCGACTAGTTTGTTTTCTTGCAAAAGCACAGCACCTATACCAATCCTAGAAGCATCATATTCAACTTCAAAAGTCTTATCAAAATTAGGCCAACATAAAATCAGAGCATAACAATTTTTTTCAACAATGCAAATGCATGCTCTTGTTCTTTACCTCATACAAACCTTTTCTCCTTTTTTTGATTATTTCAGTTAAAGGAGCAACAATGGTAGAGAAATATTTCACAAACTTCCTATAAAAACTAGCAAGCCCATGAAAACTCCTCACCTCACTCACACTCTTAGGCGTTAGCCATTCCTGGATAGCCTTCACCTTCTCCTCATCCACCTCAACTCCCCCAGAACTGACTACAAACCCCAAGAATACAAGCTTATCAATGAAAAAAGTACACCTCTAAAGGTTCACATACAGTTTCTCTCGTCTCAACACATCTAAGACACACTTCACATGCATAGCATGCTCATCAAGATTAGTGTTATATATCAAGATGTCATCACAGTAAACAACCACAAATTTTCCAAGAAATTTATGCAAGACATGATTCATCAACCTTATAAAAGTGCTGGGTGTATTAGTTAAATCAAATGGCATGACTAACCACTCATACAACCCATATTTAGTTTTAAAAGCAGTTTTCCATTCATCTCCTGGTTTCATTCTAATTTGGTGGTATCCACTTTTCAAGCCAATTTTTATAAAGATAAATGCACCATGTAATTCATCAAGCATATCATTTAAGCTAGGGATAGGATGGTGATACTTTACAGTAATTTTGTTAATAGCTCTGCAGTCCACACACATCATCTAGGTTCCATCTTTCTTAGGCACCAGCAACACTGGCACTACATATGGGCTCGACCTCTCCCTCACATGTCCCTTTTCTAGCAGTTCATCAACCTACTTTTGAAACTCTTTTGTCTCCTCAGGATTACTACTATAGGCTGTGTAGTTTGGAATTTAAGCTCCGGGCACAAAATCAATCTTGTGCTCAATGCCTCTCAAGGGTGGCAGTCCCTTGGGCATCTCCTCAGGAAAGACATCTGAATAATCCTATAAAAGAAAAGAAAAAATACTAAGCAAAGCACTAAGAGGGTTAGTGTCAGAAACTAAACACTCTCTGTATCTCACCACTACTAGTGCTCTTTTCTCTCCAGTTACTCTTCTTAAGTCTTTTCCTTTAGCAAACAAGCTCATTTTTCTCTCTTTCTTTTCGCTTTTCTTTTCTCTTGCTGAGCTCTTCTCTCCTGCACATCCCACTTTCTTTTCCTCACTTGTGCAGTCACTCACCATTGGGTCAAACTCATTTTTCTTTTAGGCCTCTTTTCTCTCTTCTTTTTTTTTATTCTCACTACCCGAATCCTCATCACTTTTACTTGATTTTATCTGGTCCAGGTACAATTCATGAGGTGACAAAGATAGTAGAATGAAGTTCCTACCTTTAAAATTAAAGAGTACCTATTGGTATACCCATTATGTGCTACCCTCCTGTCAAACTGCCAAGGTCTCCCAAGTAACATATGACCAGCCTCTATTGGTACCACATCACACAACACCTCATCCTCATATCTCCCTACTGAAAATGGCACTACAACCTGCCTAGTCACCTTCACGTCATCACTATTATTGAATCATTGTAAATTGTATAGCTCCAGATGTTTCCTACATGTCAAACCCAATTTTTGTACCATAATCCAACTTGTTGCATTAGTGCAACTACCTCCATCAATGATCAAATTGCATACTTTCCCAACTAACTAAGCACCTCGAATGGAAAAGATTTTCTCTCTGATCTATAACCTCATCTATGGCCCTAGCACTCAGTACCCTCCTAACTACTAGTGCTTCCCCTATAACAGCTCTCTCAAAGAAACTATCATCCTTAAAATCATTATCAACAACAAACTCAGATTCACTACCATTATCCTCCGAATCAATCATCCCATTATCCCTCATAATCATGACTTTCTTATTTGGACATTAAGATGCAATATGGACAGTACCCAAGCATTTAAAACATTTTATAGATGAATGTTTACTAGAAGTAGTTTGGTTGTTAGAAGTACCTTTCTGTTCAAATCCCCCAATCGACTTCTTAGGTGCTTCCTTGAAGTCCTCTCCTTTGTCCTTGGACTTCTCCTCCTTTCTAAGCCATTTGGAGTTCCATGAGTAGCTAGACCTTGCTCCACTCCTCACTGTCATTCTAACTTTGAGTTGTCTCTCCACCTTTATAGCCATGTTCACCATGTCCTCAATCTTTAAGTAATGCTGCGTCTCCACAATATTGGCTATCTCCCTATTGAGTGCACTAAAAAATCTGGCCATTGTAGCCTTTGGATCCTCCTTTATGTTAGCTCGAATCATAGCCACCTCCATCTCTTTGTGGTAGTCCTCCACTAATTTAGACCCCTAAGTGAGTCTCTGAAGTTTTTGGTGCATCTCCCTGTAATAGTAAGAAGGCACAAATCGCTTCCTCATACATGCCTTCATATTGTCCCAAGTAGTAATTGGCACCTCTCCATTTCTCCTCCTGGATGTCACCAACTGATCCCACCATATTAGTGCATAATCTATAAATTCAACAGCGGCTAGCTTTACCTTTTTATCTTCCGAAAAATTGTAGCCCTAAAAAACTAAGTCCACCTTCCTTTCCCACTCTAAGTAAGCCTCTGCATCATTCCTTCCCTTGAAGGTTGGGATCTACATCTTGATGGATTTGAGGTCTTTATCTCTCATGTTAAATGGCTCAACTCTCTAAGCTCTCCTAAATCTGTGTACCTCAAACTCCTCCTCCTCCTCAAAGTCATCCTCCTCTAGCTCATACTGAGGTGGTAGTCTACGAGGTAGTGGTTGCTGCTGACGTACACCTACACGCCTACCCTGAGGTTCCTCACATCTCCCTTGTCTTAGTTCATCCATTTGTCCCCTAACCTCATTTAAGGCTAGATTGAACCTCTCAAATTGTTACTGCATGGCTCTCAAAGTGAAAACAATATTTGCATCTCCTATTTGGTTGTCATCATTACTACCTCCCTGTGACATTGTAGATAAAATGATATACTTGTAAAACAAAGTTAGTAATAAACAATCTAACACACTCCATCACATGTTTCACTCAAATGATGTCACTCCCCTCGTGTTTAAGTCACGACAATGACTCCCTCAAATAAACTCACACACTCTTGCCTTTTACCACTCAATCCCCTCTGAAATTCGATTCACCACTCGGAATCAATTCTCAACCGATCAAAAGAGTCAAATAGCTGTGTACATTTTGAACCAATTGGCAAGTACGAGTATGACGAAATAACATAAAAAAAAAGAAAAAAAATTCAGGTTTTTTTCATTTTTCGGAATTTTTTTTCAATTTTTTTCCAGAACTTTTTTGGAACTTTTTTTTGGAACTTTTTGAACTTTTTTTGGATTTTTTCGAGCTATTTTTTTAATATAAACCAAAATTTTCACAAAAGAACCAAGAAGAATAATTGAAAGCCCTAACTTAAAAAAAAAGACCAAAAAGAAAGATTGAATCTCCAAGCCAAAAGTTAATTCACACCTGAATTGATAAGCCGACGATAAGTAGATGGTGATGGGTGGCGGTTTCTTGAATTTTGATGGAGTTGAATAAGAATTTTAAATAACGTGCTCCACGGAATTGAAAGATGTAAAAGTTCATATTCAAAGAAGGAAGAAGAGGATATATTCGAATTAATGAAAACTAAATCTGATATGCAGGGTTTCAAACTTACCTACTAGACCTCACGAAGAACTTGTCTCGAGCAACCTAGATAATAAGTAAAGAATAAACCAAGAAAGTTGGTAGGATCAAAATCATGCCATAATCTGATTCAATTGATAAGTAAAGTTTAATTCCTAAGTTGAAAAGAACAAGAGGGCGATCAAAGTTGTGTTCCAAAAATCCTAAAACATAAGTATTTATACCTAGGATTAATGCTAAAAGAATTAGGCTTAAAATACGTGAAGCCTAAAATATAATTATAACTTAAAACAAGTTCAAAATAGAATAATAAAAACAAGTCTAAGCTTGGCCTAATGCACTTCCAAATCTGATAATAGATGCACCTCTCCTCTTGGGCTTTATATGTAGCCCAATACAATGGTCTTCAAGTCTCAAGTGAGTCCAATCTAAGGATTTGAGATAAATGAATCAATTTGGGCTGTGATTTAGATAACTTTCTTCCAATAGGCTTGGTGCACTCCATTCTCTCCACAAATTAGCCCACATGCATATAGAGAGCCTCCTTGAGTCTCTCAGTCTTAGCTTTGGACATAGGTCCAACTGGAATAACAAACTCGTCCCCATCTTGCATGCCATCTCTATGGTGATCCTTTCTCCTGCTCACATCACAATGTTTTGATGTGGGCCCTAGAAAAATGGTGATTCCATTTGATATTATCCAAGGAAGTCATTCACAACCACTGATGAAGGATTCCTCAAAAAGTTAAGGATTATTAATCTGCCTAGGACACTAAAATATCGAACCATGAACAAAGAAAGACATCAGAGAAAGGCATATTCTCCCGTTACATAAAAAAATAGTTATCTCCCGTTACATTAAAAAAAATAGTTATCATACCTTTTTTTGATGAATCATATAGTCTATCAAATTCATCGATAATGGACATTATGCACTTGTTACACAACAACCCTCTAAGTAAGTAGTTTGCACATCCATCCTAGTTAAAAGCTCTAGATCCATATAATCCAATAAAAAAAGATATCAATTCATCTCTCTCAATTTGGGATCCAATTCGGGATTTTCCTTAAGAGGTGTTGAGAAGGGGTTGGTAAGAGAAGTATTTATGAACCCTATAGACCATCCCCATGGAGGTGGTGAAGGCAAGGCCCCAGTTGGTAAAAGAAAAACATGTTACCCTTTTCTTGTAGTCAAGGTAATGACTTTAGGCATGCCTGACCTTGAGATGTAGATCATCCAAGGCACATTAGCATAGCGTACTTCTTCTATTCAAATCAGGGTTTGAAAGATAGAGTAACTCCTGATGTAGAAATAAAAGCAAGATGTGTAGATGGAGCTTCTTGAACGAGGAAAAGGATCCAATGATTTCAAAAGGATTGAATGTGAAGTCGTATGAAGTGAAAATCTTGTCGTAGTTATAAGACACACAAAAAACATCAATACGACAATAAGAGCTAAATCCACGATGAATCCAATTGATGAAAAATCAATCTAAGACTATATCAACCACTAGTATCAATTGGAAGCATGTTCAGATAGCCAAAGGATGAGATTGATTAAGAAACAAAAGAGAAAATTGTCATACGTAGCACCTTCATGTCCATCGATACCATGTTACATCTCATTTCATATGTTTAGAATTCATAAGAGTCTTCTACTATGTGTTTTATTTTATGTTGATTATTTTTTTGATATGTGAGCATCTTGTGCATACATTGGAGACAATTTATGATTTAGGTGTGTGGGGAAGTGAGAGTATATATTATGATAAAATTATGATTTTTGTTTGAACTCATATATTGATTATTCCTCATAATAGCCTTGCATTTTTCTAATTGTTGTTTATAAATAATCCCTAAGTTAGGATACATTTTTTGTTTAAGTTATAATGAATGAGAGAGATAAGCATGATTAATGTTTTTCATTAACTTACTTTACGTATCTCATTGGTTTTCTTGAATGAAAGTGTACAAGATTTTATGCATTTTGACGCATATATGAGCTTTTAGCTTAAGAGCATTCATCATATTTATTCTCATATATTTATTTTTTGTTGTGTGATATCAAACAGAGCTTTTTTATACTAGAACTTGCTTTTGAATACTTGTTGAAACTATATTTTTGATGAATTTGTGCATAAAGATAATAAGAGCACTTAGGATAACCATTGTTGACCTAAACAAACCTACCTTACGTTTTATCCCTATAAAACCAATTTGGGCCTTAACTTTTTTTTTCTTGCATACTAACTTTGTTGCAAGCTAATTTTACCCTTCTTTTAGTGATGTCCTTCAAAATTGTGAGCCCCTAAATTAATGGAATTGTATCAAGTTTATTTGCATAGAATTTTGACTATTTCCATCAAAAGTAAAGTAGTTGATTCAAGTTGCATTATTTTAATTTTTCATTTTTTATAGAATGACAAGAAGTATAAAAATAGAAAGAAGAAAAAAAAGAAGAAAAAGGAAAAAAGATGAGGTGATTGAAAGGATGCTATTTGAATCATGTGAGTTTTGGACTAATTTAAGTTAAAGATGGTGTAGATATGTTTGTATTATTTCCATCAATTTGTTTTACCTAAAAACTTCTTTTTGTCATACTTTAACTAAACCAGATTACAAACCCTTGACTCATGCATTAATTTCATTTTTATTAATGGTGGAGATATGATTCATGAGCAAGCTTATGGAAATAACTTGCTATGCTTTGATTTGAGAACTTAATGAACCATAAACACTTTATGTGTAAAGATTGAAATCAATTAGAGGGCTCTTGTTTCATTTGATTTAATTGAATTTTTGAAATGCTATATTTTCTTTATAACAACGTGTCCTAAGGGTGTTTGTTCACCCACTTCTTCTATTGAATTATCAACATGTTGGAAAAAAGACCTTGATACTAGCTCCTCAAATTACTCTTCACCCACTTCTTCCCTTGTCTCGTTTCCTTCTTGTTCAATCAAAAAACCTTCTGCCATCCATAATAGGATTAATTGCTCCTTCTTGAACATATAATCCTTCAAAAATTTGAACAATTGGTCGAGCATTGCTTTAGATGCGATGGAAGATAACAATAGCTTAACCTTAGAACTAGAAGAACGTCATCTTTAGAAAATTTCCACAGATCATTTCTTAAAATGTTCTCCCAATCCTTAACATGTCTCTTAGAACGCAAGACACTTCTCATTAGTTTCATAGCTAAAGGAAGGCCGTCACATCTTTTCACAATCTCTTTACCAATTTCTTCTTAACATGGATAATGATGAGACTTTTGATCATCAAAAGCATATTTGCATAATAATTGCCAGCATTAAGTAGAAGCCAACACATCTAAGTGAAATGTTGAGCTAGAACTCACAGTTGCTACTACACCATCATTACGTGTGGTGATAATTATTTTATCCTAGACCTTTAATGTGTATCGCCTTTCAGTATATTTTTAAATAACATGAAAGAAGATGAGAGGTTCTTATGAAGATGATTGATGTATTGAATTTACGTAAGCTTAACGACAAGCAAAAGTCTAGTGTGCGGGAATTTGATAAGATGTTATTTAGTTATGTTGATTGGAATTGTCTCTTTTTTTGTTATAGTTTTATGCTTAGATAGGAAAATTAATATTTGTTTTGTTTTAGGAGGTGGCAAGTGGAGATTGCATCAAATTGGAGCATTATTGGTCAAAATCAAGAATTTTGGAAAAAAGTGAACAGATTATTGCAGTAACGTGAGATCACGCCTAATGCTAGAAAAAGTTTGAATTAAATTAGAAAACTTATTTCTATCCCTATTATATAGGGATTTAAATTTATTTTAGAAAGGAATCTTCGTATGATAGGAGGAGGCATATTTTGAGTAGGAAAATAAAGGAAAAACACATCTAGCAACTTCTCCATCATTCTCTTTTGTTTCTTTATAGTTTTCTCTCAATCTTAAATCTTTCCTTTTATTTTTGGTGTTAGAATAAAGTCAGGTGTGGCGAAATCCAAATATTATGATTTAAAGGGATTCAAGACTCTAGTTGTAACCTTGTGATGTTTTGTTCTAAACTTAGATTCATTTTTTAATTTAAGTGTTTCTTGTTATGTGTTCTTATATTTTATGAATAATTAATATTCATTGATCTGAAAATTAATTAGATGTTAATTATTCTATAGCCATCGATGAATTCAGGTGATCCGTAATTGTCGTTAAGGATTGATACAAGTAGTAAATAGATTATTTATGAAATTGCATATTTTACTTACAAAAACAAAAAATCTAAATTGAATAGTTATCACTATCTCAATTATTTAATTTAGGATCTACCATTTTCACTAAGCTTATTAATGTCATTTAATTGATATGAAATGCTATCATACCTAATCAATTAATGGTTAGTTTTGGTTTGAATGTTGGGTTTGAACCAACTAATTTAGAAAAATTTAGACTTAGTATGGCTATACTAACATATTTGGGACTAACTGCTTAAATTGTCCAAATTATTATTATTAGACTAATGATCAATGTTATAATTGGTGAGATACTTTCCTTAATTTGGAGTTAGATACTATTGAATTTCTTACTCTTTATATTCACTTGATTTATTTTTATTTTATATTTCAGTTCATTAGTTAATTAACCATAAACTCCCTTATTTGGTCAATTTAAATTAAGAAACTAGTTTTTAGTTCTCTTAGGATTCGACATGGTTCCACTATTACTGTAAGAGTTTAGAGAATTGGAATTAATTTTGAAGGCTTCGATAACTTGATCACCTTTAGGGTTTAAAATATGACCCATGATTGTATGAAAATTTTCTTTTGTGTTTGCAAATTTTGTAAATATTTAGAAGGTGCAACATGCTCATATGATGATTTAGGAATAGGCTCATCTTGTAAATGTCGGGTCCTCATAAAAATAATTTTAACATTTAATGGTGCACTTTTATAAGTGAAACCAATTCCGTACCTAAAGCTCTTTTTGGACTCTAAACAAGGTAATCAATTTTTCACTTCCTAGATAATGATTTTTTAAGGACATTGATATCGTTTTTTAATGCTTTATTCTTACATAACAAATCATTCACTTCAATATTGGCAACAACCATAATGCTAGATTCTATCAACTTATGTATATCACATTCCAATTTTTTATTCTCAATCATATATGCATCTAAGAGTTTTTTAGTCTCTTTGTTCTTGGAAGATACTTTCTTCTTTCTCATGCCCATGACTTATGAATATTCAACTAACTTATGATATGAAACATCAACACCATAATTATTATTATCATCATAAGAATTTGAAGAAGAGGGTACCTTATCATTAATGGCTACAAAGTACATATTTGTCACCATATCTTTGGATTCCTCACTCTTTAAATTAATAGTATCATCTTGTGTGGCTTAAGGTGAAAGGACACATACCGGAGTTTCCCTTCAAGAACCCAAGTGAAGCTCTCCCGGCGACCCCACGGTAGCCCTTCAATCAATATCTAACTCAACCAAAGGGTTCCCACAAAGCCAAGTCGATCATCTATTAAAAACTTTTTTTTTACTTTAAAAGTTAAAATCTTAGTAAATAATGGGATACACTTTTTCCCACATTTTCGATCATTTTATTAAAAATTTCAGCAGCACAACGGTTTTATTTTGACCTTCCTAATTTTTATTTCAAAAAACTTGCATAACACATTTTAAAACACTTCTAATATTTCCTATACCATCTCAACTTCTGAAATGGGACCTCAGGTGTAGCGCTCCCTTACCACAGGGTACACACCGGGATGCCCGCAAGTCATTCCGATATATATCCTACGATAAGGTTGAGCTACAATCGATCACTATTTCACTTCACATGGCATCATAATAAAACATCAATATAAAAATTGCAAACTTTTTTAAACCAAAATTTTCCTCATTTCATTTCATCAAAACCAGAAGTTTACACGTCTGTCATCTTTTATTGTCTATACATCAATCCCAAAAACCTAGTACAAATGCTACATGAAAGAGGAAAAATACAGCAGATCTATCTAGGTCATCCCAAAGTCCCAACTGACCAACCTGTGAGCCATGACTTCTCTCGCCAACACAATCTACATGGCAGGAAAAGTCCCTCTGGAGCTAGGAGTCTACTCTCGGTCCTGAAAAATATGTTGCAATTTTGGGTGAGTTTGCGAATTCAGTTAGGTAACCATCATCGATGGTTCACTTAATTCATGCAACAATCAAGCATATCACAGGTATTTCATAATTTCACATAAATTAGAAGTATCACATGGTCCCACAATTAACACTTTTATTTTCACATAAGTATAAGGCATTTTGCCTTTCACTCAATCAAAGAGATTAAACCAAATGCATATGAAATGCGCATGTGACACTTTTCCAATTTATTACGGTATTGTGACCGAGCGCCTGATGTTAGCCCCAAAATTTTTTTTAGGATTAATCATGATTAGATTAAATTGATTAAGTTAGATTAGCATTAATTAAGGTGTCATAAATTAATATATGATAGCATTAATGAGTTAGGTGAAGAATTTATGAAGTTAAATATGTTAGTTGGACTTAGGTGAGTTAGGTGTAATTAATGTATTAATTGGGCTTTGGGTCCAAATGAAGTAAGAAAGAAGAGAGGAATTTAATACAATGGGCTTGAAGGAAAAGAGTTAGTGGGCTTGAGTAAGTAAGGAGGAGAAATGAAAAAGAAGAAGAAGAAAGAAGAAAGAAGAAGGAAGTAAGTTGGGCTTAGGCTTATTGGGCTTAAGTAATTTAGAAAGGAGTATATAAGGAAGGAGATAAGTGATTTTGTAGGAAAAGAAGATAGAAAGCGAAATTTGGAGGAGAGGAAAGAAGAGTGTCGTGAAAGGAGGGAGGAAAAGGAGAAAGAAGAGGCTTGTTAGGGTTTGGCATTTCCATGAAAGTGAGTGAGTTTTGAAGAAAGTCCAAGAAGAAAAGTGTGGAGGAGAGTCTAAGCTTCACTTTGAACCAAGAAACCACTTGGTTGGTTAAGGATTTAAGGTAAGTTCTTGGTTTAAGGTTAAGTTTTTGTTTGGGTTTTTGGTTAGAAAGATGAAGAATAAGATGGGTCTAGTGGCTCTCTTATGAATTTCATGATTTAGATTTTTAGGTATTTCAATTTCTAAACCCTATGTTGATATGGGGTTATTTTCTTGTTATGCTTGAAGGAGGACAAGAAAGAGGAGAAGAACAAGGAGAGGAACTTCCTTAGGCAAGTTTAAGCAAGGATAAAAGGTGGGTTTCATATTTATCTTTATGTATATAAGCTACAAATGTAAATAAATGCATGACATTAATGAGCTTTGATCACTTGGTTGTTGTATTAAATGTGTGTGATGGAATGATGAATGTGAGTGTATTAAATGTAACATCCCGTTACTGTCATTAAGGGTATTATGGTAATATTGGGACAGACTGATAGGATTTCACTGCATGCATTGAGCATATTCTTGGCCTCTAATCATAGAGGCTGGTTTCTTGCATATGCATATATTCATTGGTATATGCATTCATGATTTCTGGTATTTAATTGTGAATTGGAACCGATGAATTGGTGGTTCGTGAACCGATCGAATTAATGGTATCGGGGTGATAGAATCGTGATTAAATGAGGAATTAGGAGTTAATGTGTTCAAGTGACTGATTTAGAATAGTTTACGTGGTGGTAATTTATAGTGGCTTATAGGAGATTTTCGGGAAATTCGGGAGAAAATACCCGGATCGGAAATATTTGGGTGACTGACTGATTGACCGTATATTACTGAGAGAATTGTCTAATGGTAATGGAAAAATCAGAATTTTACTGATAGGAAATTATGATGTTGAGCCGTTGAAATTTAGAGACTGAAAATTTGGGACTGATTTGGAGACTACGTATCTATATATATATATATATAGCTAAGTGGATGGTGGAGAATGACCGAAGGCAAAATCGTTTTCGCTCTCTTCTTCTCCACGGTGATCTTCGATCCTTCTTTATTGGTGAGAATCGTCGTTTCTTCTTGCAGTTTCCTCCCATTGTGTTAAACTAACTGATTTATAGTGATTGATGAAGGTTGAGAGGTTTTGAGGATTGATCGTTGAGATCGGAAGATTTTAGGGTTTACGGATTCGATTCTTGATCGGTAAGTCTCTATGGTTTAATGTTGTTATTCTTGGTTGATTGAGCATTTATGGCATCTATTATGGTTGATATGGGTAGATGGGAGTGTTTAGTGATGGTTTAAGGGTATTAATGGCGAAATCAATCGGAGAAGACGATCGAACCGTCGTGACGTCGCGACGAGCGAAGCCGATTGCATCGTCATGACGAGTAATGGAATTAACTAAGTTTATTAGTCGCGACGAGCCGGGTGGACGTCGCGGCGGTAAGAGATTGATGCGTCGCGACGAGTGGTTTCCACGTCGCGACGAGCGTAACTTTGTCTTGCGACGAACGGCGGCTTCCACGTCGCGACGAGTAAGCTTTTCACGTCGCGACGAAGGGGCGTAGGTCGCGACATATGGGACAATTTCTGATTGGAATGATTTAGTTGATTGGACAATAACTTATGGTGTAGACCTCCGATTGAGGTGATTCCTGTTTCACTATGAACTAGGGAAAGAGGTTTACCATTGAGAAAATATTGAGAGTTGGAATTTAATTGAAATGGTACTGATTCTTGAGATTAAGGTTAATTATGAGTTATAGTGTGATCTAAGTACTGAATTGAGACAATTGGAGTTCTAATTGAGATTTTCACTGGATGATTTGACCGATGGATATGAAATTGTTATAGGGAATATGAATTGAGAAAATTGAACTGAATTGAGGATTGAACCAAAGCAGTGTTGATCCAATTGAGTGAAGAGTTGAAATTGAGCATAGGATATCGAATTTGGGTATTAGCACCGGAAATCGTGAACATGCATGGTACATAATTCTGTAGAGACATATGCATTATTGTACTGTTTAATTGAGCTTTTAGTAATGGGACTGTGTTTAATTGTTATAGAGGCGCCGTTGGATCGTCGTTCCACGGACATTGCTAGGACTTCCAGGCAATAGCTCAGAAGTTACAGGTGAGTAACCCAGATGGTTTCTCAAATTCTCGATTGTCTAAATGTTCACTGTGAATTACATGACTACTGAATTATATGCGATTGAATTGCACTGTATAACCACTGAAATGTATAAAAGTGAGTTGTATTGTTACTGAAGTGAATATGACTGAATTGCATGCTCCTTGTATGGGATTGAACAATGTGGAATCTTGTGTATGACTACATGAATCTTGAAAAATGTGCAATTGAATTCTATCGTTCTTGTATTGTATCGGATTCTTGGTGACCCGAGTCTTCGCTACTTTGGGCTTTATAGCCATATACTGCATATTGCTGAATCACTGAATAACTGAATTACTGAATACTGCATTGCACGCATCAATGCATGATCAGATAAAGGACGTGACCCAAGTCGATAATATCCCTGAAAAGAGCCAAGAGCTCTATTCTTTGTCTTGACCGGCCCAGCCGAGGGAGAAATCCCTAACGCGTCCCGATCGATCATTCTTTGTCTTGGCCGGGCCTCGAGTCCGAGGGGATTTATCCCTAAGCACTGTACTGACCGGGCCTAGCTCGAGGGGAGAAATCACGATCGTCCCACTGATCATTGACTGAGCACTTGGGCACAACACTGAATAATTGGGAAAGAGTCGCATATGCATTGCATACTATATTGAATGTCTGAAATGATTGTCTACTGCAAATTATTGTGAATGAATGACTGAATTGTGGCAATGACCGATTGCGTGTTGACATGATTTACTGTAAACTGCTGCATAATACTGCGAACCGTGATGTGACACTGTAAATTGCTATGTATGATTACCATAGACTGTTAATAGACTACTGTGAACTGTGAGGCCATACTGTAATCTACGGTATGGTACTGTAATTGGTTATCACTGTGAATTATATATAATACTGTAACTGTTTATCACTGTAAACTGTTATATCGTGCTGTATAATATTATACGATACTGTTAATTGACTACTACTGTACTGTGCTATACGCGATACGCGTAATGCATGATTTGAGTGAACCATCGATGATGGTTTCTCATTGAGTTCGCAAACTCACCCAACATTGCAACTATTTTTCAGGGATCGAAGAGTACCCCGTCAGACGAACGGGAGTATGTCTGCTGCATTGGAGTCGGAGACTAGGGTCGGGATCAGTTCGCGTCTGCATAAGTGTCTTTCCGAGTTGTGTGTGTAAATGAATAATTCCGCGTTTTCTTAAATTGAATTTGTTATTGTATAGGGCCCCAGAGTGATAATTGTATAAGCGATATGTGATTCTGAAATTGTGTTTTGAGTGAATGTATTCGTTTTAAAGGAGACCCATTTGTTTATTGAATTGTGCATTTCGATTGATTCTAAAGTGTTTTATAAATTGTGTATTGAGTTATGTCTGCGATTGGTTCGTTTGTAGCCTACCATTCTTGTGTGACGTGGACTCGGATATCACCCACGATATCGGGTTCGGGTCCTGCGGGGTTGGGATGCTACATTAAATGCTTGATGATGATTGAAACTGTCATGAAGAAACTTGTTGAATGAATATAATGAAAGGCATGAACGATGTATGAAAAGATGATTTCAAAGAAACAATGAATTGGATAAGAACTTGAAATTGTCATGAAGAAACTTGTTGAATGAATATAATGAAAGGCATGAACGATGTATGAAAAGATGATTTCAAAGAAACAATGAATTGGATAAGAACAATCCAATTTCCTTGTATGATTCATGATTGCTATGTTATGTGGGTAAGGTATTGTCTAGAAGCATCACGTGCGTTGACCATGAAGCCTTCGCCCTTGCCTGATTGTGGCATAGGATGATCCAACATTTTGGACTCCTAAAGATTTGCCCATATAGACTCATGAAATGAGACTATATGGTTGCCAAGAATAAGGACTTACCGAGCCATTTGATGTGATTACATGAAAATGCAAGAATGATGAATGTTTGAATTGTGAGAAATTATGTTTGAGTATTGATGAACATTGCATGATATATTATTATGATTGTATTGAAAGATTGCTAAAAGTATGAATAACTAATAGGACTACTTGATATATAAATATAAATGTGTTACCCACGGTGCGACAGCTCACCCCTAAAAATTTTCGAGAAATGGCGGGATCCAGGAGTAAGCTTAAAGGCATTTACTCCAAGTTTTCTTTTGATTTTGTTTTGAAATGATTTTTGTAAAATAATGCTTTAGTTGCATTTTGAGAAGATATTGTATTTTGAAACTTCATTGTAATTGGGCTTGAAATGCCCACTAAAGCATTGTATGAATATGACATGATTTGATGAAGATGGAATAAATGAATTATGAAAGCAAAATGTTAGGTTTAATGTATTTTGAGAAATCCATGTATGTTTAAGACAATTGAATCATTGTTATAGTTTGGATATGATAGATGATTAAGAGTGTGGTTGTTGCTTCGAATGGTGTTTGAAGATACCTTAGGGTTTAATCATGTTATATGAGGTTGTATGATGAGTTTTATGTAGGTGGAAGTCTTAGAATTGAAAATTGGATAGTTGCATTTTAAGGGGGAATGTGTTGTCAAATTTTCCTAAAATTTGACAGTACTTCGCCTCAATATTAGACCCTCTTCGGGTATGAATTAGATCAATGAGTCTTCATGAAGATTGTAGTAGGAGTTTAGAGTTTTCCAAGGGTATATCGTTTGCTAAATTTGGAGTTGGTCAAAAGATATGATCCTTACTAAGCGAAGATAGAAATCGAGAAGATAGAAAAGCAGAAGGAAGGAAAGCAGAAGATAGAAATCAGAAGATAGAAAAGCAGAAGGAAGGAAAGAAGAAGATAGAAATCAGAAGATAGAAAAGCAGAAGGAAGGAAAGCAGAAGATAGAAATCAGAAGATAGAAAAGCAGAAGGAAGGAAGCGGAAGAGGAAATCAGAAGATAGAAAAGCAGAAGGAAGGAAAGCAGAAGATAGAAATCAGAAGATAGAAAAGCAGAAGGAAGGAAAGCAGAAGATAGAAATCAGAAGATAGAAAAGCAGAAGGAAGGAAATCAGAAGATAGAAATCAGAAGGAAGGAAATCAGAAGATAGAAAAGCAGAAGGAAGGAAAGCAGAAGATAGAAATCAGACGATAGAAAACCAGATGATAGAAATCAGACGATAGAAAACCAGATGATAGAAATCAGACGATGAAAAAAATAGGACGCTGCAGAATGTAGGAGATAGAATCAGCCTTTGTAGTATTCATAAGAGTTGTAGATCTAGATGTCTAATTTCATATGGTGAAAGAACAAAAACATTTGGAGCTATAGATTAAAAGTTATAGCAATCGCGCCAAAAGAGTTTCGATTCGATTTCGGAAGTGAGCATGGTCTGTTGTTTTGGGCATATTTCCCTCATACGACCTCCAAATGAGGTGACGCTTGAACCATTGGATTTATAAGACACATATATTTCACTCTATAAAATCCGGTATCAATTGGAGTTAAATTGAGAAAGTTTGTTCTAAAACAAGTGAAAGATCAGTTAAGAGGGCATGTTTCGGGTATGAACTCTCTTAGATTTTTTTGGAGTGTATCTTGAGTATATGACTTCGATTAAGGTGATTCTTGTTTCAGGGAGAACTTGAGACATAAAGCTACAAATTATATGAATAAGTCAAACCATGATTTTAGTGGATACATGGTGTGTGCTTGCCACGAAGGTAGAGTTACAATTAAGAATCCTGCAAGATTATAAGCGCAAGGTTTCAGGACAACGAAAGTTGGGCTCAAAGCAGGTTCCGGCGTCTATGGTACTATAGTAAGAGTAAGAGTGTCAAGTTTAAGGTCTCAACAAGGCAAGTGTCTCAGGGATGGGCTCACTTGGGCTCACATCCCGGACATCGAGCTCCGGGATCGAGGTCTCACATCTGTGGTATCGAGCGAAACCGGGTTTAGGGTTTCTAGGAACCTTAGTGGGATGTCTAAGGTCAAGTCAGCATGCATTTTCCTACATGAATTATGTGAAGTATGTGCACTTGTTTTAAATGCATAACATGCAACATTGTTTTCAAATGAGTGAATTGAATTTGTTTTATGTGAACTAAAGATTTTCCGATTTTTTTAAATTGAAGGAGTAATGCCGCCTCGAAAGAGAACTCGAGGAGCTCAATCTCGCCCACTCTCGGTAGCGAAATGCGTGTAGGAAAATCCCAAAGGTACATCACATGTACCAGCAGCGGAAAACAAAATTTTGTTCCGGGACCTTCCGAAACCCAGGATCCAGTGTCGGTATGAAGACTCAAACTGAATAGCCAATAGAGACTATCTCTAAAGGTATCCACGCAGAGATCGAGAAAACCTAACCGAGTCAAACCCTTTGACCGGGAATAGCTAGAACAGATTAAAGCACTGCTAGAGCCTACCTCATCTGGAGAGCTTGAAATCCACGTTGGATCATGAGCTTGGAGAAGAGAACTAACGATGATGCTTGTGAGAGAAGAATGAAAAACTAATTTTTCCAAAGACTTAACTCTTTAAACCTTTTTTCTTCTCTTTTCTGGAGCTCCACCATCGACAGCCCCCTTCACCGGCTTCTTATGTCTAGCTTTTAACAATTAAAGAAGACTTAATGCTTGGAGAGAAGGCCACACACGTGAATGGTTCTTAACCATTCATTATTTAATAAATAAACTAAGCTTTTGAAAAGTCAAAAGCTATCATCTCTTCTCCCAAATTCCAACGTGCAAGGTGGCTTTAATTTATATAATTAATTATTTATTTAATTAATTAATTAATGATATAAATAATTGCTAAGGTCGATTCAAGCTGGAATTCGGTCCTACGGCCTCTAGGGCCCCGATCTTTCAAAGCGACTCGAAACCTTTCTTAGCAATATTGATGTCGCGATCTCATCGGGACATATCCCAATCCATTGGGATCCATTTAATCTAATGCTCTCCATAATTGGAACTCTGTCCAATTACTATTTCTGATTCTCTGAATCACTCTTATCGTGTGACCCTTTAGGTTCCGGTTATGTTGGCCCTTAGATTAACAATTAATCGAGCAAGTCATGGCGGTATCTAGAACACATCATGACCCCAATTGGCGGAAAGTAATCGGTTTGATGTATTCATCACGAACCGGATCACGAACCCTTCCATAGACAATTCTTGTGCAATTAGTCCTTTCACCATCCTATACCCCACTTGGTTATGAGTATGGTCAAAGTGTCAACTCTTACTAGACCAAGTCCAGCCCAGTGATAACAGTTCTCGTCTAGGACTCATTACTCTATATGTCCATGAAGACACTCTTCATGACATATTCACTGGCCGAGATTTACGAGTAATGATCTGATAAGAGGCCGTGGGTATCTCTTACGCTAATCGAAGTGGTGAATCCTATATTGGCTACTCAATTACCTTGAATACCTCAAGTCGTACCCAAGCACCACCACATGAGTTACCTCGGAAGGCAACAAGGAATGGAGTCAAAGCAGGATCGGTATTCAAGATAGCCTCGAGTACCTCAAGTCTAAGGATACTTGCACCATTGCTATGATGAGATTATCAACGACACTTAGATAAGATATCCATGTGATGATCTCATGGCGGTCATCAATGAACTTACTACCGCTTAGTAAGCATCCACGTATCAATTCTAAATATCTCATATTTACGGTTTCGAGATCCTTTGCTTGATCCAATCAGGAATATGACATGTGCTAGTCTATCCGGATTAATGATGTCGATCTCATTAATCCTATGACTAGGAGAATTTGAATCTTGACATAATTGCACATGATAGGAATCTCGGGGTATGATCACATCATAATTTCCTTCATGCTATGTCATATATCATGGACTTCATTAATCGATTAAAGATCCAATCAATTCATAAACAATGTTCATGAACATCAAATTAATGAATTATGCCTTTTCTTTATTTATTCATTCGATGCGCATATGGTGTGAATAAAAGCAGCTAAAGGGATTGCCTTTAGGGCACAAATAAACAAAGATCCTTGAATAAGTCGACTTATCCAATGTACAAGTCGACTTATCGGATCTAGAAACAAGCATAAGTCGACTTACACATGGTACAAGTCGACTTACCACTCTAAATCTCCCACTTGACCTAAAGCCAATCGCCTTGGTATCTAATACCATAAGCGCGTCCATGAGAATCACAATTCTCCTGTGACAATGGCTTTGTCAATGGATCAGCAACACTTTGCTCTGTGGGAATTCTCTCTATCAGGATATCATCTCGACTAATGATCTCCCGAATCGGCGGAGTACATGTTCGGATCGTCGATGAGACCTTGGTTCCTTTACACAAGACTAGCCCCATTGTATCCACAATACAATCAATGGGCCCATCACGACTAGGGACTAGATCAAGTTCGATAATGAACTTCTTGATCCAAACTGCTTCCTTTGCGCATCTCATGCGGCAGGTACTCTGCCTCGGTTGTTGAATCAGCAGTCCTCTCTTGTTTGGAACTCTTTCCAACTGACCGCCACGCTATTCAGTGTGAATGTATATAACCTGATCATGATTCAGAATCATCCTTATCAGTTAGATATTGGCATCGAATGCCGCTCACGTGGAGATTTCCATCTCAAACATCAAGAAAACATCCTTAGTGCTTCACAAGTACTTGAGGATATTCTTGATGACCATGATGACCCTCACTAGAACCGATTGGTATCGCTCGTAACACTTAGAGCATACGATACATCGGGCTTCGTACATAGCATTGTTTCATGCTAAACCTCTTTAGCATCTCAACTATATCGATGCTTGTGAAAGACCAAGCAACCTTTGATCTATCTCTATAAATCTATATCCCGAGGATATAAGTTGCTTTACCAAGGTCTTTCAAGACAAATTGTTTGGACAACCAAATTTTAGCGATTAAAGATAGAGACATCGTTTCCGAGTAACAGTATATCATCTACATACAACACAAGGAATACGATTGCAATCCCACTAACCTTCTTATACACACAATAATCATCCGGATTTTATGAGAAACCAAACTCTTTGATTAACTCGTCAAAACGGACATTTCAACTCCTGGATGCTTGCGTCAATCCATACATGGATTTCTAAAGCTTGCATACCATTTCGCCATCATAGGAGGTGAAGCCCTCTGGTTGTGTCATATACACATTCTCGGGTAGATTTCCTCTCAGGAAAGCTGTCTTCACATCCATTTGCCATATCTTATAATCATAATGAGTGGATATGGCTACGAGTATCCTAATGGATTTAAGCATTGCTACTAGGCTGAAGGTCTCGTCGTAGTCAATTCCTTGTCTTTGACGAAATCCTTTGGCCATTAGTCTCGCTTCATAGGTAATCAGATTACCATCCATGTTGGTTTTCTTCTAAAACCTCTTTGCACCCTGTGGGTTTTATCCCTTTAGGTGCAACAACCAAAGTCCATACTTAGTTTACATACATGGAATCCATTTCAGACTTCATGGCACGGAGCCATTTGTCAGACTCTAAACTTTTCAGAACCTTTTCATAGGTAGTAGGCTCATCATCTCGTATGAGCAATACGTCATTCTATTCCCTAACGAGAAATCGATATCTCTCGAGAACAAAGCGTATCCTACATGACCTACGAACTTCGTGTGTAACAGAAGGTTGAACTGTTATCTCATCTGTATGAGTTCTGATTGCGAGTTGAGCGATTGATCTGCGTTTGTTCGAGCATCTTGAACTCTCTAAGTTCAACTTTGCTCCAATTGTCTTCTTGTAAAGAACTCTTTCTTTAAGAAAACAGCATGCTTTGAAACAAACAACTTTTGTTCCTAAGCAAGGTAGAATTAATATTCCACGAACAAACACTTGTCAGCTTTTACATTAAATGTATCTGACTGTGTTTGCTACACTTAAGCAGGACAACCCCAAACTTTCAGATGAGAAAGATAGAGCTTTCTGTTAGTCCATATCTCCATATGGAGTAACATCAACTGTCTTTGATGGAACTCTGTTTAGCAAGTAAACAGTTGTCTCAAGCGCATACTCCCAAAAATTGTGCAAAACCTATCATCAATCGCACCATGTCTAACAAGGTTCGATTTCTCCTTTCAGCCACACCATTGTGCTGCGGCGGTGAAAGGTGGAGTGACCTGAGATAAAAGCCCATTATCGTGAGATAATCCAAAACTGTTGGTCTAAGTATTTTCCACCACGATCAGATCGTAATGTCTTCATACTTTTACCAAGTTAGTTTTCTACTTCATTTCTAAATTATTTGAACTATTCAAATGCTTGATTTGTATCACATCGAATCTGAGATACCTATATCGTGAATAATCACCGATAAAAGTATCTCAAGTAAAACAACCACTTCGGCATGGATGGACATCGGACCACATACATCCGAATGTATTAGGTCTAATATTCCATTCACTCGTTCACCCTTTCCTTTAAAGGATAACTTAGTCATCTTACCTAATAAACAAGATTCGCATGTGTCATATGATTCATAATCAAATGACCCTAAACATCCACTCTTATGGAGCTTAGCGATGCGTGTCTCATTTATATGGCCAAGCCGACAATGCCATAAGTAAGTTGATTTTAAATTATCTCGATTATGTCTTTCGCGTCATTGACATTCATAACTGGATATGACATATCTAATATGTCAATTCTATTGCATAATGTACCAGTACCATAGAGCATTCCATTCGAACTAATAGAACAACCATTGCTTCTAAAAGTCAAATGGAAATCAGCTCTAATTAAACATAAAATATCTGATATGTTCTTTGTTTAAAGCGGGTACAAAATAACAATCATCCAATTTGAATATAAGCCCACTAGGAGTAACAAGACATAAGTGTCTCGGCTAATGTAGCAACTCTTCTTGCATTACCTACTGAAGGTCTAGTTCTCCTTGAATGAGCTTTCTCATCACGAGGCCCGCATATCATTTCATATGTGTGAGCTACAACCGTATCAAAGACCGATATGTTTTGATCGGGAATAGTATTAACCTCAATGACAAACATAATTGAAGGAGTAGAGGCATCGATGCCTTTTCCGCTTGGGGACTCGAATAGATTTTACAGTTTAGCCTCTGGTGGCTAGACTTGCCCTGATGAAAGCAAAATCCTTTGGGGCGAGAATCTTTGGTTTTTCCTTGATGGCACTTCCTTGGTTTCTTGGCCCTTTTCTTCTTTGAACTAGAAGAAGAAGCATCCACCATTAGCACTTGCTATCTCTCTTGATAGCACCTCATTGTCATCATGGCAGATTGATCATTCGAGAATTGTTGTGGATATTTGGTTTATCAGATAGTTTATCACAAACCGTGAATAACCATCGAGACAATCGACCAGAATTAAGTCTCTACTTAACTCATAATCCATTACAAATCCTAAGGCGGCCAATCTCTCAATATAGCCATTCATCTTGAGGCATCTTGCATGCAGATATCCCAGAGCCATCTTTAATGATGAAGAGAAGCCTTGAGGTCTCGAACCTTTCGCACCGAGCTTGCTCGACAAACAGCTCCCTAAGATGAAATACTATAGAGTGAGCATCCATGGACTCGTCTTCTTCTGCTGCGGCTCTGGTGACATCAAGACAAGCATAATGCAAGTATCCATATCTTTGTCCTTTAGATGCTTACGATATGCTTTACGATCCTTATCGAAGCGTCGACGGCGGTGCATTTGGAAGTGGAACATCTAGGGCGTATCCGGTTCCTCGGATCCGAGAACAATTCTCGAGTCCTCGACCAATCAAGAAAATCGGTCGAGAAAGGAGAGCATAAATTCACCTTTGAAAGACTTCTTGATCAACCTAGCGCGATAGAGAGAAGGAATGATAGAATTAATATACTGCGTGATCATAAGGACTTGCATGACATGAATATGGCTCCACTAGTTTCTAGAATCCATAACCCTCTTTTGAATCCGGAGAAACAAAGTGACATAATGTCTAGTGGGTCGATATCGACATTGCTAAGAGTGACCTTGGGTTTGCCAACAAGCCTGACTTAGGTCAATCGGTAGGTATCGGTCATACCAATTGCATCATCGATAACCGACTTTGAGAATGACCTTGGGTTTGCCCAACAAGCCACCTTAAGTCTCGGAGGTATCGGATATACCAATTACATCTTAGACCTGACTATCGATCGTCTTATCAACTTGTTGATGTGTGCACTTCATTGGGTTATCAACTCTTTGATGCGCGTACATCCGATGTATGCTACCCAATTCGCCTCTGTCCACGTTGACCTTGAGTTTACTCAACAAACCAACGCTTAGTGAAAACCGACCCATTAATCCGAAAATCTTATTTTCATGGTTCGAACATATTAGTATAGAAGCGAGCTTGGGTTTACCCAACAACCCATCCTATAAGAACTCGGTTCTTACCATATTAATGGAAGGCGTTAGTTTTCATATCTGAGGAGGATTTCAAAACTCTAGACTCGAGTTGAAGGATTATAGTCACCGGGACTATATGGAATGATTTAGGTGTCATCGATCACATTGAATCAATCCTTATAATCATCCATCATCCAACTTTGAGCATGCCACAAGTCGACTTACAGCGAATGCAAGTCGCCTCATGCCTCACCTTATAGACAAATCGCCTTGTATCATAATACAAAGTCGCCTTATTTTCTGCCCTCGCACAAGTCGACTTATCGATATAAGTAGCCTTATGCTCTACCAGCACAAGTCGCCTTGTACCTTTAAAGTAAGCCTTATGTCGAAGATTTGAACAAAGTAGCCTTATACTCCAAATAAGTCGACTTGTCCAGCGAATATGCCATAATCTCTAATCGGCTAATTCCTCAATCCATGCAATTCCAATTCACAACACCATCATACCTAAGGTAATATCTGATAAATTTGATGTATCAATGAACAATTCATTGAACCATGAAAGCCTTAAATAGTCAAACTATATGAAAAGCTTGAAATGAGTCAAAACTCATTAATTTCAAACAATTTAGGAACACCCAAATTATCATCCTAAGCATCTCTAGCTAGCACATACATTATCAAATTTACTTCAGCACATGCCATAAAAATATGACGGTCAAAACAAACAAGATAATGCGATATACTAACGAGGCGCTAATGTGATCACTTAGGCATCCGAAAATTCTTGGAAATGCAACTTCAAGCAATTCAGTTTGGAAATCATAATACATCAAGATAACACATTTTTAATCACATTAAAAATGGTGCAAGGCATTGGAACTGAAAAAGCACACTCAATCAAGCCAAGCAAAACAATCCCAACAATTTTCACAAAACTGTCCAGTTCTGTACATTGCTCAAAATGATCAATGAAACAATTTCAATAAATTCTGAGAAAATTACATAGGTTGCTACATGTTCATAACATGCTACATGAATGTTTTTAGGATTTTAAGCCATCAAAAACTCAGTCAAAATAAATAACAAAACCGATTCAAAATCTGTGTTCATCAGCACAGCAATTCCCAACAGCATAGAATAAATTCGTGAATAAATATCCAATCACCTTGAAATCCAATTTCCATGCTCACAGACATTCAACAACATCTTAGAGACATGTAGGTGAAGGAAAATCTTAAAAACCATTTTTCTAGAATTTATTCTCGATTTTATACTCATGCCTGTTCCAGAATCGTTTCACAAAACAGCATCTGTAACCTTAGGGAATTAATTAGCAAAACTATATCAAATCAAATCAATAAATTCTGAAAATTCATAGACATATTCTCTAACATGTTATTAACAATCCTGCGCAGAAAAATTTCGAAAAATATATCACAATATAAATTCGAAAATCAGACAGTATGCATGCATCAACATCAACAGCAATTAGGGTTTCTGATCTAGCTTCGGTTTTAGCTTCATACACGACACCAGACGCTCTGATACCACTGTAGGAAAATCCCGGGAGGTACATCACATGTACCAGCAGCGGAAAACAAAAATTTTTGTTCCCGAGACCTTCCCGAAACCCAGGATCCAGGTGTCGGTATGAAGACTCAAACCTGAATAGCCAATAGAGACTATCTCTAAAGGTATCCACGCAGAGATCAGAAAACCTAACCGAGTCAAACCCCTTTGACCCGGGAATAGCTAGAACAGATTAAAGCCTGCTAGAGCCTACCTCTGTCCTGGAGAGCTTGAGATCCACGTTGGATCATGAGCTTGGAGAAGAGAACTAACGATGATGCTTGTGAGAGAAGAATGAAAAACTAATTTTTCCAAAGACTTAACTCTTTAAACCTTTTTTCTTCTCTTTTCTGGAGCTCCACCGTCGACAGCCCCTTCACCGGGCTTCTTATGTCTAGCTTTTAACAATTAAAGAAGACTTAATGCTTGGAGAGAAGGCCACACACGTGAATGGTTCTTAACCATTCATTATTTAATAAATAAACTAAGCTTTTGAAAAGTCAAAAGCTATCATCTCTTCTCCCAAATTCCAACGTGCAAGGTGGCTTTAATTTATATAATTAATTAATTAATTATTTAATTAATTAATGATATAAATAATTGCTAAGGTCTAGTCCAACTGGGGTCGATCCTACCGAAGCTCTCTCGGCCCCGGTCTTTGAAACGACTCAGGAAACCTTTCTTAGCAATATTGATGTCGCGATCTCATGGGACATATCACAATCCATTGGGATCCATTTAATCCTAATGCTCTCCATAATTGGAACTCTGTCCAATTACTATTTCTGATTCTCTGAATCACTCTTATCGTGTGACCCTTTAGGTTCCGGTTATGTTGGCCACTTAGATTAACAATTAATCGAGCAAGTCATGGCGGTATCTAGCAACACATCATGACCCCAATTGACGGAAAGTAATCGGTTTGATGTATTCATCACGAACGGATCACGAACCCTTCCATGAGACAATTCTTGTGCAATTAGTCCTTTCACCATCCTATACCCCACTTGGTTATGAGTATGGTCAAAGTGTCAACTCTTACTAGACCAAGTCCAGCCCAGTGATAACAGGTTCTCGTCCTAGGACTCATTACTCTATATGTCCATGAAGACACTCTTCATGACATATTCACTCAGCTAGAGATTTTGAGTAATGATCGACGAGAGGCTATGGGTATCTCTTACGCTAATCCGTGGTGAATCCTATATTGGCTACTCAATTACCTTGAATACCTCAAGTTGTACCCAAGCACCACCTATGAGTTACCTCGGAAGGCAACAAGGAATGGAGTCAAAGCAGGATCGGTATCCAAGATAGCACTGGAGTACCTCAAGTCTAAGGATACTTGCATCATTCTATGATGAGATTATCAGCGACATAGATAAGATATCCATGTGATGATCTCATGACAGGTCATCGATGAACTTACTACCGCTAGTAAGCATCCACATGTCAATTCTAAATATCTCATATTTACGGTTTCTAAGATCCTTTGCTTGATCCAATCGAGGAATATGACATGTGCTAGTCTATCCGGATTAATGATGTCGATCTCATTAATCCTATGACTAAGGAGAATTTGAATCTTGACATAATTGCACATGATAGGAATCTCGAAGTATGATCACATCATAATTTCCTTCATGCTATGTCATATATCATGGACTTCATTAATCGATTAAAGATCCAATCAATTCATAAACAATGTTCATGAACATCAAATTAATGAATTATGCCTTTTCTTTATTTATTCATTCGATGCGCACATTTGTGAATAAAAGCAGCTATTAAGGGATTGCCTTTAGGGCACAAATAAATAATACCGTCCTTGAATAAGTCGACTTATCGATGCAGAGCAAGCATAAGTCGACTTACATGGTGCAAGTCGACTTACCACTTCTGATGCGGATGAGTCGTATGTTCCGCAGGATCGGGGACCATTCTGTTTTCGATTCCGATGCACCAAGTGTGCAACATGAGCGCCTCCACCTCCTCCTCCTCAAGTGAACCTATGGATCCCAGTTCTTTCGGGCATTTACCGAGCTTTCACTTATGCCATGGGCCAAGGAAGGCAGACTCAAGTACCAGCCCAGAGAGAAGAGCGGGCGTATGATAAGCTCAAAGTATGGGCGATTGACTTCAATGGGACCACTAATCCAGGAAGTGAAGCATGGTGAAGAGGACCGAGAGGTCTAAATCGGATGAAGTGCAATGATGATGAGAAGCTCGATTATGCGATCGACTACTGCGAGGGATGCATTACACCGGTGGGAGTCGGTGCCCATGATCGGGAAGTACCTCCGATCTTGACATGGAGGAATTCTAGAGGCCTTTCGGAGTACTTCTCGATGGTCTACATGCAGGATAAGGCCAGGAATTTTGAATCTCGCTCGGAGGAGTTGAGTGTGGCGATGCGAATTGAAGTTCACTCGGTTATCACGGTATCACCAATATCGTGGCAATGAAGAAGACAAATCTTAGGAAATTTGAGGTGGATTACACCTAGGGATCCGAGAAAAGTGGTGATCCTGACTTAGTGATTACCGGCGGTGGTGGATCTTTGCTCTTCAAGTGAGAAATTTGAGAACATCCGGGCTGAAGTGACTAAGAAGAGGAAGAACAGAAAGCGAGTTCTCGGAAAAGGCATGAGTGCTCCGGCACTGCTAGGAGCATTAGAACTCGATATCTGTGAGTGGTGTGGGTAGCAGTGGCCCCACTAAGAGTAAGCGACCTAGGGCTACTACGGTTGCAAACTTCGGTCTGGCAAGTCCGGGATGGACGGTAGAGAATCCCGTGTGATCAGCGTGGGAGATTTCCTGAGGGAATGTCTGCTGAAGATAGGAGCATGTTTTGGCTGTGGCCAAAGGGGCACCGAATCAAGGATTGTCCCAGGCGGTCGAGGCGGAAGGGTCTCGATCTCGAGCCCCAAGAAGAAGCGAAGCAGATGGCATCTCGGCGAACATGGTGTGGGCGATTCGAGGAAGCTGCAAGGAAGGCATATCCGCGGGGAGACCTAGAGGACAAAATCGAGCACCGGCTCGAGTCTTTGCCATGACCGGGGAAGAAGCTGCGGCGCTCAGGAAGTAGTGGCAGGTATGGCTATGCTATTCGACTCTCCTGTTTATGTGTTGATTGATCTGGCTCCACCCATTCATTTGTATCTGCAGTATGAATATGCATGTTGTGTGTCCGAGGTTATGGATAATTTTCTGGTTGTTAGTACTCCTTTAGGGGTAAGGTGGTGATTAGTATGATCTATAAAATTGTGAGCTCGATGTCGACGGTGCTAGGCGGTAGTAGATCTACTACCTCTAGACCTTCGAGGTTGGATGTCATTTTGGGGATGGATGTCATGGAAGTATAAAGTGAAGCTAGATTGTAGTTTGAAAAAGTAGAGTTTGATATGGGCAATGATCGAAAGTGGTTTCAAGGGGACAGGAAGTCGCCGGTCTTGAGGATCATTTCGGCTATGTTGGTGACAATATGATGAGCCAAGGTGTGAGGCCTTTTGGCGCATGTAGTGGATTGAAGTGAATGTGGGCGATTAGAAGATTATCGAGGTTGTGAGGAGTTTCTGATGTATTCGGAAGAATTACGGGGTTGCACGGCGGTGAGAAATTGAGTTGAAATTGACTTGATTCCGGAACCGCGCCAATCTCCATACCACCTTATAGAATGGCTCCGGTTGAATTGAGAGAACTCGAGGAGCAATTGCGAGGAATTGTTGGAGAAAGCGGTTCATCGGTGAGTTCTTCACCTTGGGAGCTCGGTCTGTTTGTTAAGAAGAAGGATGGAGCGTGGAGGATGTCATAGACTATAGAAGGCTTAACAAGATGGCGATTGAGCAAGTATCCGTTGCCACGGATAGATGATTTATTTGATCATTTCTGAGGGGCAAGAGGTCTTTTGAAGATTGACTTAAGATCGGGATATCATCAACTCCGAATCGTGGAGTCGATGTAAGTAAGACGACTTCGGGACCCGTTACGGGCACTATGAATTTAGGGTCATGCCTTCGGATTGACCAATGCCCGGTGCCTTCGTGGATCGATGAATAGGGTGTTTAATGAATTCTTAGATCGGTTTGTCATTGTGTTCATTGATGACATTACGGTCTATTCTAAGGATGAAGGAGGCATGAACGGCATCTCGAGATTGTATTGCGAGAGATTGAGAGAAGCGGGAGTTGTATGCCAAATTGATGAAGTGTGAGTTTTGGCTGCGTGAAGTAGTTTTCTTGGACATGTGATTTCCAAAGAAAGGATTCATGTTGATCAGGAAAGTAGAAGCGTGGTGAATTGGCAAGAGCCTAAGGCGGTAAAGAGGTAAGAAGCTTCCTAGGCTTGGCGAGGTTATTATAGGAGATTTGTGAAGGATTTTCAATGATAGCGCCCTATGACTAAAGCTATTAAGAAAGAATCAGTGGTTCATATGGGTGAGGAATGTCGGAAGAGCTTTGAGGAGCTCGAAACAGTTGACAAGTGCTCGATATTGGTTTTGCCAATGGAGACCAGGGTATCTGATTGTCTGATGATGCTTGAGGAAGGGTTTAGGATGTGTCTTGATGCGAGAATGACAAAGTGATAGCTTATGCTTCACGGCGATTGAAGCCATATGAGTTGAATTATCCGACTCATGACTTGGAGTTAGCGGTAATTTTGCCCTAAAGATTTGGAACACTACTTGTATGGGGTTGCACGAGGGTCTTCATGGACCACAAAGTCTTAAGTACATTATGAGTCGAAAGAGTTGAACTTAAAGCGAGGCGATGGTTGGAGTTGCTCGAGGACTATGACGATGATGAGTATCATCGAGCAAAGCGAATGTAGTGGCGGATGCTTTGAGGTGAAGTCATCCATAGCTTATGTGCAATCGGTTTACTTGCCTCTGTTGGAGCGGATGGCCAAGTTGAAGATCGATTTAAGCGAGAATGAATCGGATGGTGTTATTACTCAATTGAGTGAGACCTATCCTTAGGGAGAAGGTCGAGGAGTTGCGAGGAGTAGGATCTGAAATTAAGTAAGTTGAGAGATGAAATTCAACATGGTAGCGATCGAAGTGCAAGTAAGGGATGATGGGCTAATGGTAGTGGAAGCAGGTTGTGTATTAGAATGATAAAGCGATTAAGGATGAAATCATGGATGAGGCACTGTCGCCTTATTCCATGCACCCAGCAAAGACTAGAATGTCAGAGATTTGAAGGAACATTTACGGTGGAAAGGCATGAAGAGGGCGTGGCTGAATATGTGAGCGGATGTCTAGTGTGTCGGCGGTCAAGGTGAACACGGGCACCTTCGAGCATGCTAAGGCCATTGTCCATTCTGAATGGAAGTGGCAAAGGATCATGATGGATTTTCGATGGGTTTGCCTAGGACCCGTGAAGCATGATGCCATTTGGGTTATAATTGATCGGTTAACCAAGTCAGCCCATTTTCGGCGATCAAGCAAGCAGATTCATTGCAAGTCTTAGCCAGAAGTATATTGATGAAGTGGTAAGGTTGCATGGAGTTCGGATTCTATAATATCGACGAGGATCCACGATTCACATCGAGATTTTGGGGAAGTCTGCGGAGGCATTAGGAACTAATTTGAATTTGAAGGCGTTTCATCCTCGAGACGGATGGTCGATCGAGAGGACAATCCAGACTCTAGAGGGATGCTTAGAGCATGTGTCATGGACTTGAGAGGAGCATGGGATGATCATTTGCCGTTGGTCGAATTTGCTTACAACAATTCGTACCATTCGAGCATCTGAATGGCTCCTTATGAAGCCCTTTATGGCGAAGATGCGAGGACTCCGATATCTTTGGGATGAGGAAGGTGAGAGGAAGCTAGTGGGACGAGTTGGTCGGATGACGATTGAGAAAGTGGAGGTAATCAAACAGCGACTTAAGGCGCCCGGGGCAGAATGAAAAGCTATCCGATGCTAATGAAAAGAAATGGAATATCGATGGGTGACAAGGTGTTCTCAAGGCGTCTCCATGGAAGGGAGTTATGAGATTGATGAAGGGAAGTTAAGCCCTCAAGTATGTGGGTCCGTATGAAGTATTGGAAGGATTGGGCGTTGGTCTATAGGTTAGCATTATCGTCCGAATTATCGCATGATTAATGATGTGTTCCATGTCTCGATCTTTGAGGAGGTGCAGATCGGATCCTTCTCACATCATTCGGACCTCGAAGTTCAATTTGAATGATGATTTGAGTTATGAAGAAAGACTGTGGCAATTCGGATAGCAAGGATAAGATCCTCGAGAACAAGACAATCAAGCTAGTCGAGGTCTTGTGGAGGAATCATGCGATTGAAGAAGCGACGTGGGAACCTTTGGATGCAATGAAGGAGAAGTATCCACACCTCTTGATGACTCGGTAAGAATTTCGAGGGGCGAAATTTCTTAAGGGGAGAAATGTTAGCCCAAAAAATTTTTAGGATTAATCATGATTAGATTAAATTGATTAAGTTAGATTAGCATTAATTAAGGTGTCATAAATTAATATATGATAGCATTAATGAGTTAGGTGAAGAATTTATGAAGTTAAATATGTTAGTTGGACTTAGGTGAGTTAGGTGTAATTAATGTATTAATTGGGCTTTGGGTCCAAATGAAGTAAGAAAGAAGAGAGGAATTTAATGCAATGGGCTTGAAGGAAAAGAGTTAGTGGGCTTGAGTAAGTAAGGAGGAGAAATGAAAAAGAAGAAGAAGAAAGAAGAAGGAAGTAAGTTGGGCTTAGGCTTATTGGGCTTAAGTGTAAGTGATAAGTCGACTTGTACCATGTGTAAGTCGACTTACACATGTTCGGTACCGATAAGTCGACTTGTTCATTGGATAAGTCGACTTGTTCAAAAAGATCGATCTTGTTTATTTATTGCCCTAAAGGCAATCCCTTTAAGCGCGTTTTATTCAAAGTCGTGTGCAGACTTTATGAATAAATAAAGAAAGGCATTATTCATTAATTTGATATTCATAAACATTGTTTATGAATTGATAGGATCTTTAATCAAATTAATGAAGTCCATGATATATGACATAGCATGAAGGAAATTATGATGTGTTCATACTCACGAGATTCCTATCATGTGCAATTATGTCAAGATATCTAAATTCTCCTAGTCATAGGATTAATGAGACTGGACATCATTAATCCGGATAGAATAGCACATGTCATATTCCTTGATTGGATCGGCGGTGGATCTCGAAGCTGTAAATATGAGATATTTAGAATTGACATGTGGATGCTTCTAGCGGTAGTAAGTTCATTGGATGACTGCCATGAGATCATCACATGGATATCTTATCTAAGTGTCGGTGATAATCTCATCATAGCAATGGTGCAAGTATCCTTAGACTTGAGGTACTCGAGGATATCTTGAATCTTGATCACGTGCTTTGACTCCATTCCTTGTTGCCTTCGGAGGTAACTCATAGGGTGGTGCTTGGAGTGCGACTTGAGGTATTTTAGATAATTGAGTAGCCAATAAATGATTCACCACTTCGGATTAGCGGAAGAGATACCCGTAGCCTCTTGTCGGGATCATTACTAAAAGTGGCGGCATGTATGTCATGAAGAGTGTCTTCATTGACATATAAAGTAATGAGTCGGGGCGAGAATCGATATCACTAGGCTAGACTTAGTCTAGTGAGAGTTGACACTTTGACCATACTCATAACCAAGTGGGGTATAGGATGGTGAAAGGACGAATTGCACCGGTAATTGTCATGGAAGGGTTTGTGATCCGGTTCGTGATGAATTCATCAAACCGATTACTTTCCGGTCGATTGGGGTCATGATGTGTTGCTAGATACCGCTCATGACTTGCTCAGATTAATTGTTAATCTAAGTGGCCAACATAACCGGAGCCTAAAGGGTCACGTATAAGAGTGTTTGAGAGAATCAGTAAAATAGTATTAGACGAGTTCAATTATGGAAACATTAGGATTAAATGGATCCCAATGGGATTGGGATATGTCGATGAGATCGCGACATCGATATTGCTAAGAAAGGTTTAGGATTTGTTTGAGATCGGGGCCGATAGGCAGTAGGACCGACCCAGTTTGCTGGACCTCTTAGTAATTATATATATGTTAATTAATTAAGTAATTAATTAATTAATATATATATATATGGACATGTGCGTGGAATGAAGGGAAGAAGAGATTAGCTTTGACTTTTCAAAGTTCTTTTCTTTAATTCATTAATAAATGAATGGCTTAAAGCCATCCACTTGGCTTCTTCTTATGGAACTCTTTTAAAAGAGTTAAAAGATACATAAAAGGAGGCTTAGAAGGAGGATGAGCAGCGGTTTTGAAAGGGAGAAGTGAGAAGACTTAAAAGGTTAGGTTTTCTAAAGGTTGAAAAGGTTTCAACTCTTCTTCTCCATGGCCATCATCGTTATTTCTCCTTCTCCAAGCACATGGTTCAACGTTTCCTTCAAGCTCTCCAGGACAGAGGTAGGCTCTAGCAGGCTTTAATCTGTTCTAGCTATTCCCGGGTCAAAGGGGTTTGATTCGGTTAGATTTTCTGATCTCTGCGTGGATCACCTTTAGAGATAGTCTCTTTTGGCTATTTAGGTTGATGTCTTCATACCGATACCAGGATCCTGGGATTCGGGAAAGTCCTGGGAACAAAATTTTTGTTTTCCGCTGCCGATACATGTGATGTACCTCCCGGGATTTTCCTACAGTGGTATCAGAGCGTCTGGTATCCCGTATGAAGCTATAACCTAAGCGAGATCAGAAACCCTAATGGAATTTGCTGTTGATGCATGCTATCTGTTCAGATTTCGAATTTCTATTGTGATATGCTTTTTAAAATTTTTCCACCCAGAATTGTTCATAACATGTTAGAGAATATGTCTATGAAATTTGAGAATTTATCGATTTGATTTGATATAGTTTTGCTAATTAATTCCCTAAGGTTACAAATGCTGTTTTGTGAAACGATTCTGCAACAGGCATGAGTATAAAATCGAGAATAAATTCTAGAAAATGTTTTTTCGTATTTTCCTTCACCTACATGTCTCTAAGATGTTGGTGAATGTCTGTGAGCATGGAAATTGGATTTCAAGGTGATTGGATATTTATTCACGAATTTATTCTATGCTGTTGGGAATTGCTGTGCTGATGAACACAGATTTTGAATCGGTTTTGTTATTTAGGTTGACTGAGTTTTTGATGGCCTAAAATCCTGAAAAAATTCATGTAGCATTTTCTGAACATTTAGTAACCTATTTAATTTTCCCATGATTTATTGAAATTGTTTCATTGATCATTTCGAGCAATGTACAGAACTGGACAGTTTTGTGAAAATTGTTGGGACTGTTTTGCTTGGCTTGATTAAGTGTGCTTTTTCAGTTCCAATGCCTTGAAACATTTTAATGTGATTAAAATGTGTTATCTTGATGTAATATGATTGCCAAACTGAATTGCTTGAAGTTGCTTTTCCAAGAATTTTGAATGCGAATTGATCACATTAGCGTCTCGGTAGTATCTTGCATTATCTTGTTTGTTTTGACCGTCATATTTTTATGGCATGTGCTGAAGTAAATTTGATAATGTATGTGCTAGCTAGAGATGCTTAGGTTGATAATTAGGGTGTTCCTAAATTATTTGGAAATTAATGAGTTTTGACTCATTTCAAGCTTTTTATATAGTTTGACTATTTAAGGCATTCATGAATCAATGAAGTGTTCATTGAGGCATCAATTCACAGATATTACCCTAGGTATGATGGTGTTGAGAATTGGAATTGTACTGATTGAGGAATTAGCCGATTAGAGATTTTAGCAAAATTCCCTGAATAAGTCGACTTGTTTTCTGGATAAGTCGACTTGTTTTCTGAATAAGTCGACTTGTTTTCTGGATAAGTTGACTTGTTTTCTGGATAAGTCGACTTGTTTGAAGAATAAGTCGACTTGTTCTAGATCTCAGTATAAGTCGACTTGTAGTACCTTGTAAGTCGACTTGTTCATGGGCAGATGACATAAGTCGACTTGTTCGCTTCACAAGTCGACTTGTGTGTGAAGCGAAGCATAAGTCGACTTGCATTTGATGAAAGTCGACTTGTGGCATGCATAGGTGGGATGATGGATGATTATAAGGATTGATTCAATGTGATTGATGAAACCTAAATCATTCCATATAGTCCTGGTGACTATTATCCTTTGGCTTGGAGAAGAAGTAGATGAGACTCGAAATCCCTCCTCGGTATATGAAAACTAACGCCTTCCATTAATATGGTAAGAACCAGAGTTCTTATAGGGTTGGGTTGTTGGGTAAACCCAAGCTCACTCTATCTGGATATGTTGAACCATAAAAATAAGATTTTCGGATTAATGGGTTGGTTTTCCTTTGGGCGTTAGTTTGTTGAGTAAACTCAAGGTCAACGTGGACAGAGGCGAAATTGGGTAGCATACATCAGATGTATGCACATCAAAGAGTTGATACCCAATGTAAGTGCATACATCAACAAGTTGATAGCACTGATCGATAGTTGTGTCTAAGATGTAATTGGTATATCTGATACCTCCCAAGACTTAAGGTGGCTTGTTGGGTAAACCCAAGGTCATTCTCAAAGTCGGTTATCGATGATGCAATTGGTATGACCGATACCTACCGATTGACCTAAGTTGTGGCTTATTGGGTAAACCCAAGGTCACTCTTAGAAATGTCAGATATCGACCCACTAGGACATTATGTCACTTTGTTTCTCTGGATTCGTAAAGAGGGTTATGGATTCTAGGAAACTAGTGGGAGCCATATGCATATCATGCAAGTCCTTATGATCATGCAGGCATTTCTATTCTATCATTCCTTCTCTCTATTGCGCTAGGGTGATTGAAGAAGTCTTTCAATGTGAATTTTCGCTCTCTATTCTGGACCGAATTTTCTTGATTGGCTAAGGAATCTGAGAATTGTTCTTAGATCCGAGGCGGGATCGTCTAGATGTTCCACTTCCGATTGCACTCTTTGTCGATGCTTCGATAAGGATCGAGAAAGCATATTGTAAGCATCTAAGGGCGGTGATATGGATACTTGCTTTATGCTTGCCTCGTAGTCACTAGAGCTGCGAGGCAAAGACGAGTCCATGGATGCTCACTCTATAGTATTTCATCTTAGGGAGCTGTTTGATGAGTAAGCTCGATGCGAAAGGTTCGAGACCTCGAGGCTTCTCTTCACCATTAAAGATGGCTCAGGGATATCTGCATGCGGTATGCCACGAAGATGAATGGCTATATTGAGAGATTGGCCGTCTTAGGATTTGTAATGGATTATGAGTTAAGTAGAGACTTAATTCTAGTTGGATTGTCTGATGGTTATTCACAGTTTGTGATAAACTATCGGATAAACCAAATATCCACAACAATACCGAAGGTGATCAATCTGCCAAGAGCATTGAAAGCGAGCTATCGAAGGATAGCAAGCAAGTGCTAATGGTCGATGCTTCTTCTTCTAGTTCAAAGAAGAAAAAGGCCAAGAAACCAAAGGGAAGTGCCATCAAGGAAAAACCAAAGAAACTACCCCAAAAGGATTTTGCTTTCATTATGGCAAGTCTAGCCACTAGAGGCGAAACTGTAAAATCTATCTGGAGTCCTTGAAGCAGAAGAAGGCATCGGATGCCTCTACTTCTTCAAATATGTTTGTCATTGAGGTTAATACTATTCTGATCCAAACATATCGGTATTTGATACGGATGTGGCTCATACATATGAAATGATATCGGGGCCTCGGGACGACGAGAAAGCTTATAAAGGAGAACTAGACCTTTGTGTAGGTAATGCTGCAAGAGTTGCTACATTAGCGTGAACACTTATGTCTTGTTCCTCCTAGTGGGCTTATATTCAAATTGGATGATTGACATTTTGTACCTATTTTAAACAAAGAACATATTGTATGTTTTATGTTTAAATAGAGTGATTTCCATTGGACTTTTAGTAGCAATGGTTGTTCTATTAGTTAGAATGGAAGGCTCTATGCTCTTGGTACATTATGCAATTGAATTGACATATTAGATATGTCATATCCAGTTCTGAATGTCAATGACGCGAAAGACATAATCGAGATAATTTAAAATCAACTTACTTATGGCATTGTCGGCTTGGCCATATAAATGAGATATGCATCGCTAAGCTCCATAAGAGTGGATGTTTAGGGTCATTTGATTATGAATCATATGACACATGCGAATCTTGTTTACTAGGCAAGATGACTAAGTTATCCTTTAAGGGAAGGGTGAACGAATGAATGGAATATTAGACCTAATACATTCGGATGTATGTGGTCCGATGTCCATCCATGCCATAAATGGTTGTTTTTACTTCATTACTTTTATCGGTGATTATTCTCAATATGGGTACCTGTATCTGATGAGATACAAATCTGAAGCATTTGAATAGTTCAAATAATTCAGAAATGAAGTAGAAAAACTAACTTGGTAAAAGTATGAATACATTACGATCTGATCGTGGTGGAAAATGCTTACACCAACAGTTTTGGATTATCTCAGAGATAATGGGATTTTATCTCAGTATACTCCACCTTACACGCCACAAAGACAATGGTGTGGTGAAAGGAGAAATCGAACCTTGTTAGACTTGGTGCGATTGATGATAGATTTTTGCATGCTTAGGGGTATGCACTCGAGGCATTTGTTTACTTGTTAAGCGAGTTCCATTAAAGACAGTTGTGGTTACTCCATATGGAGATATGGACTAGCTGAAAGCCTATCTTTCTTATCTCGAAAGTTTGGGGTTGTCACGCTTAAGTGAAGCGGACACGGTCAGATTAACGATGCAAAATCGATAAGTGTTTGTTAGTGGAATATCAATTCTACCTTGCTTAGGAACAAAAGTTGTTTGTTTCCAAGCATGCTATTTTCTTAAAGAAAGAGTTTCTTTTACAAGAGGACAGTGGGAGCAAAATTGAACTTGAGGAAGTTCAAGATGCTCGAACAAACATAAATCAACTGCCTGAACCTGAAACTGTCACTCATATAGATAAGGTAACAGTTCAACCTTCTACTACACACGAATTTCGTAGGTTAAGTAGGATACGCACTGTTCCTGAGAGATATGAATTTCTCGTAAGTGAACAGAATGGCGTATTGCTCATATGAGATGATCGCCTACTACCTATGAACGAGTTACGAAAAGTTGAGTCTTGAACATGGCTTTGTGCCATGAAATCGAAATGGATTCTATGTATGAAAACCAAGTATGGACTTTGGTTGTTACACGAAGGATAAAACCCACGAGGTGTAAAGAAGTTTTAGAAGAAAACCAACATGGATGGTAATTTGATTACCTATAAAGCAATGCTTCTGGTTAAAGGATTTCGTCACAGACAAAGATTTGACTATGACAAAACCTTCAGCCCCGTAGCAATGCTTAAATCCATTAGGATACTCCTAGCCATTGCCACTCATTATGATTATGAGATATGGCAAATGAATGTGAAGACAGCTTTCCTGAGAGGAAATCTACCCGAGGATGTGTATGACACAACCAAAGGGCTTCACTTCCATCGATGGCGAAAAGGTATGCAAGCTTCAGAAATCCATGTTTGGATTGAAGCAAGCATCCAGGAGTTGGATTATCCGTTTTGATGAGTCAATCAAAGAGTTTGATTTCTCACAAAATCTGGATGATCATTGTGTGTATAAGAAGGTTAATGAGACTGTAATCGTATTCCTTGTGTTGTATGTAGATGACATACTGTAACTAGGAAACGATGTCTCTATGGTGCAATCAGTTAAAATTTGGTTGTCCAATCAATTTGGGATGAAAGACCTTGGTGAAGCAACTTATATCCTAGGGATATAGATTTATAGAGATAAATCAAAAGGTTGCTTGGTCTTTCACAATCATCGTACATAGATGAGATGCTAAAGAGGTTTAGCATGGAACAATGCTATGTACGAGGCCCGATGTATCGTATGCTCTAAGTGTTACGAGCAGATACCAATCGGATCTGGTGATGGTCCTTTGGGTGGTGTCAAGAATATCCTCAAGTACTTGCGAAGCACTAAGGATGTTTTCTTGATCTATGGAGATGGAAATCTCAGTGGCGTGCATTCAGATGCTAGTATTTAATCGATAAGGATAATTACGAATCACAATCAGGTTATATACATTCACATTGAATAGCGTGGCGGTCGAGTTGGAAAAGTTCCAAACAAGAGAGGACTGTTGATTCATCAACCGAAGCAGAGTACAATGCCGCATGAGATCGCATGAAGCGGTTTGGATCGAAGTTCATTCTTGAACTTGATCGGTCCCTAGTCGTGATGGGCCCATAGGATTGTATTGTGATACAATGGGGCTAGTCGCAGCAAAGGAACCAAGGTCTTATCGACGATCCGAACTCGTGATTACCGATTCGGAGATCATCGATCGAGATGATATCCCGATAGAGAGAATTCCCAAAGCAAAGTGTTGTTGTTCCATTGACAAAGCCATTGTCACGGGAGAATTGTGATTCTCATGGACTCGCTTATGGTATTAGATACTAAGGCGATTGGCTTTAGGTCAAGTCGGAGATTTGTAAGTGATAAGTCGACTTGTACCATGTGTAAGTCGACTTTACATGTTCGCACCGATAAGTCGACTTGTTCATTGGATAAGTCGACTTGTTCAAATCGATCTTGTTTATTTGTGCCCTAAAGGCAATCCCTTTAGCGTTTTATTCAAAGTCGTGTGCGAGACTTTATGAATAAATAAAGAAAGGCATTATTCATTAATTTGATATTCATAAACATTGTTTATGAATTGATAGGATCTTTAATCAAATTAATGAAGTCCATGATATATGACATAGCATGAAGGAAATTATGATGTGTTCATACTCACGAGATTCCTATCATGTGCAATTATGTCAATATCTAAATTCTCCTAGTCATAGGATTAATGAGATGGACATCATTAATCGGATAGACTAGCACATGTCATATTCCTTGATTGGATCGGCGATGGATCTCGAAGCGTAAATATGAGATATTTAGAATTGACATGTGGATGCTTACTAGCGGTAGTAAGTTCATTGGATGACCGCCATGAGATCATCACATGGATATCTTATCTAAGTGTCGGTGATAATCTCATCATAGCAATGGTGCAAGTATCCTTAGACTTGAGGTACTCGAGGATATCTTGAATCTTGATCCGTGCTTTGACTCCATTCCTTGTTGCCTTCCGAGGTAACTCGTAGGGTGGTGCTTGGGTGCGACTTAAGGTATTCAAGATAATTGAGTAGCCAATAAAGGATTCACCACTTACGGATTAGCGAAGAGATACCCGTAGCCTCTTGTCGGGATCATTACTAAGGTGGCGGCATGTATGTCATGAAGAGTGTCTTCATTGACATATAAAGTAATGAGTCCCGGGCGAAGCGATATCACTTAGGCTAGACTTAGTCTAGTGAGAGTTGACACTTTGACCATACTCATAACCAAGTGGGGTATAGGATGGTGAAAGGACGAATTGCAGTAATTATACATGGAAGGGTTTGTGATCCGGTTCGTGATGAATTCATCAAATCGATTACTTTCCGGTCAATTGGGGTCATGATGTGTTGCTAGATACGCTCATGACTTGCTCAGATTAATTGTTAATCTAAGTGGCCAACATAACCGGAGCCTAAAGGGTCACGCGATAAGAGTGTTTGAGAGAATCAAAATAGTATTGGACGAGTTCAATTATGGAGAGCATTAGGATTAAATGGATCCCGATGGGATTGGGATATGTCCCGATGAGATCGCGACATCGATATTGCTAAGAAAGGTTTAGAGTTGTTTTGAAGATCGGGGCGAGAGTAAGTAGGGCCAGGAGCCCGGTTGTTGGACCTCTTAGTAATTATATATATGTTAATTAATTAAGTAATTAATTAATTAATATTATATATATATGGACATGTGCGTGGAATGAAGGGAAGAAGAGATTAGCTTTGACTTTTCAAAGTTCTTTTCTTTAATTCATTAATAAATGAATGGCTTAAAGCCATCCACTTGGCTTCTTCTTATGGAACTCTTTTAAAAGAGTTAAAAGATACATAAAAGGAGGCTTAGAAGGAGGATGAACGACGGTTTTGAAAAGGGAGAAGTGAGAAGACTTAAAAGGTTAGGTTTTCTAAAGGTTGAAAAGGTTTCAACTCTTCTTCTCCATGGCCATCATCGTTATTTCTCCTTCTCCAAGCACATGGTTCAACGTTTCCTTCAAGCTCTCCGGGGACGGTAGGCTCTAGAGGTTTTAATCATTCTAGTTATTCCGGGTCAAAGGGGTTTGATTCGGTTAGATTTTCTGATCTCTGCATGGATCACCTTTAGAGATAGTCTCTTTTGGCTATTTAGGTTGATGTCTTCATACCGATACCAGGATCCTGGGATTCGGGAAAGTCCTGGGAACAAAATTTTTGTTTTCCGCTGCCGGTACATGTGATGTACCTCCCGGGATTTTCCTACATTAAGTAATTTAGAAAGGAGTATATAAGGAAGGAGATAAGTGATTTTTGTAGGAAAAGAAGATAGAAACGAAATTTGGAGGGAGAGGAAAGAAGAGTGTCGTGAAAGGAGGGAGGAAAAGGAGAAAGAAGAGGCTTGTTAGGGTTTGGCATTTCCATGAAAGTGAGTGGGTTTTTGAAGAAAGTCCAAGAAGAAAAAGTGTGGAGGAGAGTCTAAGCTTCACTTTGAACCAAGAAACCACTCGATTGGTTAAGGATTTAAGGTAAGTTCTTGGTTTAAGGTTAAGTTTTTGTTTGGGTTTTTGGTTAGAAAGATGAAGAATAAGATGGGTCTAGTGATTCTCTTATGAATTTCATGATTTAGAATTTTAGGTATTTCAATTTCTAAACCCTATGTTGATATGGGGTTATTTTCTTGTTATGCTTGAAGGAGGACAAGAAAGAGGAGAAGAACAAGGAGAGGAACTTCCTTAGGCAAGTTTAAGCAAGGATAAAAGGTGGGTTTCATATTTATCTTTATGTATATAAGCTACAAATGTAAATAAATGCATGACATTAATGAGCTTTGATCACTTGGTTGTTATATTAAATGCGTGTGATGGAATGATGAATGTGAGTGTATTAAATGCTTGATGATGATTGAAACTGTCATGAAGAAACTTGTTGAATGAATATAATGAAAGGCATGAACGATGTATGAAAAGATGATTTCAAAGAAACAATGAATTGGATAAGAACTTGAAACTGTCATAAAGAAACTTGTTGAATGAATATAATGAAAGGCATGAACGATGTATGAAAAGATGATTTCAAAGAAACAATGAATTGGATAAGAACAGTCCAATTTCCTTGTATGATTCATGATTGCTATGTTATGTGGGTAAGGTATTGTCTAAGAGCATCACGTGCGTTGACCATGAAGCCTTCGCGCCTGCTGCCGATTGTGGCATAGGATGATCCAACATTTTGGACTCTAAAGATTTGCCCATATAGACTCATGAAATGAGACTATATGGTTGCCAAAATAAGGACTTACCGAGCCATTTGATGTGATTACATGAAAATGCAAGAATGATGAATGTTTGAATTGTGAAATTATGTTTGAGTATTGATGAACATTGCATGATACATGTATTATGATTGTAATGAAAGATTGCTAAAAGTATGAATAACTAATAGGACTGCTTAATATATAAATATAAATGTGTTACCCCGAGATGACTCACCCCTAAAAATTTTCAAGAAATGGCGGGATCAGGAGCAAGCTTAAAGGCATTTACTCAAGTTTTTCTTTTGATTTTGTTTTGAAATGATTTTGTAAAACAATGCTTTAGTTGCATTTTGAGAAGATATTGTATTTTGAAACTTTATTGTAATTGGGCTTGAAATGCCCACTAAAGCATTGTATGAATATGACATGATTTGATGAAGATGGAATAAATGAATTATGAAAGCAAAATGTTCGTTTTAATGTATTTTAAGAAATCCATGTATGTTTAAGACAATTGAATCATTGTTATAGTTTGGATATGATAGATGATTAAGAGTGTGGCTGTTGCTTCGAATGGTGTTTGAAGATACCTTAGGGTTTAATCATGTTATATGAGGTTGTATGATGAGTTTTATGTAGGTGGAAGTCTTAGAATTGAAAATTGGGTAGTTGCATTTTAAGGGGAATGTCTGTCAAATTTTCCTAAAATTTGACGATGCCGCCTCAATATTAGACCCTTTCGGGTATGAATTAGATCAATGAGTCTTCATGAAGATTGTAGTAGGAGTTTAGAGTTTTCAAAGGTATATCGTTTGCTAAATTTGGAGTTGAGTCAAAAGATATGATCCTTACTAGAAAAGCGAAGATAGAAATCGAAGAAGAAAAGCGAAGGAAGGAAGCGAAGATAGAAATCGAGAAGATAGAAAAGCGAAGGAAGGAAAGCGAAGATAGAAATCAGAAGATAGAAAAGGAAGGAAGGAAAGCGGAAGATAGAAATCGGAAGATAGAAAAGCGAAGGAAGGAAGCGAAGATAGAAATCGGAAGATAGAAAAGCGAAGGAAGGAAAGCGAAGATAGAAATCGGAAGATAGAAAAGCGAAGGAAGGAAGCGAGAAGAAGGAAAGCGAGAAGATAGAAAAGCGAAGGAAGGAAAGCGGAAGATAGAAATCAGAAGATAGAAAAGCGAAGGAAGGAAAGCAGAAGATAGAAATCAGAAGATAGAAAAGCAGAAGGAAGGAAAGCAGAAGATAGAAATCAGAAGATAGAAAAGCAGAAGGAAGGAAAGCAGAAGATAGAAATCAGAAGATAGAAAAGCAGAAGGAAGGAAAGCAGAAGATAGAAATCAGAAGATAGAAAAGCATAAGGAAGGAAAGCAGAAGATAGAAATCAGAAGATAGAAAAGCAGAAGGAAGGAAAGCAGAAGATAGAAATCAGAAGATAGAAAAGCAGAAGGAAGGAAAGCAGAAGATAGAAATCAGAAGATAGAAAAGCAGAAGGAAGGAAAGCAGACGATAGAAATCAGAAGATAGAAAAGCAGAAGGATGGAAATCAGAAGATAGAAATCAGAAGGAAGGAAATTAGAAGATAGAAAAGCATAAGGAAAGAAAGCAGAAGATAGAAATCAGACGATAGAAAACCAGATGATAGAAATCAGACGATAGAAAACCAGATGATAGAAATTAGACGATGAAAAAAATAGGACGCTGCAGAATGTAGGAGATAGAATCAGCCTTTGTAGTATTCATAAGAGTTGTAGATCTAGATGTCTACTTTCATATGGTGAAAGAACGAAAACATTTGGAGCTATAGATTAAAAGTTATAGCAATAGCGCCAAAAGAGTTTCGATTCAATTTCGGAAGTGAGCATGGTTCATTGTTTTGGGCATATTTCCCTCATACGACCTCCAAATGAGGTCAGGCTTGAACCATTGGATTTATAAGACACATATCTTTCACTCCATAAAATCCGGTATCAATTGGAGTTAAATTGATAAAGTTTGTTCTAAAACAAGTGAAAGATCAGTTAAGAGGGCATGTTTCGGGTATGAACTCTCTTAGGCTTTTTTGGAGTGTATCTTGAGTATATGACTCCGATTAAGGTGATTCTTGTTTCAGGGAGAACTTGAGACATAAAGCTACAAATTATATGAATAAGTCAAACCATGATTTTAGTGGATACATGGTGTGTGCTTGCCACGAAGGTGGAGTTACAATTAAGAATCCTGCAAGATTATAAGCGCAAGGTTTCAGGACAACGAAAGTTGGGCTCCGAAAATGAGTTCCGACGTCTATGGTACTATAGTAAGAGTAAGAGTGTCAAGTTTAAGGTCTCAGCAAGGCAAGTGTCTCAGGGATGGGCTCCACTCGGGCTCACATCCCGGGACAGTCGGGCTCCCGAGATCGGGGTCTGACATCTGAACTGTCTCAATATGGGCACGTTAATCGTTGAGCCTGAGGCTCTGAATCGTTGTGGGGCTCGAGGCCCGAATACAATCGTTGAGCTTTTAACTCTTGGTGGCTACTCCGGTCACAACTATCATTATCTGATCATGCATTCATGAATGAATTGCATATGTCACAATTATGCACGTATGCATATGTCACAATTAATCACATTAAAAACACGATCACAATTAATCACATTAAAACATGTAGGTCCCAAATTCACATACAAGTAGCACTTCTATATCATAACTCCCCAGTACTCAGTCATCGAACCTTCTGTTCGGAATCCACAATCAGACACAAATCACAACCCACCATTATTCACCGCAAAATTATAAGCAATTAATAATTGAGAGAATCGTCTAGGTCACTCACCAATAGCTTCCGAGCTAATACCTGGAAGTCTCGGTAATGTCTGTGGGTTGACGTTCCAAATGCGCCTCTATAATAGTTAAAATACACAAATATTACCAAGTGTACAATCAGAAATGTTTAATAATGCACATGGAGAAATTAAAATTTGTACAATGCATGTTTGAGACATTCCCGGCATTATTCCAAAAATTCTCATTACAAAAATTTCCTCTAATTTTTAAAAATTCAAATGTAACACCCCACTCCCGTGTGACCCGAACCCAACATCGTTGGTGATATCCGAGTCCGTGCCCCGCAAGGGTAGCGTGCTACATCAGTCAGTCGAAACTCAGTATGAAATTTTATTATTATTATTATTATTATTTTCAGTACTCTCATGTACACAGTATACAATTTTGAGTCCAAATGTAAAAGGAAGCATTTTCAATTATTACAAACAGTCAACAACAATTTACAATGGCCATGTAATGACATAACCAACATTGGGCCCACGATAAATACAGAGCATTTTGAAATACAATTCTATGAGACACTAATGCAGACGTGAACTGATCCCGACCTCTATCTATCCCTTGCGTACGGTAGACATACTCCCTTGTCAAATGGGGTACTCTTCAAGACCTGAAAAATAGATGCAAATTTTGGGTGAGTTTTGCGAACTCAGTGAGGAACCATCAATGATGGTTCACCCAATTCATGCAACACACAAGCCAATTACAGTTTAGTTTGCAATAACACAGTTAGAAGTATCATATCATTACATACAAGTAAATCGCAATTGAATAAGGCACTCATGCCTTTTTCCTATTTCAAGTAGTCAGTCAAGTATATATATGCAATGCATATGTGACACTTTCCCATTTTATTGCAGTGTTGTGACCGAGCGCTTAAGCAAGTGAGCGATTATTGATGAGGCGTCTAGGGAGTAGGAGAGCCCTCTAGGTATGCACTAACTCCCTTTGAGCTCAAAGCTCTTTTTCAGTGATCGAGCTCAAGGCTCTTTTCAGTATCAGTGTTCGAGCTCAAGGCTCTTTTCAATATCAATGGCGTCTCAGGTCACTACTATTATTATCCGTTTAAGTATTTGTATATGGAATGCAACATGCTCAATGTATCACAATTCACATTGTCACTAAAACCCATTCATCAAAGTATACACAATATCATACAGTCAGAAAATCACATTATAGTCCAATCCAATTTATCATAATCAAACCTATCATTCTCAATCATACAGATTTTCATACAGTCACAATTTATCACATTCACAGTCAGTTTACACTTCAATGCCCAATTCCCATTCCTTCGGTTCAACATTTCAGTCATAATCAGTTTTCACATAAACACCATTATTCTCCACAGAATTATCAGTACATAATTATAAACAATCAGAAATTGAGGAACCAACTAGGTTACTCACCTGTACTTCCGAGCTAATACCTGGAAGTCTCAGTGACATCTGTGGACCGACGCTCCAAATGTGCCTCTATACCAGTTACAGTAAGCAATGATTACCAAAAATCCAATCAGAAATATTTCAGAATGCACATGTAGCGCTTAAAATGTGTACAATGCATGTCCATGATTTTTCCCGGCCCTAAATTCAAATTTTCAATTACCAAAAATTTGTCTAAAAATTAGAAATCTAACGGCACTGACAGTACTCAATTCAAACCTCTATAGGTCCAAAAATAAATAAAACAGTGACCAAAGAATCATTACCCGGACCCACATCAATTTCCCGTCCAAAAATTCCCAATTGTTCATAAAATGAAATTCAATGATTCACGAATCCGATGCCTCAAGAATCAGGTCAATCGGATGTCGGACAGAAAAGTTATGAGTAAAAGAAGGAAAATATATGATCCTAGTCGACTTGCCTGAGAATTTTAGTCAACTGATGCTACTGTGTATGCTCTAGTCGACTTATCTGAGGGTGCAAGTCGACTTATGCTACTACAATGGCAATTCTGGACAAACGTCCACCGACATCCCAACTTTCACAACTCATAACTCCTTGCTCCGAATTTCAAATTGGACAAACTTTGAGTCTATTTCATAGAAAAAAGAGAGATCTACAAGTTTTATGAAGGACACAAAAGCCAATTTCACCTCTAAGGGTGTCAAAAATGTAATCAAAGTTACTGCCCAGTCAATGCCTCTCAAAACAGTGCAGGATTTTGTAAATTCAATAACTTCTCATTTCCTTAGTCAAAAATTACACAATAAATATGTCAGAAAGATCCCAATGTTATCTACAACTTTCATGAACAAGCTAAAATCAAATTCATTTGCTAACTAGGCCAAACAATTCACCATATCATCTACCCACTGGAATTTCCCAATCTGAACAGTACATTTCAAAGCAGCATATCTCCTAGCACAAATGTCACAAAAAATCACTACCTTATATCACTGGAAAGATAAGATCTCATACTTCAATTTTCATAAGGACTCAGAATCCAATTCCATCATTAACAAACTCAAAATTGTCATGCAAGTTTACTTACGACCACTAGTCAATGACCTAACTTCAGTCCAATCTTCGAAAATTCATAAGTCCCAATTCTGTTATCCAAAATGAACATACTATATCTCATTTTCAAGATAATTGCTTCCTCTACAACTTTCCAGAAGATCATTTGTGCCAATTAAATAAAAAAGATCTCTAAATTTGCCTTTAATCACAATGCTCACCAAACCTACACTTATGGCTAGGTTCCAACATAATGCACATAGTTAGTCATTAGTTAACAGTTCATAACTCCCAACGTACATATCAAAAAATTGCAAAATCAGTGGCAATGGAAAGCTAACAAGATAGGCTTCAACGTTCATTAAGACCATTTTCACCAATTCCTTCTAAATTAATCTAGAAAAATCATCAAAATAATTAGGTCATCAATCCGGGTACTGTTCCCACAGCCCATGTCTCTGATTTTCCAAGCCAAAATTCAACCTCTTAGAGCTACAATTAGACAACACCTATTTCAAACAAAATTATAGCCAATCAACTAAAGTTTCATTTGGAACAAACCGCACCTCATTTGTATAACCACACCATTAGTTATGATCAAAACAGTGTAATCAGTACAAAACCAATTTTCCAGCTTTGGTACTAACTTTAGATCCTATCACTTCCAATACCAATAACACATCACTAAGCATCCAAATGGACAAGAAATCAGTCACTAGATCATTCATACATTCACTTGAATATAAATCTCCAAAATTCTATGACATTAATGCACATAAAAATCACAATAAATGCTTCTAACAACCATATGAAAAAAAACATAATGAAAGCTTAGTATAAACCTTACCTAATCAAGCTTTTTCAACTTCAATCTCTTCACTTCTTCAACTAATCCACCAATCCTCTATTTCTCAACACCATACACGACAACCACCATGATAAGAAGGTAGGAAGCTTTATAAAGAAAGCACTTAAGTTGGAGGATTTTTCGAAAAATTTATGAAGAGGAAGAAGAGGAGAGTTTCGGTGGAGGAGACTACATAAAAGCAAGGGAACTCTTTTGTTTGTTGCAAATGGATTGAAAGTACCGTGGTGAATGGAAGAAATAAAACAAATAAATCATCTTTTCCTTCCTTCCAATAGAATAATCGAGAACCCTAGCAACCATTCCATGCAAATGATATGTGTCAACAAGACACTAGTCCAAGTTAAGAAAGAAAAGGACAAAACAAAGCCAAATAACCACATTTTTCCTTCTTTCAATTGGAACCACCGAGAACACTAGAATCCATTAAATGAGAGTGATATGTGTCAATTTGACACTAGTCCATGGTAAAGATGAAAAGGACAAAATAAGAACAAGACAAACTTTTAATAAAATTAAACCCTAATGAAATGAATCTTTGACCCATTCAATTCCAATAGCCTAAATTTTAAAATCCAAAATAATATATCCAATATTGTAGGGCCATTGGACAACAGTTTTCGATACCAAAAATCAACCGGTTCGCCACTTGGTAATTTTTTTCCGGTCTGGGAATTTTCTCCGGAAAATTTCAGAAAAATTTCTAAAATTCCCTTAAAATATAAAACACACAAAAATTCACTCTAATAAATTTTTCAAACACAATTTCTACATTATTCACAATAAAATTCCGTTTAGGCCCAAATACCAGGAAATATCATGAATGCATGTACAGTTATTTTTCATGTGTAAAAATTCACTGTTCACAAATACCAATATGCATAAAAATGTCAAATCAGTCCTATTCACTCTCACCCCTGTCCAAATTACTCTTTTACCCTTGCCATCGGGGGTGGGATGTTACACCAAAGACACCAAAATCACTCAATTCGGATCTCTATAAGTCTAATTGTTGCTAAGACAAACTAGAAAATAATCACTCGGTCCTCTAACTTTGATTTAATCCAACACTTTCATTTTAATCTCCAAAATTCACAAATTCTCATGGAGAGAAATTAAATGACTTACGAATCCGACGCCTTGAAAATCAAGTCAATCGGATGTCAGATGACAAAATTATACACAAAAGAATGGCAAAGGGGGTCAAATTAGAACAAAAAAATACAATTATAAGAAAATCACATTTGTATCTATTTCCCTCTCTTCTTTCACAAAACCTAACTTTTCACACAAGTGTCCAAATGTGATAAATTTGGTATCATTAGAAAGATCACAGAAAACCCTATAAGTTCCTTCAAGGACTCACAAACCAATTTCATTCCTAAGGGTGTCAAAAATTCAATCAAAGTTTTTGCTTAATCACAATTTTCCAAAGCAGTACAACATTCTTCCAAAAATCATATCTTCCCATTCCCTTTGTCAAAAATTCCAAGCTTTATATCAAAAAGAAAGATCAAAACATATTATACAACTTGTATGAACAACTTGAAAGCAAATTCAACCTCTAAATGGGTCAAAATCTCAATCAAAGTTTATGCCATGCATATGTCATCCTAACAGTACCACACTCTTCTCAAACTCATAACTTCCTATCCCATTGTCCAAAAATTCCATGCTTTATATCAATGAAAAGATCAGAAAACATGTTACAATTCTCATGAAGGACTTAGAAGCAAATTCCACCCCTAACTAGGTTAATTTCTCACATGATTGTGGCTGCCCTGTTAAAGATTGTTAAATAAAGATATCACCTAAACCATATCCATACTTTACAAATCCATAACTTACAATTCTTACATCCAAAAATAACATATTATACATCATTACAAAGCTAAGACATTTCTATACAACTTTCCATAAGACCACTTGAGCTAATTTAAACCATAATAGTCCAGAATTGGCTTCAAAGTACAATAACCACAAAACCCATACTTAGAGACATTTCACACACAAAGCACATTAATACTTTGAAATACCATCTGAAAATTAACAAGTCATAACTTTCAACCTCAAAATCGAAAAATGTCATACTTAGTGGAGATAGAAAGCTAATAAGAAAATCTTCAACTTTCATGAAGACCAATTTTGCAAAATCTATCTCATTTAACCTAGAATAATTCCCCAAAGTTTCAGGTCACAAATTTTCAATGTTAGGATCGCAAACGTGGCACTATCCATCCTGCATATATTGCCCACTTTCAAGGCAAAATTTAGAACCCTTCAAGTCAAAATTGGACAGCACTTCCTTCATACAAATTCTAGCCAAACTTCTCAAGTTTAATTCAAGCTAAACCTCATCTCAATATCATAACCATATAAAAAGTTATGACCAAATCATTGAAAAATACACAAAGCAATTTTCCAGATTCACAACCTAACTCACATTCTACATTTTCCATACCATTTCTAAACCAACCAACACTCAATTCACTTCATATATCCACCATAAACCATCTCACAACCTATCCTTGAACATTAGTCCACAAAATTGCAGCACACACACTCAATCATTTTCCTTTAATGAACACTCATTTAACATCATTACAATCCATCCAAAACAACTCAATTCACCTATACTACATGACATCTCATTTATTAACTTCTAACTCATCAATCACCAATCAACCATCAAGCAATAAGCAAATTACATACCCATATTCTTCACACATAATTTTCATGCAATTTAGTGTACAAACATCACAATTAATGCATTTAACTACCAATTGGGAACATAAAACACAACTCGTACCTATCAAGCTTCTAATTCTTCAATTCTTCAAAAGATCATAAATTCACTTCATTCCTCCCAACACCATACACGATACTCATCATCACTAGAGGGGCGTGAGGGTTTGGTTGGATTTTTAATGGACAAGAAAGAGGAAGCAAGTAATAAAGGAGAGTTTCTTGTATGGTGGAGAACCAACGAAAAAGCAATAAGGGAGGAGCTACGGATGATGGAGAAAACTTTCATTTAAAACACCAAAAGACTGCTGTAAGAAGAACCATCGTGAATGCCTAACTTAAAAAGGGGAAAAGTGCGAATTAAATTAATGTTAGTGGAGTTAAGGCCATGTTTGGCTCCACATCTTCAATTCTTAAAACCTAAGTCCAATTTCTACACAAATCATCTCCCAATTTTCAATGGCTCAATTTAATAATTCCTACCATCATGTATCTAAATTTTCAGTGCCATTAGACAGTAATTTTTACTATCGATCACCAACCATTCTACCATTTGGCATTTTTCCTAGTCTGGCAAAGTACCCCGAAAATTTTCAAAAAAAATTTCTAAAATTTCCCAAAAATTCAAAACTCACAAAGACTCACTCCAATTCAATTTTCAAGCACAAAAATCATATTTTTCACAATAAACACATTAGAGACATATACCAGGAAATGCCATGAATGCATGTACAATCATTACATATGCAAAATGTACTATTCACGTGTATATATGAATGCATGAACATAGCAAAACAATTTTAAACACTCCTAATCCGCTCCAAATTACTATTTTACCCTTCTCATGTGTGATGGGATGTTACATCAGGTCCACATCACAAGCAATCACAAACATACAAATCTCAACATTTTGAAAACATCATTAAAGATCAAAGCCCTCATAGTTCTCTAAGAAAAAGATATTTACAATTCCATTAATATTCACAAGATCACACTTTTGAACTCTTTCTAAAATAACTTTAAACATATCACATAAATAGAAAAAATAACACAAACACAGCACTGCCCGACGATGCAACTAATCTTGAGACAGAGTCTTAATCACTGCAACACGTGTACATATACCTAAGGTGGTTTGCCTAAACACATAAAAAATAAGGGTGAGCTAAATGAACTCAGTGAGTGTAATCAACTTACAAGAAAATTAAACTTTTTATAACAATATAACTGCAATATTCCATACAATCATAAATCTCATGGTAAAACATTTTCCATAACAATTTATTCCTGCATCATAAAATCTAGTAATAACATAATATTTCATAAAACACAATTTCAATTTTTCTGAAATACTATTTCGAAATGCTTTTCGAAATTAAACTCATAATATAAATTTTCATTTTCCTTTTTCCTTTTTCATTAAACAATAAACAATGGTGGCAATAAGTTTTCTAAAAAAAATTATACTAAAAATAAGTCAACCACTAGAATTGGTACTATATGGTACCTCTCAAATCACTTTTAAAAATAAATAGTGGCGAAATTACTATTACATGACTTTTCTTATTTGACATAGCCCACCACTAGTTTCTTTACCATACAATACACTAGGCCTAAAGTCACAAAGCTAGTTTTGCATTGCTTACCCATGATTGGTTAGTCATTAGTTACGAAGCTAGCTCTATATCGCTTACCCACAATAGGTTAACTGCTATAGACCTATAATTATAGAGCTGGTTTTGCATCATTTACTCATAATAAATCACGGAGTTAATTCTATGTCGCTTACCTATAACAGGTTAACCATTATAAATAAACCGGTATAATAACATGTATAAAGTCTATCGGTGTACTATAGGTAAAAGCAACTATTAGATTTATGACTCATTTTATTTTCTAAATAAAGTATGGGAGAATTCATAAATGAATTATTTCAATATAACTCCCAATCATATAAAATTTAACTTTAAAATTACAACTCCTATATTACCAAAGTATACACTTATGCTAGCAATATTCACTTGTAAAATATCATTTGCATAAAACTCAATATAAATATTCATTTCATGACCAAATGAAAACCATTTGCATAAACTTAATTTAAAGAATACTCACATGTCATCAATTCTTTTGCAAAGAATTAAGTCATATAAAACAATTAAAATACACTCACAATTTTATGAACTTATCACCAAGCACACTCACACATTTGGTCCCTCTCCTTTACCTCCATAAAAAAGCATTTCGCTTGGGAGTTTATTTCCAAATTGTGAAATAAGGCATTAAAACTATATATTTAGTTTATTTGAAGTTGAGATTTGTATCTAATTATGTAACACACACGCTAGACATATTTTTACTTACTTCTGTAGGCTAACTTATTGATCACTGTTTCCAAATCTAACTTCAAAAGTAACTTAAATAACATATTTTATCCATTCTATCTTACCAATTTCTTCAAAACACAATCTCAACCAATTTAATTCACCATATCATAATCATGCATGATGAGTCACGTTTATGACTGATGTCTAGAATCTATACCTACACTTGTTCTTTAATTTTTCATATAGTAAACGTTTAAACTAGGATCTGAGGTATTCTAGACATTTGTTTCGATATGTCTCTAGTTTCTATATCATCAAAAATCATGCCATTGAAACTTATAAATCGTGAAAAATGTATCAAATATCACAAGCTATTTCAATATAAGGGTAGCATAAAGTTTTCATTTTAAACCTCAAATTTCAATATCCTGAATTAGATATAAGTTTCTTCTAGAGATTTTTAGTTCTAGGGCTTAGGGTCACCTTTGATAGGAATCGTCCAATTTGGAGGTCAGTAGGTCGAGTTATGGCTAAAACATTAGGACTGGTTCAAGTTAACCTAAGATAGAATTCCACTACACATTTCTCTCTTGTAGTATTCAACTAATTCCATACAAAGAAACATCAAACTAATACCAAGACAACATTGATCTTAAAAACATCCATCTCACTCAATAAAACCTATAAAATTAGAAATTTAAGCTAGGAAACCTACGACTTTTTCTCTAATCTTTTGAGTATTTGATGAATACTTCAATATTTCTCCAAATCAACATCAAATTCCATTAAAAAATGACTACACTCTTCTTCCTCTCTCCTTGGCCGATGTTCACCCTTGGCTTCTCTTCTTTTCCTTTCTTTTTTTGTCTCTCACGTTACTCTCTCATCACCCTCACATTTATGTTGAAAGAATAAAGCTAAATGCCTTAAGTTTTGCTTTTTATACTCATTTAATGGATTACACATGTCACCTTCCTATTTGTCATCACTAATGACTTATTAAACACATGTCATCATCTCATTGGTCATCTCTAATGACTCATTAATCCACTACTATCATGTAAAAAGACCAAATTGCCCTTAATTACTACAGAAAGACCAAATTGCTCTTTAATGCATTTAATTGACCAACTAACCAAATTAAATCCCAAAAACATTCCACACCTGTCTTATTTTCAAATTGACCATGAAATATTCTAACTAGGGTCAATACTTATTGATTGGATGCTTTTAAAAATGTTGAATGGGTTTAAAATCATCAATACCCATTATTTTCCAAAAAGGGCATTTTAGTCCAATAATTTCGTATTAATCGAATTCTATCCAAACAACCTCTGTTTTGAACTGTTTCAGTTCCTATGGACTCCAATCCTAATTCTGGAGTTTTTCATGATATTTTAAAATAATTCGGTAACTTTTTGGTTGCCCAAAAAAGTTTTCAAATTGAACTTGAAAATCAATAAATGTCACAGAAATCATTCGAATTTCATTCAAAAGTGTCACATAAATCTTCAAAGCATATTTTGGGGCTTTTAAAGCTTGTTCAAACTTATTCCATAGTTTTTTTGAAGTTTTTGAAAATTTTATGAGAAATTTCCTGTCAAGTCCAGAACCATCTTTGGTCTATCCGTGATCTTTGTGATATGTTCAATAATACATTTAAACACTTATATTACTCTAGTATCGTAAATAGAGCATACTTTATAAATTGCATGTTTAACATATTACATAGTACAATAATCGAACTAGGATATTACATAAGTACTTTCTTTTACTTCTTCAGTTATTTGTCTCTCTTCTTCTTTAAAAGCTTCTAGAATTTTTTATGATGATATTTATTGTTGGACCCCGAACTTTTGATGAAAATTAGAAATATTAAAATGAATTTAAATGGAGAAAGAATTGGTGAGAATGAAAATGAATTTAAGAAAAATGTAGGAGAAAAGAATTGTTTCGGTTAGAGAAATCTGATATTTGAATGAATTTTTATGGATTATGAGAGGAAAGTGGATGAGTTGATTGAAATGAAGTTAAATAGCAAGAATTAAAAAGAAAAAGTGTGAAAATTTGAAGAAATTAGAAAGTTTGACTTTCTGGAGAGAGAATGTTTGACTTTGAGAGATGACTTTTGATTGAGGCAAAATTAGAGAAAATGATCTACATGAAAATTGTAGCCTCTGTCGAGAGCTTTTTGTGGACATAAAGTTTGCAATATTTCGATATCGGGAGTGAAAGTTATGATCAGTCAAAGTTTATGTTTGATCGGGTTTGACTTTTATTATGGTTGAAACTTTGACTGAGAAATTAACCTAGTTAGAGGTTAATTGAGCTTTGATGTTCTTCATGAAAATTGAAGCATTTGATTTGATCTTTATTTCGATATAAAGTATGTAATTTTTCGATCTCGGAATGATAAGTTATGATTTTTACAAGTTTGTATAGAGGATAGTATCTTTGACCGAAAAATGGACTTCTGAAGGAGTCGAATTGAGTTTTATGTCCTTCGTGAAAGATGCAGAGCTTTCTTTAAGCTTTCTATAGAGACTAAGTTTGTCAAAATCGGAGTTCGGGATTAAAAATTATGAATTTTGGAAGTTTAGAGGAAAAAAAGAAGAAGAGGAAAATGATTTATCCCCGTCACTAGGGCGACGTGTATCGCCATAGCGATGGCGAACGTTCAGTGCCGCCGTCGCTACGGCGACGCGCATCGCCGTAGCGATGGTGAGCATTTTGGCTCGCGTTGCTAGGGCGACGTCCGCGTCGCCGTAGTGACCGTGCCCTATCCTCGCCCTAATACGACGTCGTTTTGCTCCTTCAGTTTTCTTGCTTCCTCATCTAATCCAACCTTTGTTCACTGTTTTGCTCATATCTTTTCCGTCCGACATTCGATTGAGTTGATTCTTGCGGCGTTGGATTCATAAGACAATTATCTACATCCACACAGAAATTTGTGAAATTTTGAGATGAAATTAATGGTGATTAATTTAATCAAAGTGAGTCGTTAAATTTCCCAAGCATAGTTCAGTGTTTTGTGAAATTCGGGATCTGTAGAGATCCGATTGAAGTGATTCTTGAGGCGAAATAAAGATAAGACAAAGGACTACAAATCTTATGAAGACATGAAATGTCAATTTTGCCCCTAAGACTTTTAATTTTTGAATTTAAGTTCGGATTAGAGTGAAATTTTTGGATTGGGAACACCTGAGAGTATTTTGAGTATAACTTTTGATCTGGGAATCGAAATGAGACGATTCTTGTTTTGAATTAAACTAGAGACATAAGGCTACAATTGTTATGAAGACATTGAGTTTCAATTCTGGGATTAAGAATGTGAAATTTTGGACGGAAATAATCGTACATGGAAAATGTGTTAGAATATGGATATACCCGCACTGTTTTGTGCATAACTTTTGATGTAGTGATCGGAATTGAGCGCGGTCAGTGGCGTTGGATTCGTGTGATTGAGAGGAACATTTCTCAAGAAGGAAGTTTGACAAATTCCTTCAACTTGATAGTGCGAATCAGACCCGCAAGTGAGAATGACATAAAGTAAATGTAAGGGCAAAATGGTCAATTAACCATCATTTAATGAAACACATATGGTGATGTCGTTTTTGGCATATTAAAAGCCACAAAAGTGGCTGGAAATTTCCAGAGAAAAGAAGAAGAAATAAGAAGAAAAGGAAGACTGGTTTCGTATGGGAGAGAGAGAAGAAGAAGAGAAAACTTAATTTTGATTTTCTACTTGATTCTTTAGGATTTTCATGTTGATCCAAGAGGAAAAAGGTTGGAAATGAAGAAAGCTTGCTTTGGGAACCAAGAAATTTCGAAAATGAAGAGAGGAAGAGGTAAGAGAAATTCTTCTACTGTGAATTTTTGATAAGTTTTTGGTTTAGAATCATTAGAAATGATGTGGGTTTATGTCTATGAGTTTTATTTTGTGATTGATGAGTTAATTTTGGTTATGGAAGATTTTAGAGAGAAAGCTTAGTGGGGAAGATGATGAATAGTAAAAATTTGGGGTTTTGAAATTGATGATTTAGATGGCTTGAATTAGTGATGAATTTGAGATATCTAAGTTAATTTTGATGTTTATGCTTTAGGTGGAGTTTAATTTGAAAAATTATGAATTGGGGGTTTAGGCCAAATTAGAAATTTAGGGGTTTTCCCAAATTTTGTGAATTAAAGGTGTAGAATCATCAAAAATAGCATGAATTGATGAAATATGGAATTAATTTTGAAGAAATTATGTTTTATGAGATTGAATTTGGGTGTATTGGTTTAGGCCAATTTTGAAAATTGGAGATTTTCAAAATTGGAGATTGAAATAGCTAGGAAATATGATAATTATGAATTTCCGATAGTTAATTTTGAGAATTATGCAAATTTATGATGTGAATTTGGGTGATTATGGCTTAGGTCATTTTTAATTGAAAGAAGGAAAGAAGCAAGGATCAAATTGGAGCTTGGAACAAGTTCTAGCGTCATTCGAGGTGGGTAGCATATTTATATTTTGATTTGTGAGCAATATGCAATTTTTGAAAAATTAAAGAAAGCAATTTTCAAAAATTAAAGAAAGCAAAATTTTGGATTTTTGATACATTATTGTTTTAGTAAGTGTTTGAAAAGAAAAGTTGGTTAATGTTTGAAATTATGATTTCAAAGGATTTCGAAAAATTATTACAAGTGAATTATGTTTGAAAAGAAAATAGAAATTTCGAAAGTTTATTTTGTTATGTATGCATTGCTAAATTATGTAAAGTGCTGAAATTATTGATTGATTGATTGAGTGATTTAATTGTATGTATTATGTGAATATATGAAAATCAAGACTTTGAAAAGTGCCTTGGGCGATTCAATTCTGTTTTGCTTATGTGTTACGTGGGTTCGGTTAGGTCCTTGGTGAGTCATTGTCTCTATTTGTATAGCCTTGCCGGCTGCCCGCTAGTGGCACGGACTCGATTCGGACTCCCTCACGGCTACATTGGACCGTATGCTTGGAAAGTGTAATACGTTCTATTCACGATCGCAGGACCATTATCTTGAGAATGTGCGAGACGCTCTGCTTTTGGACCGAACTGGACCATTTTGATATGTTTTGTGTTTTCAATTTTGTTTCGTATGTTGCATTCATATTTATGAAAATTAGAATTTTGAAAAAACAAGAAAAGTGAGATTATTATGAAAAGTTTGAAAATATATATATATAAAAAAGGTTTGAGGAAATTGTTTGAAAAATTGTAAAGTTTGAAAAATTAGCCCTTTGGCGAAGGATTATGAAAAAAATGATTTCGGCTTATTTGTCAATTTATAAATGTGTTATCCACGAGCTTCAGAGCTCACCCCCCCTTTCATCCCCATCTCAGGTTTGACGGAGATCGGATGAGAGAATGTGAAGACGTCAGTTTCGACATTTGAATACGTTAGCTTTTAAGTAATTTGGATCTTGAGTATGAATATGTTTATGACTTTAGATAAGTTTGGGAAAAATGTATTTGTGTATAAAGTTGAGAATTGTGAATGATTGTGAAATTTGTATATGAAATTATGGATAATTTGGGAATATATATGTATTATTGATATGGGAATTTGATTGAATTATGAGTTTGGTATTGAATTGAGAATTATGGAAGTATTAGATGTAGGTTTGCGTTTTGCTGGTGTTTGGATTCCGGACGGGAGAGTTCGTTGATTCTGAGATCTGTATGGCATTTAGAAGTGTATTTCTTTACCCTTGCAGGTTTGGGTTAGGAAAAGGCAGCCGTTATGCTGCCGAAATTTTGATAAAAATTAGGATGAATATGATTTTTGGGATTAATACCAATGTGTAAGAATATGGTTAGTTTTGAGATTTCGCATGAGAATAAGAATAAGGAAGAAAAATTATACCGGATTTTGGAACGTCTTAAGGAATTCCAACGCAATTATGTTCATTCGATCGTTTTCTTTGATTTTGTGCTCGGATGTCGGATCTGTTCTACTTGATTTCGTTTCGCTTTGAAATCTATTCGTTAGGTTCGATATGACTTCGATTTGTTTTGTTACGAATTGATTCCGAATTCGACTTTCGAAATCTGTTCGTTTAGTTCGTTTTCGCTATTGGCTTCCGCATTTTGTTTTCGATCCGATATTTCCGTTTCCATCCGATTCCGCGTCCTTCGTTCTGCTTTTCCGGTTGGGATCCGGTTCCCGGATCGGGTCCCAACATAGATGGTATCAGAGCCCAGTAATATGATCTTACTTGGGCGTATGAGTATGAATAAGGAATTGATACGAGTTTGTAAAGATAAGAGTGAATTTGTGAGAGTGTGCTAGGTGGTCATTTGATTTTGATGAAAGAAATATGATGGTCTTTAGGAATTTGAAATTGATGTGCATGACTATTTGACGAATTCAAATGATTGGTTTGATTTGAGTGTTAAGAATATGTTTGATTTTCGGAATGTGTTGAGGAAATTAAGATTAGAATTTCTTGATTTATTGTGATGAATTGATATAGACTATACTTCCGTAAGATGAAAGGATGACGAGTTGCTAAATGATCATTGAACCATATTAGGGTTCCTTAAGAAATGGACCATTAATTTGTGTCCATATATAAAGAAATAATGAGTTATAGATATAGTGTTTTGATATGATATGAGTGGTATATGATTTAAGGAAATGAAATTTGTGAAGAGATTGAGAATATGTATGATGAGTAAATGTGATGAAAAAGTAAATGATTATAAGTTTTGGAAAGAAATTAGTAAGAAAGTGCTTGATGATCATTGTTTAGAAAGAAATTTATGCAAGAATGAGTTACTTGGAGTTTAAGTAAGTATGAATTTCGAGGACGAAATTCTTTTAAGAGGGGGAGAAATGTTGGACCCCGAACTTTTGATGAAAATTAGAAATATTAAAATGAATTTAAATGGAGAAAGAATTGGTGAGAATGAAAATGAATTTAAGAAAAATGTAGGAGAAAAGAATTGTTTCGGTTAGAGAAATCTGATATTTGAATGAATTTTTATGGATTATGAGAGGAAAGTGGATGAGTTGATTGAAATGAAGTTAAATAGCAAGAATTAAAAGAAAAGTGTGAAAATTTGAAGAAATTAGAAAGTTTGACTTTACGAGAGAGAATGTTTGACTTTGAGAGATGACTTTTGATTGAGGAAAAATTAGAGAAAATGATCTACATGAAAATTGTAGCCTCTGTCGAGAGCTTTTTGTGGACATAAAGTTTGCAATATTTCGATATCGGGAGTGAAAGTTATGATCAGTCAAAGTTTATGTTTGATCGGGTTTGACTTTTATTATGGTTGAAACTTTGACTGAGAAATTAACCTAGTTAGAGGTTAATTGAGCTTTGATGTTCTTCATGAAAATTGAATCATTTGATTTGATCTTTATTTCGATATAAAGTATGTAATTTTTCGATCTCGGAATGATAAGTTATGATTTTTACAAGTTTGTATAGAGGATAGTATCTTTGACCGAAAAATGGACTTCTGAAGGAGTCGAATTGAGTTTTATGTCCTTCGTGAAAGATGCAGAGCTTTCTTTAAGCTTTCTATAGAGACTAAGTTTGTCAAAATCGGAGTTCGGGATTAAAAGTTATGAATTTTGGAAGTTTAGAGGAAAAAAAGAAGAGGAAAATGATTTATCCCCGTCACTAGGGCGACGCGTATCGCCATAGCGATGGCGAACGTTCAGTGCCGCCGTCGCTACGGCGACGCGCATCGCCGTAGCGATGGTGAGCATTTTGGCTCGCGTCGCTAGGGCGACGTCCGCGTCGCCGTAGTGACCGTGCCCTATCCTCGCCCTAATACGACGTCGTTTTGCTCCTTCAGTTTTCTTGCTTCCTCATCTAATCCGACCTTTGTTCACTGTTTTGCTCATATCTTTTCCGTCCGACATCCGATTGAGTTGATTCTTGCGGCGTTGGATTCGTAAGACAATTATCTACATCCACACAGAAATTTGTGAAATTTTGAGATGAAATTAATGGTGATTAATTTAATCAAAGTGAGTCGTTAAATTTTCCAAGCATAGTTCAGTGTTTTGTGAAATTCGAGATCTGTAGAGATCCGATTGAAGTGATTCTTGAGGAGAAATAAAGATAATACAAAGGACTACAAATCTTATGAAGACATGAAATGTCAATTTTGCCCCTAAGACTTTTAATTTTTGAATTTAAGTTCGGATTAGAGTGAAATTTTTGGATTGGGAACACCTGAGAGTATTTTGAGTATAACTTTTGATCTGGGAATTGAAATGAGACGATTCTTGTTTTGAATTAAACTAGAGATATAAGGCTACAATTGTTATGAAGACATCGAGTTTCAATTCTGGGATTAAGAATGTGAAATTTTGGACGGAAATAATCGTATATGGAAAATGTGTTAGAATATGGATATACCCGCACTGTTTTGTGCATAACTTTTGATGTAGTGATCGGAATTGAGCGCGGTCAGTGGCGTTGGATTCATGTGATTGAGAGGAACATTTCTCAAGAAGGAAGTTTGACAAATTCCTTCAACTTGATAGTGCGAATCAGACCCGCAAGTGAGAATGACATAAAGTAAATGTAAGGGCAAAATGGTCAATTAACCATCATTTAATGAAACACATATGGTGATGTCGTTTTTGGCATATTAAAAGCCACAAAAGTGGCTGGAAATTTCCAGAAAAAAGAAGAAGAAATAAGAAGAAAAGGAAGAGTGATTTTGAATGGGAGAGAGAGAGAAGAAAGAAAACTTAATTTTGATTTTCTACTTGATTCTTTAGGATTTTCATGTTGATCCAAGAGGAAAAAGGTTGGAAATGAAGAAAGCTTGCTTTGGGAACCAAGAAATTTCGAAAATGAAGAGAGGAAGAGGTAAGAGAAATTCTTCTCTGTGAATTTTGATAAGTTTTGGTTTAGAATCATTAGAAATGATGTGGGTTTATGTCTTATGAGTTTTATTTTGTGATTGATGAGTTAATTTTGGTTATGGAAGATTTTAGAGAGAAAGCTTAGTGGGGAAGATGATGAATAGTAAAATTTGGGGTTTTGAAATTGATGATTTAGATGGCTTGAATTAGTGATGAATTTGAGATATCTAAGTTAATTTTGATGTTTATGCTTTAGGTGGAGTTTAATTTGAAAAATTATGAATTGGGGTTTAGGTCAAATTAGAAATTTGGGGTTTTCCCAAATTTTGTGAATTAAAGTGTAGAATCATCAAAATAGCATGAATTGATGAAATATGGAATTAATTTTGAAGAAATTATGTTTTATGAGATTGAATTTGGGTGTATTGGTTTAGGCCAATTTTGAAAATTGGGGATTTTCAAAATTGGAGATTGAAATAATGGGAAATATGATAATTATGAATTTCCGATAGTTAATTTTGAGAATTATGCAAATTTATGATGTGAATTTGGGTGATTATGGCTTAGGTCATTTTAATTGAAAGAAGGAAAGAAGCGAGGATCAAATTGGAGCTTGGAACAAGTTCCTAGCGTCATTCGAGGTGGGTAGCATATTTATATTTTGATTTGTAAGCAATATGCAATTTTGAAAAATTAAAGAAAGCAATTTTCAAAATTAAAGAAAGCAAAATTTTGGATTTTGATACATTATTGTTTTAGTAAGTGTTTGAAAAGAAAAGTTGGTTAATGTTTGAAATTATGATTTCCAAAGGATTTCGAAAAATTATTACAAGTTTGAATTATGTTTGAAAAGAAAATAGAAATTTCGAAAGTTCATTTTGTTATGTATGCATTGCTAAATTATGTAAAGTGCTGAAATTATTGATTGATTAATTGAGTGATTTAATTGTATGTATTATGTGAATATATGAAAATCAAGACTTTGAAAAGTGCCTTGGGCGATTCAATTCTGTTTTTAAGCTTATGTGTTACGTGGGTTGGTTAGGTCCTTGGTGAGTCATTGTCTCTATTTGTATAGCCTTCGCTTCTGCCCGCTAGTGGCACGGAGCTTCGATTCGGACTCCCTCACGGCTACTTTGGACCGTATCTTGGAAAGTGTAATACGTTCTATTCCGTTGCGCATGGATCGCTATGCGGGAATGTGCGATGCGTCTATTTTGGACCGAACCAGACCATTTTGATATGTTTTGTGTTTTCAATTTTGTTTCTGTATGTTGCATTCATATTTATGAAAATTCGAGAATTTTTGAAAAAAAAACAAGAAAAAGTGAGATTATTATGAAAAGTTTGAAAAATATATATATAAAAAAAAAGGTTTGAGGAAATTGTTTGAAAATTTGTAAAGTTTGAAAAATTAGCCCTTTTGCGAAGGATTATGAAAAAATGATTTGACTTATTTGTCAATTTATAAATGTGTTATCCACGAGCTTAGAGCTCACCCCCTTTCATCCCCATCTCCGGGTTTGACGGGAGATCGGATGAGAGAATGTGAAGACGTCGGTTTCGACATTTGAATCGTTAGCTTTTAAGTAATTTGGATCTTGAGTATGAATATGTTTATGACTTTAGATAAGTTTGGGAAAAATGTATTTGTGTATAAAGTTGAGAATTGTGAATGATTGTGAAATTTGTATATGAAATTATGGATAATTTGGGAATATATATGTATTATTGATATGGAATTTGATTGAATTATGAGTTTGGTATTGAATTGAGAATTATGGAAGTATTAGATGTAGGTTTGCGTTTCTTTGGTGTTTGGATTCGGACGGGAGAGTTCGTTGATTACGAGATCCGTATGGCATTTAGAAGTGTATTTCTTTACCCTTGCGAGTTTGGGTTAGGAAAAGGTAGTTATATCTTAGAAATTTTGATAAAAATTAGGATGAATATGATTTTTGGGATTAATACCAATGTGTAAGAATATGGTTAGTTTTGAGATTTCGCATGAGAATAAGAATAAGGAAGAAAAATTATACCGGATTTTGGAACGTCTTAAGGAATTCCAACGCAATTATGTTCATTCGATCGTTTTCTTTGATTTTTGTGCTCGGATGTCGGATCTGTTCTACTTGATTTCGTTTCGCTTTGAAATCTATTCGTTAGGTTCGATATGACTTCGATTTGTTTTGTTACGAATTGATTCCGAATTCGACTTTCGAAATCTGTTCGTTTAGTTCGTTTTCGCTATTGGCTTCCGCATTTTGTTTTCGATCCGATATTTCCGTTTCCATCCGATTCCGCGTCCTTCGTTCTGCTTTTCTGGTTGGGATCCGGTTCCCGGATCGGGTCCCAACATTTATATTATGATAGTCACTCTCAATTTTTTAGGTCTCATAATCATCAACTTTCTCTTCATTAGATATTTTAAATACCATTACTCTTGTTATTGGAGCCATTTCTTCTTTTACAATTTATTCATCTATATATCATAAATAAGGAGTGATCGAACTCTCGCAGTGTTTAAGTGCTTAAATATTTGGATTCTTATACAATTTTCACGTTTGTTTCTCAAATGATTAGTAAAGACATAAACAATTTTCTTATCAATTCAAGATTAATATACTTCTTATCAAACCTTTAAAAGAATTAATGATACAAAATGAAGTGGGTATACATATAAGAAATTGACTTATTTTTCTTCATGTGAAATAACTAAGCTTATTTAGTTGTCATTTACTTTAGTAGTGCTCTTATATATGATTATAAGTGTGTATTATATCTTATGGGTGGTTTTACATATAGACATTCCATTGAATTCATTTTTACTAAGAGCAAAACTAAATATGCACCTCTTTTCTATTTAACATAACAAGTCTCTTTATCATTATAACTATACTCACTTCTATACTTTGTTACCATAATCTCTATTTTACCTATAATTGTAATTCTTATTGAGATATAAGAATCATTTTGTAAAATTTTCAAAGATTAAAAAGTGTTTTATTCTAGTTTTTCAATAATTGTGGCTATCACCTTCATAATCATACATTTTTATTATAGCGGAAATTGAATCAAAATTATCCCATATCGTATGCTCAAATTTTGCTAGAAATTTAAATACAACAAATCAGACCCACTTTGATACTAGTTATCGACATACATATGTCAAATGAAAAGAATTGAAATGTGTGTGTGTGTTTTTTATCCTATTTGTAAATTAATGAATAATTGTTTGTTCTAATGAATGATTGTGCCAAGTTTATATATGATAATCATAAAACAGTTATAACAAAATTAAATAGTCTAAGAAAATATAGACTAATTTATAAGAGTTTTGTTAAAAAAACTTTTGGCTTACACTTACTCCCAAAGCTTTGCTTGAAAATTCGCTATCTTCTTTCTTGAATTGGTGAAGAGCAACCTCCATACATCATCTTCTTTACCATAGGTGAAGAGGAACTCTGATGATCGTCTTTCTTTGCCATATATAAAGAGTTACCCTTTATAAATCTAGTTTAAACTTAAGAGGAACTACCAAAATTTGTATCCTAATCAAAATTTATAATTATAACAAGTATACAACTCACAAACTCCTCTTCAACACATCAGTGAGCAAAGTTCAATATATGTTATATAGTACAAATGTAGTCTCTAACCTATTAAAGTTCTTAGCACTCTCTAATATGCTCAGCCTTCTTACCATAACTCATATGTGATTTATTTATACTAAAATAACTTTAAATAGTTATCAAAAACAAAAACTAGTTATTATAATGGATAGTTTTGGTCCATCATTCTAGCACATTGCAAACTCTCAATACATACTTTTTTTCTTTACAAACCATGTTGGTTGACCACTAAGACACATTGCATATATGCTCCAGTTTGCTCATTTGTTTTCCATCATTTGATTGTTTAATTGATTTAATTATCTCATTTGTTCAGCTTACTCTTCTATTAAATTTCATTTTTTTTACAAATTAGCTTGCTAATATTATTAAGAATAAAATATGAGTTTATTTTGTTATTATAAAAGCTATGGGTTAACAAAACTGAACTAAAACTTCTATAATGACATTTATGATGCTTATATAATTATTTACTAATAAGTATTATATTACAAACAAATTATGTCATTGATGAATTTCTTTTAACCATACAACTTTATAATGCTTCATGAAAAATAATCTTTTGGCATTGAAACTAAAGTTTATATGTGCTTCCATAATAATAATAAGTAATACTACATCTTAGCTTGAACTTACTACAATATTTTATACTTGTCTCTTATAAGCTTTCAATTTAATTTTATACTTTATTTGATGAAATCAAATCAAATAGAACTTGTAATTTTATTATTATCTTAAATTTTAGAGAAATCGTATAAAGATAACCTATAACGTTAATATTATAAGGTCTTTCAATTTTAAAATCATCCTTTGAGTTTAGTTTTAAGTTCCACAAAATTCCTTTTCAACTTCACAATTAAAGTAAAATGATTGGCAAGATTTACGAAGTGTTGAAAGGTAAAATGAATTTAATTATATTAAAGCATGTATAAATATCATAATATAGGTTATGGAGACTGTTAAGTGAAATGGTGTAATTGAACCCTTCTTACTAAAAAGATTAATAAAACATAAAATTACACTCAATTATAAGAAATTTTAAAATGTAAGCGAAAGACAAATTTTCATTAATTTGATGTTTGTTTATATTGAATTGAAGTTGATCTTAAATCGAATTAATGAAGTCCATGATATAAAATATAGCATGAAGGAAATCATGATGAGATCATGATAATGAGATTCCTATCATGTGTAATTATGTTGTATCTAAATTATCCTTAGTCATAGAATTAATATGACAGGATATTATTAATCTGAACAGACTAGCACATGTTATGCTTCTTGATTTGATCAAGTAGTGGATCTCACAAACTGTAAGCATAAGACGTTTAGAGTTAACATATAAATGCTTACTAAAAGTAATAAGTATATTGGATGACCTGCTATGAGATTATCATATGGATGATCTTTCAAATGTTAATGATAAATCTCATCATAGTAATGATGCATATATCCTTAGACTTAAGGTAGTCAAGGATATCTTAGCTACTGATCATGTGCTTTGACATCATTCCTTGTTGCCACAAGGTAAGGTTGCTCATAGGGTAGTGATTAGGTATAACTATTGGTATTCGAAGGTAATTGGGTAGATAATAAAGGATTCACCATTCCTAATAAAAGAAGATGATACCCACGACCTCTTATCGGGGTCATTACTCAAAAGCCTCTGGCTAGAGTTGTTGTAATGAGATCTTACAATAAAAACTAACTTCACTTGGACTAGATGTGACGTAGTTAGTCAAGTGGGAGTTGACACATAACCCATACTCCAAACCAAGTGGGGTATAGAATGGTGAAGGGATGAATTGCACAGTAATTATCTATGGAAAGGTTTGTAAGTTAGAAAATTAACTATCGAAGAGTTTGTGTGTTAATCCACTTATATTTCGATAAATTGGTATCATAAAACCCTTCATGATTTGCTTAAATTAAAAGTTAATTCAAGTGGCATGAAACCATCTATGATTTGCTCAGATTAACAGTTAATTCAAGTGTCCAAAATAATTAGAAACCTAAGGGTTACATGAATAAAAGATCAGATGAAAAACAAAGTGTGCATAACTGTCATTGAAGAAGGCCATGTGACCAAATGCATGACAAATGATGCATAAGTGAGTTCTTCACTTATGTACACATGGACTAACAAGTTAAAGGACACTCAAGAGAGAGGATAAAGGTCCACAAATGTTCTGGAGATGGAGAAAAGTGGTTTTGAGTCTTGTTCATATAATTTATGCAATTTGTGCATGAATCTAATTGTATGCAACATAATCTTGATCTATATCTCCATTTGAGCATCTATTTGAACTCATCTTTTATGGTGCTCCAACCACCCTTACACACTACTTTTTCTTCATCTTTACGTGTTCTCGAGTGATCAAGGAAGGTATTTCATGTTTCTGCAACCCAAACAAGGATAATATTAAAGAAAGGATGAGTATTATCAATGGTACATTTGTTGAAATTTCATGTTCTTATAATATGTGTATGCATGCATCTAAGATTCTTGACTTTTGGGGATGTCGTGGGGTTGGAACTTAGATTTCGACACTTTTGCTGCCTTGTTGTGCATATGATGCATGAATCCATGGTTCCTTAACAATACTTTGGTGATCTTAAGTCAATGATTCATATATACAATTATCCCATTGAGAATTTCTATAGACATACAATTAATATTTCAAATGAAATTCTCATATGGGATAAGCTCAATGAACTTAATCTTTAACAAGTACTCACACGTTTATTTAAGTGTCTCTATATTTTAGTCTATGAGATTGACTACTTCCTTCATAAGCAAAAAAATGAAAGTGTGCTAAGTATTTTATGCTCTATTGATGTTCAGCCTTAATAAAACAATAACTAGAAATAATTTAGGAATAATACATAAATTCAATATAAATCTCATAATTATAATTTGTAATAATTTTATTTACAATGTATATTTATTATATGAATTTTACCATATATATCTAAATATGTATAAGATGAACAATTTCTCTAAATAATTATGTCACTAAACTTTTAAGTAACCGATTAGCGTATAAACCAACAAGTAGTTGCAAGTTTGTTCCATCTTGAATGGAACTAACTTATAAAAGAAAAAGCTACACATAACATCTGAAACGAGAATTCTCGCTCCCACGATACGAATCCTTCTCGTTTGTTCCACTTCCACTCTCAAGAGAGGCCTGGTTGTATTATAATTTAATAACCAAACCCTAGCAGCAATTCTTCTTAATCAAATGAAAACCCTCCTTCCCATACCTTACTCTTTTATCTAATAAGGTTAGGATTGGACATGAATAAGCTCCACCTTTTGTGAAGAGTCTCATGGAATAATATTACACTCCCTGCAATATGTATACTACTCTTAAAAGTAAATCTGACAATAATAAAGTAGAAAATAACAAAAGATTTGTTTCTATTATATAAATGAGATATAAATTCTAATTTTTTTTTATTTTAAATTAATATATAATAAGTATATAAAATAAAACTTGACATTGATTTATAAATGTTACATTTTTGATAAAATTTGAGAAATTATCTCCTTGTAACATAAATGATTGAAAAGGCAATTTAAGAAGAAGGCGCAGGTTAACTAAACTATAAGGCTCATCGTCCAAAGACAATATGAAAAAAAGGCGCATGTTAACTATACTACGCCGCTCGTATTCCCAAAACCTCATAAGTCATTTCATGCTTCTAGTCCTCCTTACCATACAACGCCGCTCGTAGTCCAAACGCCTCATTAGTCATTTCATGCTTCTAGTCCTCTTGCCCTCAAAACCACATGATATTTACCATATTCTTTTATATCTTCAATTTGATCGTAAAAATAAAACACAAAACAGAAGCAAGAGCTCGGGGGGAGAGAAGCAATAAACACGAAGCTAAATGAAGCACACTTCAGCCGAGGCAGTTCCGTCGTCATATCCGGCCTCCTCCTCCCCCTTCACCGCTCCCACAGACCAGTCACCGCCGGCCACCACCTCTTCCTCTGCCTCTTCTTCCTCAATCCCCGCGGAGGATTTGACCGTCGGCTCCTCCCGAGACGGCAGCGGCGGCGCCCAGGAGACAGTGACCGTCGATCGTCGCGGCGAGTACTCAGCCGAGTGCCGATGGACCGTACACAATTTTCCGCGCATTAAAGCTAGGGCACTTTGGAGCAAGTACTTCGAGGTAGGCGGTTACGATTGTCGACTACTGGTGTATCCAAAAGGAGACTCTCAGGCTTTGCCTGGTTACATCTCTATATATCTCCAAATAATGGACCCTCGCGGCACTTCTTCTTCTAAATGGGACTGCTTCGCGAGCTACCGTTTAGCTATCGTTAACCTCACTGACGATTCCAAGACCATCCATCGCGATTCATGGCACCGATTCTCTAGTAAGAAGAAATCTCACGGTTGGTGCGATTTCACGCCTTCATCTACTGTTTTTGATTCCAAATTAGGTTATTTGTTTAACACTGATTCCCTTCTCATCACCGCCGATATTTTAATCCTTAACGAGTCTGTCAATTTCATACGCGATAATAATGACTTGCAATCAGCTTCCTCGTCCACGATTTCCTCTTCAGTTGTTGCTGCTCCTGCGTCTGATGTGTTGAGTGGGAAGTTTACTTGGAAAGTGCATAATTTTAGTCTGTTTAAGGAGATGATTAAAACGCAGAAGATAATGAGCCCAGTGTTTCCTGCTGGAGAGTGTAACTTGAGGATCAGTGTGTATCAGAGCTCTGTTAATGCGCAGGATTATTTGTCTATGTGTTTGGAGAGTAAGGACACTGAGAAGCTTGTTGTTTCTGATAGGAGTTGTTGGTGCTTGTTTAGAATGTCGGTGTTGAACCAAAAACCTGGCTTGAACCATATGCATAGGGACTCATATGGGCGGTTTGCTGCTGATAATAAGAGCGGGGACAATACTAGTTTGGGCTGGAATGATTACATGAAGATGGCTGATTTTGTTGGGGTGGATGCAGGGTTTTTGGTGGATGATACTGCTGTCTTTAGTACTTCATTTCATGTCATCAAGGAGTTCAGTAGCTTTTCTAAGAATGGGAGCTTGACTGGAGGTAGGAGTGGGAGTGGACCAAGGAAGTCTGATGGGCACACGGGGAAATTCACTTGGAGGATTGAAAACTTTACGAGATTGAAAGATCTTTTGAAGAAAAGGAAGATTACAGGTCTATGCATCAAGAGCAGGAGATTTCAAATTGGGAACCGTGATTGTCGCCTCATTGTTTATCCCCGAGGTTTGTTTGATGTCATTGTCCTTATATATTAAGTTTTTTTTAACCTAAGTCATTCGTGTAGTTGAGTAATGTTGATCAGTCTAAGATGAAGGCATTATGCCATTCCTAGCTTGCTGAACGAGGAGTACTAGTTCTGACATCAATTTTGATAGACAAGACTTATTGCTTGTCTGTGATTATGGCAACTTTAGATTCAATTTATTGTTGAATTTAGTTGTGAAATATAGTTAATTTGATCACCGAGCTGCTTGTTACCTTGTATTAGTTGCTCTAAGTCCCTTATGCAATAATGTTTTAGATATGCCATTCGATGGACAAATAGATGGCGTGACTATTACAGTCTTTCATTCAGTTTATCCTCCTTTCTCTATCAGCCATTGTTTCTTTGACCCTTGTGTTTGAGCCTATGTGTTGTTTCTTTTGTTCTCCTAACTGGAGTTGTTTCTGACACGTGAAATTGCGGCTTGTTTTATATTAGTTTTCAAGAGACACATGAACCAAACTGAGAGTACTTAGTTTTGTTTATTGAGTGAATTGACAAGAATTTCCCATGTCCTTGATGGTATCAGGTCAGTCTCAACCACCATGCCACCTTTCAGTATTTCTTGAAGTTACGGATTCACGAAATACTTCCACTGAATGGAGTTGTTTTGTGAGCCATCGATTATCAGTTGTGAACCAAAGAGTGGAGGAGAAGTCTGTGACTAAGGAATCTCAGAATCGCTATTCAAAAGCTGCAAAAGATTGGGGTTGGCGTGAATTTGTGACACTCACTAGTTTATTTGATCAAGATTCTGGGTTTCTTGTCCAGGATACTGTTGTATTTTCTGCTGAGGTTCTCATTCTCAAAGAGACATCTATATCACAAGATTTAACTGATGAGGACACTGGATTCACAAATGCTGGTTCGCAAATTGATAGGGTTCCAAAACGAAGTTCATTTACGTGGAAGGTGGAAAATTTTTTGTACTTCAAGGAGATAATGGAAACCCGGAAGATCTTTAGCAAATTCTTTCAAGCTGGTGGATGTGAGCTGCGGATAGGTGGGTACTTATCTGTGGTCATTTGCTGATGCGTTAGTGTTTTACCCTTTCATTATTCAACTGATGGTGCATATTTTCCCAATGCAGGTGTGTACGAGTCTTTTGACACCATATGCATTTATCTAGAGAGCGATCAATCTGTTGGTAGTGATCCAGATAAAAACTTTTGGGTCAGATACAGAATGGCGGTGGTAAATCAAAAGAATCCAGCAAGGACTGTGTGGAAGGAATCTTCGATTTGTACAAAGACATGGAATAATTCTGTTCTGCAATATATGAAGGTATCAGATATGTTGGAAGCAGATGCTGGGTTCCTTGTGCGTGACACTGTTGTTTTTGTTTGTGAAATACAGGACTGCTGTCCATGGTTTGAGTTTTCAGATTTAGAGGTTGGTAACAGTTCTTCCCTAATCTTTTATATTATCAGTCTTGCTTATCTAATTCCCCTGATCGACATCAATTTTTTTCAGTCTCATATTCTTTCAGTTTATAATTACTATGACTACATGAACTAAGTTAGATGAATCACCAATGGATGACCTTTTTCATTTTGTCTCTTCTCCATGCGTTGTTAAAGGTTTTGGCATCTGAAGATGATCAGGATGCTTTAACAACTGATCCTGATGAACTCATTGATTCCGAGGACAGTGAAGGAATAAGTGGAGATGAAGAGGATATGTTCAGAAATCTTCTTTCTAGAGCTGGATTTCACCTCACTTACGGAGACAATCCTTCACAGCCACAGTTAACCCTGAGAGAAAAGCTTCTAATGGATGCTGGTGCTATTGCTGGTTTTTTGACTGGATTACGTGTTTATCTTGATGATCCTGCCAAGGTAAAGCGCTTGCTTCTTCCAACCAAGCTTTCGGGGGGCAAAGTTTTACAGCAGGCGATTATTGATCTACTATTGGACATAATGGTTGAATGCTGCCAACCTTCCGAAGGAAGTTCTAGTGGTGATTCATCTGATGGTTACTCTAAACCTTCTCTAGATGGCAGTGGTGCAGCCAGCCCCTTGGAATCTGATAGAGAAAGTGGAACAAGAGAATCCATTAAATCTCCTGTTTATGGGAGATTAGATTCTGGTGTAGATGATCCTATCCGTGCCTCTGCTGTGCAAAGCTCTGATATAAGCAGGGTTGATGTTCCTGGAAAAGCTATTCCTGTACAGGCTATTTATCCCTCACTAGCAGCAACAGGAGGTTCAGTGGAAAATGCTTTTCTGAACTCTAAGGTATGATTTTACTGCCTAGGAATTTAGCTTCATAGCTTAGTTTTTGGCCTCGACAATCCATTTGAAGAGATTGAATTTTCAGACCAAGTGGCCACAGCAATCAGAGGAGCTGTTAGGACTGATTGTAAATTCACTGAGAGCCCTTGATGGAGCAGTTCCTCAACGCTGTCCTGAGCCAAGACGAAGGCCTCAGTCTGCACAGAAAATTGCTCTTGTTCTGGATAAAGCCCCTAAGCATCTGCAGCCAGACCTTGTTGCTTTAGTACCCAAATTGGTAGAGCATTCAGAGCATCCTTTAGCAGCTTGTGCACTTCTTGAAAGACTCAAAAAGCCAGATGCAGAACCTGCACTGAGGATACCTGTAAGATAGCTTTTGGGAAGCATATGGTTTCTTTGCTTTCATGGAACACTTTGTTGTGTCAACATATTTCCTTTTGTTTCAGGCTTTTGGGGCCCTTAGTCAACTTGAATGTGACAGTGACGCATGGGAGAACATTCTTTTTCAGTCTTTTGAGCTTTTGGCAGACTGTAATGATGAACCACTTGCTGCTACAATTAATTTTCTTTTCAAAGCTGCATCACATTGCCAACATCTTCCTCAAGCTGTATGCTTTTTATATTTTCCTTTTCATGCAAATCTTCTTCTTGTAGTTTATCCCTCTTCGATATGTAACTTTCTCTGTTCTATTTTTCAGGTTAGATCAGTTCGTGTTAGGCTAAAGAACTTGGGAGCTGAAGTGTCTTCTATTGTGTTGGAATTTTTGAGTAAAACAATCAATAGTTGGGGAGACGTTGGTGATACCATACTTAGAGATATTAATATTGATGATGAATTTGGAGATGACTGCACAAAACCACCTCATGATCTTTTCTTATTTGGTGAAAATGGGTCAAATTCTGATAGTTTGCATGTGGTGGACGAACGATCTTCCCGTGGAAGTCGTCATTTTTCTGATATTTACATTCTCCTGGAGATGTTGTCTATACCTTGCCTTGCTGTTGAAGCTTCTCAAACATTCGAGAGTGCTGTAGCTCAAGGAGCTATTGTGGGCCAATCTGTAGCAATGGTTTTGGAAAGGCGCCTTGCGCAGAGACTGAATTTCAACACTGGATTTTTAACTGAAAATTTTCAACATACAGATACTGTAATAGAGGGAGAAGCCACTGAACAACTGAAAGTCCAATCTAACGACTTTACTGTTGTTCTTGGTCTTGCTGAAACATTGGCGCTTTCTAGTGATCCTTCTGTTAAGGAGTTTGTCAAGATGCTTTACACAATCTTGTTTAAATGGTATGCCGATGAATCCTACAGGGGAAGAATGCTGAAAAGACTTGTTGATCGTGCCACCAGTACAACAGATAATGGTCGTAATGTAGATTTATGCTTGGATATATTGGTTCTCTTGGTCTGTGAAGAGCAGGAAATAGTTAAGCCTGTTCTGAGCATGATGCTGGGGGTTGCTGACCTCGCCAATGTTGATCGGGCAGCTCTTTGGCACCAGTTAGGTGCTAGGGAAGATGAGAATATTCGCTTACGTGAAGAGAGGAAGATAGAAATTTCTAATATGGTTCAAGAAAAAGCATGTCTCTTGCAAAAATTGAGTGAATCTGAAGCCACTAGCAACCGGATCAAGGTACCCAGAATTGTAATTTATTACGAGTATGCAGAATGACTGATAATCCTAATAACTTTTTGCACTTATTTTAACTTAATTATTTTCACGAAATGACAGTCTGAATTGAGGGCTGAGTTGGATCGATCTGCACGGGAAAAAAAGGAACTCTCTGAACAAATACAAGAAGTTGAGAGTCAGCTTGAGTGGGTGCGTTCAGAGCGGGATGATGAAATTAAAAAACTCAAATCTGAGAAGAAAGTTCTTCAGGATCGTCTTCATGATTCTGAGGCACAACTTTCCCAGTTGAAGTCCCGGAAAAGGGATGAACTAAAGGTAACATAACTTCTTTGTGATCATCATTATATTCCTGTCAGCATTTCTGCTGTATCTTTTACTTTTCAGATTCACTGAGTTCATATGTATGTTTTTTACCTTTGTAAACATCTCCTCCTCTTTTGCACTGCTGAGAGCACATCGTTCAACTTCAGAAGGAATTTGGGGAAGCTGGCATGAATTTGGCCATGACTCATAGCTTCATGTATGAGGCTCGTTATCTTAATATGTCAGAACAGCTGCATTTGATTTCCCGTAGGCTAGTACTGTCCACTGCAAACGTGTAAAAGTTTTAGCATGACATTGGTGTGCTAGTTTCTGAGTCATGAAACACTATATATTTGCATCTTGGTATTGCTTTTTGGTTTGAATCAGGTTATTAATAAATGCCCTTCGCATATGCACTTGGTTTATTCCAGTAGAATGCTGCTTGTGAATATCTGCTTAAGGAGATGTAATTGAGTGGAATTGTTTTGGCTGAACTATTCTGTTCTTGTCATAACTGCTGCTTAGTTGTTTTCCTGTTACTTGCGAGTGGCATTGGCTTCTATCTTCCTAAACTTCAAATTATTCTATGAATTTCATAGAGAGTAGTAAAGGAGAAAAATGCTCTGGCTGAAAGGCTAAAAAGTGCTGAGGGTGCACGCAAGAGATTTGATGAAGAATTAAAACGATATGCCACTGAGAATGTGACTCGAGAGGAAATTCGGCAGTCATTGGAGGATGAAGTTAGGAGGTTGACACAAACAGTTGGGCAGACTGAGGGGGAGAAAAGGGAGAAAGAAGAGCAGGTTGCTCGCTGTGAGGCATATATAGATGGAATGGAATCAAAATTGCAGGCTTGCCAGGTTTTATTTATTTCTTTATTTTCTGAACTTACCTGTGCTTCTTATCATTAAGCCTATCATGTTCTTCTTCGCTGTTGACTACTTGATTTTTATGAGCTGTTATTTGATTGATCTATTGTAGTTTAATGGATGAGTGAAACCATACCACCTAATGTCTTGTCGACTCTCTTTTGTTTGAAATTTTAGCGAATGTCAACTTAACCTTTTTATATTAGAACCATAAGATTGGTAATTTACTTTTGGGCATTCTTGAAAGCTTGATGATCATTAATCTTTAACTTTGTCTTCTCTAAAGAAACTGCGCCAACCCCCTTGGCCCTCTTATCTTCTCTAATACCTATCTGTTTCTTTACAGCAATATATCCATACTCTTGAGGCTTCACTTCAAGAGGAGATGTCACGACATGCTCCTCTTTATGGTGCTGGATTGGAAGCTTTGTCAATGAAGGAGTTGGAGACAATTTCACGTATTCACGAGGAAGGGCTCAGGCAGATCCATGCCCTCCAGCAGCGAAAGGGAAGTCCTGTTGCCAGTCCTCTTGTTAGTCCCCATGCCCTGCCGCACAATCATGGGTTATATCCCGCTGCTTCTCCTCCGATGACCGTTGGCTTGCCCCAGTCCCTTATTCCAAACGGTGTTGCAATCCACGGCAATGGACACGTAAATGGTGCAGTGGGACCATGGTTCAATCATACTTGAAAAAATTGCTTGTGTTCCATAAGGCATTTGTTCGCTTAATAGAACCAGGTGACATCTCAATGTGAAGGGATGTTCTTTTTTGAGTTCTTTCTTGGCATTTAATTGAGTGATAGGGCTGTTGGAGCTCTTTTAAGAAAAAGAAAGAAGAAAAAATAATACAATCTCAAGTGTAACAGGGAATGGAGCGACGGATACTGCTTTAGGATGTCAGCGCGAGGAAGTCATTCCAGTAGTTATTGCAATTGCAAATGCCATCACATTTTTCTCTTGATGAATTTTGTTATTGGCCTCAATTTTTAATGTGGTTTTTGTCAGTATTTTTAAGACTGGATTGAAAGTACGGGTAAAATAAGAGTTAATATTCAAAAAGTTTAATCGATATTAGAATATTATAAAATTATTTAAAATTATATAAAATTAAATAATTTAAAATATGTTTATTTATGGAATAATTTAAATTTTAATTAAAAAGAAGATTATTAGATAAAATAATTTATTTATTTTAGTTTATAAAATTTATTAGCTTACAAATATATATTGATTAATTAATTAGTTTTTAATAATAAAGGTCACTAAAATAAATTGAATTAAAGATTAAAATTAAAATAAAAAGTTGATCGATTTTAAATTTTATCTTTGAAACTAGTTTAATTATTAATATTTATTGTTATATTAGTCTTAGGAATTTTCTTAAATCTGTTTAATTTTATTGGCTTTAACATCTTCCATGTCTAAACTATTAGCATGTATGACGAATGTCACTAAAGCAAACCGAGAGGATTAGTCAAATGGTCAATAGAGTTGGAAAATTAAGTATTATATCCCGAGAAACTCTTTAAAATCTCAACTCTCAAGTTAAAGCGTATTTGATGGTTGAGCTAAAAGAACCACATTGTCACAAAGAAAATAGGAAAAAAATGTTGCAATTATATAAACATGGATGATACAAATCGATAGTGAGAGAGAGAGGAAGCCAGGAAGTCCCACATGGACAAGTGTTATAATATGCAATCGGACATGGCTTCCACAACGAAGCATAATATTAAACCCTCCTAGTTGGAGTAAACTTAGCATGTGAACTCTTTTAAGTTAAATCCATCATTTGGTGCCATAAATTTAACTCATAGCTAACAACAACATTTTATCTAAAACGACAATGAAATTAGTCACTCAAGTTTAAATTTTCAATACCTCAATTGAATATATATATAATTCGAATATATATATTTAGTGTGTGTGTGCGCGCGTGTTTGAGTGTGTGAGTGTGTGCGTGTGTATGTGTTATGTGTGCGTTTGTGTCTATATTTGCTTGCATTAATCTTGTTAGATTATTTAACGACTATGTTATGTTTTTTTTTTCTTGATTTAGAAAAATTGTGAGAAGCTAGAGGTCAGTAGATCAAAAATGAAAAAAAAAACTCATAATCAAGGATAAAGTCATTTGTACTTGTCTGAAATGAATACGTAAGATATCTTTATTTGAAAGTTATACTTAAATCAATAAACACTAATTATTTATGTGCCTTATATTTTGTTTCATAAAACATAGTAAGAAAGAATTATATGGACAAGAGTATAATATGATCACAATATATAAAGTCACTCACTATAAGGAAGGTAAAGGATGAGCATCAAAAGAAATATAAAATAACTATGTAAGTATAAAAGTTTGTTTAATATTTTTGTTCATTTATTAATATTGTAATAAGTAGTAATATATGGATTAAATATGGATTTTCTATTTTAATTTTAAAATAACATTCAAGAGTTATTAGAGAAGTCTACATTTGCAGGGAATGAGCTTAATCTAGAAGACATTTTTGATATAGTACTTGGTACTCGTTTTGGCTATATGAAAGATTTTTTCCATAGTCCTTAGCCAAATGTTTCAACCTCAACATATAAAACAATCGTTAAACACTTTCAAGAGAAAAGATTTTGTCCATAGTCCTTAGCCAAATGTTTCAACCTCAACATATAAAACAATCGTTAAACACTTTCAAGAGAAAAACAAGACACTTAAGGTTACATTACAAGCTAAAGTAATCAGGGGATAAGAAACTCGAACAAAATTGGTAAAACATGATATATTATTCGAAAGATTACTTAGTCCGGATTATGATAAAAATGAAGAGAAAAGTGAAGGGTATTAATTATATATCCTATACTTTTTTCTCTCACTTCTGTATGTACTATAATTTAAATTTAATAATTTTCTCAGATTACATAATGGATGAATTATGCAATTGATAAGTGATTATGTTGTGAATATGATGTTTTAATTAGAACCAAATACTTATTGTATCAATACTCACAATATTTTTAGATGATTTTAACTAAGCATTTTGGATGATTACAGGTTCATCAATATAGACAACACTAAGTAGTCATTTGGGTTATGCTCTAATATTTTTGTAATCTTAGCATGACATAATTTGTAAACTGATTTTTTATTTATTATTTTGCTTATAAGAATTGTTCAAGTTGTCATTAATATCTTGTATTGAAACAAATGATCATCCTTTAATGCTATATGCTTTTTTTTTACATTATCATGTGCGCTCAACGCATATTATTAATATCTAAAAATAGAACGTCATACATAAAAAATGGAGGGCATACCCCCCATTCGAGACCAGACATAGAATCGGTCGCCCTAGCGATGGTATGAGCAACCTGATTCGCTAATCTCTTAACAAAAACAGTGGAAATAAACTGATGCTCTCTAAGAAGAGCTTTACAATCCTCAATAATCATCAAAAAATAGGAAGGAAAGGTTTGTGTGGAGGTCAAGAAGTGGGTAATTATTTGACAATCCGTTTCCACACAAATAGGAACAAAAGAGAGGCTTTTGATCCAGCTCAGAGCTTCCCTAAAACATAATGCTTCACCGATTTGAGGATCCTTCCACCCCGGTAAAATCAGTAGCTTGCCTGCACAGTTTATCCCGTTGCAATCCCGAATCACCATTCCTAATCCATAAAAACCAGAAGGGAGAAGCGCCACGTCGACATTACATTTAAATTGATTCTGTTGTGGAGCTTGCCATTTGGAGAGATTTATGGTTTGAATTTGTGCGGATGTATTGAGTTTACTGTGTTGAGCAGTCATCCAATCTAACAATGTTGTGGTGGCTTTACGAAAAATGAAGGAGGGGGCCTGGGTTTTCTGCTGCCATAGAACTTCATTTCGATAGGTCCATAAACTCCATAAAATTATGCAAGTCTGCTCCTGTTGTGCTGTTGTACTACTAAACATAATAAAGGCAAGACAATGGGTGAATGTTCCCGTAGGATACAAAGGCCAAGTCACATTGAAAAGAAGCCAAACAGCAACAACAAAATCACAATTAAGAAATAAATGATGGTCAGTCTCTGTTGCTCCAGAACATGTTGGGCAAGAGTCAACGATGTCTATATGTCTTCGTTGTAAATTGGCTCGACACGGGAGTGCATTTCTCAAAAGGTGTCATATAAACAATTTAACTTTACCTGGAATGTGAAGTTTCCAAATCTTTTCCCATGGAAAGTCGGTTGCTCTAAATTCAACATTCACATTCTCCATACTCAGCCGATAGCCTTGTTTGACCTTATATTCACCTTGATTATTAAGAGTCCACATCCAATCATCCTTAGGCCTTGAAAAAATAAGTGGGATTTGTAATATTAACTCAGCATCTCGTTGATTAAAGACTTGTCTGATGCGTGCTTCATTTTACCGATTATCCTGAACGAGGTCAGCTACATATTCAACTTGGTCTGTATAAGCTGACTGTATAAATGGATCCCCATCATCCATTAACCAGGGGTCTTTCTAAATATGAATATATTGCCCATCACCGACCCTTCTTCGACAACCCTGAAGCAGTAATGATTTGGCCTGATAGATACTTCGCCAGATTTGGATTGGGTTATTACCCAATTCGGCTGAAGAAAAAAAATCTGTCGTGGGGAAGTACCTGGCTTTGAGAATTGTTGTTGCCGGTGAGGTTGGATATTTAAGTAACCTCCATCATTGCTTTGCCAAAAGAGCAAGATTAAATTGCCTCAAATCTCGATAACCCAAACCCCCATAAATTTTTGGTAAAGCAAGCTTCTTCCACTGTAACCATCGTAAACCTTTGTTTTTGCTTCCTCCATTATGCCAGAAAAAGCTGTTCATCAAGGTTACCAACTCTTTACAAGTATCTAGTGGGAGTAAAAAAAGAGACATGAGATAATTGGGCATAGCCTGGGCAACCGTCCTCAACAAGATGTCTTTCCCGGCTTTGGATAACACCTTTGCTTTCCATCCTTGCAGCCTCTTTGTAAGCTTTTCTACCACATAATGAAAAACATGTCCTTTGCCCCTTCCAATGACAGATGGCATACCCAAATAGGTAGTAAGCCCGACAATCTCCACAACCCCCGATGCTTGGCAAATCAAGTCCTTCATTGTAGGTGTAGTATTAGGAGTAAAGGATATACCTGATTTGAGAAGTTTGATTTGTTGACCCGACCCATTCTCATAAAGTCGCAAGATAGTTTTCAAGTGTATCGCCTCTTCCACCGTAGCTTTTGTAAAAAAGATAGCATCATTTGCAAAGAACAGATGAGACACTGGAGTAGCACCTCTGGCGACTACAATCCCATGAATGTGACCCTGTGCCTGTGATTTTTGAAAGGTCGTAGATAATCCTTCCGCGCAGATAATAAACAAATAGGGGGACAGCGGGTCGCCTTGTCGCAATCCTCTATTGGGTATCAAAGGCCCGTACTCTTCGTTACCACGCACAAAAGAATAAGAGACCGATGTTACGATGTTCATAAACCTGGAGACCCATAATTCATGAAATCCCAGCTTCAACATGATTAGCCGCAAGTACTCCCACTCAATTCAATCATATGCCTTACTCATGTCTATTTTAAGTGCCAGTGAACCCACTTTACCCTGAGTTTTCCTTTTAATAGAGTGAAACAACTCATACGCCACAATAATATTGTCAGTAATTAATCGAGTAGGAATAAAAGCACTTTGAGTATCGGAAATAATTTGAGGTAACACCTGTTTCAATCAGTTGGCGATTACCTTGCAGACAATACGATCGATGACATTACTCAAAGATATAGGCCGTATATCCACAATAGTCTCTGGTGCTTTTTTCTTCGGTATAAGGATAATGTTGGTTTTGTTCAGTCCAAGCATAGGAGCATCACCATGTAAGGTTCGAAGGCATTCATGACTCACATATTTCCCAACTAGATCCTAGTATGTCTAAAAAAAACCTGGTTTAAACCGTCAGGCCCCGACGGCTTATCAGGATGCATTGAAAACAAGGCTTGGCGGACTTCCTCTTCAGTATATGGGGCCATTAATATGTCATTTTACAGATGAGTTACCTTGCATTCCACATTGCTTAAAATCGTGCTTGTATCTCCACGCGAAGAGGTGAAAAGTTGCTGAAAATAATCCAGAAGCAAACTCGGTAATCCTGAATCCCATTCGATCCATTCCCCACTAGTGTTTTTAAGCTTTGAAATGAAGTTTTTTCGATGTTTTTGAGAAGCCATAAGATGAAAGAATTTTGTATTTAAATCACCTTCTGCTAGCCAGTGTTGTTTAGACCTCTGTTTCCAGTACATTTCCTGTTGTAGTAGAAGCTCATTGTATTGTTTTTCTACTGCACATAATAACTCCATGTTGACTATCGATTGGCGACACAAATTGGCCATCTACTGTTTAATTTTGTGAAGCTTACGGTGAAACTCGTGTTTCTGCGATTTCGCCCAAATCTGTAGGTCTTGAGAGCAGAGACGAAGTTTGTCTTGGACAGAAGCAAATGAGCGTTGTGACCATCCCTTATTGATTCTCTGTCGACACTCGTCTTCTACAGTCCGAGCATTCTCAAATCGAAAGCGGCGTTGTACAAACTTCTTTACGCTAACACCCAGCGAAAGAAAAATGGGTAAATGGTCAGAGGAGTAGGTCTGAAGAACCGATACGCGTGCCATGGAGAACAATGAAGAACATGCTATCGTGCCGACTGCCCTATCCAACCTCTCTCTCATCATTTCTGACTCGTGCCTCCGATTTTCCCAGGTAAACAGTGAACCCTCAACCCCTAAATCATACAAATGGCAGTCCAGCAACGCTTGTCAAAAGCCCTCCATTAGTGCGCGGGGATGGGTAGTATTGCCCTGTTTCTCAGATGGGAGCATGATATCGTTAAAATCCCCGATGACACACCATGGTAGCTCTGACTTGGGTTGAATTTGTCGCAGTAAATCCCAGCCCTTCCACCTGTTATGACGTTAAGGGAAACCATAGAAGCCAGTCAAACGCCACTGTTGAATACCTTCAATACAGACCATGACATCAATATGAGTTGGAGAATAATTGATCAAGTGGGCCATGTCCTTATCCCTCCACAATAGAGCTAAGCCTCCTTTGGTTCCAATTGGGTCCACCGTAAACATACCTTGAAAGCCCAACCTTCGTTGAAGTGGTAATATTTTGTTTTTGGGTATTTTTGTTTCTATGAGAAAAATAAAATTGGATCTCTTTTCGGACATTATATCCAGTAAAGGTCGGACTATATGGGGGTTCCCAAGCCCCCGACAGTTCCAACTTAAAGTACTCATGGATTGCGGTGGGCATCAGAAACAAAGCCAACCAAACTTAAGTTTTTTGGCCCATGCTCGAGAGTACTTGGGATAAATTCTTCTCCCATATCAAGATGAGTAGACACCGTTGCTTCTTGAACACGTCTGCGCTTAGGATCGACTAGCCTGATTGTGTCTGTTGTTGTACATGGAAAGATTGCACCATTTGCGGGATTTGACATTTTCGCATGCACCGGCTGGATCGTTTCATTATGACTCCGTGATTCACGAGGGATCTGATTGGCAAAGAGGGTTCGAATCCCCTGATTGTCGGTAGCCCTAGTATGCTCTCCTTCTTCAGTAGCTATCACCGGATTTTGGGCAAAGAGCACCGGAGCAGTAGTGGAACTAGCTGGAGGATCCGCCGTCATATCATATTCTGATTTTAGCCATCGCGCTCCAACCTGTTTTGGTTTCCTAGATTCCGCTTTCAGTCATGGGCCATACGCAAATTTTTCTTGGGGGATCCGTGGGTGTTCATACAAAAGGTGACAAAAACGATTAGTGTGTCCAACAATGCCACAGAAATAGCAAAACGTATTCAGTCGTTCATATTTAAAATCTAAACAGACTTTTTTCCCTTGTGGTTGCTGCACAAAAAGTTTTCGTTTGAGGGGTTTGCGGATATCGATTGTCACCCGGATTCTCACGAAGTCTCGCCAAAAATGCATGAAGTTCCGTGGGTCTGATTCCAGAAAATCTCTAATATAGTTGCCAGCATCCATGGCGAGTCGTTCAGACATAAAGCCATTCGGTATATTATGAACTTGAACCCATAATGCTAATCGTACCAGCTCAACTTGTCTAGGGTTCTCATTAGGTTGTAATTGATGTAGCAGCAGTGGGAGTTGTTGATAATTCCAGGGGCCATCCCACATCACTCTTTCCACATCCAATTGATGGAAGAACTGGAAAATGTAGACATTATTCACAAGTTCTTTAATCAGCATTCCTTTAACTAGACGCCAGATACTTGCTATAATCTGTTTAAAAATTGGGAAGTTGATCATCTTCTCCGTTACCAATCGCCCAACTACACAGTATTGTCATTCCGTTCTTGTTGGTACCTGTTCTCTGTTTGCTGGGTCATCAGCGTATTTCAGTATACCTTCGTCCTCTTCAACATTCAGATGATGATATATTTCATGCACCAGTTTATTCTCGTCAGATTCCGTAGCCATAAGATGGGATAGAAACTAGGTTAAAACAAAGGAAGCAATGTACCGAGGTTGAGGTATGGAGATGAAGGAATCACTTGTTATCTAAAACAAGAGGAAGAAAGTCTCGACATAGCGAGACAGTAAGGCTTATTTTCAACGACCTCTTTGAAACAAAAGAAATTTAAGAACCAAACAGGAAAAAAAGAGGTAAACATATAGGATTCCCATTTTGAAGAAACTTGAACATTAGGTTCCAAAGTGGCATAATTCTTTTGCAAAGTGTAGCGACTAGACAGGTGAAGACAAGGAATTAGTATAATTTAATGATATTTATATAATTTTACTTTATATATACAATGCAAGATATTTTGAATTAATAATATTTTCTAAGATTTAATTTTATAATAAATTAACAATAAAAAGTATGTCGATACATTATATACAAACCATATTGCTCAACATCATGGATTAAAAATATAACAAATAATTAACATATCATGACATTATTAAAAGCGTAGCAAATAACATTTGGATACGTTTTAAAAAATGTTTCCAAATGTTATTTGTGTGATTATGTTGCGAATGGTAAAGTTAAATGATGTTTGCTTTAATCAGAACCAAATACTTATTGTATCAATATTCACAATATTTTTAGTTGATTTTAACTAATTCTCAACATGGAAAACACTGGGTAGTCGTTTGGGTTATGCTATAATAATTTTGTAATCGAGCATGATATAATTTGTAAACCGATCTCTTTATTTATTATTTTGTCTATAAAATTGTTCAAGTTGTCATTAATATCTTGTATAGAAACAAATGATCGTCTTTTAATGTTATATTCTTTTGATGGTATAATTGAATGATATTTATATAATTTTACTGTATATATACACTACTTGATACTTTGAATTAGTAATGTTTTTCTACAGTTTAATTTTATAATAAATTGACAATAAAAAATTGTTGATACATTATATACTATCCATATTGTTCAACATCATGGATTAAAATGTAACAATTAACATATTGTGACATTATTAAAAACGTAGTAATTAATTGCTATGTTTTGAAAAGCGTAGCTAAATGTCATTTGCTACGTTTTTAATAACGTCATGATATGTAATTTGTTACATTTTAAACATATGTTATTTGGCTATATTATAAAAAACATAGTTAACAATATTTAGCTACATTATAAAAAACGTAGCGAATAGTACAAAGATGAAAATGTCGCAAAAACCTATTAATTATGTTTTATTTTTATTGCTGGTCATTTGATGCTAAACATTTTCCCCCTAGGATTTAATTTTTAGCTTTTTTTAATATTTTAACTACGATTTTTTTGCAGCTAATGTTTTTTTTCTACGATTTTTGAAAATGTCACTAATAGTTTTTAACTACCCAAAATTGTTGACACTTTCTGCTATGAAACAAGATCGTCACAAATAACTATAGGCAACATTTTTTAGAGAATTAGCCACGTTTTATTTATACTAAAAGTCTACTTTGTTGTATTGAAACCATAAAAATTCAAAATACCATAACCAACATGAGTATAATATAGATCTGTGTTGTTCCCCCGATAGAAAATGCTATAATTTTGTAGCATTTATTATCAAAAAGGGTATGTAACATAAATCTATGTAAAAACTTGTGTTGCTTAGCCAAGAGCACCAATTGATCATAGATTTGTGTTTTGGACTATCTTTTGAATCTTTCCTCTAAAATTATGCAAGACTTGCTCCTAGGGGTGAGCATTATTTGAGCTGGCTCGATTACCCGGCCCGGCCCGAATTAATTCGGGTATTACCCGAATTATTTTTGGGCTGGGTCTGAGATAATCTAAAAATTCGGTAGGCCAATTACGAATTAGGTTATAAAATACAAAATTTTGGGTTTTTTTATAAAAAATTATCAAAAAAAAACTTCGGGTAATTCGGGTAAAGCCGAACAAAATTTCGGGTAATTCGGGTCGGGTAATCTCGGGTAAGAAAAAGTTCGGGTTCGGGTTAGGTAAGATGAAAAAAAAATTGGGTAATTCGGGCCGGACCCGAACAGTAAAATTTCGACCCGAATTATTCGAATGCTCACCCCTACTTGCTCCAACTTGATCCTAAATTGTCTGAATGTGTTCTTTTTTTATTGGAGAGATAAAATAAAGTCCTCAAAGCAACGTATAAGCCAAATTGAATACCAAATCTAATAAAAAACATCAACACAAGCAAAATACTCTAAAAAAACATAGTCCAATTAGCACCTATTAACCATTAAAAATAGATAAAAGCCATCTTATTTTAAGAAGGCCTAACATAATTAATAAACTTAAAACTAAATGAAAACTTGCACCGAATTGGAACAATTAGATGAAATTTTGGTCTTGAAGACTTGGAATGGCCAACACCTTAGATCTTATTATTGTTGATGTTTTCAGTTTTACTTTTGTAAGAGTTATGTATTATGTTTATGAATCAGTACTTCATATTTCTTATTTCAGATGTAAAATCATGTCATCTCAAAATAATCCACAAAACTCAATTTGCGTCAGTAAGTAGACATGCCATAATGCAAAGTTAAAAGTGAAAAAAATTCTCAAATTAACAAGTATAATTAAAATGAAAAATGAAAAATGAAAAACTAAACCTCTCAAAAAATAAAACCAATTGAAAGATAAAATGACAAATCAAACCTCACACAAAATATAGACTAAGTAAAAGATAAATTAATAGAAAAATAAAAGAAATAACATAGCAAATTATATATGAAAACAACACTCCAAATGACAATTGATACAACAAAACTAAATGATGAATAACAAGATAGACCACAAAACTAAAGCAATACAATGATTAAGATGAAACCAATAAACAACAAGCAAACTAAGCAATATGATGACATGCATTCAAAATATAACAAGCCAAAATGCTTTCTATTTAATAACTCGTCTACAATGAAAGACCAAAAAATGTAGAAACAAGTAATATACAATGGAGTTGGGAAAGTTCTATTCTTTAATGTTTAGAGGAATTAAAATCCAAATCAAGCATAAAAAGGCTTACATATTCATCTAATACAAAATGTATAACCATACACGAATAAATTGCAAATCTGGACGCGGCCACGTGTTCATCACTCTTGACCAAATCCTTATAGGCCTGGAAGCCACTAACAAATAAGTGTATGATGTTATTATAGTTTTATGTTTGAAGGTTCTCACTCTTAAAAAACGCTCAACAAACGTCTAATTTGAATTGTTTCCCAATGTAGTAAATCTCCTATTATTGAGAGAGCTTTTTCATCCGATCATTTTCTTCCTCTAAACTCTTGACATGAGCATTAAGATAGTCAATGTGATTCTATAAGCCGGTTAACTCATAGAACTGCTTCTTATCTTTATCCCTCATTTTGTTGGTTTATGCCCTACAGCCAATCGCTTTGGTTGTAGTTTAGTGACAAATTATTTAAAATGCATTCTTTATCTTGTACATATTTAGATGTATATGATAAAATCAATGAGATAATTTTACATTGTAAATGAAATTATAATGAGATTATAATTATGAGATTCATATTGCATTCATGAATTATTCCTAAAATGTTCCTAGTCATTGTTCTATTAAGATTGGACATTAATAGAACGTTAAAAGACTAGCACACGTTTCGTTTTTTCTTATAAAGGAAGTAGTCGATCTCATAGGCTAAAGTATAGAGATACTTAAACAAACGTGTTGGTGCTTGTTAGAGAACAAGTTCACTGAACAGACTCGATATGAGAAATCCATTAGGAACATTACTTGTATGTCTATGGAATTCTCATTGTGATGATTGTATAAGTGATTATTTGACTTGAGATCATCAAAGTTATCTTGTATGAGGATTGTTATGTTTTGATACTACTCGTGATCTATAAAGGTCGTTCATTGGATATAGCATGAACTGTATGGAGATAGTTGAATGATTAAGATAGGATTCATCACCCTAAAGTAATTAGGGAGAATGTTCCGTTGTTTTCGATTAATATTGATTTGGGAATTCCTTGGCCAAGGTGGAATGATATTTTGTAAACACTTTACAAATATCATTAATTGAATCAATAGCTAATGACGGAGAACTAATATAATTGGACTCAAAATATAGTAGACATTAATTCCATGCTCTATGTCTAATTGGAACATTAGTTGATGAAATGATTGAATTATACAGAAAAATCATGCACGGAAAGGTTAGTCAAAACCACTTTAACATTCCTGAATATTTAGGTGGTCATGATACGTTGCTAGACGTCAATCTTGATTTATGATTATAAATTATTTAATTAGATAATTAAAGATAAATTAAAAGGAGTTTTAATTTATCTAATTCTAATTATGAATTAAAATTATAATTTATAGTCATTGCCAACATATTTAGGAACCTAATGGGTCACACATATAAAATGGGTTGAAGAGAGCAAAATTAATTTAATAAAGTTAGACTTGATTGTAAAGTTTGAGAAACTTTATAATTAAATATTAGATATTTAATGAATAAGGATCAATATAAGATATTGAATCTTATTTGAGCATAATTGGTATTTTTAATTGAAATTAGTATTTAATTTTAATTAAATTATTAAAATGTCCAAAGCTTATTATAAATAGGCTTAAGCTTTATGTAGCTAGCACTTCATGCTTAATTCTCTCTGTAAAAGTTACAGAGTTCTCTCAACTCATTCTGTGGATACCGTTAGAGGCCGGACACTTGTGCGACTACGGTGGTTGAGATGGATCGATTTGGAAGCAGTTCGAGGATGATCAAGATAAAGATCAAGTTTTCGAATAAAGTTTAATTAAATTCTGCTTTATTATTATTCGCATTAATCATTTTATAGAATAAATAGATCTTGATTTTCGGGAAATCAAAAGTCACGAAAAAGTTTTATGATTATTCCGCTGTAGTTCGTATCAGATCCCGACCCGATTTCCCTACAGTGGTATCAGAGTAAATTTATTTCTATAATTTGATTAAACTGATTGATTGTTATTGGTTATAATTTTGGAATTGATTGTTTAAATGTACATTTAAACAATACATTAAACAATGAAACCCAGAAAACAACACTGAACCCTTGATTTTCTGAAAGAGTTCAGAATATGTTATGGTTGTTAGTATCGAATACGGAAACGCCACACTCTGTCGATGGAGCGTGAGCAATAAAAGGATTGGCATGCTGCAGGCTTGAAGCCTTGGCAGAGACGTGCACAAGATGGTGGGAATAAGATGACCACCATTTTATTTGTCCCATCGATAAACAGTGTTTTTGTGCACTGTTCATCAAAATAGAAAGGGGAGGCAATAAAACGGCTGCGGCAAAGTTGTTTCTGTATGCGGCAAGCTTCCTTTTCCTTTGACTTTAGGGTTTTCTAAGTCTGTTTGGTTTTTAATATATTAAAGACTTAATTCCAATTAAAAGAGTTTAATTGAATTAAGTTAGATTAAATTCCTAATAAATTTGGAAAAATGTTATCTAATTATTTGAAAATTGTTTTCAATTGACAATTTTATTAGGAATATTTTAGATGTTAATTTATTTTTCAAGATGTTGAATTATCAAATTATATTAATCATCAAATCAATTCCAAAGGTAATTATTTTCTTAATTTGATTAAGATTAATAATTATATTGATTCTTAATTAATTTTAGAAAAGTTGCTTCTAAAATTAGAATTAATTAGTTTCAATTAGATTGAAATTAATTAATTAGAAAAGTTGTTTCTAAATTTAGAATTAATTATTTTCAATTAGATTGAAATTAATTAATTAGAAAAGTTGTTTCTAAAATAGAATTAATTAGTTTCAATTAGATTGAAATTAATTAATTAATTAAAAAGTTGTTTCTAAAATGAGAATTAATTAGTTTCAATTGGATTGAAATTAATTAATTAGACTTCTTAAAATTAGGAAAATGTTTTCTTGAATAATTAAAAAATTGTTTCTTAATTAAATTTATTTATTTCAATTTGATTGAGATAAACTAAAATTAGAATTTTATTTTTAGAAAATTATTATTTAATTTATTTAGAAATTGTTTCTTTATTTATGAATAATAAGTTTCTTGACTTTTAGATAAAGTATTTTCTTGATTAAAATTTGAAAAGTGTTTTCATTTATTAATAAATAAAATGTGCTTTCTTTAATATTTTGAAAATAGTTTTCTAACTTATTAAAGAAATGTTTTTAATTAGTCAAGAAATAATTATCTAAATAAATAATATATAACAACTTTCTTAATTAAATTTAAAAGTTTTATTTAATTTTGAAAGTAGTTTCCTTTTAATATTAGAAAATAGTTTTCTAATTAAGGGATAGTAATTTTAAATGAGATTAGAAATGGTGATTTCTAATTAGATTATAAATAGTCTTCTAATTAGATTATAATATCTTACTTATATAATTTTGAAAAGAAGTTTTCTAAATTATAATAAGTAAGGAGAATAATTGTTTTCAATTAAATTATTATTAAAGGAGTAAAAAATGGAAATAGTTCCCAATTGGATTTGAAAATTAGTTTCAAATCAAATTAAATTTCTATTTGGAATAGGAATTTAATTTATTTAGGAATCAATTGTTTTAATCTAATATAATTTTTCAAGGAGTTGGAAATGTTATTTTAGATTATGAAGATCAATAACTAGAATCAAATGAAGTTTGATATTTTATGCATATAATTTGATTATGAGTGCATAAGTTGCATACTTTATTTATATGGTTGATATATATATTGGATGCATGAAAAATTGTATGTTTTATATGTGTGATATTTTACATGCAATTTATGTTTGACGAGACATATGAAATTAAAATCCCTCGTTAAAATATTAAGTATATGTTAAGAACGTGATTAATGCCTTCCATTGTTATAAGAATAAACCAGAGTTCTGTTTATTATAAGGTTTGTTGAGCAAACTCAAAGCCTCTTTAACCCGAATATGTTTAGTCTTATAATAGTGGATTTTACTTAACTAAATTTGTGTGATTTGGATGAGCAAACTCATGATCACATGAATTTAGAGGCAAGGTTAGGAATGACATATAAGATATGTTGTGGCAAGAGTTGTCACCTAACGGATCTAGGAGTTACATGAGATATGATTGATAAAGTTGTTATCTACCTAATTTAAGTATAGTCAGTTTGTTGAGCAAACTCAAGGTCAACTATACTTGAATGGGATCCTAGCCCACTAGAAAGATTAGAGTAATCTTTCTGAATAGTAGTGAGGGCTATTATTTCGAATAAAATAGTGGGAGTAACCAAATGCATGATTAAAGTCCTAATCTTATTTGGTAGTCATGGCATATAACTGATTACTTGTTTTTCTTACATTTATATTTTGTTCTTAGTAGAATTCACCTTTTTTAGTATAGTTGATACTAAGTTAGTGAACCCAAGTTCTAGGACATAGGATATGTTTGAGAAAATTCTCAAAAGTTAGATAGAAAATTGTATGTTCATTATGCAATGTTTCTATAATCCCTATTGAGGATATGGTGACAAAGTTGTAGAGATATGTCAAAATCATAAAGATGACAAAATGTATTGACATTTTGAGTTGACTAATGTCTCGTAAACTTTGACGATGACATGTAAGATGTATGTCAACACTATGATAGCAAAATGCAAGGGGTTGCATGGAGGAAGGTTGAAAGGTATAATACCTTGTTGGAATTGTTCCACTTAATTTAGCCTACTAAAAGCATAAGTATGGGCTACAATTAAAGGCTTTGCTATAGTATGTCAACAGTTGTCATAAGAAGAAAATGATTGCATTATTTTTCTTGCCTATATGTGATATGATTGAGATCATATGTATTACTAATTCATGCTTATGAGTATTTGATACTGAATTTAGATTCAACATTATTGTAATGTTCATTGCATGGTTAGAAATAGATTGTTAAGTAAAAGTAGCTGATCCAATTTATACAAAGAGTTTGTATGTGTTGGATTAAAGGAGGCTTATGCTTAACATAAATGACAAGAATAAAAGGATAGATAACCGAGATAATCCTTTTATTCCATGTTGGTTAAATCAATATAACGAGAATCATAAAGTTACATACAAGGATATGTGTATCCTTTTGATTATGAATCGTATGGAACTTATGAAACTTGTAAAGTTGAAGAATAACCAAATCAACCTTTGGTGAAAGGATGATGATGGTATTGAATTGTTAAATTTTATACAAGTGATGTATTGGATGGAATAACAATTCATAAAAGGATAATATTTTATTTTATTTTATTACTAATGAATTTATGTGATATAGTCATATGTATTAAATAAAATGATGATTTAAAATTTTAAAAAGTTCAAATTATTTAAATCTAAGTAGAAATTAAGCATTGAGAATGCTCAAGCACATCGATGAGATCGTTGTGGTAAGTTTTAAATTTTCGGTTATTTATAGGGAATGAGATTCCTTAGTGAATTCCTTCACAATTAAATTCATAAGTGTATGAATTTATGTGAGGAGTAAAATACAATATGAGATATTGTATGATGCAATAGTATTTCTTTTATAGCAATGCCTAGTATAATGACTTACCTTCTATAGTTCCAGTTGAATCAATTATCTAGATTTCATATTAGATATGAAATGTTAAGTCTTTAAAATAGTTAAAGCTAATGATTTTAAGATGTGATGCTTAGTTGAAGCACATATTATCCATTTAGTTTAGAACTAAATTGGGTAATAAAGTGTTATAAGATATCCAAAAGGTTGGATATATTCTTATAAACCTATTGAACAAATTGTTTGATTCAATGTATGCTTATAGGAGAACCGTTCTCAAGATAAGTAGTGGGAGTAAGAAGGAATTTGAAAGGTTCAAATCTCATGACTATACATCTAATTGAAACTAATGTCTTTAATGATACATTTGATGTATAGTTGAAAGGCTACAAGATATTGAAAAATTCACTTTCATGATGAATTCAAAGAGTTTGTTTTAGAAATGATTGTGAATTTATCATTTCTACAAGAAGGTTAGTGGGAGTATAGTTGTTTTCTTTAATGGGAGTATGTGGAGGCATATTGCTCACAAAGAATAACAGTTCTAACTTTCAATTGTTGAACATATAATTGTACAAAAACGACTCTTGTTGCATACGAAAAGGTAACAACTTAATTCTGAGAATTAGATCTATAGAGATAGATTGGACGTTATTAGCTTATTCTAAGTCCAAGTACATAGATAATGTACTAAAGATATTTAGTATTTAAGATATCAGATATTTGTGAAGTATCAAAGATATCCCTTATTCTATGTATGAGTTGATATTTGAGTTCAAGACGATGAGGATATATGTTGGACCCCGAATTTTTGATGAAAAATAGAAATATTAAAATGAATTTTAAATGAGAAAGAAATTGGTGAGAAAATTATGAATTTAAGAAAATTTGATGAAATTAAGAAATAATTTATGAGAAAAGAATTGTTTAATTTTGAGGACTTTGATATTTGAGTGAACTTATATGGATTATGAGAGGAAAGTGGATGAGTTGATTGAAATGAAGTTAAATAGCAAGAATTAAAGAGAAAAAGTATGAAAATTTGAAGAATTTAGAAAGTTTGACTTTTTGGAGAGAGAATGTTTGACTATGAGAGTTGACTTTTGATGTAGGCAAAATTTGATAAAATGATCTACATGAAACTTGTAGTTTATGTCAAGAGCTTTTCGTAGACATAAAGTTTGCAATTTTTCGATATCGGGAGTGAGAGCTATGATCAGTCAAAGTTGGCTTGGAAGTTTGACTTTGAGGAAAAAGTTGACTTTTTAATTGAGGCAAAATCCGAGAAAATGATCAACGTGAAACTTGTAGCCTCTGTCGAGAGCTTTTCGTGGACATAAAGTTTGCTATTTTTCGACGTCGGGATTGAGAGATATGAATTTCGGAAGATATGCTTTGTTTTGAAAATGTTATTAAGTATATATTTGCATGTGCTGTACTTCGAGGCCACTCGTCGTATGGATTTAATCGGAATTGGAAAAAGTAGCTTTACTGAAAGTTGTAGCTTGTATGTCGATCTTTCCGACGCCATAAAGTTTGTAATTTTTCGATATCGGGGTTAGGAGTTATGAGCGATGAAAAATTGGAAGTCGTTTAGGAAAAGCTGTTTTGGACAGAATCTGTGATTAAGGTTTTGACCTCTTTCGAGACCTAATTTGATTTTGAGTACTTCAGGGAAGTTGTAGAGCTTCCTTTTACCTTTTCATAGACACCAAATTCGTCAAATTTCGAGTTCGGAATTAAGAGATACGATTTTTGAAAAATTAAGTTATAAGTGAGTATTTAAGGTTTTGAAAAATTTGCTTGAACTCCGACCCTTTTGCAATCTTTTGTTATAAATCTTTCGTCCGACATCCGATTGACTTGATTCTTGAAGCGTTGGATTCCTAAGACAATTGCGTTCATGTTTATGAAGAATTATGATTTTTAGGAGATTAAATGGAAAGAGATTGATTGAACCAAAGTAAGAGATGAGTTATAGGTTATAAGTTGGATAATTTTCTGAACATGGTTCAGTATTTTGCGATTTTCGGGAGCTATACAACTCCGATTGAGTTGATTCTTGAGGGAAAATAAAGTTAAGAGATAGGGCTACAACTCTTGTGAAGGGATCGAAATTTAATTCCATCCCTAAGATTGTCAAATTCTTGACTGAAGTTATGTTAAAGTTCAGTTTCGGATTTTGTACAGGTCAGTTAGTAATTTGGCCATAACTTCTTCGTTTTAGATCCGAATTGAGCGCCGTCAGTGGCGTTGGATTCGTATGATCTAGAGGAACAATTTTCATGAAGAAAGTTTGTCCAAATTATTTTGTTTAGATGCTGGAAATCAGGACGCAAGTTATCAGTTTTTCAAAATCCTGTGAGGGGCAATGGTAGAAAATTGCTTAAATGAGGGGCATTATAGTCTTTCCCCGCCCCCCATTTTAATGAGGTGGCATGAAACAACCCATAGCTGTCGTTGAAGCTTCTGGAATTCACAAAGAATAAGAAAGAAGATGAATAGAAATAAAAGAGAAGGGAGTTTACGAAAATGAAAAGAAGAAGAGAGGCTCATCGTTTTTTTCAAGCAAAAGAGAGAAGCCACCGAAACTTGCTAGAAGAGAAGAAAGAAGAGGTTAGTTTGTCTTCATTTTGGGTGAGTCTAAGAAGAAGAGTTTCGAAAATGCTAAGAAGGGAGGAGAAGCAAGTTTCAATTTTTTTTCTCCATGTTTCTCAAGGGTGATTTTCGTTAGTTTTAAGAGTAAAGAGGAGGAAGAAGAACATGGAAGCTTGCAACATGAAGAAATTCGAAAATTAGAGAGAAAAAGGTAAGAGAGATAAAGTTTTGATTTTGAAATTTTTTATGAGTTTGTTGATTGATTTGGCTTGGAATGGATATGAATTGAGTTTATCTATGATTATGTAAAGAGATTAGACTATGGCTATGTTTAATTTTGGTTATGGAAAATTCTAGAGAGAGAAAGCTTAGTGAAGAAGATGATGAATAGTAAAATTTGGGGGTTTTTGAAATTGATGATTTAGATAGCTTGAATTAGTGATGAATTTGAGATATCCTAACTTAATTTTGATGTTTATGCTTTAGGTGAAGTTTAATTTTGAAAATTGGTAAATTTGGAGTTTAGGCCAAATTAGGAATTTTGGGGTTTTTGTGAATTATTGGGATTTTTGTGAATTAATGGTGTAGAATCATAATTAAGAGTGGGAATTGATGAAATGTGAAATCAATTTTGAAGAAATTATGTTTTATGAGATTGAATTTGGGTGTATTGGTTTAGGCCAATTTTGAAAATTGGAGATTTTCAAAATTGGAGATTGAAATAGCTTGGAATTATGGTAAATTGGTGAATTCCTAAGTTAATTTTGAAAATTATGCTATTTATGATGTGAATTTGGATTATTATGGTTTAGGTTTTGTTAAATTGGAAGAGAGAGAGAAGCAAAAGTCAAATTGAAGCATTAGACAAGTTGCTTGCATGGAAATAAGGTGGGTAGTATATTTATTTATTGAATTATAAGCTAAATGTGACTTTTTTAAAAACTAAAGAAAGCAATTGTTGAAAAAAAATGTTTGAAAAAAACAAAAATGTAAATAGTTGAAATTATGATTTCAAATGATGAAAATGAGTTTAAGAAATACAAGACTTATGAACTTCATGGGTTTCAAATTATTTGATTTATGATTTAAAGAAATTAGTGCATATTTTGTCATGAATGTGATTATTATGTGATTAATTTGATGCTGTGAATTGCATTAGATTGATTATGTGCAATTATGTGGATATATACTTGTGTCATCTATGACACAATTTGATGATATGAGTTGAAAAATGTGAAAATCAAGATTTTCGAAAAGTGCCTTCAGCGTCTCAATTACGTTTTCGTTATGTGTTAAGTGGGTTTGGTCGGTCCTTTTGTGAGTCGTATTGTCTCTACTGCTTAAACCTTCGCCATTTTACAATATAGCAATGGAGATCCGACACGGACTCCTTTCACACTACACTTGGACCGTTATGCGGGAAAGTGTAGTACGTCCTGTTCAAGGCTTCACATGATCGTTATGCGGGAATGTGCAGTACGTCCTGTTAGGACCGAACCAACCAATTCTGATGTGTTATGTGTTTTTGATTTGTTTATAATGTGATGCATTCATATTTAAAGTTGTGCATGATTTGAAAAAGGTTCGAGATTTTGAGAAATAAGACAAGAATTTATAATCATGAAATTTGGAAGGTTTATGTAAGTTTTGAAAAGTTTGAAAATGAGATTTTGGATAAATGCTTAAATAGGAAATTTTGAAAAGTTTGAAAAGTTTAAAAGAAAATATTTTTCGCTTATTGTTCGGTTTATAAATGTATTATCCACGAGCTTCGAGCTCACCCCTTTCATCCCCAAATCTCCGTGTTTTACGCAGGAGATCGATGAAAGACGAGTATGATCACAAATCGACTTGTGCATGTTAGTATTATGTTTAAAGTTTGATGTGGTATTAGATCTTTATGGATAGTTAGAAAGCTAGTAAAGTGTATTTTAGTCCGATTGTATATGAATGGTTTTGCTTGTGGCCAGTAAATGTATAAGATTGTATCGTGTTCGGAATGAGTTATAAGTATGATTATACTTTATGTATGAGATTGGATTTTGAATGTGGTTGGGATTGGTTGAAATTTTGAGTTGAGATGGTTATGGATTGAATTTATGAAGTGTTTAGAATTAAGATTGTGTTCTGCTGGTGTTTGGATGCCGGACGGGAGGTCCGATGTTGCTTTGTGTTATTGGATGGATTACGATATTAGAAGTGCGTTTGCTTTGTTTTAAAATTTTTGGGTTGTCAAAATACAGCCGTTATGCTGCCGAAATTTCGGTAAAATTTCGGTAAAATGGGTTTAAAGAAATGAGTTCGAGGATTTATATGAATGTATAAGAAATGATTAAGATGAATGAAGTGAGAAAGAATAGAAATGTAGGGATTGTTTATATGTTGAATGAGTTTGATTAAAGAGAAAAGGAAAGAATAAGAAAAAAAATACCAGATTTTAGACTGAGTTAGTCTAAGGTTATCCAACGCGATCAGTTTTCTATACCTTGTATTTCTCCGGAATGTCGGAATCTGTTTCAATTCGATATATTTGTTTTTTCGATTAGCATTCGATTCGGAATTCTGCTTTTCGAGTTTCTCCACTTTGTTATTCGTATTCCGATTCGAAACTTTCCGAGTATTCGTTTCGCTCCGAGGATTCGATTTGTTTTCCGATTAGCGATTTCTCGCTTTTCGATTTTCCATTTTTCTGTTCCGTCTTTCGGTTGGGATCCGGTTCCCGGATCGGGTCCCAACAATATAACTTTAGAAGAAAATCCTAATTAAGGTTTATTTACTTAGAACAATATAATTTAGGGTTGGAAAGGTTCCAACGTAGCAATGGTTGCTAATTAAGTCATAATACATTTTTCATTTAGTAGAAATGATTAATTGGATCAAAAAGTTCTTTAGTGAACTTGATATAGTTTCTTTGCATTGTTCAAGAAAGTAACGTACTGCAGAACATTAGAGTCATTAGGCATGGATAAGGAGCTAATGTCTCATCAAAGATCCAAGAATGTGTTTAGGCAAATGTTCTTAATTATGATGATAATTAAGATAGGAGTTGTAAGATTTAATCAAGTGCTCACTATAGAGAAGCTTGTAGAATTCTCTCATTAAGCCATTACTCTAGTAGTAGAATAATCGTCATATGGTGATATGGTATAAGATACTTAAACGATTGGCTTAGTGCAAGTGGGAGATGTAGCACCCCACTCCCGACGAGACCCGAGCCCGACATCAACAGTGATATCCGAGCCCGTGACCCGCGAGGGTGGCGTACTAGAACAATCACTACCTTTTTAAAACTCGATATGACATTTTTCTTTTCTTACGAAAACAGTTGAGTGCGCAAAACAATAATGATTTGGCCCAATTATAACAAAACATTTGCAATTACAAAACAATTTCAATTATAAACCAATTTCAGTTATACCATACAAGTACACATAAATCAAAAGGGGCCCACTGAAACAATTCACTACTCTAATGCAGATGTGACGACACTGATCCCGACCCGATACTCTGCCTTGCTAGCGGTAGACATACTCCGTGTGTGTCTAACGGGTACTCTTCACTTCTGAAAAATAGATGCAATGTTGGGTGAGTTTGCGAACTCAGTGAGAAACCATCATCGATGGTTCACCTAACTCATGCATTCACAATCATATACACATAACACACAGTAGCACTTACAGTAATATCACATGCAATTTCCTTATTCACATTTCACAGTCATTCACAGTCAATTTACATTTTCAGTCAGTCATATACATATGCAATGCCCATGAGACACTTTCAATTTTCGTTTCGTTGTTGTGACCGTGCACCTGATCATTTATGTTGAGCCAGTGGCTCTGAAATCGTTGGGCTTGATATGCCCTGCGGTGAGCCTGAGGCTCTATCAGTCGTTGGACCTGAGGTCCTGTGCGTTGAGCTTAAAGCTCTATCATATACATTAGGCATGATGTGCCCTGAAAGCCCAGTGACGGGCACAGTGCATTGAGCCTGTGGCTCTGCATACGTTGGTACCACCGGTCACAACTACTATTATCTGATCATTTACTATGCATAAATGCACATGTCACTTTCCAATTTCCAATTATTGCATTTCTATTTCCCATTTCAGTTAATTACTATTTCCGATCATTTCCCAATGTCCTCGGACTTTCAGTCCGGTATTTCATTCATATGCATTTACATTTCATTTCATTAACACATTTACAATCCAATTTACTCATGCATTTACACATACTTATTCACATTTGCACTTCAATATCACAATCCAATATTTCGAACACCCATGGTTCGAAATCAATCAAATCACTCAATCACATATATCCATCCTTGCTTCCTCAAGAATCAATGCATATAATTAATAAACACATAAGGTTGAGAAACCAACTAGGTTATTTCACCGCACTTCCGAAGCTCTGACTGAAGTCCCAATATCGTCCGTGGAGTGTCGATCCATCGGAACCTTTGATTCGAGCTTCAATCCGTTAAGAATCCTTCAAGCAACTCCAAATCCCAAGTTTTCTCACCCACGAACGTCGATGAGCTTAATGAACAATTAAGCTTCTCTCTTAAGCTTATACATATATATATATATAATCATTTGACTCATGTCCAATTCTTAGGGTCTAACAAATCCGATTTCTATTCCATTTTTCTCCCAATTTTGCAATAACCATTAACAATACTCCCAAAATCATAATTCCAATTGTTCCATATCAATAACCATTCATTCTCGGACTTGGAATCAAATAAATAAGTCACTAAGTCAATTTTCCGGTCCGGATCTCTTACTCTAAAATTTCCGGAGAAATTTCCATAAATTCACTAAAATTGAGTAATGCCAATTCCTATGCTCAAATTTCCAAATTTCCATTTCTCTAAATTCCATTTTACTCCAATTCCATAATCAAAACCTAATTATACACTTATTACTAAATTTCCAATTTTCACAACCAATTCTCATCTGTACAATTTTGATAAATTCCCAATTGCACAATTAAGCCAATTCTCATCAGACCAATTATAACCAATTTCACAATCAAGTCGGGAATTGTCATACATGTATGTACATATATATACTTATGCAGTCAATAATCATTTATCAATGACTATCAAAACGGTAATGTATGTGCAATGCAACACTTTGCCTGTACCAAATCCTAACCCGATCCAAATTACCAATCTACCCATCACTCCGATAACGGGATGTTAAAATTCTCCCCTCCTAATAAAAATTTCGTCCTCGAAATTTCATATACGATTTATCACCAAGTTAGGGGAGTCTTTTCGATCATTGATTCTCTGATTTCCACTTATTTCGCTATACGAATAATTTCTGTCAAATCTTTCTTAACCCTATATTGCCCTTTTACACACAATTTATCACTTCCAAAATCGATAACACATATATCGGACCCTAACAATATTTTCCAATTCAGTCTTTGTAACATTTTGGGATCCGAATCATCTTTTAGGATTTTAGGACTTGCTATTTTAATCACACTACACTGCTTACTTACCTCTTTTTCCTTTCTATTTATCTTTTAGGTTACCACTGACTTGTCAATCCATAAATCGATTTACAACACGGTCACATCGAGGCCCTTAATAAGAAATTTCATTTCCCATTTACCTGCTATCTCAATCAATACATAGATTGGCCAAGGTGACACATTTAGAAACATTCTCTGTATCGTTGAACATATTGCATCTCTCCAATGCCAATTTCTAATCTCATCAGGTTTCAACAGTTTTGGTAATCATTACTTTAATTCATTCTCATCAACTTGAATTTCTTAAACCATATTACTGATTCACACACCTGTCAATCTTAACTTAAATCATCCAGGGCCTCTAATTATATTAGGTCCTGATCATTTTACTATCCGAATGAACAACTCCTTTTTAGATATAAAACCTTTCATACACTTTTTAAATGATATCTCCAATGAAACACAATCTATCTTATCTATGCATCAATCTCATAATCTTATGAACTACAAACCTATATTAGTTTCACGCTGATAACACACAGTCAACCATATAGGTCAAACATACTCATAATCTTTCAACGTCACATTTTACTTTCTGTTACACTTTTAATACACTTACAATTCCTTTCATGAGTTTTACTCATATTTCCTAATCCAGTCACATTACTCATTTTCTTTACAGCTAATCTATTCACACATTTCTCGATACTATCCACTATTCAAAATTCTCGATTCGGATTACGCCATGCTTTCAATACACCTCTCGCACACTTGATGTGGAATCCCCAATTGCTAATACGTTCCTTTTTACACTTTACCAACTCGACAGTTTACATATAATCTTTCATCCAGTTTCATAATCTTATCATCTAATTATTTGCTTCCTTATCAAAATTCGGAAACATTCGAACACATAATCCTTTTTCCCAATTTACTCATATAACTTAATCATTATTACTTTACAAACGCATATTCATCCAAAACATTTTCTGTACAAATAGAATCTCCAAACTTTTCACAACACTTTCCAATACACTATTCAATACAATAGATTTTTAAGTCATCAAATACCAATGCAGCCCATAAGCTTATACTGATCTCCATACATAGAATCTCTTTACATTTTTCCAATAGATCACATTATCATCTTTACAATTCATTTCATATTATAACACCAATTCAATTGATACGATCAATACTCGAATTGAACATTTCTCTAAGTATCTCTTCTTACAATCATTTGTCATACACTTCACATATTTTCTTTTAACACTTTCCTTATCATTTACAAATGTAAGACCTTTACCAATTTCGGATGTATCCGATATACAATCAATCCTATTATAACTCCAAATTCTTTATATACTTATCCTTTACAATTTCACATTTATCACGCCTCTATTTGCATTTAATCTCCCAATACCATGTTGAATAATAATAATTCATCCACTAATTATTCTACCAAGATCAAATTCACTCTTATAAAACTTACATGTCAAACAATTTCCTCAACTGTGCCAATTTCTCTTATTCACTTTTCAAATGTATTCAATCGATCATCATCCACTTTGAACACAATTTAAACATTTCACTCTAAACACAAGTAAGATATGTTACTCTTCAGTAGCATAATGACTCTTCATATCAATAATCAATTTATATCATTTCCTAATTATCGGTTGTCTCCAATGAGGAATAAATTTTCTCACGATCTTTTTCCATTTCATCAGATATATTTTGACACACATTCTTTTACACTGGATTCTCCACATATTTCAATTTATTCACTATCATTTCAAACAAAAATTTTCAAAACCACTTTATACTTTCCGATATTCACACAAAATATATCTGACCCGATATTCTCCTCAAATCACAACTGATATCCCTTTTTCTATTCAATACTCCTATTACACAATCAAACTCTTTACATTATCGTAACACATACTTTCTTAATAACTTATTCTTTTTTTTTTCCTCTCCTAAAAGCGACTTTTCATTTATTTCACATTTTCCCCCCAATTTGTCTTTTCATTTCTAAACTTTTCAATTTTAATCATCTAATCAACTTAATTCCATTCAGGGAAATTCTTTTTTCAATTCCTAATCATCAACCGTCGTCACATTTCTTATCGATTTCAATTATTCACAATGTCCTGTGACGATCAATCTATACCATAATCCACATAACCAAAGCATCTCTTTTTGATACCGTTCATTGAGGTACATACCATTTACAGTATTACATTAATTTACCACTTAGTCACTTACGCTAAAGACACTTCAATCTCATTTGATCTTTGACCACCTTTTTCCTTTTCGCACCTATCCTCGATCATGAGGCTTTTTCCTTACCAACATCCTAATTACAATCTCAATTCATTTCCAAATATCACTATAAACACTTTTGGTTCTTACTCCATCTCACATGAACTTTTAACTATTTGACTTAGCGGTTATCCACTAATGCACCAATTGATTTCCGATATCATTTCCATTTATCGGTGTGCATTCGCATAGGCAAATCACCGACCTTAATAACTTTTACTTTTTTCTTCTTTCAATACTATTTTCTCTCGTTTGATCCTTTCACCATTTTGTTTTGTTAACTACACTCAAATCCGTATCACAAATATACATTCATTGTTGTTTTCTCACTTAACATATTCAAATTCTAGGCATAGTCCTCCAATCATGACTCCTATCACGCTTCCGCTGCGCAACTCTAATCATAAAACATTTTATTTGCCATCTTTCACATATCTCTATATTTCTTCTATCACTCCGCAACTACGTATATACTTAGTCACATCTATTTCACATTCACAGATTTTTTTCCAATATCACTCTAATGTCGTATTTCATAATCGCCTATCAATACCAATACACTAAACCTCCAATCATCATATCGCATCAGTATACTTGTTCTTTTCTCGATTTCTACAATTTTCATTTATCACATTTTCCCATATCATCTTTTCCTCACTATTTCTAACCACTTAAATCACTAGTACAGGCTCATGTATGAGACTCTATGCTAGATCGGGATCGATCGTCACTATCTGCCGAGACATAACTTATATGCATGCACTTTGACACATTTTCTCAGAACGCCCATGTAAGATTATACTTCTGGGCTCGATACCACAAATGTAGCACCCACTCCCGACGAGACCCGAGCCCGACATCAACAACGGTGATATCCGAGCCCGTGACCGAGGTGGCGGCGACTAGAACAATCACTACCTTTTAAAACTCGATATGACATTTTTCTTTTCTTAAAAGCAGTTGAGTCATGAAAACAATAATGATTTGGCCCAATTATAACAAAACATTTGCAATTACAAAACAATTTCAATTATAAACCAATTTCAGTTATACCATACAAGTACACATAAATCAAAAGGGCCCATGAAACAATTCACTACTCTAATGCAGATGTGGCGACACCGATCCCGACCCGATACTATCGCCTTGCTAGCGGTAGACATACTCCGTGTGTCTAACGAGGTACTCTTCACTTCTGAAAAATAGATGCAATGTTGGGTGAGTTTGCGAACTCGGTGAGAAACCATCATCGATGGTTCACCCAACTCATGCATTCACAATCATATACACATAACACACAGTAGCACTTACGGTAATATCACATGCAATTTCCTTATTCACATTTCACGGTCATTCACGGTCAATTTACATTTTCATCGAGTCATATACATATGCAATGCCCATGAGACACTTTCAATTTTCGTTTCGTTGTTGTGCGCTTTGATCATTTATGTTGAGCGATGGCTCAAATCGTTGGGCTTGATATGCCTGCGGTGAGCCCGAGGCTCTATCGATCGTTGGACTCGAGGTCTGTGCGTTGAGCTTAAAGCTCATCATATACATTAGGCATGATGTGCCTGAAAGCCCGATGGCAGGCACGGTGCATTGAGCTCGTGGCTCTGCATACGTTGGTACCACCGGTCACAACTACTATTATCGATCATTTACTATGCATAAATGCACATGTCACTTTCCAATTTCCAATTATTGCATTTCTATTTCCCATTTCAGTTAATTACTATTTCCGATCATTTCCCAATGTCCTCGGACTTTCAGTCCGGTATTTCATTCATATGCATTTACATTTCATTTCATTAACACATTTACAATCCAATTTACTCATGCATTTACACATACTTATTCACATTTGCACTTCAATATCACAATCCAATATTTCGAACACCCATGGTTCGAAATCAATCAAATCACTCAATCACATATATCCATCCTTGCTTCCTCATAGCAATCAATGCATATAATTAATAAACACATAAGGTTGAGAAACCAACTAGGTTACTCACCTGCACTTCCGAGCTACAGCCTGGAAGTCCCAATATCGTCCGTGGAGTGTCGATCCATCGGAACCTTTGATTCGAGCTTCAATCCGTTAAGAATCCTTCAAGCAACTCCAAATCCCAAGTTTTCTCACCCACGAACGTTGATGAGCTTAATGAACAATTAAGCTTCTCTCTTAAGCTTATACATATATATATATATAATCATTTGACTCATGTCCAATTCTTAGGGTCTAACAAATCCGATTTCTATTCCATTTTCTCCCAATTTTGCAATAACCATTAACAATACTCCCAAAATCATAATTCCAATTGTTCCATATCAATAACCATTCATTCTCGGACTCGAAATCAAATAAATAAGTCACTAAGCCAATTTTCCGGTCCGGATCTCTTACTCTAAAATTTCCGGAGAAATTTCCATAAATTCACTAAAATTGAGTAATGCCAATTCCTATGCTCAAATTTCCAAATTTCCATTTCTCTAAATTCCATTTTACTCCAATTCCATAATCAAAACCTAATTATACACTTATTACTAAATTTCCAATTTTCACAACCAATTCTCATCTGTACAATTTTGATAAATTCCCAATTGCACAATTAAGTCAATTCTCATCGGACCAATTATAACCAATTTCACAATCAAGTCGGGAATTGTCATACATGTATGTACATATATATACTTATGCAGTCAATAATCATTTATCAATGACTATCAAAACGGTAATGTATGTGCAATGCAACACTTTGCCTGTACCAAATCCTAACCCGATCCAAATTACCAATCTACCCATCACTCCGATAACGGGATGTTAAAGGAGATCGTTGGTTTATGCCCTACAGCCAATCGCTTTGGTTGTAGTTTAGTGACAAATTATTTAAAAGACATTCTTTATCTTTTACATGTTTAGATGTATATGATAAAGTCCATGGGATAATTTTACATTGCAAATGAAATTATAATGAGATTATAATTATGAGATTCATACTGCATTCATGAATTATTCCTAAAATGTTCCTAGTCATTGTTCTATTAAGATTGGGCATTAATAGAACGTTAAAAGACTAGCACACGTTTCGTTTTTCCTTATGAAGGAAGTAGTCAATCTCATAGGTTAAAGTATAGAGATACTTAAACAAACGTGTGGGTGCTTGTTAGAGAACAAGTTCACTGAACAAACTCGATATGAGAAATCCATTTGGAACATTACTTGTATGTCTATGGAATTCTCATTGTGATGATTGTATAAGTGATCCTTTGACTTGAGATCATCAAAGTTATCTTGTATGGGGATTGTTATGTTTTGATACTACTCTTGATCTATAAAGGTCGTTCATTGGATATAGCATGAACTGTATGGAGATAGTTGAATGATTAAGATAGAATTCATCACCCTAAAGTAATTAGGGAGAATGTTCCGTTGTTCTCGATTAATATTGATTTGGGAATTCCTTGGCCAAGGTGGAATGATATTTTGTAAATAGTTTACAAATATCATTAATTGAATCAATAGCTAATGACGGAGAACTAATATAATTGGACTCAAAATATAGTAGACATTAATTCCATGCTCTATGTCTAATTGGAACATTAGTTGATGAAAGGATTGAATTATATGAAAAAATCATGCACGAAAAGATTAGTCAAAACCACTTTGACATTCCTGAATATTTGGATGGTCATGATACGTTGCTAGACGTCAATCTTGATCTATAATTATAAATTAATTAATTAGATAATTAAAGATAAATTAAAAGGAGTTTTAATTTATCTAATTCTAATTATGAATTAGAATTATAATTTATAGTCATTGCCAACATATTTGGGAACCTAATGGGTCACACATATAGAATGGGTTGAAGAGAGCAAAATTAATTTAATCAAGTTGGACTTGATTGTAAAGTTTGAGAAACTTTATGATTAAATATTAGATATTTAAAGAATAAGGATCAATATAAGATATTGAATCTTATTTGGGCAAAATTGGTATTTAATTATAATTATGTGTAATTCTAATTAAAGTTTAATTGAAATTAGTATTTAATTTTAATTAAATTATTAAATTATCCAAAGCTTATTATAAATAGACTTAAGCTTTATGTAGCTAGCACTTCATGCTTAATCCTCTCTGTAAAACTTACAGAGTTCTCTCAACTCATTCTGTGGATACCGTTAGAGGTCGGACACTTGTGCGGCTACGGTGGTTAAGATGGATCAATTTCGGAAACAGTTCGAAGGATGCATCAAGATAAAGATCAAGCTTTGGAATAAGATACGCATTAAATTCCGCTTTATTATGATTCGTGTTAATCATTTTATAGAATAAATAGATCTTGGTTTTCGGGAAATCAAAAGTCACGAAAAAGTTTTATGATTATTTCGCTGTGGTTCGGATCAGATCCTGAACCGATTTCCCTGCACATGTCATTTAGCTGCTCAAACTTCTTTTCATCTTTTAAGCGTGTTCCAAAAATCCATTATGTCTTTTCAAAGTCTAAGGCTACGTGCTTGTTGTAGACAACCATAAGGCTGAGGGACTACAAAACAAACAAAATTTAGGATAGACTTGAACTAATAAAAAATTGACACAATATTAGTGAATCATGACTAATACATGAGTTATATCATTTAGGATGATTTCATTGTTACGTAGTTTCAAATCAAAGGTTCAACATTGTTGGCTCTAAACACCGAGTGACCTATCTTAATAGACCATTAAGAATAAAAGTATCCATGTCAATGCGTGGGATCTTTCCCTCATCATGGTAAGGAACAGTGATAGCAAACGTGAAAAGATTAATTTGTTAGGTCAGACTTCCATATGATCACCATCTATTGTGATGCAGTTTGAGTCTCAAACAAGTTATCTTCTCCTATCTGAAAGTTCCCTTTGAGGACTTGCATTTTTCCCTATTATGTCGCTTAAACTTGTCATGACTTTTGCCATGCGTTTAATTCTATATTTATGAAGATTTATCTTTAATGGAATTCTGTTCAACTGTAGATTAAATATAGTCGAGAAAAATTCTTGTAGTTACGTTGTAAAGGAAGGATTCAGAATACACTTAAAACATGCTTGAGTTATTAAAAATTGAATAAACATCAAAGACCTATGAGTCTGTGACAAGAAATTCTCCTCAATTTTTTGTGTCTTTCTCATTCACCGTAACAACCTATATATACAAGTACATAATCAGAGAAAAGAAGGAAAGCGTATCCTTGTGCTCCAGGCCAAGAATCACGTCCATAATATTCTCCACAATATTCTCCTAATTTGTCTCTTACAATAATGTACATAATATATCACGACATCTCCTAATTATGATAAAAGATATATATCTGGTAACACCCCCCCTCAAGTTGGAGCGCGTAAATCCCGAACGCCCAAATTGTCCATTAAAAACGAGAACTGTGACTTTCCCAACGCCTTTGTAAATATGTCTGCCAGCTGAACCTTCGTAGACACATACGATGGGTCAATCAAACCCTCTATGAGCGCATCTCTAACAAAGTGACAATCGGCTTCTATATGTTTAGTTCGCTCATGAAAAATAGGATTTTGTGCAATATACAAAGCTGACTGACTATCACAATAGAGTCTCATTCCCTTCTTGTGTTGAACTCCTAAATCCCCAAGCAACTGCTTTAGCCACTTCAACTCACAAGTAAGAGACGCCATTGATCGATATTCTGCTTCCACCGATGAACGTGACACTGTTTGTTGTTTCTTGGTTTTCCAGGAGACAGGAGAATAACCAAGTACTACAAACCATCCACTCAGTGATCTTCGTGTCAATGGGCAACTAACCTAATCCGAGTCACACCATCCTTCCAAACTCAACTCACTATCTGCTCTCAACCATATACCTTGTCCCGGGTTCTTCTTCAAATAACGAACAACTTATAAGGCAGTTTCCCAATGTTCTTCCCGCGGATTTTGCATAACCTAAGACAGAATGTGAACTGAATATGTCTAATCTAGCCTAGTCACACCAAGATAGATAAGATGACCCACTAACCGCCGGTAACGCTCTACATTTTGAGCAATTTTCCACTAGCCAATGCCAATTTGTGATTTTGCTCCATGGGAAATTCCGCTGGCTTCGACCCCAACAATCTTGTCTCAGATATTATGTAGCACCCCCTTACCGTAGGGTACACACCGGGACACCCATGGGTCATCCCGATACGTATCCTACAATAAGGGAGGGCTACGATCGGTCACTTCACTACAGTACTCTCATGGCATCATAATCATAAATAAACCATAATATAAAAATCACTAAATTTTTGTTTTTGAAACCAAATCACTTTCTCATATCATTTCATCAAAACAGATATTCACATGACTATCAGATTTCCACTGTCTATATACATTACTCCAAAAAGGAAACTGATACAAAAATCTATCTAGGTCATCCCCAAAACAATTCCAGCTGACCGACCTGTATGCCATGACTCTCTTGCTAACTAGATCCACACGGCAGGAAAAGTCTCTCTCACTAGAGCTAGGAGTCTACTCTATCAATCCTGAAAAATAGATTGCAATTTTGGGTGAGTTTGCGAACTCAATGAGAACCATCATTGATGGTTCGCTCAATTCATGCATTACGCAAATAGCGTACAGATTATCACAATAGCATGCTCAGAATATCATCTAGCAATGTACAGATTTTCACAATAGCTTATTCAGAGAGAATACAAAGTAATATCACATAGATGCAAGGCATGTTGTCTCTTTCCCAATCCATAAATCAATTCAATGCTCAAATACACGAATACAAAACATTTTCCATTTTATTGCAGTGTTGTGACTGAGCGCCTATACTATCCCAAATGGGCACATTATCAGTGAGCCTGAGGCTCTAAACTGTCCCCCAAATGGGCGCATTAAACGTTGAGCTTGTAGCTCTAAACTGTCCCTTTCCGAGCTCATTAAACATTGAGCATATAGCTCTGAACTGTCCCTTTTCGGGCTCATTTAACATTAAGCATATAGCTCTGAACTGTCCCTTTTCGGGCTCATTTAACATTGAGCATATAGCTCTGAACTGTCCCTTTTCGGGCTCATTAGACATTAAGCTGCGTCTTAGGGGTAGGAGAGCCCTCTAGGTATGCATTACTTTCCACGCGTCTTAGAGATAGGAGAGCCCTCTGGGTATGCACTATTCCCTTTCGAGCTCGAGGCTCTTTTCCAGTAGTCGAGCTTGTAGCTCTCGGTGGCAGCTCCAGTCACAACCATTATTATTCGATTACTCATGGATTTCATTTATCACACTTCCACAAAGGTCACATTGCAATCAGATCTAATTTATCAAATCGGTCATATCATTCTCAATTACACCTTAACACACATTCGCAATTGATCGCATTCATTTTCAATTTACACATTAATGTCAAAAATTCCAATCCCTCGGACCTTCGGTCCGGGATTTCACACGTAGCAATCATACATACTCATAATTATTCTCCACCAAATTCTAAGTACAGAACATTTAACAATCAAAGATTGAGGAACCAACTAGGTTACTCACCTGTAACTTCCGAGCTACTGCCTGGAAGTTCCAGCAATATCCGTAGAATGTCGTTCCAACGGTGCCTCTATAACAGTCAAAGTAATCCCATGTTACCAAATACACAATCAGAAAGGTTCACAAATGCACATGCTGAAATGAAAAAGTGTACAATGCCTATTCATGACATTTCCGACACTATATCCTCATTTCCACTTTCTTTTGTCTCAAAACAATTTTTCATACTATAGATACCACAGCAATTAGACAATACCCTTAAATTCTCAAGAAAGACCTCAAAGCCAAAATTACTATTCATTTTGTCTACTCTATCAATCCTGAAAAATAGATTGCAATTTTGGGTGAGTTTGCGAACTCAATGAGAACCATCATTGATGGTTCGCTCAATTCATGCATTACGCAAATAGCGTACAGATTATCACAATAGCATGCTCAGAATATCATCTAGCAATGTACAGATTTTCACAATAGCTTATTCAGAGAGAATACAAAGTAATATCACATAGATGCAAGGCATGTTGTCTCTTTCCCAATCCATAAATCAATTCAATGCTCAAATACACGAATACAAAACATTTTCCATTTTATTGCAGTGTTGTGACTGAGCGCCTATACTATCCCAAATGGGCACATTATCAGTGAGCCTGAGGCTCTAAACTGTCCCCCAAATGGGCGCATTAAACGTTGAGCTTGTAGCTCTAAACTGTCCCTTTCCGAGCTCATTAAACATTGAGCATATAGCTCTGAACTGTCCCTTTTCGGGCTCATTTAACATTAAGCATATAGCTCTGAACTGTCCCTTTTCGGGCTCATTTAACATTGAGCATATAGCTCTGAACTGTCCCTTTTCGGGCTCATTAGACATTAAGCGCGTCTTAGGGGTAGGAGAGCCCTCTGGGTATGCATTACTTTCCACGCGTCTTAGAGATAGGAGAGCCCTCTGGGTATGCACTATTCCCTTTCGAGCTCGAGGCTCTTTTCCAGTAGTCGAGCTTGTAGCTCTCGGTGGCAGCTCCAGTCACAACCATTATTATTCGATTACTCATGGATTTCATTTATCACACTTCCACAGTGTCACATTGCAATCAGATCTAATTTATCGAAATCAGTCATATCATTCTCAATTACACCTTAACACACATTCGCAATTGATCGCATTCATTTTCAATTTACACATTAATGTCAAAAATTCCAATCCCTCGGACCTTCGGTCCGGGATTTCACACGTAGCAATCATACATACTCATAATTATTCTCCACCAAATTCTAAGTACAGAACATTTAACAATCAAAGATTGAGGAACCAACTAGGTTACTCACCTGTAACTTCCGAGCTACTGCCTGGAAGTTCCAGCAATATCCGTAGAATGTCGTTCCAACGGTGCCTCTATAACAGTCAAAGTAATCCCATGTTACCAAATACACAATCAGAAAGGTTCACAAATGCACATGCTGAAATGAAAAAGTGTACAATGCCTATTCATGACATTTCCGACACTATATCCTCATTTCCACTTTCTTTTGTCTCAAAACAATTTTTCATACTATAGATACCACAGCAATTAGACAATACCCTTAAATTCTCAAGAAAGACCTCAAAGCCAAAATTACTATTCATTTTGTCAATTTCACCCATTATACTAAGTTTCTAAAACCCCAAAAGCATTTCATTTATTTCAGAAGTCTCCAAATTGTACTCCAATTATCATACAACAACACTTAGGTTGAAATAAAAACCTATCCTCAACTTTCATTGAATAATTGAGATCTGACTAATTGAATTTAAACTTTCTTTCTTCACCTAAATGGTAGACCTCTTCTCTAGTTTATAATGAATCAAGAATCACTTCATTTGGAGGTCTACAACACTAGTTATGACCTAAAAACTAAACTATATCAGTTTAGAAAATCAGCCTCGTCGCGGCCAAGGGACGCTCGCCGTGACGACCAACCATGCTCGTCGCGACATCTAACCACGCTCGTCGCAACGAGGATTTAACCGCTCGTCGCGACGTCCAGACATGCTCATCGCGACGAGGCCCTCACACACGTCGCGACTGTAGGAAAATCCCGGTGTGAGCATCACATACCCACGGTGCGAAAAAACAAAAATTTTTATTCCAGGACCTTTCCGAAAGCCAGGATCCAAGTGTATATATAACAAACTCAAACCGAACGACCAAAGGAGACCGTCTCTAACGGTATCCACGCAGAGATCGGAGAACCTAACCAGGACAAACCTTTTGACCCGGGAATAGCTAGAACAAATTAAAGACTGCTAGATCTTACCTTTGTTCTATGGAGAGCTTGGATCAAAGATGGAGAAGAGATGAAGAGGAAGACTTGAAGAAGCTTGAAGATGAAGGAGAATATGATGATCGATGGAGAGAACAAGTTTCTCACAAAGGTTTCCAAAACCTCTTTCCTTTTTTGAAAGCCACGATCCTCACTTCTCAATTAACAAAGAAACTCTTTCTTTTTATTCAAAACCAACGATCATGCTTCATCTTCCATCATCCTTTTAGTCTTTTGTCTTTTAGTCATTAATGAAAGTGATGACTAAGCATGGAATGGAATCTTCCATTCCCTTTCCACGTTTTCAACATATATATTAATTAATTAATTAATTAATTAATTAATCATATATATATATGTATATATATTACTGAAGTGGTCCAGTCACACTGGGGTCGGTCCTACCGGGTCCCGGTATGGAAAAAACTCCCGGAAACCTTTTTCAGCAATATCGATGTCGCGATCTCATCGGAACATATCTCGATCTCATCGGGATCCATTTAATCCTTTTGCTCTCCATATATTGGAACTCTGTCCAAAACTATTTTACGAGTTCTCCGAGACACTCTTATGTGTGTGACCCATTAGGTTCCCGGTTATGTTGGCCACTTAGATTAACACTTAATCTAAGCAAGTCATGAGCGGTATCTAGCAACACATCATGACCCCCAATTGACCGGAAAGTAATTGGTTTGACGAATGAACATATATTCATCAAGAACCATATCACGAACCTTTCCATAGACAATTACCGTGCAATTCGTCCTTTCACTATCCTATACCCCACTTGGTTATGAGTATGGGCAATGTGTCAACTCTTACTAGATCGACTACGCCAAATCTAGTCCAGTGATTTCAGTTCTTGTCACGGGACTCATTACTTTATATGTCATCAAGACACTCTTCACGACATACATACTCCCCGCCAGAGATTTCTAAGTAATGACCACGACAAGAGGCTATGGGTATCATCTTCGCTATCACAGTGGTGAATCCTCTATTGGCTACTCAATTACCTTCAATACCTCAAACTGCACTCCAATCACCATCCTATAAGCGACCTCAGAAGGCAACAAGGAATGGAGTCAAAGCACGTAATCAAGATATCTAAGATATCCTCGAGCACCTCAAGTCTAAGGATACTTGCACCATTGCTATGATGAGATTATCACCGACATTAGAATAGGACATCCATGTGATGATCTCATGGTAGTCATCCAATGTACTTACTACCTCTAGTAAGCATCCACATCTCAACCCTAAATATCTCATATTTACGCTTCGAGATCCATCGCTGATCAAATCAAGGAGCATGAGATGTGTTAGTCTTTTCGGATTACCGATGTCCGGCCTCAGAATCCTATGACTAGGGATGATTTAGATCTTGACATAATTGCACATGATAGGAATCTCAGTAGTATGATCACATCATAATTTCCTTCATGCTATGTCATATATCATGGACTTCATTAATTTGATTACAGATCTATATCAGTTCATAAATAATAAACAACAAATTAATGAAATATGACTTTCTTTATTTATTCATAAAGACGTACACAAATTTGTACAAAATGCGCTAAAAGCGATTGCCTTTGTGGCACTACTCTAACAAATGACGATGTAATTAATCGCTTTCGTCATGACGTATGAGATTCTGTCGTCTTCTCCGACCATTTTCCCACATTTTCTCACTCTAAAACCAGTCAATAATCACATGGAACTACTGCAATCTTTCTCATTAAACACCATAAATGCATTTCAATTAACAAATAAACAACATATACAGAGATCACTTACCAAATCAAGCTCTCACTCTTAAAACTTCCGAAATCTTTCTCAACTCTTCAACCCCTACGGCTCCCACTCAAAAACCTCACAAATCTTTATCTTATCAAGGATTAAGGTTGGTCTTAAACACAAAGAAGAAGCAAGAGAACAATGAAGAATCACACAAGGAGGAAGAAAGGAGAATCAATCGAAGTAAGAAGAAACAAGCTCTAGGATGGAAGAGATAGCTTTCGGCCAAATTTAAAACCTAAGGCATTTAAAGGGTTTCTCTCTTAACAATGGTTTTAGGGCTCAAGGCATATTACTCAACTTCCTCAAACACTCACAAAGTTCTTTTTTTCTCTTTTCACTTTTCAAAAATTCATTTCTAGTCTAATTGTCCTCAAATTCCAATGGTTCCACATTTTCATTCCTAAATCAAATATCTAATTTTCCCATTGCCATTTACCAGTTATTCTAGTACTATAAAAGTCAATCAGTCCTTCACTTCGAAAATACTCAGGTCTGGGCTTTTTCTCCCAAATTTCTAGAAAAATCTGTAGGGTTCACTACCAACATGAAAATCACTCCTAATACATTCCAATTCAAATTTCAAACACAATTATCTTAGAATTTACAAATCATAACATATTCACAATAAATACCGGGAAATGCCATGAATGCATGTACATATATGTGCATGTGCAAAATGTCTCATTCCTCTCTATATCGAGAGGCCAAATGAATGAACAAATCAAGATATGCAATGTGACCTACTAACCCGTCCCATTTTACCAATATACCCTTCCCATCGGTGATGGGATGTTACATATTATATCCAATGCATACTTCTGTTGACACATAAAAATTTCCTCTTTACTCCACGCCACCTCCAGCCCAAGAAAATACCTTAACAATCCTAGGTCCTTCATCTTAAAGCATTTTCCAAGATAATCCTTGAATATCGCCAATGACACTTTATCATTTCCAGCAATAATCATATCATCCACATAAACAAAAACATTAATATGGATTTTTCCCTTAGACAATGTAAACAAAGAATAGTCTGAATATGATTGTTTGAATCCATAACTCTTTAATGATGTCGTGAGTTTAGCGAACCAACACCTAGGAGCCTGTTTCAAGTCGTACAACGACTTTTTCATTCTGCACACCATAATTTTTTTGTTACTTTTCTCAAACCCCGGAGGTATCCTCATGTAAACTTCCTCTTCTAGATTGTCGTGCAAGAATGCATTGTGAACATCCATCTGATAGACTTCCCAATTCTTGATTACTGCAACTGCTAGGAACGTTCTAACTGTCACCATCTTAACCAATAGAGAAACGTCTCATTATAGTCAATGTCCTTTATTTGATGATTTTCAAATATCACAAGTCTCGCCTTTAGTCTCTTTAAATTCCCTTTCTCATCCTGTTTCTCTTTATATATCCACTGACTATAGAGCTTTCTTCTAGGGAGGCAACTCTTGCAGTACCCATGTTCCTTGATCTTCTAATGCTTGAATTTCCTCAGCCATGGATGCTCTCCAGCCTTCATGTTTCACTGCTTCTCTAAAAGTTTTATGTGGATTTCCTACACTGACAGCTGTTACATATTTTTTGTAACCATTTGAAAACCATTCACAAGAAACAAAGTGCGAAATAGGATAAGGAGTACCTGAGGTAGCCGATGAAGAGGGCGAATTTTCTGATGAACTTGTCTTTTTCACAACTGTATGCGTGATAAAATCATGATAGCGGGAGTTTAGGAATTTAACTCTTTTACCTTTTCCCATTTCTGCCTCCTCAATACTTGTATCCGCCTACACAACCGCCTCCTCCACAACCTGCTCACTACCCAATACCACCCCCTCAGGACCTGCATCTACGCTGCCAGAACCAATCAATGCACCAGCTTCCCCTTCGTCTTCTTGTTGCACTCCCATCTCACCCTTTCTGCTGTCCACATCTCCTCATGTTTAGTGGCAACAGGTATATGATGCTCACCAACATTCACATGACCACCATTATGCACTACTTCAGCAAGATCATCGCAATATAAATCCTCATCAGCTACTACAACATTAGACTCATACTCCATATTCCTTCTAGCCATAGGAAAGACATGTTCATAGAAATCAACATCACATGAAACAAATAATTCCTTTTCCTTTAAATCATATAGCAACCATCCCTTTTTAGCAAAAGGATAACTAAGAAAAATACAGATCCGACTCTTACTACCAAATTTGTCCCCTTTTGATTTTTGATTATGAGCATAACATAAACATCCCATCACTCATAATTCACTTAGATCAGGTACCTTGCCAAACAAACATTCATATGGTGTTTTAAAATTGAGCACACTAGAAGGCGTACGATTAATCAAATAACATGCCGCCATCACACATTCCCCCCAAAATGTCATTGGCAAGTGTCCCTGGAAACGTGAAGCACGGGCTACGTTCAAGATATGTTTATGTTTACGCTCCACCCGACCATTTTGTTGCGGTGTACCCACACACGACGTCTAAAAAATAAGGCCATTTTTTAAAAAATAATTGTGTAAGCATTTAAACTCTGTGCCATTATCACTACGAACTTGCTTTATGTTTTGATCAAATTTTCGTTCCACCAACGCCACAAAATTCATAAACGACAATTCAACTTCTAATTTATTTAACAGCAAATAAACCCAAACTGCTCTTGAATAGTCATCAACAATAGTCAAAAAATAATATGCCCCACAAGAGGAACGAGTTCTATGAGGACCCCACAAATCACAATGAACGAGTTCAAAAATTCTACTAGCTCTACTACTACTAACCGGAAAACTTTTCTGAGGTTGCTTTGCACGATAGCATACGTCACAACCATCTTTATTCAAACCACTAGAAGCACTTACATTAGGAACCTTCCTAAGTATTTTCTCCGACAGATGTCCTAACCGCTTGTGCCACAACTCCATTGATCTCCCACCACCAATAGCTAGATCCCAAGCCTGAGGTACACCTCGGAAAAAGAAAAGTCCATCTTCGTGTTCACCCACTCCAATCAACTGCCTCGTCACTTGGTCCTGTATGACACACAATGTATTAGTTATTTGAACGGTACAATCATTTTCATCTAGCAACTTTGTTACAGAAATTAGATTACAATCCAATTTAGGAACAAAAAGCACATTATTAATTTTCAGATTCCCTGGAAATAATACACTACCTTCATGAGTGGCTTATGAACTGCTCCCATCTGCTAAACTCACTGGACAGTTGTGAGTTTTCTTCACATCAACCATCCACTCTAAATTTCCTATGACATGATGCGTTGCTCCAGTATCTATAACCCATAGACACATACCAGAGAGTTGATCTTTTGATTTTGGAAGGTTGAGAAGATCAAGGGTATGTGGCCACTGTTCTAGAGTTATGTTTGACAATCCGGTTTGCTCCATGGTGTGACGTAGCTGCCCCTGGGTCTGTTACTGTGTCGAGGTGCTGGCAGAGGCTTTGTTTGCACTTGCTGTCATGCCTACATGCCCTTTCCTAGCTATACCCCCTCGTCCCCCTCTACCTCCACGACCACCACATGGTCGATCCCCCCACCAGTCCGGAAAGCCATGAATTTGGAAATAAGTGCTTTCATCGTGACCTTCACGATTACAATGAGCACAAAACTTGCCAGAATTTTCATTAGATTTTGATTTACGTTGTGTGTCTGATTGGACCTTAAATGCCATCATCATGTCTCTATCTTCCTTCCGACTACCACGCAATCGTTCTTCTTGAGCAATATTTTGGTATGCATGATCCAATGAAGCCAGAGAATCTTGGTTCAAAATCTGAGACCGCACCGAAGTATACGCACCATCTAAACCAACGAGAAACCAGTGTAGTTTGTCTTCCTGCAAAACAGTTTGGTATTGAATTCCCAGACTACATCGGCAACCACCACAAGTGCACCCAGTGCAGGTACACTTAGGCAGCATCACATATGTTGATAGTTCTTCAAAAATCTTGCTGAGCTGCCCAAAATACGAAGCCACAGACTCCGTCTTGCCTTACTTACATTCAGCCAGAGATGTCTTCAACTGGCAGATTCGTACGCTGTTGACCACACAGAATCTTCCCTTCAGTACCACCCACAATTCACAAGCATCTTCATAGAACGTAAGAGTTGAGCGAATTGAAGGCTCTGTTGGACCAATGGTGGTTGACAAATAAAATCCCTTTAAGTTTTGATAATAATAAAATGTGTAGAATTGGTTAAGAAATTATTTCAAGTATTTTGGATTAATGCAAATCAAGTTTATAATAATCTCCAACGTTCAAGAGATAGACAATGACATTGTTCAAACGTGCAAAAGATGATTATTTGTGAAGATTGTGGATTGTGATTTCAAATATTTAAGTTTATCCAGAATATATTCGTTGAAGCACACACAAGTCGACTTACATTACACTAGTCGACTTACATTTATAGACCTGTCAGTTTAATAACCACGCAAGTCGACTTACACTGCACAAGTCGACTTATCAAAGAGCGGAGTTGAAGTTTTTATGAAAAACGTTCCTGCAAGTCGACTTACACACCATGACAAGTCGACTTACACATACATCTGAATAAGTTATGACGAAGTCAAGTGATTTCCAACGGATGAAAAATAATTCTACAACGTCTCTGAGTATCATCATCGGGAAGATGGAGATCTACAACGTCTCTGAGTATCAACAACGGGAAGATGGAGATCTACAACGTCTATAATCATTTGGACCATGCTTATAAAAGGAACAACATCAAAGAGATCGTTGTAACACGTTTTTTGCAAAATATTATGATCATCCTTTATAGACTATTGCTCTCGATTGCTCTTAGTTCATTCAAGTTTATTCTTTTGTACTGAGCATCTTATTTCACTTTACTATTATTGTGTGTTGAGTGATTAGTGGAAAATCACTGTGAGGTAGGATTTGTGTCGGAAGTCAAATCGGGTTGTGAGGTGTAGCTTGGGCCAGAATCCAAGTGGTTGTAAAAGTTCGCATTAAACTAAAAAGTGTACAATATAGTGGTTTTCCAAATCCTAAATGGGACCTTAGGTAGAGGACGTAGGTCTTAGCACCGAACCTCTATAAAACAGTGTTTGCCTTTCTTCCCTATATTCTTTATTTAATTCATTTGATTGTTTTGTGTGTATTAATTCTATGTTTTTGTGTAGAAATTTGCGAAAAAGTTTCATCGATCTATTCAACCCCCCTTCTAGATCGCTTTCAATAGGTATCAGAGTAGATTAATCCAGGGATGGTGCTTAGTCTGACACACAAAAATCTGGCGAAAGAAGGTAACACTAATAATTGTCATCCTTTGTTTAATGGTTCTAACTATTCTTCTTAGAAAAATCCTATGAAGTACCATATCATAAGCGAGGGAGTAGAGTACTGGAAAATTATTATCTTCGGTCCACATGTACCATTGAATGAAAATGGTGAGAAAAAGACGGAGCTGGAGTATGACGACAATGATTGGAAGCAAGCTTATATCAACGCAAAAGCCATGAAGTTGATCTATTGCACTCTCACTGTTGAGGAAAGAAATCGAGTGAACTCTTGCACAAGTGCTCAAGAGATGTGGGAGAGACTTCGAATCACTCACGAAGGAACCAATCAAGTTTGAGAAACAAAGATCAATATGTTACTTCATGATTACGAAATGTTTTTCATGAAGGAAGGTGAGTCTATTTCTACTATGCTTGATCGTTTTGTAGAAATTATTAATGGTTTAGGAAATCTTGAAAAGCATATGACGGATAGCGAGAAGGTGAAAAAGATCCTTTGGTCACTGTCAAAAGAATGGGACTCACAAGTCACAGCAATTATGGGGTATAAAGATCTCAATCGCTTGGAATTCAATGCATTGGTGGGATCACTCATAAATTATGAGATTATCCTCAAGTCAAGAGGAGGTAGAGGTAAGTCACAAAAATCAATTGCTTTTAAAGCTAATACTTCTTCTATGGATGAAAGTGATGAAGAATTAGATGAGGATGAAGAAGATGAAGAGCTAGCAATGTATGCTAGAAACTTGAGAAAATTCAAGGGACTACTCAAAAATAGGAAGAGAGAATTACGAGGTCGAAGAAATGACGAAAAGAAGTACACCATGGAAAGAAGGACCAAAAGTTATGAGGAAAAGAAGAGCAATGAAGAATGTTGGAAATGTGGAAAAAGAGGGCATCATGCTAGAGAATGCAAAAGTTCTTCCGTTTTCTAGAAAAATGATAAGTATGACAAAGGAAAAAAGAAAGCTAGTCTTGTAGCCACTTGGAGTGATGATGAGGAAGCTTATCAAAGCAATGATGAAAACAACTTAGCTCTTATGGCAAGTAGCTCCATGACAAGCGATGATGAGGATGAGGTAATGATTATTGATCAAGATCTTAGAGATTCTTTTACTACCTTGCAAATTGACTTTGAAGAAGCTATTGATATTAACAAGAAATTGCGAAAAAGAATAAGAGAACTTGTTGCTGAAAATAATATTTTGTATGAGATTATTGATGATTTAGATTGCTCTAAGGAAGACCACTCTACATGCCTTGCTGAAAATGAAAATTTATCTTGTGAACTTGATAGACTTAGAAAAGAGTTTTCTTATGTTGTTGGAAATTTGTTGATGGAAATGAGAAGTTTGAAAAGATGTTGTCTTTACAAAGATATTCAATTTCTAAACATGGCTTAGGATATGATCCTTTTGATAGAGATTGCTCACTGATTTCAAAATTCACCAAAGATGGTAAGGTTGCTAAATGTGCTAGATATTTGAATGATGGTCACAATGAAATTGCCTGTAAAAGTATTAGGAGATGTATTAATATGAAGAAAATCTAGGTGGTAAAAGGAACAAAACCTTCAAATGCAGTGTATTTGACTAACCAAAATGGACCCAAAATGGCATGGGTACCAATAAGAAGAAAGAATGTTTCTATTATAGGTACAAGCAAGGAATGAAAATCCACCAAGCACTTGGTACATTGATAGTGGATGCTCAAGGCATATGAGTGGAGATAAGAATCTATTCGCAGAAATCAGACCAAAGAACCAAGGATATGTCACATTTAGAGATAACAACAAAGGTAAAGTCATTGGTGTTGGTAAAGTGGGTAACGAACCTTTGCCTACCATTGACAATGTGTTACTTGTTGATGGATTGAAACATAATCTGTTGAGTGTTTCACAATTATGTGATATGAACTTTAATGTGTCATTTGAATCATCTCATTGTGTGGTTAAGAAAGATGAAAATATTGAATTCAATGGTTTGAGCCATGGAAATACTTATGTTGTTGATTTGCATGATGATAGTTCTTTTAATGAAAAATGTTTAGTGACATTAGAAGAAAGTGCATTTTTATGGCATAGAAAATTAAGACATGCACCACTTCCTTTAATTTCAAAACTTTCTAAAAATGATATTGTGAGGGGCTTGCCCAAGATAAAATTTGTTAAAGATCATTTGTGTGAATCTTGTTTGAAGGGTAAACATGTTAGAGAATCATTCAAACCAAAGAAAGAAATTTGTACATCTAGAATTTTAGAACTTGTTCATATGGATTTAATTGGACCATCTAGGCATACTAGTCTTAGTGGTAAATTATATGTACTTGTAATTGTGGATGATTTTTTCAGATTTACTTGGGTGAGATTTCTTGCTAATAAAAGTGATGCATTTAACGAATTTACTAAGTGTAGGTTGGTACAAAATGAAAAAGATTTGACTATTGTCATAATAAGAACCGACCATGGAGGAGAATTTGATTGTGAACCATTCGAAAGGTTATGCAATAAATATGGAATGGAGCACAATTTTTCAACACCAAGGACTCCGCAACAAAATGGTGTAGTAGAGAGGAAGAATCGCTCTCTTGAAGAAATGAGTAGAACGATGCTAAATGAATATAATCTTCCTAAAGCTTTTTGGGCTGAGGCAATCAATAGTGCGTGCTATGTGATAAATAGAGTGCACATAAGACGAGACAAAAACAAGACACCATACGAGCTATGGAAAGGTAAGAAATCGAATATTTCTTATTTTCATCCTTTTGGTTGTAAAGTTTTTATTCATAATAATGGAAAGAACAATTTAGGAAAATTCAATTCCAAATCTAATATTGGTATATTTCTTGGTTATTCATTAAATAGTAAAGCATTTAGAGTATATAATAATAATACTAGGTGTGTTGAGGAAAATATCCATGTTAAATTCGATGATATGATTTCACCCCCGAGGAAGGTTTGTTTTGATGATGATGCAGATAATTTAGGAAATGGAGTTGAAGAAAAAGAATCCATTGTTGAAGAAGAAAAGTTAGATGAAGAAGATCATGTTCCTATCACGAAAACTTGGGCAAAGGCAAAGAATCATCCTATGGAGCAAGTTATAGGTAACTTAAATGATGGTTTAAGGACTAGGAGGATTACTTATGAATACATGAGCAATTCAGCAGTCATCTCACTAGTAGAACCCAAGAACATAAAAGAAGCCCTTGAAGATGAGAATTGGCTGTTGGCTATGCAAGAAGAATTAAATCAATTCAAGAGGAACAATGTATGGGATTTGGTAGCTCCACCAAATGACAAAACCATTATTGGAGTCAAGTGGGTGAATAGGAAAAAGTATGATGAGAATGGTGAAGCAGTCAAAAATAAGTCAAGGTTAGTAGCTCAAGGATTCTATCAAGAAGAGGGACTTGACTATAATGAGACATTTGCACCAGTGGCTCGCTTAGAAGCAATCAGACTATTGTGTGCCTTTGCTTCTCATAAAAGGATCAAGTTAAATCAAATGGACGTCAAAAGTGCGTTTCTCAATGGTTACATCCAAGAGGAAGTATATGTCAAACAACCACCTGGTTTCGAAGATCATAAACATCCGGATTATGTCTACAAGCTCAAGAAGGCTTTATATGGATTAAAGCAAGCACCAAGGGCATGGTATGAAAGGTTAAGTACTTTTCTAACTCAAAATGGTTATATTCGAGGTAAAGTTGATAATACTTTGTTTATAAAACATGTTAATCAAGATATGTTAATTTGTCAAATATACGTTGATGATATTGTTTTTGGTGCTACTAATGAATTTTTGTGCAAAAAATTTAGTGATTTAATGCAAAGTGAATTTGAAATGAGTATGATGGGGGAACTCAAATTCTTTCTTGGATTACAAATCAAGCAATACAAAGACTGCATTTTCATTCATCAGTCCAAATATACCAAAGAACTCTTAAAGAAGTTTAATATGGAAGGATGCAAAGTAGCAGCTACGCCAATGACATCAAATCTGGTCTTGGAAAAATCTAAAAATGAAGAGGATGTTGATTAAAAACTCTATAGAGGTATTGTAACACCCCACTCCCGCGTGACCCGAACCTGATATCGTTGGCAATATCCGAGTCCGTGCCCCGCGAGGGTGGCGTACTACATCGGTCGGTCAAAACTCAGTATACAATTGTTTTTTTTTGCACGGAAAAGACAGTAATAATCTGAGCCCACAATCAGAAATACACAGTTTCAGTTTCAGCAGTAAACATTTTCAATTATTAAAATCATTCAGCAATAAGTTACAATCATTTAATGTACAAAGAGCCATAACTAAATTGGGCTCATTACAGATACAAGCAGCCTTGACAGAAAGTTTAAAATACAATTATGCGACACTAAAGCAGACACGAACTGATCTCGACCTCTATCCTTCACTTGTCTACAGTAGACATACCCTAGTGTCAACCGGGGTATTCTTCAAGACCTGAAAAATAGATGCAATTTTTGGGTGAGTTTTGTGAACTCAGTGAGAAACCATCATTGATGGTTCACTCAACTCATGCATATTCACACAATTCACAGCATATCATAAATTTATCCCTTTCAGAAATATCACATGCACTGGCATTTCACAGTTATAAGCATTTTGCTTTTAACACCATTCACATTTAATCATTCATATATGCAATGCACATGTGACACTTTCCATTTCCATTTTATTGTTGTGACCGTGCGCCTGAACTGTCCCAGTGACGGGCACATTGCGTTGAGCCTGTGGCTCTGAATACGTTGGACGTGATATGCCCTGATACGGTGAGCCAGTGGCTCTGTAATACGTTGGGCTTGAAGCCCTGATCCGTTGAGCTTAAAGCTCTGAAATACGTTGGCTGCTTCGGTCACAACTACCATTATCTGATCATGCCTTTATGCATGAATGCATATGTCCCAATTTACATTTTACAGTCAGTTTACATTTCAGTGTCCCATTTCCCATTACTTCGGACCTTCAGTCCGGTATTCAGTCATAAACATTTTCACAATAATTTCATTGAAGCATTTACAAACAGTACACACGAATAGCACTTCGATATCATATTCCAATAATTCGGACGCCTGTGGTCCGAAATCAATCAAATCAAACACATAAACCCTCCATTATCTCCACATGACATAAGCGTGTAATATTAATACATAAAGGTTGAGGAACCAACTAGGTTACTCACCTGTACTTCCGAGCCAAAATCTGGAAGTCTCAGTGACGTCGGTGGACCGACGCTCCAAGTGTGACTCTATAATAGTTAAAATGAGTACACATTACCAACTGTATAGTTAGAAATATCAAACAATGCACATGAAACAATTAAAATGTATACAATGCATGTTCATGGCATTCCCGGCCCTAATCCAAAATTTTCCATCATAACAATTCCACCTAAAAATTAGAAATCTAACGGCACCGAAATTACTCAATTCAGGCCTTAATCGGTCCAAAAATAAATAAAACAGTGGTCACATAACTATTACTCAGACCCACGTCAATTTTCCGTCCAAAAATTCCCAATTTCCTATGAAATGAAATTCAATGTCTCACGAATCCGATGCCTCAAGAATCGGGTCAATCGGACGTCGGACGGACAAGTTATAAGCAAAAGAATGGAAAAGATCAGTACAAGTCGACTTATTTGAGAATACAAGTCGACTTACTCTACTTGTGCATGCATAAGTCGACTTACTGAAGATACAAGTCGACTTACATTACTCCCATAACATATCTGGGAAACTTCTCCAACATGCCAACTTCCACAGGGCATAACTCCCTACTCCGGACTCCAAATTGAACAAAATTGGTATCTATTTTATAGAGAAAAGAGAGCTCTACAAGTTTCATGAAGGACAAAAAAGCTAAATTCACCTCTAAGGGTATCAAAAATGCAATCAAAGATACTGCCCACACAATGCCTCTCAAAACAGTGCAACCTTTGCCAAAACAGGGCACTAGTTTATAAAATCCGTAACTTTCCAGTTCCTTTGTCAAAACATTACAAAATAATTATGCTCAGAAATATCCCAATCTTATCAACAACTTTCATGAACAACCCAAAATCAAATTCAATTGCTAACTAGGTCAAATAATTCAATCAATGATGCTGCCCCAGAAATTATCCAATCTGGACAGTAATGTTCTATCAAGCATAACTCCCTGTACACAAGTCAAAAAAGTCACTACCTTATACCATTGGAAAGATAAAACCACATACTTCAAGTTTTATGAAGAGCTTAAGAGTCAATTCCCTCTGTAACCAATTCAAAACTGTTATACAAGTTTCTGCCATGATCAGCAGTTAACACCTTTATGCAGGTTCAGGTTTTAAAAACTCATAACTCCCTAATCTGATCTCCAAAAATTACATTCTATATACCATATTCAAGATAAATGTTTCCTCTACAACTCTTCAGAAGATCACTTAAGCTAATTCAATCCACAGAAATCGCTAAAATTGCTACTAATCAGAATGTGCACCAAATCCACACTTAGTCTAGGTTTCCACAAAATGCTCAAAAACCAGTCAAGAGTAAACAGTTCATATCTCCCAATATACATCTCGAAAAATAGCAAAGTCAGTGGGAATGAAAAGCTAACTTAATATTCTTCAACTTTCATGAAGACCATTTTCCCAAATTCCATATCAATTAATTTAGAAAAATCAGCAAAACACTTTGGTCATAGTTTCGGTTACTGTTTACAGACACTAAAACAGGAACTTTCCATGCAAATTTTCGACCTTTTAAAGTTACAATTTAACAACACCTATTTCACACAAAATTGTAGCCAACAAGCTCAAGTTTAATTGGGCACAAACCGCAACTCATTTTCTTACCTACACAATGAGTTATGATCAAAACATTGCAGTAGGTCAAAAATCAAATTTTTCCAGCTTTCATCTTCAACTTAAATCCTATCACTTCTAATACCAATTATGCAATATTAATTACATAAAATATGAAACTTACTTGATTTAGCTTCCATCCTTCAAACTCTTCAAACAAAACACAAAACCCTAACTCTCCATATCACCCACGTTCTTCATCAACTTGAAAGAGAAAGGTGGGTTCTTCCATAACAAAGTGAAGAAGAAGAAGAAGAAGATGGTAGCAATTAATGGTAGTACATGGAGGCAAGACCAACTCCACTCTTGGTGAGGAGAGAAAATCGTGGATGGAGAAGAGGAATGGAGAAAAGGAAAGAATGAAGAAGGAAAAGGCATGTGTCGTGAATGTGCATAAGGAAGAGCTCCCATTCATTTAACCTAAGGTTATTTATAAAGATATGGCTAAGAATGTGCCACTTGGATGGCCACATGTCAAGCTCTTTAATGCTCCCTTTCAAGAGAAGCAAAGAAATTATTCTTCCAGTTATGGGTACCTCTCATTGGCTTACACTCTTTAATGCCCATGCCATGTTTGGCGTTTGTTATTTCCAAGTCATGCCTTAATTAAACCGTATATCTAAACATGTTTGTTCTAGGTTCTATCTCCCCAACTAATAGACTAGTTGAAACCATAAAAGCAGGCACTACAGGTAGGGTGCAACCAATGTTATGAATACCGTACCGGGCTCGGTACCGGATTGGGCTCTAGAACGAAACTGTACCGGTATCGATCGGTACTCGGTACCGTTTTGGGATATTTTTTAAATTTATAAAATAGTCCCTAAACTTTTTAAAAATTGCAAATAGTCCATACTAATATATTATACAGCTGTACTGTATACTTTACTAGTTTACTGTTTACATCAACCATACTTTCAAAAATCTTAATAATAAATAATAATGACAATTAATTTGAAATAATAATAATTTTTAAATATTTTACATATAAATAATAACCACAATTAATATAAACAAAGACAATCATCATCATACAATTATAAAACTAAGAATAATACAAAGCATTTAAAATATTACAATCATATAATTTCATCATTATAATAAATAATATTACATATTTACATCAAAAAATTCAAAACATCCGATAAAAAGAACAATTAATATTACAAAAAGAGTTAATGACGAATAAGCAATCAAGTAGAAGTTGAACCTGAAACAAAAATATTACATTTACATTACATACATATAATTTAACATAAACATCAATGATCAAATACAAGTAAAATTAAAAGAAGAGGAAAAATAAAAACCTGAAGTTCAATCGTCAATGGGCGGATACCCGCTTGAACTGCACTAACCTCACTGATCATTTGGTATAAAATCCTCATCATTGAGAGGAGCTTCATCATCATCATCATTCAAATTTAATGCACCAAATGACATGTCAATGCTTTCCCATCCAATATCATCTTCCACATTCAAATCACTCACATCAACCAAATTGGGTTCTTCAGAAACTCAATCCGCCAATATATCAATATTATCAATTGCAATTGGATCATTTGAACAACTTGTGCTACTAAGAGTCCTAGTAAACAATTACATTTAATTATTAGAAAATTATAAGAAATTATATCAAAATTAATAATGAAAATAATGAAAATAACATACCTTTCCCGAAGCTTTAAATTGTAACGAACATAAACCAAGTCATTCAACCTCTTATGCTCTAATCTATTCCTTTTCTTGGAATGGATAAATTCAAATGTGCTCCAGTTTCGTTCACACCCAGTTGCACTCACACATTGACTTAAAATTCGAATCATAAACCTTCTCAATTCTAGAACACTACATCCGAAAAGATCCCACCAAGCAACTGCAAGTTATAAGAAAACAAAAGTAGTGTTATAAAAAAAATAAAGTAATAAATAAATTTCAACAAATAAGAAATAGGAAATAAGTAATACCTGGAAAAAAAAGTCCAATTTTTTGAATAGCGACCGACATTCCAAAATCTCCATAAGAGAACTTATAAGTCTCCATTTGTGTGGTTAAAACAACTTGCATTGAGTCATGAGGAACAATTGTTGTAATTGTCATAAGCATTCCTCTGCTAACTTCAGCTTGCTTTTCAACATCCAGTCTAAAATACACACTAGGATTCAAAAATTTCCCAGCTACAAACAATGGAGAAGAAAGTTGTTTTCTCCTTCTCTCATTAATGATTGAGATATATGGTTGGTATAAAGAAGGCCTATTTTTCAGATTGGTCTTGATTGCTTCCGTTGCTCTCTACATAGCATAAAAAATATAACACATTGTTGGCTTTTCTTCACTATCAGCCAACCGAAGCACCCTCACCAAAGGCTCACAAACTCGGATAACGAATTGACATTGCGACCAAAATTCCCTATCTTCTAATATGATACTACAAACCTCCATTCCAGCATTAGACCTAGCATGCTGAGATGTAACCCACTTATCACTTGTAAACATTTGCCTTAACTCCACCCTCAACGAAAGAAAAGACTGAAGTGATAAGAAATTTGTTGCAAATCTTGTCACAGCAGGGCGACACAAATTCCTATCATTGGCAAATTCCCTTCTCATCAAATTTAAAACCCATGCACGATTATAAATAAAAATTTTCACCTTTTTTGCCTTCTGCGTGGTCTCATCAAAAATAGGAAAATACCTAGGATTTCCTATATCCTCCAGTATTAAGTCAATGCAATGTGCAATACAAGGAGTCCAAAAAAATGAATTATAGGTTCTCTGCAACCTTAGCCCTGCTGCTTTATAAGCGGAATCATTGCCAGTAATAAACTGAACAATGTTTTCCACCCCTACTTCATTCACAACTTCATCAAATATCCGAAACAAATTATCAGCACTTCTAATCAGGCCAGATGCATCAATCGATTTTAAAAACATAGAATCATTAAAACAATAAACCAAAAATTTTATAATAGGCTCTTGTCTCCTATTCGTCCAACCATCACACATAATCGAGCATCCATTAATACCTCAATTCACTCTTCTTTTAGCCAAATAAGCTCTCATTTCAGACACAGCACAACTTGTTGGGCCCGGGCCCCGGATGCCCGAATCCCGAGGGTGACCCCTCGGGTCGCGCCCGCGCCGAGCGCCCCAAACCGTGGACCCGATCCCAACATTTGGCCACAATCGATCAATTAATACGTACATTACCATAACGTTCATAACTATGCATTAAGGACCCTATAACCATAGGGATTTCATGCCATTGCAAATTAAAGGAATTTCAGCAAGTAATTCAGTCATACATAATACAAATAATCTCGAATTCCAAAAAAATATGAATTATGCTCCATGATAGTATGCTTGGAGGGCCAATCAAAATACTAACGTAATACAAAAGTTTCTAAGTGACTTGAAGTTCCTGATGCCGCGCAAGGTTAACGGTCGTCCTGATCTGCACCTGAGGAGAGAAAGTAATGGGTTGAGCTACACAGCTCAGTGGCTAATATAAATATAGCCATCGGCAATTAGCACAAATCCCAGCATATGAATGCATATATATATATATCTATACAGACATCAATTCCAGCATTCACATGCTATTCAACAATTTATGCATTCAATACAATTAGCTCAATTCATAACAATGTCACAATAAACAATTCACATATGTAATGCACATCACAATGGCTCGAGGGTTCCATGGAAACAAAAGGAGAAACCAAGTTTAACCCGAGCGAAATGAGTCCATTCGAGCTCATAGGCCACAAGCGGGCAGCGGAGAAGGCTCTTGTCTACGTGCACGTGATTTAACGAAATGGTTCCACTCTCGCCAAACAAAAGCATATATTCGTGCTCAAAATCATTTTATCAATGATATGCATTTCATTTATTCAAAATGCCATGACCAAGTCGAGACATAGCATGCTCAAGAATAAAATTCAACTTTATCAATTCCCATGATTCTTTCAAGTATATGAAATAAAAATCATTCAGATTATCATGCTTACACAATCAGAACATATAACATATATTCATACATAGGCAAGCATTTTCCTAATCACACAATAACTATAAGTATATTACCCACCTAAGATCGCTCGAGAATCCGATTCACTGATGTCCTTCTTCTTGCGATGAAATCGGGTCAGCTTGGTTTCCTAAAACAACCAAGTTTCCATCCAATCAATATCCACATAAAATAATCAAAGCTTGAAGAGTCAAAATAAAGCATTAAAATCTCCATTCGACCTCCTCCTAAAATTCAACCCTTCAAACAATTTCGAAGTTCCTTCTTCGCATAACTTGTAGTCTTTTATTTTTAGTTCATAACGAATCTGAAATCACCTCACGGACATCTATACCAAAAGATATCCTCAAAATGAACAATTCGCGTTTTGGAAAAGGGCTCACGAATGACCTAACTCGCCATGGCATTTAAACGCTTCGTCGTGGCGTGCACCAAAGCGCGTCGTCATGGCGTCGCGAAATCTCAGACGCCGCGACGCGCACACTGTCTTGCCCATGGCGCACGCCTAATTTTTCTCCAGACGCCGTGGCGTGTTCTTCAAGACGTCATGACGTGCGGGTTGAGTGCGACTCAAACCCTTTTTCCTGCATTTTCCGACATCGATCCTTACCCAAACTCAAATGCAACATACACAAGCCTTAGATCAAGACTTATTCTACATTTCTAACCCATCCACAACTCAAAATCAAGCACAAACGAATCAACCCAAAGATTTATCCATATTTTCCACCCAAAACCCTAAACCATCGATTCTCTGATATAACCAACAAATCTAAGTTCAAATCTAAACCTAACAAGTTTAAAGGAAGCAAACTTACCAGAAATCGCTTCAAACCAGTTGAAAACTCAAAACCCGTAAAAATCTCTCTTCTCTTCTCCTCTTCTCACCGACGACACTCTTCTTTCTTTCCTTCTCCTTTCTTCCTTCTTTCCTTTCTCTTTTCTATTTCTATTCTAATTCTCCTTTTTAAACCCTAAGGGCATGGGCCTTTCCTACTAAGCCTAAGCCCAAAACAACTTAATTCCATTTCTTCAAAAGCCCTTACACACTTTAAAACCTCTAATGTTCATTTAAACCACAATTAACCTATACTTATCCATAGTATTCCCAAACAACTCCAATTAAAGCAAAACCACCTAATTATCACAATTTCTCAATTTAATCAAACTAAGGCAAAATCACAATTCATCTTGAATAATATCATAAAAAAATTCAGGTCTAACATTTCTCCCCTCTTAAAAGAAATTTCGTCCTCGAAATTTACCTGAATCATTGAAGAGATGCGGATACTTCTCCCGCATAGCTTCCAATGGCTCCCAAGTAGCCTCCTCTATCGAATGGTTCCTCCAAAGGACTTTGACCAACTGAACCGTCTTGTTCCTGAGAACCTTATCCTTGGTATCCAAAATCTGACCGAAGCTCCTCATAGCTCAAATCATCTCGAATCGAACCTCACTAGTCTGAATAACATGAGAAGGATCCGACCTATACCTCCTCAACACAGACACATGGAACACATCATGAATCTGCGACAACTCCGGAGGTAACGCCAACCTGTAAGCGAGTGGTCCAATCCTCTCTAGGATCTCATAAGGACCCACATACCTCGGACTCAACTTACCTTTCCTGCCGAATCTCAATACTCCTTTCCAAGGAGATGTCTTAAGAAATACTTTCTTACCGACCTCATACTCCATCTCCTTTCGGTGAGCATCAACATAACTCTTCATCCTATCCTGTGCCGCCTTAAGCCGCTGCTTAATCAGATTGACTTTTTCAACTGTCATCTGAATCAAATCTGGTCCCTCTAATTGCCTCTCTCCTTCTTCGTCCCAACAGATCGGAGTCCTACACCTCCGCCCATACAAAGCCTCATACGGAGCCATTTGAATGCTCGAATGGTACGAATTATTATAAGCAAATTTGACCAACGGCAAATGTTCATCCCATGCTCCTCGAAAATCCATCACACAAGCTCGAAGCATCCCCTCAAGTGTCCGAATAGTCCTCTCCGACTGACCATCCGTCTGAGGGTGAAAGGCCGTACTGAAATTCAACTTGGTCCCCAAAGCTTCCTGCAAACTGCCCCAAAACCTCGAAGTAAACCGAGGATCTCGATCCAATACGATGGAATCCGGAATCCCATGCAATCTCACTATCTCATCAACATACTTCTTTGCCAACACATGCAAAGAATCAGTCTGTCGGATCGTCAAAAAGTGGGATGACTTGGTCAACCGATCAACAATCACCCAAATGGCATCATGCCTCCTACTGGTCCTAGGCAATCCCATCAAAAAGTCCATAGTCACTCGTTGCCACTTCCACTCCGGAATAGGCAATGGCCTCAACTTGCCCGAAGGTGCCTGGTGTTCAGCTTTGACTTGCTGACACACTAGACACTTACTGACGAACTCTGCGATATCCCTCTTCATACCTTTCCACCAAAAGTGCTCTCTCAAATCCCGATACATCCTGGTGCTACCTGGATGCATGGCATAAGGCGCATTGTGTGCCTCATCCATAATCTCATCCTTGATCTCCCGCACATCCGGAATACACAACCTACTTCCAACTGTCATCAGTCCATCGTCCCTTACCTCTATATCAGAAATCTTACCATTCTGAATCTCATCCCGAAGCTTGCTCAAGTCCGCATCCTGAGCCTGCAAATCCCTAACCTTTTCCTTCAGCATCGGTCTGACTCGAAAATTAGCCAGAAGACAATCCGGCTCTTCCTGCGTCAAGCTTGTCCTAAGCTTGGCCATCTCTTCCAATAAAGGAAGATAAACCGATCGAACATGAGCAATCGACGACTTCCTGCTCAAGGCATCCGCCACAACATTGGCCTTACCCGGATGATACTCAATCAGCAAATCATAATCCTTTAGTAGCTCCAACCACCTCCGCTGCCTCAAATTCAATTCCTTTTGACTCAACAAATACTTCAGACTCTTATGATCAGTAAAGATCCGAGTCTGAACTCCATACAAATAATGCCTCCAAATCTTCAAGGCAAATATCACCGCTGCTAACTCCAAATCGTGCGTCGGATAATTCAGCTCATAAGGCTTCAAGCGCCAAGCATATGCAATTACCCGATCTCCTCGCATCAAAACACATCTGAGACCCTTCCTCGAAGCATCACTGTATACCGAATAACCGTCATCACCCGATGGCAAAACCAAAATCGGAGCACTTGTCAATCTGAGCTTGAGCTCCTCGAAGCTCCTCTGACAATCCTCACTCCAATCAAACTTCTGATTCTTCCTCAGCAACTTCGTCATCGGAGCGGCTATCATGGAGAATCCCTCCACGAATCTCCGGTAATAGCCTGCTAAACCCAAAAAGCTCCTCACTTCTTCCACATTCTTCGGCGCCTCCCAATTCACAACTGCTTCTATCTTCTTTGGATCCACATGAACTCCTTGCTCTGAGATCACGTGTCCAAGAAATGACACCTCTCTCAGCCAAAATTCGCATTTTTCGAATTTGGCATACAGCTCATCGCTCCTCAAAATCTCCAAAGAAATCCTCAAATGCTCCTCATGCTCCCGATCACTCTTGGAATACACCAAAATATCATCAATAAAGACAATGATAAATTGGTCCAAGAATGGCTTGAATACCCGATTCATCAAATCCATAAACGCCGCAGAGCATTAAATCATCCGAAGGGCATCACCAAGAACTCAAAGTGCCCATACCGAGTCCCGAAAGCGACTTGATACATCCGAATCCTTAATCCTCAATGATGATATCCTCGATCTCAAATCAATCTTTGAAAAGACTTTCGCTCCTTGCAACTGATCAAACAGGTCATCAATGCGAGGAAGCGGATACTTGTTCTTCACCGTGACCTGATTCAACTTCCTGTAGTCCACACACATCCTTAAGGATCCATCCTTCTTCTTCACAAAAAGAACCGGAGCTCCCCAAGGCGAGGAACTCGGGCGAATATACCCCTTCTCCAATAACTCCTCTAACTGCTCCTTAAGCTCTTTCAATTCCGCCGGAGCCATCCGATAAGGCGGAATTGAAATCGGTCTTGTACCTGACAAAAGCTCAATGGAAAACTCAATCTCCCGAGCTGGCGGTAGTCCTGGCAATTCCTCGGGAAAGACATCCGAGAAATCCCTGACTACTGGAATATCCTCCAGCTTCCCTCTATCAGCTCTGGAGTCTATCACATGCTTTAAATGCCTCACAACCCTTACTCATCATCCTCTCTGCCGTTCAATCTGAAACAATCCTAGGCGGACTCGCTTTCCTGTCCCCAGTAAACACTACTCTTCTGCCATCATCCAATTCAAACTCCACTGTCTTCTGTTTACAATCCAATCGGGCATTGTACCTCTCCAAAGTATCCATACCCAATATCACATCCAATGCGCATCTTGGTGACATCGGATCTACCACTAGAAGTGCTCCACCAATACTAAGCTCACATCCTCTAAACACCGACTAATCACAATGTGCTGACCAATCGGAGTACTCACCATCAGCGGAGTATCCAACGGACTAGCAACCATATCACACACAGGTCTACTCGACGACACAAACGAGTGAGTAGAACCTGGATCAATCAACACAAGCACATCATCAGCAAATAAGTGAGTCATACCAGTCACAACATCTGGCGCGACCTCTGCATCCTCCCGCGTCATAGCAAACACCCTGGCTGGTGCCTGCCCTCTCGGTCTTCCCGGAAGACTCGCCCTCTTGGCAGCATCAGAATTGCCTACCTCATCACGATCCTCGACCCATGGTCTCTGTCCTCCTAGAGCTGCAGATCGAGATCCCTCTCTCCTGGACGGCTGAGGACACTCTCTAGCCCTGTGTCCTTTCTGTCCACAGTTGAAGCATGCACCCGTCAATCGATAACACTAATACTCAAATAAGCAAATACAATCATTTACTACAATCAAATTATTGTTAATTTCTAATTCCATAATTTTATACTTAACTAATTATTTACCAAAATTCAATACCTAATATTAAAATAAATAACCATTTAACAAATATTAAGAATGTGTCAATTAATGTTAAGCTTTTCAATTTCACTAATTTTGATTACCAATTTTACATTTAATTATTAATTTCATATTTGATTATTAATTTTACAATTAGGTTTAAATCTTGTTTTGATTTTGATTATCAACTTTCAATTTTAAGTTTTAACAACCAATTAATCAACATCAACAATTTAACTTTAAAGTTTAAATTTAAAACATAAGGTTAACCATAAGCACCAAATTATCATTAAATAAAATAAATGTACAATTAAACATTTCAAATTATCAAACTCAATCTCAATTCTCAAATTCAATTGCTCAAACTCAAATTCAATATCATTGATGAATAATTCAACAATTCAATATTAATACAATAATAAATCACAAGCCAATTTTCACCATTCAATAATCAATAAATCACCATTTCAAATGTAATTTCTAATTCACTTCCAAATTCCAATTCCAAAATGCAAAATGCCAAAATCTAATTCCAATTCCAAATTTAATTTACAATCCAATTCTAAAATTCAATTCCAATTCCAATTTCCAAATTTAATTTCCAATCCAAATCATACAATTTCAATTCCAATTCCAATTCCAAATTTAATTTTCAATCCAATTCTAAAATCCAATTCCAATTCTAATTCCAATTTCAATTCAAAATTTAATTTCCAATTCAAATCATGCAATTTCAATTCCAATTCCAATTCCAATTCCATATTTAATTTTCAATTCAATTCCAAAATCCAATTCCAATTCCAATTCCAATTACAATTCCAAATTTAATTTTCAATCCACTTCCAAATTCCAAATTCCAATTCCAAAATGCATAATGCTAAAATCCAATTTCAGTTGAATTTAATAACTAACAAATCACAAAAATTACAATTGACAATTTCGATTGAACATCCAAATCCAAATCACAATTTCGGTTCAACTTCAACATCCAAAATTCCAAATCTAAAGAAATGAAAATCCAACCGAATTCCAATTTTCACATCCAAAATTTTGCCCCAACCAATTCCATTCGATTAACCTTCCCCTTCTCCACCGAAATTCACTACTAAAATTTCCCCCAAATTCAACACAATAATACCAAATTTTAACCTCCAATCTACCATATTCCAACAATCAACACAATCACAGAAGCAAATCATTGTCAAAATGCATGAAAAATGAAACCAAAATCAATAACACACACCCCAAAAACTATCGAGTCTTCACTCTTCAGATCTGGGTCGACGTCGTTGTCTACTTCGGCAGAGCTAAGCTAGTTGTGGCAGCAACGGGGACGGTGAGGAGAAGCGACAAGCGAAGGAGGCGACAAGGAGGAGTGAAACCACCGATCGAAGACGAAGGAGTAGGATTGGAGAATACACCGACGAGGAGGAGGGGACGACAATGAGACGACGGTGAGACGAGATCCGAGAGGGAGGAGCAGCCGAAGAAGAGAGAAAAAGAGTTGTAGAGAAGATATTCCAGAAGGGTCGGGGCTCGGGGGGCTGGGGCTAGATTTTGAGGTTTTTTTTTTTTGCAATTTGGTCCCTGGAGAATTCGGTATTTTTCAAAATGGTCCAGAATTTATGGTACCGACTGGTACTGACCGAAATTTTCACCTGAAACTTTAGCGGCCGTACCGATTCCGTTTTCTGGCCAGTACGGCTCGGTATCCATACCATTGGGTGCAACTAAAAAAGAATCATATTTGTTGTCTGAAGTAAACTCAAAGAAAAATTATTGAAAAGTAACCTTATCCAATACCTAAAGTTATTACTATAGATGCTCACCTCCCATAGGCCTACTAAAACAATCTCTTTCGTGGGTATGCAAATTTTGAAATCTTATTTATTGGAGAACGTTATGCTCTAACCATATGTTATCTGTATTTACCCTAAATCTCAACTCATACGCCTCAACCTCAAATTGCTTCAAAAGGTGATGACATGGTTTAACGGATGTAAGATATACATCCCAGACATCACTACAGGTTGCATTGAAGCACTCCATATATACTTCATGTTCGATAAATTAATGGAACCTAAGGTGGAACAATCGCCACTCGACCCATTAGATAAAAACCTTAACATTTTAAAATTGAAGACTTAAGTTCCTAAAGACATACCAAGTGCGTGTATCTGAAGGCAAGGATAAGTTGGATTATATCTAACAATCTTCAAACAATAGGTATGTTGTGAAAAAATAAAAAACAAACCTATTGTTTTCCAAAACGGAGAAGATGAAGGATATTTATAGGCAACAACCATGGACTCCAAAAGTCCACAACAGTTTAAGACATATAGATAAACGCATTATGTCTTGTTAATTCTCGTTAATGATAGATCTGTCTATATTACTCCTAGTATATTACTTCAAAAAATCATAAAACCTTGGAATTCAGAGCAAACACAGGTTTAAAATATGAATATAGCTATCAACAGAGGCATGTTGGTCTCCAAAACATATGTGCTTAACCCTATAAAACTTTAAAACCACTTGCTTTATGTGAAAAATAGCCATGTTAAAGTACACAAGCATTGATACAGGCATATTGGTACCTATGTGCTTTTCCAACATCTTAATAACTTGGTCAAAACCACTCCATACCACCCCAAAATTATCTCAATTCTTTTCTTTTCCTTTAAATAAGTGAATTACAACCTATCAACACAATGTGAAAGAATTAAGTAAAATAAAAATAAAAACTCAAACAAATAAGTGAAATGCACTAAATATAAACTAAAAATAATGAACAATTATGCACTTATCAAACTTCTCTCAAGCAAATCAATTTTAATACTCTCACCTTAATAAGAAAAACATATATGATAGACTTAAATACTTCGAAGATATCCATCGAGAGTTTTTTATTACTCGTTTGATTGCGATGTTCATTGAATTGTGAAGCACCTAGTTACTTTGATCAAATTATAAATAAATATAATTCTCTCCACAATTATTCAAATTTCCACTCAATTCACACCATTTCACTGAATGCATAAGGTGAACATGCATGAGAAAAAATGATAAACTTTAAAAAAATAAAATACTAAATTTAAACAACATAGGAGTATTTAGAAGCTTATTTGAAAATTTACTTAGCCTTTTAATGTGAGAATGAACATATTCTCATGAATATCCTCAGTTACTTAACTAGGCCACTATCTTAAATAGATATTAGTGCCACTTGTTTAACTTCAATCTTTTATTAGTACAAGTATAATAAAATTATTTATATTCGTTTATCTAAATACATATATTTTTGTTTTGTTTTCTTCTTTTCTACTTGTAAGTGGGTAAAGAAAATGATGAAAAAGATTTCACATTTAGCTCAATGATTGTACAAATTAAAAATATCATAATGCAAATTAAGTCATTCTCAAAATAATGAACTAAATTGAAATTAACATAATCATTAAAACTCATAACTATTTGCTTAAACAAATTAAATCATAATAAAAATAAAACTAATAGTTAATCATCTTGATCATCATGCTTTAAAAATATTTCAATATGCAAGAAATAATGAAAATATGAAAAATAATGGGAGGAGGTGAGGATAATTGGTTCTTCCCTAATAGTAAAAGATTTCTAGCCTTAACTTATAAGGGTGATATACCCTTCATAGCCTATAAACCCCGTCATCTTAAGAAACAAAATTAGAACCATGAGACTAAAACTATGAACACAAACTACTATTAATGAAATCCTGCACACTACTTAACTAAAACAAAACACCAAATTGTTAGGTGCCCTCCAACTAGGACTTCTTTATAAGTCTTTTAGTTGGAATCCTTAGTAAGTTCTTCTTCGACCTAGATATATAATAAGTGACTTGCTTCCAAAAAAGGGTTCATTAGCCTAAAAATAAGCAACATGCTATAATATAATAATGAAATATAACATCAAATTATTAAATCCAACTAAATCCACCAATGCCTTTTTTAATAACAAATTATCAATATAACAAGGAATAATATATCCTTTGTATCTTCAGTTGCTTCCAATAGTTTGTTCTGTAGAAAGTAGAAGTCCTTTGTATTTAAGATTACAGTTAATAATTCCTCAATATCCTTCTTATTTGACTCCTCCTCTTCATCTTCCTTCTCTTCTTGAGCAACAACTTCCTCTTTTTCTACCTTTGTTTTCTCTTCACTCTTCAAATTTATCATATTCACTTGTTCCATAAAATTTGGCTTGGTGTATTTGAATAAAACATATGGATCTTTAGTTTTATAATGCATAACTTTGATTGTAGCAATGCATTACGTAAAGAGTTTTGTAAGACATTAATACTCCTCTTGTTTGTTGTCATATAAATATAAATGAAGCTTGATCATTTCATACAATGTCGTTATAGTTGCTCCATCTTGGATTATGAGAATTCCTATATGGAGTGTTTTGAGGCTAGTTCCTCATGCAAATTAGATGCTCCCATATGTATTCTAATGCCTGACATTTGTGATTGGAGTTGTGACCACCATAAATGTCATAACACATCATAAAATTTGGATTATTTAATGAAACTAAATAATAAACTAAATAAAATTAAAATTACTCCCAAGATCCATCTCGAGATTCATCTAATCCAAATACCATCAAAAGTTTAGTTCTTAATCATATGAAACATAAAATCAAAACTAAAGAAAAATTAGAAAATCGAAAGAATCATAATGAAATCCCTTCAAACGTGTTTATTTGCTTGTTCTTCATTCTCTCTGCCATATTAGGTCATCAATTTATGTTTCCTGAGTCCATTTTTCTTTTTTCTTTAGTTTTTCCTTTTATAGTTCAAAAAATAGGTTTTTAAGTAGTATATAAGCATCAACATAAGAGTGTTAGCAACTGTGTACTTTAAGAATCTACGAAACCTCAAATTTGGAGCAAACAGGGCTCAAAATATGAACACGCACATTAAAATGGGTGTGTTGGTCTCCAACATGGCCAAGTTGATGGTCTCATAATTCTTTAAAACTTTAAAACCACTCATCTTACATGAAACATGGGGGCATCAACACAAGCGTGTTAATGCCAATATACTTTTCTAGCATTTTCATACCTTAGTCAAACAGCTCCAAATAATACCAAACTTGTTTTATTTCATTACTTTTGCTCCAGATAAGTGAATTACAACCTAAGAACACAATAGGAATGAATTAAGTACCAAGAAAAAGAAACACACCAAATAAACAAGCTAAATACACTAAATACGCTTCACCAATATAGCAAACTTTTTTTTTTTTTTTATCTTTTGTTAATTTAACCATCACAAACCAAACATTAAATAAAAAGCTAACATTTGGATTTATAGATAGGAGGGAAGCTTACTCGAAACTTATACCATAGACATTAACTTTGATAAACCACATATCAAGTGGTATAGTCTCAAATAGTTAAACCCATATCCAAACCTAAAAATTTCATATCATAGACATTACATTATATCACATATCACTATAACTAAAGGATAACCATAGATCAATTTCAAAATCTTTAGAACTAAAATATTGAAAGCCGACTTAAGAAAATACTTATTTAATGAAAACATTAGAAAGTAAGTCACATAATAACAAGATTGTTAAGTTTTTATGCACAAATTATCAACTTAATTTAAATCTGTCATTAATCAACTATTCTCTAATATTATCTTTTCTTTCATAAAGTTTTTTTTCAATGAAGCAAGCTTACATATTAAAACATTTCCTTCGAAAACTTTGTTCATCTTAAAATAGGCTACATTCTATTATGAAAGTAACTTATATTGTTTATATGCTCACTACTTCTAATTCTGCTAATTCTAATTCAATTGATGGATTTCAATTTAAATATATGAATTTATAATAATGCTTAATAACCATAAATATGGTCATAAGAGTTACAACAAAATACTTTCTAAAAGTAAATTTCAAACTTTAAAATATAAATACACTTCAAGTATTCAATGAAAATTAGTTAAATGTAGTTTTATAATTTATAAAGTATAATTTCAAAGATTAACTGGTATCATAAATATCTTAAAATTCATAATAAAATGATATAATTTCTTTTATTTTTATTAATCATAGAACCCTACCTATTAGCATTTATCTAAACTTAAACAAATATCCCCTATAGTACAGAAGAAGTGAAACGTTAAAATGCAAGTAGCGGATATATCGCATTTAATTAATTTCCAGAATAGGTTAATTTGGATCACCAAGTAATTAAGGAGGCCAAAAACTTAGGAAGAGCATGTGGGCGTGAGGCATGGGAAGACTAACGAGAGACGGAATATGCATAAAATCATTATAAACGAGACCGATAAGCATTAATTGACTTTTGAACGCGTCCCTCTTCGTCACCTTTCTCTGATTTTTCTTCAACTCAATTGCTTCCACAAGTTCTTAACAATCTATTAGATTAAAGCACTGGACCTTTCTCTCTCTTCTGTATTTTCACACCTATATATATATATCTGCATATATATATATATATGAAATGCCGCAAATGTTTGCATTATTAAAGTGGATTCTTCTTCAGGAGGAGAGAAACAAACTTCTTTCTGTTTCACCTCTCTCTTTATAGGCCTTTTCTAGGCATTGCTGGGGTTGATTATGTCTTTGGGGAGCTCATTACCATGTGAGCTATCATTATAAGCTTCCTTCTTGCTCTCTCTTCCATTTCCTGCTTCTTTTGCTGCATTCTTTAGAGATAAAACATAAGTTTCTACATTTTCTGATAACATTCTTCATATGCAATTCCATGTACGCGCCAATCATACATATTGCAAGTTTGATATGAAAACATAAAACTTTGAAGTCTAGAGTTTGCATAATTAAGCTGCTCTGTGGTGCGTACCACACGATATGTCATGTAAGAGGATTGTTTATGTAATAGGCTTAAAGAAGAAGCCGAAGAATAAAAAAGAATGTGCATCATCTCCAGGATCAAGTAGCTTTAATTAGCTTTCAAATATTACCAGGATGGCCATAAGGCTGTTTTCCTGTTTCTTTTTTTTGGTCAAGCTGTTGACATTTTTAGTATTTCAAAATTTTCTTCAAGACTTTTTGGACCATTTTTCTTTCATAGTTGGTTTATCTGCTTCTTCTAATATTAAAAGAGTTTGTACCTGTTGCTTGCCTTAGATTGCATAAGCCGCCAAGATTTTCCAGCAATTGACGGCTGCATTAGCTACCTCTAATCTTGAAAGTTATTGTTTTGCAGCATGACAAAAGTCTGTTCGCCGTACTTTGATCCCGAGTTTGACAATCTTCCAGAGAGGATAAATGGTCCCACGTAAGTAATTTCGTCTTGGAATCGTAATAATCATCAACAGCCTGCCTCATTACACAGATCTTCAATTTCCATCCCAGGTGTAGAGTTTGGATTGACACTGAAACACAGGAAGACTGCACAATTGTCAAGGTAGATAGCGTAAACAAGCAGGGACTCCTCCTGGAAGTCGTTCAAGTGTTAACAGACTTGAACCTCACCATCTCCAGAGGTTATATTTCTTCTGATGCTGGATGGTTCATGGATGGTATGTCCTTGAATTCCATACAAGCCTCATCGTTTTTGTGGCCATCAAAGGCATGTGCTTAACTACTTTGTATATCATCCAGTTTCTCTTTTTCCTTTGGCAGTTTTTCATGTTAAAGACGAGCGAGGCAATAAACTTATGGACCACAATATAATCAACTATATCAAGCAGGTTGTGTAATTATCTTTTTGTCTTCTCTAATCTCAAATTGCTGCTCATATGTATACGATTTTGTAACTAGAATCAATATTAATCCCAAATCATCAGCATTCATCGTCAGTGGTTAAAGAAGGCCGATGCCTTGTAGGACTGGCCTATATGCTACAATTTCACTACTTTCTATAACTTAATAACCAAGCAGATGAGCACTTTAACCTATATATACCTATATATGTATATCATTGCTTAAAGGCCATAGGTACAACTAAGGAGACACCTAGCCCGGACAAAGCGACAGCATACGCAAATGATGTCGTCCATGCCTACCACCAAAGAGAGCACACCGCCATTGAAATGACCGGAACTGATCGCCCTGGACTCTTCTCCGAGATATCAGCTGCTCTAGCCGACCTTCATTGCAACATTGTAGAAGCTCATGCCTGGAGCCACAATGCTCGTCTCGCCTGTGTTGCCTACATTTCCGATCAGTCTACCGACACCCCTATAGACGATCCCCTCCGCCTAGCCACCATTGAGGGCCATCTGACAACCGTTCTCCGTGCAACTACCGCTGGATCCCAAGGTAATAACCGAGAAGTGAAGACGGGCGGACTTCACGGTGGAGAAGGTGCCATGAGTATTGTAGAAAGGAGGTTGCATCAACTAATGCTTTCGGTAAGGGACTTTGAGGGGCCCATAAGATCATCGGAGACGGGACCAGAAGGCGATGAAAAGCAGAGAAAGATGGATGTTTGGATCGAAAACTGCGTTGAAAAGGGGTATTCAATCGTGAGCATAAAGTGCAACGATCGGCCAAGACTCATGTTTGATGCTGTATGCACTCTCACCGACATGCAGTATGTGATATTCCACGCTTCCGTCGGTTCTCATGATGGATCTGCATTCCAGGTAAAATATATTCAGTTTTCCATTAGTTCTTTGGAGTTTAGTAGGACTAATTAATCATGCATTGATATGTTCTAATACCCCAATTAGGAAACCATTAACAAAATCTTTGATCTCATCGGTTTCCAAGCCACTTGACACTGTTGGCTGTTCATACTTAATTATTTTGGAGTACAGGAATATTTTATTCGACACATTGACGGATACGCCTTAAACACGGAGAGTGAGAAGGAACGAGTAATCAAATGTTTGGAGGCTGCCATAGAGCGTCGTGTTTGTGAGGTACGTACCGATTCACAGGTAGCAATTTAATCTCTTCACGTACACTTAAAATAAGTTGTGCACACTGCACAGGGAATGAAGCTAAAATTAAGTGCAGAAAACCGAGTAGGGCTACTATCCGACATAACGAGGGTGCTCCGAGAGAATGGTCTGACGGTGGCTCGAGCCGACGTAGCCACGCAAGGTGAGAAAGCTGTGAATGCTTTCTACGTTAGAGACATGTCAGGGAATGAAGTATCAGACATGGAGTTGGTGAAGTCGATGAAGAAAGAGATAGGCATGGGCCTAATTGAGCTTGAGGTCAACAAAGATACGGCGACGATGAGGAGACCTCAAGCTCAACGTCCTCGTTTCTCTTTCGGTGACATGCTCAGATATCAGTTTCAACGTTTTTCTGACAACTTCATTCTATTCCTGTAAATAGGACACTCCCACCTCATCATACATGTAAATATAAAAGAGGGCTACATCTATATACATGCAGCTTGCATTGGATTAAAGATATGTTAGGAAGAAATAGCTTACGTTATGATTCAATTTAAAATCATGACTTTTTGTAAATAAATAAAGACAAAAGTACAATTATGATCTATATTCTCTTTTCTAATGATTTTAAACCAAAAATCAATTGCATGTCACTACAAGAACAAGAGTGCAGTAAGCAACAAATCAATCTTTTCCCTCTGAAAATTCATTTTGTTTTCTTAATGCACATCCACTTATCTACTTCTCAGATTTAATCTCCTGAGCCATACGGAGTGTAATATCATATGAAACATATCGAATCTCTTAGCTGGATGATTTAAAGTAAAATGTCCCCTAACAGCCTTTACACCTTCCTTAAGCTTCTTATATTTCTTCTCCGGAACTGACATCAACACCTCCTTCAGTCTCGGAATCTCCGATGTATTCACTTGGACTGAAAATGCTTCCCATCTCAACACATCACTAAATGGCAGCACATAACTACTGGATAAGATAACCGGCACGCATTCAGCATAAATGGCCTCCACAATTCTAGGACTGGCAACTTCATACCCACTAGGACAAAGACAAAACTTGGATTGGAGCATAAACGTATAGTAATCCAAGTTTTTGGGTAAGTACTCGTAGACACGCAGATGAGCATCACGACCCTTCCAGTGCTTGAGGAGGAGGGGACGGACTGGGCCGTGCAGTCCACCGGCGAAGAAGCCAAGGAGAGGACGGGAGGAGTTGTCAGTTGGTGGATGGAGGAGCTTTGGATTTACTACCCCACCATAAAGCTTGATTTCGGGGAGGCTGACATCTTTTCGGGGATCAAAACCTTCAGAAGTATTGGCGTTGCATAGGACTCTTATTGAACTGTTGTAAAGCAGCGGGTTCGCGCGGGATACATACGGCCCCTGAAATAAAAAATGTTTCATTTCAGGAACGCTTTTTCTGATTTTTTATGGAATGAGGATCTAATACCAATAGCAAGAAATAAATTTGCAAGGAAAAAATTCTACACTAACATTTCTTTTCATTTTCTACTTAACTGGAAATGATGTGATATCTGATATGAAATAACTCTTCTCTTATACGTCTCTTTGAATTGTCATATTTCTTACCTGCAATTTGAGTACGACTTGTGCACTATCTAACTTACCATAGAATCGTCACACATACAAAGTTTAAGAGAATGCTTCTTGATTTAAAATTTATTCATTAATTCAAAACTAAATTTTCGATCTTGAAACTTTCTCTTTTACCTCTATATTTATTTTCTTGTATGAAATGTACTTAGTCAAAACATGGGATATAGCCATATAGGAGAGAATATGTGTAAAATCAGAAAGAGGTCAAAACATGGGATTTAGGAGTGAATATGCGTAAAATCAGAAAGAGGAGAAGAAACTGACCCAATCATGACAGGCAAGCATGAAATGATCAGCACCATGAGTTCTATTCCAGAAGGGGTATTTTGCAGACACTACGGTCACATAATCAGCCACAAACCGGCTCAATGGTTCGCGATTGGCGGTGGCCCTCCTGTAAAGAAACTTGACCATCATTGTGACACTGAAGGGCATGAAGTAAACGTGGGCACGATCAGCATCGCTTGTTCTAAACTTCTTGGCCCCGTGCTCTATCTCTTCTATGAATCTACCTTCACTTGCGTATATGTCCTTGCATGGCCCGTTGTGCACCATGGGCAGATCTCCCTCCGAGTACACATAGACTTTGAATCGCTTCTCCATCTCCATATAACTCCTGCAAATCCAAGAATATGCCTTATGGGCATCATTTGTATCTCACAGAAAGATAATCCCATACAACTTGCTTTCCAATGGACAGTAATCCCGGCTATTACACCATTGCAGTGCAACATGAACATGGGAACAGGAAGTCGTTAAAATTGATTGTGGCTTATAGCTAATGCAAGTGACTGATGGCGAGATCTAGTAGGCAACCATTATTTGCACAGGGAGATACGATATTTAGCATATAGAGAAGAAATAAATAAGAGTAATTTTGTTTTTGAAGCTTGCTTGTTTTGGTAAATTGACAATAAGGACAGATTTTGGATGGCATATTACGATTTTTGTTTTTAAGTATTGACGTGACCTCGAAAATCAGAATAATCCTGCCTAATAGCATTGATTGTAAATAATAGAAATTTATACGGCAGAATCAACACCGAATATAGATGACTCCATATCTTTTATCTAAAATTACTTTATCATATTCTATTTATTTAAATCTTAACTATTTATTTATGTAAGACCTATATAAGATTCACATAAATAGACACAAGATTAGAATAAATAAACAGTTGAGATTTAATAGATAAAATAGGACAGAGTAAATTTGGACAAAAAAAAATCTTAACTCGTTATAAATAGACTAGCTAGATAGTCTAACTTTGTACCTTAGGGTCGAGTACAGATCTTCGGTACCCCTTTGTAACCCTCTCAAATTTTTTGTCTATTTTCTCCTGTCTTACTATGTCCACTTTGTATCTGAGCCATCCACTCATGTGGGACCCATATAAGTGGATGACTTAAATACAAAATGAACAGAATAGAACAGGATCAGCCCTCCTATGTAACTACTCATTTCTCCTTTGTTCTCAAAACAAAGGAGAACAGATGATTAGATAGGAGTGCAGAAGATCTGTTCCTGGGGTCACGTCAGTTAACTGAAAATACATTTCAGTTAGGCCGCCTATAATATAATAACTACACTTATTCCTTTTCGGCTCTTAAGTAGGAAAAGGACCACTTGATTATTCAGTTTTTAAGAAAGAAAATGAATATGCCCTCAAAAAAAAAATGAATAATATTAAAGAAGATATATATATATATATATATATATATGTATATATATATATATATATATATGTATGTATAATGTATGTATATATATGTATGTATGTATAATGTATGTATATATGTGTATGTGTTGAATAATGTAACACCTTAACTTAACTAATAATGCTTTACAGTATATTGAACTTTATTTTAGATACACTAATAGGAAGAAGAGTTAATTAGGACCGGAGCCCTACACAAAATAAAAGGAGCGCCTTTATGTAATGTCCACGACATAGAAGGCAAAGGCCAGTTTTTGCAGTTCGCTGTTATGATTCACATAGAGTGTGTACAGGCACAGGCGAGTGGGCAATAGAAAATGAGTGAGTTTCGAGTGCGCACTACACATCACATGCGTCACTTGCAAGGTTTCCTCATAACCCATTTCCTTGCGCCACAATCAATTCACACGTCAAAAAAAAAAAAAAAATGGTATGGTACATGTGCAGGTTTTGGATTAGCAAAACTTGAGCCTTAATCCTGACGGCTGGGTGATTACATTAGAAGCAAAGGTGTTTGTTTTAATTATTATGAAAATTGGATCATCGATAACTGTAAAAGTTATTAAAAATGAGATAAAATGAGTCTTACTGGTAAAAAACTGCGAGGTTATGATAAACTGATTCTTTAAGGCCTTGGTGGTCTCTGGCCAAGAGCGACATATTAGGATGGGAAGCGGCTGCCTTGTGAATCAACGCTCGAGCCTGGGCTAGTCCCCGCTCCATCTTTTCTTCTGCCCTTTCTTTCCTCTGCATTATTAATTTATAACTAACAGTAGACTCAAATATATCTTTATATATATTTGAAATGAAATATGTTTACTTACAACAATTACAGCAGTAGTATTAGCATTGTTGGTGGATGGATGATCACGAACGGAGGTGCTGAATTTGGCTTGCAACTCAACGATAGAGACGGAAATAGAGGGCTCCAACTTGAAAACAGAGAAATCGGTAAAGAAATTGAAAGGACCACGATCACCGTCGAAGATCATAGTTGATACTACAACCAACACGATTATCGAAGCACACACGCAAGATAGAGTCGAGACTCTGAATCTGTTGCGTGAAGTACTCTCCATATCCAACTCTTATCTCTCTCTCTTTCTAGCTAGAAGATTGTGTAATATGCTAAAGACACTTCAAAAACATGGAGGGGGTGGTGTAAGTGTTTGGCTTCTGAAATTTTGTAAACGGGGATGTGAAAAGTGATGTTAAAATGGCGGGCATGAAATACGTACAGATTTCACACTCTCAAAAGAACGGGCATCTAATGTGCTTTAAATTACTAGTTTGACACTAACAAGTTGAACTTTAAACGCCAGTTGATTGTTCCTGTGAAAGTCTGAATAACGACCTCACGTTTTGGTACTTACACTTTTTTGGGTTTTACCTCATATCCTTTTTTTTTTTTTTTACCGATATTAAATTATTATAAAATTAATATATATAAAATAAAAATTATAAAAGTAAATAAAATAAATATTTATTGAAATAAAATATTATTACTATGTAATGAACTAATAATAAATAAATTTGAGTATAATATGAAACTTAAAACAACAACAAAAATTAAAACTATATTTCGAAAGAGGTTATATCTTATCATTGTCAAAAGCTTTAAATTCTTCAATATTATATAAAGACTCGTAAACTACCATCAACTTCTTCTACTGCATTCAAATAAATTATAAATTAGTAATGTATGAAGTTATTCTCAATTATAAAATTGTAATGCATTATACTTTTAATTTAAATATGATCAAAATAAGATATGAATCGACTATGAGTAGATGTTCTTAATTCATTCGTTTTGATAAATGCATTTTCATCATAAATCACTTTTTCAAGTTCATTATAATCAAACTTAAGCGATGGTTTTTCTTCTTCAATCAGAAAAATCAAGTATGATCGATACAATCAATACCTAACTAGATTATCCATTCTCTTCTTACTAAGCTCTTTGAATATATAATCGAGAAATTATAAAGTTAATGATAAAATAAAATTAATGAAATAAAACAAAACTATAAAATATCCGCTTTTCATTCTTAAAATATAAGTAGCATAAACAAGGTCACTATGTCTTTGATGTTCCAATCGATTTCGTTTATTTGTATAAATACGTTAAAAAATGCTCCAATTACATTCAAAACCTAATGTAGAAGTTGTTTGACTAAGTAATCTAACAATGAGTTTTCTTAATATTATAATACTTTCTCCAAATAGTCTCGACCACATCTGTACTTTAAATTAATAGTTATGGAAAATAAAATATATATTATTAGTAAGTATAAAATGAATTAAAAGTATGAAAACCTACCAACTTGTATTTTTTCATCATAGGTCCTCTCTTTGCTATGATCTAACAAAACTCTTTAGACCTTCACGATACAATTTAATTTTATTGATTGCTTGTAATTTCTCCTTAATAGATAAAATACTTCTGTATTCAATCTCATCAATTAGACCACCTATAATATTATTTATACATACGTCTCCACTATATAAGCAATTAGGATTGAGAAAATAAGCTACTAAGTAAATCCTTTGAGTAAGATATTTATCCTATTGTCAATCAATATAGTATATCTATATAAGACTTGTACAATTTCTCATTCCCTTTAAAAAGATTTATAATAGTTTTGTGAGCTTTATATATACCATTATATATATACCCCAAAGATGACTTCTCATCCAAGTCAACAATCATCAACAACCTTATAACTAAATAGAGCTATAATCTTCACAATGATCAAGCAAGTATCCTAAAATTTATTATCTCAAATAAAACAAAATTTTTTCTCCTTTTCACTCTTTGATAACTTATTACTTGAAAAGTATTTACTTGTCAATAAATTTTGAAGTAATTGTTTATGTTCATAAACAATTTTCAAAGTAATAAATGCAGTTGCAAACTTAGAAGTAGTGGGACGCATGATCTTAACCCAATCTTCTTGGTTTCTTAACCAAGAAAAAAAATGTGATATGATTATACACAAAATTTGTGATTTTAAATGCACATGAAGCAAGACTAGAAATATAATACATACTACCAATATCTTTTAAAGTAAGATTTATACAATAAGTAGTGCATAGAGACCAATAAATATGTTCATAATTTGATTGTAATAAGTACCTAGTTAATACATAACTAGTTGTATTATTTGTAAAAAATACACAACATTCTTTGTTCTAACCCACTCGGAAGTTTTAGAAAATAATTCAGATAAAGCATTAACACTTTTATCATATAAGAAGCATTAACATACTTGATAAATTTTATTTTAATATTAACATAAACCAATAAATTAATCAAGGATCTTTGGATTTGATTAATCCACCAATCGCCATAATAATGCATCATATTAGTTCCCAAATAGACTTATATGTACCCACAATTCTTTTTTTAATATTAAAAAAAAGGCACACGAATCTCATAATAAGAAAGTAGCTTAAATCTTAGACCTATCATTGTTGTAGCATCTATTAAAATATAGTGAATTTAAAGCATTTAAAGGAATATATGAATGATAGAACCATCTAGCCCATGCTCTTTTACATCACAAAACAATATCTTGATAAACCAAAACACTTTTTAAACTAATTGAGAAATAGGAGTAGCTCTCGGAGGAAGATTAAAATCTTTGCCAATGGTAGCTTTCTTTTTTCCCTTATCTAATACTTGTGGTGCTTCATCATCTCTGAAAGATATATCATGAGCCTCTTTATTTTTTCTTTTCTTTTTTACTTATTGTTGTAAATAATTTCCAATCCTCTCACGTATATTAAATGGTACTTTTTTGCAGGAAGCAATATTACCCTTTAATACCAACAAGATATTCTTTCATTCAATAAATTCATTCCCTTTAAAATATTTTGTCAAAAAATATACAAATATATTGTATATTCCCATCAAATGCTTAAGAAGAAAAAAATAATTTCATGCCGGATCGGACTTTCCACGAGTAGAGGATGTTATATTCATTGAATCTTTTTATGATGATTATATATTCTCCATTATAATTTTAACCTAAAAGCATGAAAAAATAATTTACAATATATACCAAAATAGCCAAAAAGATTAAGAGATCTTTTGTTTTTATATCATAAAGAATAATTGTGACATGAATATTTATAGAAAAATGATAAAATTTTCTATTTATGTTAATTGAGTCCAATAAAAATTAAATTAATTTAGGAGTAGCCCACTATCATTAAAAAGTAAATCAATGAATTAGAGGTTATACTAAACTTAATAGCTTATATTATAGTAAAAAGGTAATAACGTTTATAAGTAAAATATATAACCCAATTTACAAGTTATTATATAATTAATTATATATTTATATTATTAATTTTTTAAAATTTCATTGCAAATATTAAAAGGGTCAATATAATTTCTAGTAATATCAAATTAAATTTAATTATGGTACAATTAAAAATATAGTTCAAATAACTAAATAAGGTTTAAAGTAAATTATAAAAACTAAAAATACAAAGTAAAGTAATTAGATGGGCATAAACACTTGAAAAGTAATTATTGATTAAATTAAAAGCATATCAAAACTAAAGAGAAGTATATAACTTATTCTTTCAACGTTTTTTGGTTAGTGTTACCATACAAATAAGTAATTTTAAAAGGCCATATTAAAATAATAGTTCTTGACTTCTTAATGAAGAAATAGAGTAATTATATTTCTTATAAAATTTCATTAATATTTCCTATAAGACTACATCTCGTAATCTCATTGAAACTAAGAAAATAATACTTCATTAATAGCAAGAAGTAAAAATAAAATAAATTAGCAAGATCACTTTACAAATTATTCATATATGATATCTCACATACAATTTAGCAAACATAATTAGTTAATTATTGCATCCAAATAAAGTTAAAATGACAATACATGCGCAGCAAAAGAAGACCAACAACAGAATGGTGAACAAATTCTCACACTTACTTATTAAACTTTGCTCCAACAATTACCAGCAATTATCAAACTCTTATAAGTGTGCTCTACTTTAAACGACCAAGTGTTATCTTGCCCAAATATTGCAATTGTAGTTTCTAGTTTTAGATTTAGATCAACAAATCAAACACTTCATCAGAGTGTATATATATACACTCTAATGAAGTGTATATATATGTTAAAGATTAAAGTGAGATAGAGTTCAACCATTATAGAAAACTAATTAATCAATAAGTATGAATAAAGAAGAAATTTCTTGTAGTTGGTACTCTTGTAGATGAAGTGTAACATCCCATCACCGATGGGAAGGATAAAATAGTAATTTGGGACGAGTTATGAGTGTGTAAACTAGTTTCAGCATGGTCATACAGAATATGACCTCTATATATACATAAATTGTAAAATTTGTATATGCACATGATTGTGCATGCATTCATGACATTTTCCCGGCATATGTGTTTATTGAAATAAAATAAAATAAAATATGATTTAGTGCTTGAAAATCGAATTGGAGTGAATTTTTTTGTGTTTTTCATTTTTGTGAAAAATATTTCTAGAAAATTTTGGGGAAACTTTTCAGACCGAAAAAATTGCCAAGTGGCGGACTGATTTGGGTTTTCGGTACTAGAAATGACTGTCCAATGGCACTGAAAAATTAGATACATGACTTTAGAATTTATTAATTTGAGCCATTAAAATTTGGAGACAAAATTGGACTAGAAATTAAATTGTTATTGGAAATGATTTAATGAGGGCTTAAAAATAAGACAAGTGGCAAGTGACACATGTCACTTTCCTACTTAGTCTTATGCTTAAGTGTTTTATAAATATCCTACCTTTTTCAAGCTTCCACGACACTTGTCTTTCAAAGGCTTTTGGAGTTTGGTTTTAGGGATTCTTTCTTCTCTTCTTCGTGGCTTCTTCCCCTTGCTTCTTCGTTGGTTCTTCTTCCACCCTACAAAGAATTTTCTTGTTTACTTGCTTGCTCCTTCTTTCTTCACACACAAATCCAAGCTTAAGCCTCCTACATCCCTTAAAAATGGAGAGTGTCGTGTATATGAAGTGAGGTAGAGGAATTTGGGAAAAACTTGGAAGATTGAAGCTTTGGAGCTTGTTTAGGTGAGAACAAAGTTATATGTGCTTAATTTAGTAGTTAGAAGCATTTATTGTGCATTAATTTCATGAAGTTTGTGTGTTGATTGAATGGGTATAAGTTTATGTTTGTGTAAGGATAAATAACATGGTAGGTGAAGTATGTGAATTTAGTGTTTTGAATGGGTTTTGATGATGATAGATAAGTGGTAATTAAATTAAGAAACTTGTGAGTGAGTACTGCCAATTTGTGACTATTTATTCAAGTGAATGGCTTGATGAACTTGTGGCTGATTTCTTAGCTAAAGTGGATGCTTATTGATGTAGGAATGGTGTTAGAATGAAAGGAGTAGAGTTAGGTATAAAATCTAGAAAATTTACCTTGAGTATGTTTCAGGTTTTTGGTTATAACTTTTGATATGGTTATGATAATGAGTTGAGGTTTAGCTTGAATTAAACTTGAGAAATTTGGCTAGAATTTTTATGAAGGAAGTTCTATCCAATTGTGGCTTGAAAGGGGTGGAATTTTTCTTTGAAAGTAAGATATGTGTGCAGGGTGAACAGTGGTGCTTTTAGCATTGAAAGATTTATGACCAGAAACTTTGGAAATTTTTCTAGGCTAAAGTAGACTGATTTTGTGAATTTAGTCTTCATGAAAGCTGAAGATTTGTTTGTTAGCTTTCTATCTCCACTATGTATGATATTTTTCGATGTGTTGGTTGAAAGTTATGGCTTGATTTTTTTCGGATGGTAATTGATGTATTAATGTGTTTTGGTGTGTGTAATGTCTCTAAGTATGGATTTTGTGGTTACTGTGTTCTGAAGCTAATTTTGGACTGTTATGGTTAAAATTAGCTCAAGTGATCTTATGGAAAGTTGTAGAGGAATGTTTTAGTTTTGTAATGAGATACATTATGCGAATTTTGGATGTAGGGATTGTAAGTTATGAATTTTTAAAGTTTGGATATGGTTTAGGTTCTATGTTGTCTTAACACTCTTTAACAGGACAGCCACAATAATGAGAGAATTTGATCTAGTTAAAGATGGAATTTGATTCTAAGTCCTTCATGCGAATTGTAGCATGTTTCCTGATCTTTTCAGTGATATAGAGTATGTAATTTTTCAATAATGGGATAGGAAGTTATGATTTTTGGAAGATTGTGTTATTGTTGAGAATGACTTATATAGGCAGAAACTTTGATTGCGAATTTGATTTATTTAAAGGTTGAATTTGCTTTCTAGTTGTTCATGAAAGTTGTAGAATATATTTTGATCTTTCTTTTGGTATAAAACTTGGAATTTTTGGCAAAGGGAATGGAACGATATGATTTTGAAAAATGTTGTTGTACTGTTTTGAATGGTGTTGTGAAGACAGTAACTTTAAGTGTATTTTTGGTACCCTTAAAAGTGAAATTGATTTTCACGCTCTTCATGAAACTTGTTGGATTTTATGTGCTCTTTCCAATGAGTCATCATTTGTGATTTTTGGACAATGGAGTAGAGAATTATGATGTTTAGAGTTTATTTCATTGTGTAGGATGATGTTTATCTGACAGATACTTTGAGGGGGTTTTTGACTCCTTTAGAGGCAAATCTGGTTCTTAATCTCTTCATAGAATTTGTAGAGCTTTCTTTTAGCTTTCCATTGATATCAAGTTTGATCAATTTGGAGTTCTGAGTAAGAATTTATGACTTGGGGAAGTTGGGTTGTCGGAAAAAGAAAAGACCAGAGTTTTCCAGGTCAACCACTGTAGATGACTTAGTCGACTAGGAGGTCTTCGAATAGTCGACTGATGCATGTAATTTTTACATGCATTAGTAGTCATGTTATCCTGACCCGATCTCTCTCCACTTTTTTGTTTATAACTTTTCTATCCGACCTTCGATTGATCTGATTTTTAAAGCGTTAGATTCCTAAGACAATCCTCTACCTCTCCATGAAAATTTATAGATTTTGAGATTAAATTGAAAAAGATTGATTAGATCAAAGTGAGAGGATTGGTTGAAAAAGTCCTAACATACTTCAGTATTTTGGTGATATCTCGATCTGTAGAGATCGAAATGAGGTGATTCTTGCTCCTAATTAAACTAGAGACATGGGGCTACAAGTTTTCTGAAGGAATCAAATTTCTATTCAGTCCCTAATATGTTCAATTTCTGGAGTGAAATTGGGTATAGTGTACAGTCTCGGCTTAGCAATAGTCTGACAATGTTTGGGCCATAACTTTCGGATTTCTAAACCAAGTTGAGTGATTTCGGTGTCAATGAGTTTCTAAAATTTAGATGAAAATTTTGTGATGGGAATTTTTGGAATAGTGTCGGGAGTGTCACAAACATGCATTGTACACATTTTAATTGCTACATGTGCATTATTAAATATTTCTGATTGTACATTTGGTAATGTTTGAATATTTTGATTGTTTTAGTGGCGAATTTGGAACGTCAACCCACAAATGTTGCTGAGACTTCCAGGCATTAGCTCGGAAGCTATTGGTGAGTGACCTAGACGGTTCCTCAATTATTATTTGCTTATAATTCTGTGGTGAATAATGGTGGGATTGTGTTATGATTATGGATTCCGGACAGAAGGTCCGATGTGATGGGAGATTATGACATAGAAGTGGTATTTGTGTGATTTAATATGATTGTGATTTTAATGTGATTAATTGTGAACTATTTGTTCGAATGTGATAATTTGGAAATGATTGTGATGTGGATATTGCCTTATTGCGACATATGCATTCCATGCATGAATGCATGATCAGTTAATAATAGTTGTGACCGGAGCAACCACCGAGAGCTAAAAGCTCAATATATTTGGGCCTCGAGCCCACAGTGATTCAGAGCCTCAGGCTCAACGATTAATGCACTCATATTGGGACAGTTTTAGGCACTCGGTCATAACACCATAATAAAATTAGAAAAAGTGTCACATTCGCATTTCATATGCATTTGATTTGATCTCCTTGATTGAGTGAAAGGCAAAATGCCTTATACTTATGTGATAACAATCATGTGGTACTTCTGAATGTGAAAATTTGAAATAACTGTGATATGCTTGAGTGTTGCATGAAACATAATGACTGTAGTGACCAGAGTCGCCACCGATCAGAGCTTTAAGCTCAACGAGTGAAAATGAGCCTTGTGCTCATAAGTGATTCAGAGCCTCAGGCTTAACGTTTAATGAGCCCTGTATCCACCAACGGATAAGGGACAGTTATTAATGAGCCCTACAAGAGATAATTTAGGCACTCGGTCACAACAAAATAATAAAGGAAAAGTGAATCTCATATGCTTGTATCAAATATGAACAATATGAATGTGGAATTCTGTAGATGTGTGTGTGAATGTGCATTATGAAATAATGTTCGATGTATGCAAATTGTGTGATGTGACTGGGAGAACCATCGATGATGGTCACTCGCTGAGTGTTGGACCTCGAACTTTTGATGAAAATTAGAAATATTAAAATGAATTTAAGTGAGAAAGAAATTGGTGAGAAAATTATGAATTTAAGGAAATTTGATGAAATAAAAAAATTATGAGAAAAGAATTGTTTAATTTTGAGGATTTTGATATTTGAGTGAACTTATATGGATTATGAGAAGAAAGTGGATGAGTTGATTGAAATGAAGGTAAATAGCAAGAATTAAAAAGAAAAAGTGTGAAAATTTGAAGAATTTAGAAAGTTTGACTTTTGGAGATAAAATGTTTGACTTGAGAGTTGACTTTTTGATTTTGGGAGAATTTGAGAAAATGATCTTCTGGAAATTTGTAGTTTATATCAAGAGCTTTCTGTAGCTATAAAGTTTGATATTTTTCGATATCGGGAGTAAGAGTTATGATCAGTCAAAATTCGCTTGAAGTTTGACTTTTTGAGGGAAAAGTTGACTTTTTAATTTAGACAAAATTCAAGAAAGTGATCAACATGAACATTGTAGCCTCTGTCGAGAGCTTTTTGTGGACATAAAGTTTGCTATTTTTCGATGTCGGGATTGAGAGATATGATTTTCTGAAGATATGCTTTGTTTTGAAAATGCTATTAAGTATAGATTTGTGTGTTTTAGGTTTCGAGGCCACTCGTCGTATGGATTTAGTTTGAATTAGAGTAAGTGGTCTTCATGAAAGTTTTAGATGATGTTTTTATCTTTCTATTGATATGAAGTTTGCAATTTTTCGATATCGGGGCTAGGAGTTATGAGCGATTAAAAATTGGAAGTCGTTTAGGAAAAGTTGTTTTGGATAGAATCTTTGAGTGAGTTTTCAACCTCTTTTGAGACCTACTTTGATTTTCAGTTCTTCAGGAAAGTTGTAGAGCTTCCTTTGATCTTTTTATTAACACCAAATTTGTCAAATTCTGAGTTCGGGATCGAGAGATATGATTTTTGAAAAGTTCGGTTTTGAAGTTCCGCTACTTTGTTTCTTTATCCGATCCCTTTTGTAATCTTTTGCTTATAATTCCTTCGTTCGACATCCGATTGATTTGATTCTCGAAGCGTTGGATTCCTAAGACAATTAATTTCATTTTTATGAAGAATTATGATTTTTAGGAGATTAAATGAAAAGAGATTGATTGAACCAAAGTAAGAGATTTGGTTATAGGTTATAAGTTGGATAATTTTCTTAACATGGTTCGGTATTTTGCGATTTTCGGGAGCTGTACAACTCCGATTGAGTTGATTTTTGAGGGCAAATAAAGTTAAGATATAGGGCTACAACTCTTATGAAGGGATCGAAATTTAATTTCATCCCTAAGATTGTTAATTTCTGGAATTAAATTCGCGTAATGTTTAGTCTCGGATTTTGTGAAGGTCCAATAGTATTTTGGCTATAACTTCTTCGTTTCTGATCCGAATTGAGCGCGGTTTGTGGCGTTGGATTCGTATGATTGAGAGGAACATTTCTATAGAAGGAAGTTTTGACAAATTCCTTCAAATTGATAGTGCGAATCAACCCGCAAGTAGGCATGACATAAAGTAGAGTTCAAGGGCAATTTGGTCTTTTAGTCACCATTTTAATGACATGGCCTCAAAACACATGAGGGATGTCGTTTTGAACATTAAAAAGCCACGAATGGGCTGGAAAAAATCAGAACAAAGGAAGAAGAAAATAAGAAGAAGAATGGAGAAGGAGTTTCGGTGAAGGAGAAAGATGAGAGAGAAAATGAAGTTTCGATTTTTCTACTTGTTTCTTAAGGATTTTGGGATGGTTCCAAGAGAGAAAAAGGTAGAGGAGCATAAGAGCTTCCTTCCAAGCAAAAAAAATTCGAATTTGGAGAAGAAAATAGGTAAGAGAAAATTTTGAGCTTTGAGATTTTGATGAATTTTTGATTGAAAAACATGGAAAAGGGCTTGGGTTTGTGATTTATGAAGTTGATTTTGATATATATGCTTTAGGTTGTGTTTAATTTTGGATGGAAATTTGATTAAGGTTTAGGCTTAATTTTGTGATTAAGAATTTTGTGAAATTTTGGTGTAGAATTATAGATAATGATATGGGTTTGTGGAATATAAAGTTAATTTTGAAGAAATTGTATTTTATGGTATTGAATTTGGGTAAATTGGTTTAGGCCAATTTTGAAAATTAGGGATTTTCAAAATTGGAGATTGAAATAGCTTGAATATATGGGGAATTGATGTTTCCTAAGCTCAATTTGAGTAATTAAGTTAAATATGATATTGAATTTGAGTGGATTGGTTTAGGTGCATTTTGGAATTTGGGGATTTTGAAGGATTTTGGAAATTCATGACTTAGATAGCTTGATCTTATGTGGAATTAGTGTTTTCTAAGTTTAAATTGATGAATTATGACATTTATGAAGTTGAATTTGGATTAATTTGGTTTAGGAAATTTTAATGTGGAAGAAAGAAGAAGGCTTTGGAGCAATTGAGGCCTGAAAGCAAGTTGTTAGCATGGATATAAGGTGGGTAGTATATTTATTTATTGAATTTTAAGCTAAAATGTGAATTTGAAAATTCAAGAAGCAAAATTTTGAGAAATGAATGTTTATAAAATGTTTGGATATTATGATTTTGAAGGATTAATTTCCTTATGTTAGAAATGATTTTTAGAAAATACAAGATTTATGAAGATCATGTTTTAGACAATTTGAGCAATGTGTTTTATGAAACTATATATGTTTTGATTTATGTATGAAAGAAATAATTGCATTCATGTTTATCGTTTGATTTATATGTGATTAATTGATTTATTGAATATGATTGTATATGTGGAATATGCATGTGTCAAGCTTTTGACACAATTTGATGTTATGATTTGAAAATGTGAAAATCAAGATTTTTGAAAAGTGCCTTGAGCGTCTGAAATTCCGTTTTGCTTATGTGCTACGTGGGTTTGGTCAGTCCTTTGTGAGTCGATTACCTTGTCTCTACTGTTTTAAGCCTTCGCCGGCCGCCATGCAGAAGAGGCAATGGAGTTCCAATCACGGACTCCCTTCACGGCTGCACATGACCGCTATGCGGAAATGTGCAGTACGTCCTGTTATGGACCAAACCAAACCATTTAATATGTTATTGTGATTTGTGTTGGATGCCGCGGTATAACCCGCAAACACACGCCGTAGTATAACCTGCAAACACCTACGGGTGAGGTGTGGGGTCCAACATCAAACCATTCTGTTATGTTATGTGGTTTTTGATTTTGTTTATGTGCTATGTGATGCATTTATGTTTAAAGCTGTGCATGATTGGTAAAAAGTTTGAGAATTTGATAAATGAGAAAGCGAATTTTCAATTATGAATTTGAAGCTGTTTATGAATGTTTTGGAAAGTTTGAAAATGGGTTTTTGGATAAATTTCCGAATGGGAAATGTTTGAAAATTTTGAAAAGATAATTTTCGCTTATGTTTCAATTTATAAATATATTATCCACAAGCTTCCGAGCTCACCCCCTTCATCCCAATCTCCAGGTATTCGAGCAGGAGATCGGATGAAAGAGCGTCAAGTTTGATTTTGCCGCATTTGTATTTTTGTGTAAATTGAGAATTGATATTGGTTGGGTCGGCTATATTGGACCCGAGCCCAATCCCACAGGCCAATCGGTCGGTCTCACATCCACCAGTTAATTTGGGCCTGACCCACACATCCATGACCCAACATTAGAAGAATATCTCCCATGCAGATACGTAAAGACCTAAACCTAGCTGAAAAATCATATAAAAGGTATTATTCTCATAACAGAGGTACGCACAATTATAAACCTAGCTTTCTCTGTGTTTATTAACCTCACCTTCACCGAAAACCGACTTGGCGTCGGAGGGCTAATCGGGACCTGACCCCGTCAAGCCTTCTTTGTTTTGCAGTATCTTCATCTGAATTCACCACGAAGACAATCAATCACATGGAGCACAACAACAGCGTTCCATCTGCGAATCCGCGAGAATCAATTGGCGCCACCGTGGGGCCGACTTCCGCACCACGCCCGTAAGCACACAAATCAGCCAGCGGCGGCGATGAATCCTGACATAGCTGCTGTCGCGGCTCTGGCAATGCAGCGTATAAGCTCACAGCTTCCTGCGACTCTGCCGCCTGCACCACATATCTCCCACACGGAATCCTCTAATCCAAACGATCAACTGCATCCTCAAACCTTAGAACAAGAAAAACAGAGCGTGGTCTTAGAGGATAACGTTGCATTCAATGCGCGCCCAAATCTCCAACACCGGTTAGGCGCAGATCCTCCTCCGTCCATGCACACCACCCTGAATCGGAAACAGATAGAGGAGGCAGCTGAACTGGTGATTCGCCAGATCCTGCAGTCTCAAGCCGTAAGAATGACCTCCGTCTGCTGTGACCCCACCGCTGACAAATCAGCTTAACAACCGATCATCGCCCATCTGAAGCCCTAGAAAAAATCGCGGATGATCAGATTAACGCGGCTATGAGCTTTCGTCCGGATCGCCCAATGGCGCAGTACGGCTCTCCCTTCACTCCAGAAATCTTGGACAGCCTCCCGGCACCCGGCACAAAAATACCGACCCCTGAAAAATACACTGGGAAGACCGACCCCCTGGATTATCTGCAGCACTTCCAGTCCATGATGAATCTACATTGTGTTCCGGACGCTATCCAATGTAAGGCTTTGCACGGCCTTCAAGAGGGAGCTCGACGATGGTTGATAGCTTGCCCCGAGTCATATCACATGCTTGAAGATTTCGAGTTGTTATTCTGAACCAGCCATACTAGTAAGCGGCCGCAAAGACAGCTCTGGAGGTGATGCAACTCACCCAAGGAAGAAACGAGTTTGCGGAGTTCATCACTCGGTTTAATAACGAAGCGGTCAGTACCCGCCTCACTGCTTTCGTCCATGTTGACCGCGATCATGACCAATCGAGGACGAGGAGTTTAAGAAGTCACTAGCCCTCGATCAGCCCGATCCGTTCAGAAATAAGAAACAGGCGGATAGGTATATTCAACGAAGAAGTGCTGAAAATACGAGGCATCGAGCGGATGATCGCTCGCCGAATGATGAGGCGAGCAAGCAACCAAGACAATGGCAAAAAGCGGTCGAGCTGGAGAAGACCGGTGACCGAGCGGGGATATCGACGGAGTTCACCCCACTAAGCAAAGCGATATGAAGAGGTGTTAGCAAGACAATGAGAGTAGATGGGGAAGCTGTCCGAGAACCGAAAAATGAAGACCCCTATAAGGACAGAACCCTAATTTGTATTGCTGTTTCCACAAAGAGGTTGGTCATGACACGGAAGATTCTGGCGGTTGAAAAAGAAATCGAATTCCTCATACAAAGGGGAAGGTTAGGTTGATTTGTGAAGCACGGGCAGAATGTCGATCGGGATAATCGGCCTTGAGACGTGTCGGCCATAATAGGCGACCACCTGGAGTAGAAATAGCGAAATGACGAGGGAGGCGAATCTGGTCGGATAATCGATGAGAAGGGAGAGGGCGGTCGAGGGAAAGAAATGATGGAAATGCCGTGCAAAAAGACGACCGACCGACTGGGGTCATTAATATAATATTCGGTGGAAATGCAGCCAGGGGATCCAACAACAAAGGGAGAAAAAGATATGCCAAACAGGTCGACAAAGACTCATCCATCAAAAAGCCGAGGGAGAGCGACAGGATGATATCATTTGCTGAGTCTGACCTCAATGGAGTAAGTTGCCCTCATGACGACGCCCTCGTGGTAAACCTGAACATGGACGGATACGAGGTGAAACGGGTGATGATTGACACGGGCAGCTCAGTCGACTTGTTGTATTATGAGGCCTTCAAACATATGAAGATACCCGAAGATCGACTACTACCCACAGACGACCCCATCAAAGGGTAGCAAGGCGTCGGTCTCAGATTCGCCGGGTGTACTTGAAAGTGAAGTTCGGGCAGAAACCGTGTCAGATAGAAAGGGACGTTGAGTTCCTGGTCGTAAAGTTTCAAGGGGCGTACAATGCAATAATCGGGCGGGCAACTCAAAATGCCCTCAGGTCAATCGTCTCCACTTACTACCAAGTTATGAAGTTCCCGACACCCCACGGAGTCGGTATTGTCAGAGGTCAGCAGAGAATCGCCAGGGAATGTTACTTAGCAGAGACTAAAACATTAGATGGGGCGGTAGTCTTGTGAGCTCTCTTGATGTGAGAACCAAGCGAAGAGACGGACGGGATGAACCAGTGGAAGAAATGCGGAGGGTCGTGATCGACGGCCGACCCTTCTAAGTTCACAAACCTAGGTTCCGAAATTGCGGGGGACTGGTTAAAGAAATCCTGATTGTTTGGTGAAAAAGGTCGATTTTAAGCTTGGGTACCGAGCGACATGCGAATTTCTCGATCGATCGCATCTCACTCCCTCGGTATTGGCATGACTATAAGCCGATCGACAAAAAAAGCGATGGCACAAAGCAAGGAACGCAGCGAGGGTGATCGAGAAGGAAGTAGCGAAGTTGCTGGAGGCCGGGTTCATCAGAGAGGTCAAATATCCTGAATGGCTCGCCAATGTCGTTTTAGTAAAAAAGAAGAACGGGAAGTGGAGAATGTGCATAGATTTCACCGACCTGAACAAAGCGTGTCCAAAGGACAGCTTCCCATTGCCTAAGATCGACCAATTAGTAGACTCCACCTCAGGGCATGAGCTGCTCAGCTTCTTGGATGCTTTCTCGGGCTATCATCAGATCCAAATGAGCCTGGAAGACGAAGAAAAGACCGCCTTCATAACCGACCAAGGCACATATTGCTACCAAGTAATGCCTTTCGGCCTGAAAAACGCAGGGGCGACCTATCAACGGCTCGTCACAGAAGTCTTTAAAAAACAGATTGGCCGGACGGTGGAAGCTTATATGGATGATATGGTGGTCAAAAGTAAGGCGTCCACGAGCATGTACAAGATCTCGAGAAGTCTTCGGACCACGAATAAATTCGGATGAAGCTAAACTTGAAAAATGTGTGTTTGGGGTGGCATCAGGAAAATTCACAGGATTTATGATCACTTTCGTGGGAATCGAAGCTAATCCAGAGAAGATTGAGGCCATCATACAGATGCCTTCGCCGCATGATGCTTGAAAGATGTTCGAATCTTGACGGTCGGATAGTTTCACCGGCGAGTTCATCTCAGACTAGGAGACAAGTGCCTCCCATTTTCAAAGTCTTGAAAGCGAACATGATCCGATTTCAATGGCCGGATGAGTGCGAGAAAGCTTTCCAACACTTAAAACAATATTTGTCTAGCCCACCTATTCTGCAAAGCCTGGTAGAGGGGGAGAACCTAATTTTATACTTGGCGATTACGGAGGGGTCGATCAGCATGCGGTACTTATCCGATCGAAGGAAGCGAGCAACATCCATCTACTATGTCGACAAAGTGTTGGCCAAGGCTGAACGCGATATCGCCCGTAGAAGCTAGCCTCTCTTTGATAATGGCAGCTAGGAAGTTGAGGCCTTACTTCCAAAGTCATACCATTGAGGTGTGGGTGATCAACCCTCGGCGGTGCCTTCAAAAGCCCGAAACTTGGTCGGTGATAAAGTGGTGATAGAAGCTGGGAGAGTTTGACATCTGATATAAGCCCCTTACGACCATTAAAGCGCAGTGTTGGCGAGACTTCATTGCGAGATGAGCCAACCTAGCTCGAAGGACGAGCCTTTCCCCGTCTGGAGCTTGTTTGTCGACGGGTCATCCAATGCCGAGGGATGCGGAGCGGGAGTAGTGTTGGTTAGCCCGCATATGGATGAAAAGGTGGAATACGCCCTTCGGCTAGAATTCAAGGCCTTCAATAATGAGGCAGAATATGAGGCTCGATAAGGCCTCAACTAGCGAGGAGATGGGGGTGAAGCACCTGAAGATATATAGCGATAGCCAAGTGGTGGTAGGCCAAGTCACCGGGCAGTATGAGGCCAAGGGGAACAACATGATCAAGTATCTGGAGGTAGTAAAGCAGGAATTGAGCAATTTTAAACAGCACTCAATCAGCAAAATAGAACGAGCTCGAAATGCTAAAGCGGATGCGCTCTCGAAAATGGCTTCCGACCGTGATGCCATAAACAATGTTCTAGTCGAACGACTTGATCGGCCTAACATTCAGAAACCCGAGGAAGTTCTCAACGTGAGAATCGGTCGGTCGAGTTGGACGAGAACCGATCGCGCGATACCTTTAGAAGGAAAGCAACCGGAGGACGCGTCGAGGCCAAGAAGTTAAGGATAAAGGCGGCCGAATACACGATCGTCAGCGGTACCTATATAAGCGGTCTTCTGACGGCATTGCTTGATGTGAATGAAGAAGAAGCCGAGCAGGCAATGGCCGAAGTCCATGAAGGGATGTGCGGAAATCACATAGGGGGCAGAATGTTGGCTCACCGATTGATCAGACAGGGGTACTACTGTCCGACAATGAGAAGAGATTGTCAGGAAAAGGTCGACCGATGTGAGGTCTGCCAGAGAAACAGCAGCCTGTCTCACCAGCCGACCGAGCGAATGCAAATTGTGAACCATCCTATCCCTTTCGCTCAATGGGGAATGGATATACTGGGGCCCTTCCCTCTCGGTCCTGAAAAAATGAAATTCCTGATAGTGGCAGTGGAATATTTCACTAAGTGGGTAGAAGCGGAGTCTGTCGCTACAATCACCGAGGGGAAGGTGGAAAGTTTCATAAAGAAGAATATACTATGCCGCTTCGGGATGCCTATGGTGTTGGTTACGGATAATGGTCAGCAGTTCGACAACCACAAGTTTAGAAATTTTTGCGATCGACTAAAGATCAAACTACGGTTGACTTCGGTAGCCCATCCCCAAAGTAACGGTCTCGCAGAGAACACCAACAAAAGATAATGAAGCGCCTCAGCACCGACGGTAGAAAGACACAGGTAGAAGAAGTAGATGAAGTATTGTGGGCATATAGAACCACACCGAGCGGAGTCACAGGAGAAAACCGTTCGGGATGACCTTGGCGAAGCCTAGTTCGATGAGGTGGCATTGCACAATCAAAGGGTGTCGGGCTATGAAGAAGAGCGGAATGATGAAGCCCCGAGCGAGCTCGTTCTCCTTAGCGAGGATAGAAAAAGGGCGCCGCTCGCTCGAAGCCATCGAGCAAAAGGTGACCAAGTTCTACAATGGAAGGGTCAAGCCGGCGATGTAAAGGTAGGTGGTTACGTCTACGAAAAGCCGAGGTGGAAAGCATCCGAAAGCTCGAGACGGGCGTGGGAAGGACCTGTCGAGTGATTAAGTAGGTCGGGCATGGTTCTTACATCCTCAGCGATGAGAAAGGAAGTTTCTACCAAGGCCTTGGAACTCGAGAACTTGAAGGCGTTTACCAATAGATCGTTTATTTTAGTTAATCTTTCCTTATTATCATTTTGTGTGCATGTGGGTACCTTTTTCTGTCCTCGCTAGAGCGGGTTTTTAACGACCCACGCCCTCATTATTATCAATAAAGGGGTTTTCAGATTTCTTGGCAATAAAGAATTCAATCATGTATGGCAAAGAATAGAAAATCCAGGTAACCATCGCTCGACATTCTCCATAGATCGACCACGGTCGGTCGGGTCGCCAAGACAAGATCCTTGGGACCCTCGCCATCGCCATCGCTCGGCATTCTCCATAGATCGACCACGGTCGGTCGGGTTGTCAAGACAAGATCCTTGGGACCCTCGCCATCACCATCGCTCGGCATTCTCCATAGATCGACCACGGTCGGTCGGGTCGCCAAGACAAGATCCTTGGGACCCTCTCCATCGCCATCGCTCGGCATTTCTCCATAGATCGACCATGGTCGGTCGGGTCGCCAAGACAAGATCTTTGGGACCCTCGCCATCGCCATCGCTCGGCATTCTCCATAGATCGACCACGGTCGGTCGGGTCGCCAAGACAAGATCCTTGGGACCCTCGTCATCGCCATCGCTCGGCATTCTCCATAGATCGACCACGGTCGGTCGGGTCGCCAAGACCAGATCCTTGGGACCCTCGCCATCGTCATCGCTCGGCATTCTCCATAGATCAACCACGGTCGGTCGGGTCACCAAGACCAGATCCTTGAGATCTTTCGCTCGCCTTCGATACGGATTGACTAAGGTCGATCGGTCGCCAAGGCAGAATCGTCGGGACCGTAGCTCGGCCTCAATTATAGACCGACCTCGAAGCCGGTCGGCCATAAGCGACTTTACCAAACTACACTATGATCGAAAACAGAAAGCGAAAACACAGAAAGTAACTTCAAAAAAGAATTTTATTATTGTAGATTGATCCCGGCCTGGCTTGACCAGGTGAGCTCTACAACATGGGAGAAGGGGAACTACCAACAGCCGAAGGAGAAGGAGAATACCTAGGGGAATACCCAGGGGAAGCCTCGGAAGTGGGCGGAAGAGACGAAGTAGGAGCGGGACCCGGGGGAGCAGTCGAAGGAATATCTTCACTAGGAAGCTCTTCCTCTCTGGAGAGCGACACAATGAGAACAGGAGCATGACCCGGGGGAGCAACCGAAGGAACATCTTCACCAGGGAGCTCTTCCTATTCGGAGCTGAGATCTAGCTCCTCATCTGGAACGTCGCGCGGTTCTCCCTCGACTTTCTTCGTCATCTCCTCCAAAGAAAGCCCAAAAGCTGCGGGAATAAGCCGCTCGGCATACTCTTCGAATGAAGGGCATGCCACCCCCTCAGGAGCATAGAGCTCGTGGCCCCTCTTCAGAACCGAGAGGGCTACCTCACAGGCGAGCTCCAAACTCTCCTCGTACAAGAACCGCCTCTTCCATCGCTTGATCACTTCGATTCGCTGCTCCCGCATAGAGCACCGCACCTCCCGCAGGGTTTTCTCGGCTCTATCTCTATCCACCATGGCGGAATGGCAGTCTTGGAGGTACTTCTTGTTGAGCTCCCGCTCCGCCCTCACAGTCTTCCTCCACTCCTCACTCTCCTTCTCCCTCCTCTCTCTCTCATTCTCCTTCTCCTCCTCTACTTTGGCTAGTCGAGCCGTCAAAGCTCCCATCTCCCCCTCCTGGGCCTTCTTCTCCTCTTCAAGGGACGCACGCCTGGAGGAGGTCTCTCTCCTCCTTCACCTCTGACAGCTCGTCCTTCAAACCCTTCATCTAATCATGGAGATCCTGGACTTCCTGGTCCAGAGTCTCCAAACGCTGCAGCACGGCAAAGGACGTCGTCGCAGCCCACATACCAAGACGAACGAGCTGAGAGCCCAACTCCAGGTTACCTTTCTTCTCCATGAACAGCTCGTCCGCTGGGGGAGTAACCCTCTCGGCAAGGTAGCGGGACACCTCGAGGTCCCCGATCGATACGTCCTTGCCCAACTTGATGGCGAGCTCCCATCGCTAAAGGCTTCTGACTGCGCCTTCTCCTTGCCTTTCTTACATTTACCGCTCCGACTTGGTGGCGGGCGGGATGGAAGGTCACCCAGTCGAACCAACCTCTTCCTTTTAAGAGGAGGACCCACGTCCTCCTCCTCCTCCTCTACCACTGGTACAATCGGCAATGGCTCCGAAGCAATAGGAAGGTCCCTGACAGGGGGAGCACCCGCCAGCACAGCCGAGGAGACCAACCCCGCAGACAAAGCGACGCCCTCACTGATCTCCGCCTCACTCCCTTTCTTCTAAGAGGCCTGCTTCCTTGACGTAGAAGCTTGAGCTCCCATCCTCACCATGGCTGCACAATGATAAATTGAGTTAGAGAACAAAACTAATGCACAAAAGTTCAACAATTAATACAATCACGAGGAGTCAACCGGACGGAGCGGTTTCCTCCTTTAGCCCGCTAATACGAGGAGGGAGTCGACGAGGAAAGAATCGCCGAGGCCCCCAGGGTATCCTGAATGGTAGAGCAAAATCGATCTGCCGAGCTCCTTGATCTGACGGACCACCTCCCACACCTCCTGCTAAGGGACAAGGTCGACGAATCATTCCATTGCTCGGCAGACGATACCTCCGTGGTCGACACTCGGAGGAAGATCCTAGGGCTTCATAAAGAAATACTTGGTCCGCCAGGAAGAAATTTTCGAGGTGTCTGGCGGCGATACCGAAGCGTCTCTATATTGCGAGAAAGGGATTCCGGCCGGAGCTCGGACTATGGCTCATCTTTAGGAAATGGCGCAGAATCTTAAAGCGATGAGGTGGATGGCGAAGCGATGGCACAAAGAATGCCAACCCGTTTATAAACCTCCAACTGTTCGGGAGAATTTGGCTCGGCAATAACCGAACATGGCGCACACCTCGTCAATAATCAGGCGTCGGGAGCCTCATGCCGCCATTGTGAAAAAGCTCCGGAGGCGAAGTATCCCTTGAAGTTCTTGTGGATCGCTCATTCCTAAAGGCGATCGGGGCCCCAAGGCGTAGGAATATTATACTTAAGAGTCAATTTGTTCAACTCCCCACGGTCATCGACAATGCGGTCTTTAGCGGCAACTCCTGATTAAACCATCTTTTCTCTCTTTCATCGACATCTCCTCCGCACCTCAGACCATGCTCCCGAACTACCCGTCGACATGTTCACCAAGAAAAAGACTTTTGGAAAAGAAAGGAATGAAGAAAAGGGCGATTACCTAGCGGGGGTTGAAGCAGAAATCGGACGGCGAAGTGAAAGGAAATTTACCGAACATGACGACAAAGAACAAGCGAAGACAAAGTGTAAGCTGGAGAACGAAAGCAAAAGGTAAAAATCGCCACAACTCGTCAACTATGAGTATTTATAGAGGGTCGGTAGAAGCAACGCTCGAAAGTGACCCAATCGGACTACGACACATGGAGAAAATCCGAGCTATGCTCAGACACGCGGCATGATCTAAACCACAAGAATTAGGGTTGTTCGAAATCCGGAAAGGAGCGGTAGTTGAAAGGACGTCTGGGACGGTGCCTGATGGTTACAAGGACGTCGTTTTAGATTACGAGCAATTTGCCGAGAGCACGCGTCAAATAATAAATGTTTCAAGTCAGCGTCGCGCGCCAATGATGGCTATCCGACCTACCATAGCGCAAGTATCACGCGAGAAGTGCCGAGATCGATCGATCGGGGCCCTCGGTCAATCGACCCAATCTGACGATCGAGCAAGACTAGTCGGCACCCGACCGATCGAAACTACCCGAGCAATCCCATGACCGGGCTACAAGGCCAATACCTGACCGATCGACCACCTTACGAGCAGCCTTGCTTACGAGCTATGGGGAAACTGACGAACGCCAACGTGCAACATACTCCTTCGACCCTACTCTTTGCTCAGACTCGAGGAGTAGGGGGGCTTATGGTTGGGTCGGCTATATTGGACCTGAGCCCAATCCCACAGGCCGATCGATCGGTCTCACATCCACCAGTTAATTCGAGCCTGACCCACACATCCATGGCCCAACAGTAGAAGAATATCTCCCATGCAGATCGTAAAGACCTAAACCTAGTGAAAACCATATAAAAGGTATTATTCTCATATGAGGTACGCACAATCATAAACCTAGTTTTCTCTGTGTTTATCAACCTCACCTTCACCGTAAAACCGACTTGGCGTCGGAGGGGCTAATCGGGACTGACCCCGTCAAGCCTTCTTTGTTTTGCAGGTATCTTCATCTTGAATTCACCACGAAGGCAAATCAATCACATGGAGCACAACAACAACGTTCCATCCTCGCCGAATCCGTGTAACCGGATATTGTTTGGCTTGAATTGCCTTTTGTGTATATAAAGAAGTTATTACAGGATGTATATGAATTCGAGACTTGGATATTGATTTTATGATCATAATTGAGTATGATTATGCTTTATGTTTGTGATTGGATATTGAATGAGGATTTTGTATATGGATTTGAGATATTGAATATGGTTGGGATTGATTGAGATTTTGGTATTAAGATTGAATATGGCGAATTGCCATGTATGTATATGATTTATGAAGTTTGTATGAAATTGTGTATATTAGGTTGATGTAAAAGAATGAAGAGGTCGATGTACGGATTTTGAATTCTGTGATTGTAAATGATTTTGGAAATTGTATATGAAATTGTGTATGATTTTGGGAAAATATATTGTTAATTGATATAGAATTTGATTGAAGTGTTTAGAACTAAGATTGCGTTTGTTTCTTTGGTGTTTGAATTACGGACGGGAGAGTCCGATGATTCGGATTTTGTGATATTAGAAGTGTATTTTCCTTGCAGAAATTTTTGGGATAGGATAAATCAGTAGTTATCTTTTGAATTTTCGTTAGAAAATAAATTGGAAAAGAAGAAAATAAAATTCAGATGTATGAAAGATGGATTTATGAGATTGGTATTAATGCTAAGAAGTTTGTTACGATTTGAGTGAGATTTGGGATTTGTATGAGTATCCAAGCATATGATGATTTTGTATGTAAAGGAATAAAGTGATTAAGTAAAGAAAAGGAATGAAAAGAAGAAAAGAAAAAAATTTATCTGGGATTAGGAATGGTACGTCTTAGGGTTTCCAAGCGATTATGTTCATCTATTGAATGTGTTTCGTGTTCTTGATTGTTCTCGGAAGTAAACCCGTTTGTTAATATCGATTCCGCCCCTTTTTGCTCCGGTATTTTTGTTTTCTGTTTTTTGTTTTCCGGTTGGGATCCGGTTTCCGGATCGGGTCCCAACATTGAGTTCGCAAAACTCACCCAAAATTTGCAATTATTTTTCAGGACCCAGAAGAATACCCTGTTAGGCAACGGGCGTATAGCAACTGCTTGTAAGTGAGAGAAGTGGTCGGGATCAGTTCGCGTCTACATTAGTGTCTGATATTGTAACATCCCATTACCGGAGTGACGGGTATATTGGCAATTTGGATCGGGTTTAGGATTTGGTACAGGCAAGTGTTGCATCGTACATGTGTTATTGTTTCTATAGTACAGATACATATATATATGTACGTACATGTATGACAATTCCTGACTTGATTGTGAAATCAGAAATTGGTTATAATTGGTCCTATGAGAATTGGCTTAATTGTGCAATTGGGAATTTTTGGTTATGAGTAGCGCGAAATTGGGAGTAAAATAGAATAAGAATCGGACGTGTTAGACCCTAAGAATTGGACATGAAGTGGAGGATCTCATATATATATATATGTATAAGCTTAAGGTAAGCTTGTTTCTTCATTTTCTCTTCGCCTTCGTCGACGGTCGTGGGTGTGAGAAATCGTGAATTTGGAGTTGTTTGTGGATTTTCGGTGATTGATAACTTAATCAAGTAAGTTCATATGTGTTTATGTTGTTTGATCATAGATTTGAGTAAGAAATTGTTTAGAAAGTTGGAAAATGTCGATGATAGGGTTTTCGTTGGTTTTGATTTGGGTTTTTGATGAAAAATGAGTTAAATGATGTTTTGAGGATAGAAATAAGTTGGGTTTAAGGTTTAAAACTGATTGAGAGTGTTTAGAATGGATTTGGGATAATTTATATCAGAGGATCTGAGAAATTTCTGGGTTTCTGTCGCGATTTTGAGATTGCACGCCATGACGTCGCGATGAAACCTGTGGCGAAACCAACCCAGTGTGCGCGTCATGACAATTAAAAATATTTTAATTTATGCACCATGGCGAGGAGGACAAGGCATATGTCATGACGAACGCTGCATGCGTCGTCGTCATGACGATGGGATGCCCGGTTCATGCATGATCGAAAATGAATTTGAGGTTTGAGGAAATTAATGATTCGATTGAATATGTATTGATTTCAAATTAGAGATTATGAAATTGAGGAATTTCGAATTGGATCGGGAATGTCATAACATGTATAGTATTTATCGTATTTGTTAAATATGTATTATTGAATTGATATTGGCCAAAATGGTAATGTGAATTATTTGAATTGACATAGAGGTTCCGATGGATCGACACTCCACGGACGATATTGGGACTTCCAGGCTGTAGCTCGAAAGTGCAAGTGAGTAACCTAGTTGGTTTCTCAGCCTTATGTGTTTAATTATATGTACTTATGCCATGTGGAGTTAAGGATGGATACAAGTGTGACTGCTTTTGATTGATTTCGGACCATGGGTGTTCGAAATATTGGATTGTGATATTGAAGTGCAAAGATGAGTAAATGTGTATGAGTGCATGAATGAATTGAATTGCCTATGACTGAAATGCCGGACCAAAGGTCCGAAGAAATGAAAAGTGATATCGAATTGGAAAGTGACATATGCATTCATGCATAATTGAACGATCAGATAAAGATAGTTGTTGACTGAGGCGCCATCAGATTGAGCAGAAGCTTTGAGCTCGAGGGACTAGTGCATACCCGGAGGGCTCTCCTATCCCTAATGTGAGTGGGCGGTAGTGCATACCCGTAGGGCTCTCCTACCGCCAAAAATGCGAATCACATTCTTGAACCGAGAGGAGTTAGTGCATACCCCGAGGGCTCTCCTACCCCACAGAGCGTCCGATTTACGATAAGTGATAAGCGCTCAGTCACAACAACGAAAAGGAATGAAAGTGTCACATGCATATTGCATATATAAATGATTGACTGTGAAATGTGTAATGTAATAAATGAAAATGCATGAATAATTTGGAATATGATAATATGTGCTATGATGTGATTTGTCTGTGTATGCATGAGTTGGGTGAACCATCGATGATGGTTTCTCACCGAGTTCATAAACTCACCCAACATTGCATCTATTTTCAGAAGTGAAGAGTACCCCGTTAGACACACGGGAGTATGTCTACCGCTAGCAAGGCATAGTATCGGGTCGGGATCAGTGTCGTCACATCTGCATTAAAGTAATGAATTGTTTCAGTGGGCCCCTTTTTATTTATGTGTACTTGTATGGTATAACTGAAATTGGTTTATAAGTGAAATTGTTTTGTAATTGCAAATGTTTTATTATAATTGGACCAAATCATTATTGTTTTGCGCACTCAACTGTTTTCGTAAGAAAAGAAAAATGTCATATCGAGTTTTAAAAGGTAGTGATTGTTCTAAGACGCCACCCTCATGGTCACGGGCTCGGATATCCTTTGTTGATGTCGGGTTCGGTCTCAAATCGGGAGTGGGTGCTACATTTGTGGTATCGAGCCAGAAGTACAATCTTACATGGGCATTACGAGACAAATGTGTCAAAGTGCATGCATATAAGTTATGTCTCGACAGATAGTGACGGTGATCCCTTGTCTAGCATATGAGTCTCATACATGAGCTGTACTAGTGATTTAAGTGGTTAGAAATAGTGAGGAAAAGATGATATGGGAAAATGTGATAAATGAAAATTGTAGAAATCAAAGAAAAGAACAAGTATACGGTGCGATATGATGATTGGAGATTTAGTGTATTGGTATTGATAGGCGTATTATGAAATCGACATTAGAGTGATATTGGAAAAATCTGTGAATGGGAAGTAGATGTGAATTGTATATGTGTAGTTGTGAAGTGATAGAAGAAATATAGAGATATGTGAAAGATGGCAAATAAAATGTTTTATGATCGAGTTACTTAAATAAAGCGTGATCGGAGTTATGATTGGAGGTCTATGACCTAGAATTTGAATATGTTAAGAGAAAGCAACAATGAATGTATATTTGTGATCTGGTTTGAGTGTGGTTGTGTAAAACAAAATGATGAAAGGATCGAAATGAGAGAAAATAGTATTGAGAGAAGAAAAAGTAAAAAGTTGTTAAGGTCAGCGGATTTGCCTATGCGATTGCACACCTGATAAATGGAAATGATATCAGAAATCAATTGGTGCATTAGTGGATAACCGCCAAGTCAAATAGTTAAAAGTTCATGTGAGATAGAGTAAGAACCAAAAGTGTTTATAGTGATATTTGGAAATGAATTGAGATTGTAATTAGGATGTTGGTAAGGAAAAAAGCCTCATGATCGAGGATAGGAGCAAAAAGGGAAAAACGTGGTCAAAACTTTAATGAGATTGAGGTATCCTAAGCATAAGTGACTAATTGGTATATTGATGTAATAATTTTAAATGGTATGTACCCCAATGAACGGTATTAAAAAGGATGCTCTGGTTATGTGGATTATGGCATAGATTGAAAAGATAGAATAAGTTATTAAGAAGGTATGTGTTACGATAATGTAAAGACTTCGATTGTGTAATAGGAGTATTGAACAGTAAAAGGACATCAGTTGTGATTTGAGGAGAATATCGGGTCAGATATATTTTGTGTGAATATCGGAAAGTATAAAGTGGTTTTGAAAATTTTGTTTGAAATGATAGTGAATAAATTGAAATATGTGGAGAATCCAGTGTAAAAGAATGTGTGTCAAAATATATTTGATGAAATGGAGATAGATCGTGAGAAAATTTGTTCCTCATTGGAGACAACCGATAATTAGGAAATAATATAAATTGATTATTGATATGAAGAGTCATTATGCTACTGAAGAGCAATATATCTTACTTGTGTTTAGAGTGAAATGTTTAAATTGTGTTCAAAGTGGATGATGATCGATTGAATACATTTGAAAAGTGAATAAGAGAAATTGGCACAGTTGAGGAAATTGTTTGACATGTAAGTTTTATAAGAGTGAATTTGATCTTGGTAGAATAATTAGTGGATGAATTATTATTATTGAACATGGTATTGGGAGATTAAATACAAATAGAAGCGGTGATAAATGTGAAATTGTAAAGGATAAGTATATAAAGAATTTGGAGTTATAATAGGATTGATTGTATCTTGGATACATCGAGAAATTGGTAAAGGTCTTACATTTGTAAATGATAAGGAAAGTGTTAAAAGGAAAATATGTGAAGTGTATGACAAATGATTGTAAGAAGATATACTTAGAGAAATGTTCAATTCGAGTATTGATCGTATCAATTGAATTGGTGTTATAATATGAAATGAATTTTAAAGATGATAATGTGATCTATTGGGAAAAAAAAATGTAAAGAGATTCTATGTGTATGGAGATCAATTATAAGCTTATGGGCTGCATTGGTATTTGATGACTTAAAATCTATTGTATTGAATAGTGTATTGGAAAGTGTTGTGAAAAGTTTGGAGATTCTATTTATACAGAAAATGTTTTGGATGAATATCGTTTGTGAAGTAATAATGATTAAGTTATATGAGTAAATTGGGAAAAAAAGGATTATGTGTTGAATGTTTTGAATTTTGATAAGGAAGCAAATAATTAGATGATAAGATTATGAAGCTGGATGAAAGATTATATAAACCGTCGAGTTGGTAAAGTGTAAAAAGGAACGATTAGCAATTCGGGGATTCCACATTAAGTGTGCAGAGGTGTATTGAAAGCATGGCAAAATCCGAATCGAGAATTTTGAATAGTGGATAGTATCGAGAAATGTGTGGATAGATTAGCTGTAAAGAAAATGAGTAATGTGACTGGATTAGGAAATTTGAGTAAAACTCATGAAAGGAATTGTAAGTGTATTAAAAGTGTAATGAAAGTAAAATGTGGCGTTGAAAGATTATGAGTATGTTTGACCTATATGGTTGACTGTGTGTTATCAGTGTGAAACTAATATAAGTTTGAAGTTCATAAGATTTTGAGATTGATGCATAGATAAGATTGATTGTGTTTCGTTGGGGATATCATTTGAAAAGTGTATGAAAGGTTTTATATCTAAAAAAGGAGTTGTTCATTCGGATAGTAAAATGATCGGGACCTAACAATTAGAATACTGGATGATTTAAGTTAAGATTGACAGTGTTTGAATCGATAATATGGTTTAAGAAATTCAAGTTGATGAGAATGAATTAAATTAATGATTACCGAAACTGTTGAAACCTGATGAGATTAGAAATTGGCATTGGAGAGATGCAATAAGTTAAACGATACAGAGAATGTTTCTAAATGTGTCACCTTGGCCAATCTATGTATTGATTGAGATAACAGGTAAATGGGAAATGAAATTTGTTATTAGGGGCCTCGATGTGACCGTGTTGTGAATCGATTTATGGATTGACAAGTCAGTGGTAACCTAAAAGATAAATGGATTTGTAAAGTGTTATATGGACAGAAATAGGAAATATCGATATGATCGGATGCGAGTAGCAGTGGCTTTGAATATAAAGAATTACGCGTAATCAAAAAGAAATCGTTAAACAATATAGAGTTTGAGTAAGGAAAAGGGAGGTAAGTAAGTGATTGCAGTGTGATTAAGATAGCAGGTCAGTTGTATAGTGAAATAAGTGGAAACCAGAGAATAAATGACCGAAAAGACTCCCCTATTGTTTTGACGAATCGTATATGAAATTTCGAGGACGAAATTTTTATTAGGAGGGGAGAATTGTAACATCCCGTTACCGGAGTGACGGGTATATTGGCAATTTGGATCGGGTTTAGGATTTGGTACAGGCAAGTGTTGCATCGTACATGTGTTATTGTTTCTATAGTACAGATACATATATATATGTACGTACATGTATGACAATTCCCGACTTGATTGTGAAATCGGAAATTGGTTATAATTGGTCTATGAAATTGGCTTAATTGTGCAATCGGGAATTTTGGTTATGAGTAGCGAAATTGGGAGTAAAATAGAATAAGAATCGGACGTGTTAGACCCTAAGAATTGGACATGAAGTGGAGGATCTCATATATATATATATGTATAAGCTTAAGGTAAGCTTATTTCTTCATTTCTCTTAAGCCTTAAATCGATGGTGGTGGGTGTGAGAAATCGTGAATTTGGAGTTGTTTGACGGATTTTCGACGGATTGATAACTTAATCAAGTAAGTTCATATGTGTTTATGTTGTTTGATCATAGATTTGAGTAAGAAATTGTTTAGAAAGTTGGAAAATGTCGATGATAGGGTTTTCGTTGGTTTTGATTTGGGTTTTTGATGAAAAATGAGTTAAATGATGTTTTGAGGATAGAAATAAGTTGGGTTTAAGGTTTAAAACTGATTGAGAGTGTTTAGAATGGATTTGGGATGATTTATATCAGAGGATCTGAGAAATTTCTGGGTTTCTGTCGCGATTTTGCGATCGCACGCCGCGACGTGCGATGAACACGCCGCGGCGAGCCAACCCAGTGTGCACGTCATGATTTAATTAAAATATTTTAATTTATGCTTGTGGCGAGGAGGACAAAGGCATCATGATTTGACGAGCAAAGCGTCGTCGTCATGACGTGGGATGCCCGGTTCGCCGCGGTCCGAAAATGAATTTGAGGTTTTGAGGAAATTAATGATTCGATTGAATATGTATTGATTTCAAATTAGAGATTATGAAATTGAGGAATTCGGGAATTGGATTGGGAATGTCATAACATGTATAGTATTTATCGTATTTGTTAAATATGTATTATTGAATTGATATTGGCCAAAATGGTAATGTGAATTATTTGAATTGACATAGAGGTTCCGATGGATCGACACTCCACGGACGATATTGGGACTTCGGTGTCAGAGCTCGGAAGTGCAGGTGAGTAACCTAGTTGGTTTCTCGGCCTTATGTGTTTAATTATATGTACTTATGCCATGTGGAGTTAAGGATGGATACAAGTGTATTTGCTTTTGATTGATTTGGACCATGGGTGTTGAAATATTGGATTATGATATTGAAGTGCAAAGATGAGTAAATGTGTATGAGTGCATGAATGAATTGAATTGCCTATGACTGAAATGCCGGACCAAAGGTCCGAAGAAATGAAAAGTGATATCGAATTGGAAAGTGACATATGCATTCATGCATAATTGAACGATCAGATAAAGATAGTTGTTGACTGAGACGCCATCAGATCAACCGAAGCTTTGAGCTCGAGGGACTAGTGCATACCCGAGGCTCTCTATCCCTAATGTGAGTGGGCGATAGTGCATACCCGGAGGGCTCTCCTACCGCTAAAAATGCGAATCTTATTCTTCGAGAGGAGTTAGTGCATACCCTGAGGGCTCTCCTACTCCCTAGACGCGTCCGATTTCTGATAAGTGATAGGCGCTCAGTCACAACAACGAAAAGGAATGAAAGTGTCACATGCATATTGCATATATAAATGATTGACTGTGAAATGTGTAATGTAATAAATGAAAATGCATGAATAATTTGGAATATGATAATATGTGCTATGATGTGATTTGACTGTGTATGCATGAGTTGGGTGAACCATCGATGATGGTTTCTCTTGAGTTCGCAAACTCACCTGACATTGCATCTATTTTTCAGAAGTAAAGAGTACCCGTTAGACACGGGAGTATGTCTACCGCTAGCAATGATGTAGTATCGGGATCGGTGTCGTCACATCTGCATTAGAGTAATGAATTGTTTGAGTGGGCCCTTTTTTATTTATGTGTACTTGTATGGTATAACTGAAATTGGTTTATAAGTGAAATTGTTTTGTAATTGCAAATGTTTTATTATAATTGGGCCAAATCATTATTGTTTTCTTTGACTCAACTGCTTTTAAGAAAAGAAAAATGTCATATCGAGTTTTAAAAAGGTAGTGATTGTTCTAGTACGCCACCCTCGCGGGTCACGGGCTCGGATATCACTGTTGATGTCGGGTTCGGGTCTCGTCGGGAGTGGGGTGCTACAGATAGAATTGTATTTTTTTTCTAAATTTTTGTATTAATGATTAGATCAATTTGTAAGTCAACTGACTGAAATAAATTGTATTTATGAAATGGGCCCCTGTGGTCACTGTATTTACCGGTGATTATGTATGTTAATGTTTTTCCGCTAGTGTATGCTTATGTTTTAAAAAAAATTATACTGAGTTTTGACTGAGTGATGTAGCACGCTACCCTCGTAGGGTATGGACTCGGATATCACCATCGATGTCGGGTTCGGGTCATACGGGAGTGGGGTGTTACATTTAGGTGGTATCAGAGCCCAAAAGTACGAACTTATATGGGCATTTTATGAAATATGGGTCAAGTCACCTATATTAAAGTCATGTCATAGCAGACCGTGACAATTGATTCCTAGTCTGAGTCGCAAGAGTATGAGTCATGCGCATGAACATGTGTTAAGTGTTTAAGTGTTTATGGGCAATTAGAAGTGGGAAGGGAAAAATGGATAATGATATTCATATTGTACTGTGATTATAAACCCTCGAATGTGAGACATTAACATGGGCTAAATTAGGAAAAAATGATATCAAAATGAATAATGAGACTTAAAGTATATAAATCGAGTTGAAAGAAAACTAAAATTTCTATAGCCTAAAGAGGTCAAAGTTCATTATCGGTTAACGTGATAAGAGTATGATTTAGCATAAGAATATGTCTATGTAAGATCACAAGTTCAGGATGACTAGGTATTTATATGTTCGATAAAATGGGGATAATTGGAAATGAGAAAAAAGTACATGGTTCGATAAGGCAGATATAGCTTCACTATATTTGTGTTGGTATGTATTATGGAAGATGCTATCGATATATGTACTGTACTGTTCTACCTTAGAATGAAATAGAGAAGTGAAGATATTGCCAGAAAGAAGTAGAAATGGTGAGATTAAATTTTTCTATGACTGTGAAAAGATAGACTTTAAGAGGTGATAAAAGTTATGATTTAACGTAATAATATGTCTGTGAGAATGAGATCACATTTCTTGATGCTTCTGCATTTATAATTCTGCATGGATTGAGAATATAGACGATGAAATAATAGGAACATGATTTTCCAAGTGATGAAACGTGATACATGATGTGTTAGTATGGAGACAATTAGAAATGCGCCTAGATTTAGATTGTATGTATGCATGTAGTCACGAAAGGATGATAAAATCAAAAGGGAAAAAGTGAAGGCACTTAAAATTCAATGATCATGATAGGATGTTGCATTAGAAGAAGAGGTAAATACTGGAAAACTGGAGTAGAATCGCTGTCAATATGTGTGTTAAGGTGAGCAAGAAAGTGCAAGGCACATTATTGGCCTACAAAAATAAATTTCTGTTATGATTATATGGTAAACCCCAGTCATGGGCAGGAACAAGGATAGAAATGTTATCTAGAGTTAATTGGAAAGGAAGTAGCAGTAGCGAATATGAGTAGGTGAAGACATGACATAAATACATCTGTAAATAAGATGTAAGGATTTTGGATGGCATCTACCGGGGTGTTAGCGTAAAAGAAATTGCTTAATGCCTCATTAAGCCTTAATATTGAGGATGCATTGACCATAGCATCATGATTCAAATTGATAGGATATGTTGAAATTGATTTTTTTGAGGTATTAAGAATGACCAATAAATACTCATGGACAATACGTGAGTGACAAAATCGAGGTTTGTATCAAGAAATCATTGAGACAGGGTTAGAAAGTCGGGTAGTCTAGTTTATGACCAATGTCCCGATTCAACAATGAAATTTGGTAATTCTTGCATAAGGGTCTAAAGCCCCTCGCTTGATTCAATCGGGTTTGCTTCAGAAAGGAAACGATAGACGCAATGGAGGTAATTTTGAAATAAGATGACGAGTGTCCAGGAAACGTTGTGATGTGCTGTCTTCTTAAAAAAAATGATAAATAGTGAGTCAAAAGTGCATATTAAAGTTACATCCAGTTAGAAAAGGCTACTGGGAGTATCTATATATTTTGTTGATGTAAAGTGTAATGTGAGGTGAATTTTGGTCCACATCATAGTCTGTGTAAATATGTTTGGGAACCATATGTTTGTAGATAAATTGAAATGTGTGCAGTAACAGGTATGAAGGAACAAACATTAGGATAAGTAATGTGGAATCTTCGGGAAATTGAAAGAACTCCTAAAATCCGTCGAGAAAAAGGAAGTTCAATGAAAAATTAAGGATAGCATGTGATAATACTTCTGCTTAGTTACTTAAGGAATTACGAGTGGTCGGGTAGGTCGAGCTGGGCCCGAACCCAGTCATAACGACGTATGGGCCAATCAGTCCAATCTTCAAAGATCAGTCTTATACCTACGGGCTATGCCAAGTCCAGGTCCAACCCACGATCTCCTTGGCCCATCCGTAGGTGAAAGTCTCCCATGCACACACGTAAAGACTTAAACCTAGTTATTACTTCGTATATAAGGTATGACTTTGCCATAACAGAGGTACGCAATCATAACCTAGCTTTCTCTGCATACATCAATCTCACCTTCATCGAAAAAGACTGACTTGAGCGTCGGAGGGGCTAATCGGGACACAACCCCCGACGTGCCTTCTTTGTTCTGAGGACCGCACATCGGTTACTACTGAGCGACCAACTCCATGGATCCAAACAGCAGCGTTGATTCTGCGTAATCCGTGAGAACCAATTGGCGCCACCGTGGGGCCCGACTTGAGGCACCACGTCCGTAAACATCTGAATCGGTCAGTGGCGACGAAACCTCGATATAGCCATTGTCGCGACTCTGGCGATGCAACGCATGGGTTTGCAATTACTGCAACCTGCGCTGCGCCTCATGTTTCCCGCACGGAATCTTCAAACTCGAATGATCAACCGCAACCTCAAACCTTGGAACAGGAAGAACAGAGTGTAGCTTTGGAGGATAACGCATTCAATATCGCCGAATCTCCAACACTGATCGGATGCAGATCCTCTTCCGCCTACACACACCTCCCCACCCGAAAACAGATTGAGGAAGCGGCCGATCTGTTGATTCGCCAGATTTGCGATCTCGGTAACAACAAGCGATTTACGCACGGCAAGCCGCTCGACAGATCAGCATGATGACCGATCACCACCCAACTGAAGCCCTAGAGAAAATCGTGGACGATCGGATTAACGCAGCTATGAACTTCCACCCAGATTGCCCGACGACACAGTACATCTCTCCCTTTACTCCGAAAATCTTGGATAGCCTCCCGGCGCCCGGCACCAAAATACTGACTCCTGAAAAATACACTAGAAAGACCGACCCCCTGGATTACCTACAGCACTTCCAGTCCATGATGAATCTACATTGCATTCCGGACGCCATTCAGTGTAAGGCTTTCTGCACGGCCTTCCAAGAGGGAGCTCGGTGATGGTTTAATAGCTTGCCCCCGAGTTGTATCACATGTTTTGAAGATTTCAGGTTATTATTCCTGAACCAGTTCGCCATCAGTAAGCGGCCACAGAAGACAGCTTTGGAGGTAATGCAACTGACCCAAGGAAGGAACGAAACTTTGCGGGAGTTCATCACTCGATTCAATAACGAGGCTGTCGAGGTCCCCGACCTCACTTGCTCGTCCATGTTGGCAGCGCTTATGAACAACACGAGGGATGAGGAGTTCAAAAAGTCGTTAGCCCTCGATGAACCCCAATCCGTTCAGGAAATAAGAAACAGGGAGGATAGATACATTCAATTTGAAGAAGTGCTGAAAATACGAGGTGTCGGATAGATGATCGCTCGCCAAAATGACAAAGCGAGCAATTCGCACAAGCGGAAAAAAGGCCAGTCGAGCCGGAGAAAGCCAACCGATCGACAGGGATATCGACAGGAGTTCACCCCGCTCAACAGGCGATATGCAGAAGTACTGGCGGCCATGAGAGCGGATGGAGAAACTATCTGAGAACCTGATAAAATGAAGACTCCCTCCAAGGATAAGAACCCCAATTTATATTGCCGTTTCCACAAAGACGTCGGTCATGATACAAAAGATTGCTGGCAACTGAAAAAAGAAATCGAATTCCTCATACAAAGGGGAAGGTTAGTTCGATTTGTGAAGCACGCGCAAAATGTCGATCGAGATAACGAGCATAAGAGCGGTCGACCTAACTACAGACGACAGAGTTGGAGACGGAATGATAGAAATGATGGAGGGAGACAGAATACGAATACGGGCGATCGACGGGAAGAGAGAGGACGATCAAAGGAAAGAGGCAGCGAAACTCGGGCAACAAGATGGCCAAACCGGTAGGGTCATTAACATGATATTCGGTGGAAATGCAGCGGAGGGAATGCAGCGGAGGGATCCACTACTAAAGGGAGAAAAAGATATGCCAAACAGGTCGGCAGAGACTCATCAACCAAAAGAACGAGGGAGAACGACGGGATGATATCGTTCGACGAGTCTGACCTTGATGGTGTAAGTTGTCCTCATGATGACGCTCTTGTTGTAAATCTAAACATGGACGGCTACGAGTTGAAGCGAGTGATGATTGATACGGGCAGCTCGGTCGACTTGTTGTATTATGAGGCCTTCAAACAGATGGAGGTACCCAAAGATCGACTACTGCCTATAGACGGACCTATCAAAGGGGTAACTGGAGCATCAACATACCCGTTCGCCCGAGTCTATTTAATAGTGAAGTTTGGGCAAAAGCCGTGTCAAATAGAGAGGGATGTTGAATTCCTAGTTGTGAAGTTTCAAGGGACATACAATGCAATAATCAGACGAGCTACCCAGAACGCCCTTAAAGCGGTCGTCTCTACCTACTACCAAGTGATGAAATTCCTAACACCCCATGGAATCGGTATTGTCAGGGGTCAGCAGAGAACCACAAGGGAGTGCTACTTAGCGAAAACGAAAACATTAGACGGAGCGGTAGTTCTGACGGGCTCTCTTGATGTGAGAGCCGATGAGGAGATGGATAGGATGAACCCAGTGGAAGAAACGCAGCGGGTCGTACTGGATGAAGCCGATCCCTCTAAATTCACAAATCTAGGTTCCGAGCTTCAGAAGGACCTAGTTAAAGAAATCACAGACTGTTTGGTGAAAAATAGATCGGTCTTCGCTTGGGTACCCTGCGATATGCCTGGAATCTCTCGATCGGTCGCCTCGCACTCACTTGGTATTCGACAAGATTACAAGCCGGTTAGGCAAAAGAAGCGATCGCACTGCAAGGAGTGGTAAGAAGTGATCGAGAAAGAAATAGAGAAACTACTCGAAGTCGGGTTCATCCGAGAAGTCAAGTACCCCGAATGGCTCGCCAATGTGGTGTTGGTTAAGAAGAAAAATGGGAACTGAAGAATGTACATCGACTTCACTGACCTGAACAAGACATGTCCAACGGACAGTTTTCCCCTACCCAAGATCGACCAGCTAGTAGACTCCACCTCCGGACATGAACTTCTCAGCTTCTTGGACACTTTCTCGGGCTACCATCAAATTCAGATGAGCCTCGAAGATGAAGAGAAGACTGCTTTCATAACCGACCAGGGTACATATTGTTACTAAGTAATTCCGTTCGACTTGAAGAATGCAGGGACCACTTATCGTGACTCGTCATGGAGGTCTTCAAAAAGCAGATAGAGTCGATTTGTTGAAGCTTATGTAGATGATATGGTGGTTAAAAGTAAGGCAACCGCCAAGCATGTTGGAGATCTAAAGAAGTCTTCGGACCCTTGATAAATTTCGGATGAAGTGAACAGAAAAGTCGTCTTTGGTGTGGCATCCGGAAAATTCCTGGGATTCATGATTACTCAACGGGGGATTAAAGCTAATCCAGAGAAGATCGAAGCCAACACCCAAATGCCCTCACTTGCAATCGTGAAAGAAATCTGAATCTTGGTGGTCGGATAGTCTCCTGGCGATTCGTTTCAGTTAGGGACAAGTGCCTCTCATTTTTCAAAAATTTAAGGATAGCGGATGTAACCCAGTTTCAGTGGCCGGAGGAGTGCGAGAGAGCTTTCCAGCACTTGAAACAGTATCTAACAAGCCCACCTGTACTGCAGAGCCCCGTTGAGGGAGAAACTGTAACATCCCACCCGCTACTGGAAGGGTAAAATAGGAAATTTGTCATAGGATGGGATTGATAGGGAATAATTAGTACTGTTCATGCATAATAGGATTGCTACACAGTATCAATTGTGCACATGGAATTACTGTTGTTGGACCCCGATCTTTGAGTGAAAATAAGAAGTTTTCAAAAGTGGATGAGTTGATTGAAATTAAGTTGAAGATCATGAAATAAAGAAAGAAAGAGTGAAAATATGAAAATTGTGAAATAGTTGACTTTTTGGCCTTGGAGAGTTGACTCTTGATTTAGGCAAAATTTGAGAAAATATGCTACATGAAACTTTTAGGTTATGTTAAGAGCTTTCTGTAGCCATAAGTTTGACATTTTTGATATCGGGAGTGAGAGTTATGATCGATCAAAGTTGGCTTGAAAGTTTGACTTTTAGGGTAAAAAGTTGACTATTTGATTTAGGTCAAATTCGAGAAAATGATCAACGTGAAACTTGTAGCCTCAGTCGAGAGCTTTTCGTGGACATAAAGTTTGCTATTTTTCGATGTCGGGATTGAGAGATATGAATTTCGGAAGATATGCTTTGTTTTGAAAATGTTATTAAGTATAGATTTGCATGTGCTATACTTCGAGGCCACTCGTCGTATGGATTTAGTCTAAATTGGAATAAGTGATATTAATGAAAGTTGGAGCTTGTATTTCGATCTTTCCGACGCCATAAAGTTTGTAATTTTTCGATATCGGGACTAGGAGTTATGAGCGATTAAAAATTGGAAGTTGGTTAGGAAAAGCTGATTAAGACATAATCTTTGAGTGGAAATTTCACTTCTTTGGAAGCCAATTGGATTTTTCTGTTCTTCAGGGAAGTTGTAGAGCTTCCTTTTACCTTTCCATAGACACCAAATTCGTCAAATTCCGAGTTCGGAATTAAGAGATATGATTTTTGAAAAATTCAGTTATAAGTGGGTATTTAAGGTTTTGAAAATTTTGCTTGAACTCCGACCCTTTTGCAATCTTTTGTTATAAATCTTTCGTCCGACATCCGATTGACTTGATTCTTGAAGCGTTGGATTTCTAAGACAATTACGTTCATTTTTATGAAGAAATATGATTTTTAGGAGATTAAATGAAAAGAGATTGATTGAACCAAAGTAAGAGATGAGTTATAGGTTATAAGTTGGATAATTTTCTGAATATAGTTCAGTATTTTGCAATTTTCGGGAGTTATACAACTCCGATTGAGGTGATTCTTGAGGGAAAATAAAGTTAAGACATAGGGATACAATTCTTGTGAAGGGATCAAAATTTAATTTCATCCTTAAGATTGTTAATTTCTGGAATTAAATTCGCGTAATGTTCAGTTTCGGATTTTGTGCAGGTCAGTTAGTAATTTGGCCATAACATCTTCGTTTTAGATCCGAATTGAGCGCCGTTGGTGGCGTTGGATTCGTAAGATCAAGAGGAACAATTGTTAAGAAGAAAGTTTGTCCAAATTATTTCGTTTAGATTCTTGAAATCAGGACGCAAGTTATCAGTTTTTCAAAATCCTGCACTGGGGCAAACTTGGAAATAGGCTTAATTGGTGGGGCAAGATGGTAACTTGTGTTTCATTAAATGAAACACATAAGAGGGTGTCGTTTTAGCTTCCAGAAACTGGAAGAAGTCACGAAAATTCCAGAACCAAAGAAGAAAAGAGAAGAAAATGAAAAGAAGAGAGGGAGAGGAAGGTGGTCGGCCATGGTGGAGGAGATGCTAGGTCGGTTTTTCTATGGATTTTAGAGTGATTTTCGTGGGTTCCAAGAGCAAAGAGGAGGAAGAAGAACAAAGGGGAAGAAGAAGAGAAGAGTGAAGTCGTGGGTCATTCCTCTAAGGTCCAATAAGTCGTGGGAAGTAAAGGAAGGGCAATTGGACCAATCCAAGATGCTAGCAAGGAAAATTCAGGTGGGTAATGTATTTATATTTTGAATTATAAGTAAATTATGTGAATTTGAAAAATCAAGAAAGGAAAACAAATATTTATGAAAATATGTTTTCAAAGGATTGGAAAATAAATGCATTCATTTCTATGCATTTGATTGATATGTGATTAACTGATAATATGATTGGTATATAAATTGATGTGATATGTGAACCTGTGAACTGTGTGAATATGCGAATGTATCTAGTATGACATAGTATGAAAAGTTTGAAAATCAAGTTTTCAATCTGTGCCTTCGGGCAATCCGAAAGTTTCAGTTTTGAATTATGTGATTATATGGGTTTGGTTAGGTCCCTCCGTAAGAGTCGAGCTTGTCTCCCTCGATAGCCTTCTCCCGGCTGCTCAATGAGTGGCTTAGGAGTTCGATTTGGACTCCCCTCCGTTCCAGTTGCATGAATTGCCACTGTGGGAATGTGCGAGACGTTCTGATAGGACCGACCCAAACCATTTGATATGTTATGTGTCTTGTTTTGTTATGTTTGTGGTGCATTCATGATTTGTATTTGGTTATGACTATGAAAGATTTGAAAAGTTTGAAAATAAGAGATCAATGTTTGAAAATGTAAGACTTTGAAAGCGTGTTATGAATGGTTTATTTTAAAAGTGAAGGATTGAGAAATAAGCTTTGAAGAGCGTTTTGAAAATGATTTTCCGCTTATGGTTCAATTTATAAATATATTATCCACGAGCTTAGAAGCTCACCCCCTTCATCCCCATCTCGTGTTTGAAGCGGAGATCGGATGAAAAACTGTCGAGGACACCAGATTCGATTTGTGTATGTTTTGTATCTTGAGTAATTTGGATTTTTGTATAAGTTTGTAAATGGCTTGAAAAGCCATTAAGGATTTATAAGAAATTAAATTATGATGCTATGAAATTATTGAAATTGTATAAGAAATTGTGTTATGGAAGGATTTGAGTATAGCATATCCGATTTACGGAATTGTGTTATTCATGAATGGTTAATCAGTTGAAATTGTCATGTATAAATGATGAGGATTGTATATTGATTATAAATATAATGATTGTGATTTGGATATAAAAATGAGATTGAGGTGTTGTGGGTTGAGAATTATGGAAGGCAGTATGATGTCAACCCGATAGTTTATGTATTGCCTTTATTTATGGCTTGAAAAGCCGTTATTGTAAATTCATGATGTATATCGGTTATGAGTTAGGTATGTTTTGGATTTGAGTTTGGTTATGATGAAGATTTTGAATTGTGAATGTTTATGTATCTGAGTGAGTTGTGATCGGATTAAATTATGTATTATGGATTGAAATGTATATGAATGGTTTGTGATTGTTGTATTATGGATTGAACTTTATGAAGTGTTTAGAACTAAGCGTGTGTTTTGTTCTTTGGTGTTGGGATTCGGACGGGAGGTCGATGTTGCCTTGTGTTATTGGATGGATTATGATATTAGAAGTGCGTTTGCTTTGTTTTAAATTTTGGGCTGTCAAAATCTGGTAGTTATCCGAAATTTGGTAAAATTTGATAAAGTGGGTTTAAAGAAATGAGTTCGAGGATTTATATGAATGTATAAGAAATGATTAAGATGAATGAAGTGATAAAGAATAGAAATGTAGGGATTGTTTATATGTAGAATGAGTTTGATTAAATAAAAAAAAGAAATAAAAAAAAACCAGATTTTAGACCGAGTTAGTCTAAGGTTTTCCAACGCGATTATGTTCATCCGATCGTTTTCTTTGATTATTGTGCTCGAATGTCGGATCTGTTCTACTTGATTTCGTCTCGCCCTCGACTTTGTTATTCGTAATTTATTATCCGATTCGGTAGGTTTATTCGATTGGCGTCCGCATTTTGTTTCCGATTTAAAATTTCGATCCGAAATTTCCGTTTCCTCGTTTAGTTTGCTTCGTTTTCCGTTCTGCGTATGTAGTTGGGTTTGATAGCAGGATCAACAATGTACATGCATTCATGATAATTTCCGGTAATTGGGCCTAATGCAATTTTATTGGGATTAACACGGTTATAGGGCTTGAAAAATTATTTTGAGTGATCCAGTGTGTTTTATATTTTAAGGAATTTTAGGAATTTTTCGAAATTTTAGGAGAAAATTCGGACCGCAAAATCGTGGTAAATGGCCTAAATGTGTTTTGTTATGAAAATGTGGTTTTCGTGTTTGAAAAATTATTGGGAGTGGACTATTATATGTTTTACAATTTTGGGCAATTTCGGTAATTTTCAAAAAAATGATTCGGGAAATTCGGATAGGAAAAAATAACGCCAAGTGGCGAACAGGTTAATTTTCTACTGTTATTTGGGACTAAACTATTAAATATTGTGGTGGGACCCAAAAGTGGGCCCTTAAACCTAGTGGGAACGAAATTGGGGTGAATTTGCTTGGTCTTGGTTTTATTTCTTGTCACAATTTGATTGGTCTTTGACTTTTCTTCATCTCTTCCTCCAATGGCCATGTGTCCTATGAATTAAGAGCTTTTGTCTTGTGCTTGGTCACTTGTTCTCGACTCTTCTTAGTGTTTTTAAAACAAAGGAATGTAAAGTAGCTTGTTTATGTCTCATCCACCGAAATCTTCTTCTCTTTCCTTCATCGACATTTTCTCCATTTTCTTAGCTTAAATGGCTACTTTCCTCCAACCTTTCATGCTTACAAGCTTGTAAACTTTAAACCTTCTCCTCCTTGCTATGATGATCACCATGCTTAGGATGGAAAAGAAGTAAAAAGTAAAGTAGTTGGAAAATTAAAGACTTAAAGAGGTGGAGTTGGAAGCTTTGGGTAAGATGATGTTATGTTTATGTTTTATTTATGGTTTTAATGCATAATTTCATAAGAAAATGATTAAAAATAGGTACTGAAATTTATGGTTATAGATTGACATGAAGGTCTTGATGACCTATTGGCTTAATTCTTGTGTTATTAGGATGGTTATGCATGTGGAATTGGTGTTAGAAGTGATAGTGTGTAAGTTGAAGAAGTAAAATTTGGAAAATTAGAGTTTGACCTATTATCTTGATTTGAGCATAACTAAGCTGTGTAGGTGTGCAAATGAGGTGAAGTTTGTTCCACTGAAACTTTGGGATGTTGGCTTCAACTTTGTGTGAAATAGGTGATGTTAAATTGTAATGTTAGAAGGGTGAATGTTTGCATGGAAAGTTTCTGTTTGTAGGGTGCGTGAGCAGTACGCATATATGACCTAATTACTTTGTTGATTTTCTAAATTAATTGATATGGAATTAGGGAAAATGGTCTTCATGATAGTTGAAGCCTACATTTTTAGCTTTCCATTGAAACTAATCTTGCTAATTTTCGAGTTGTATATTGGGAGATATGAACTGATTTCTATTGATTGGTTTTATGCTTTTTGGAGAAACCTAGTCAAAGTGTTGATTTTGTGAGCTTTCTGTTTGGGAGCAATTTTAACAATTTATGTGAACTGAATTGGTGTGAGTGATCTTCTGCAAAGTTGTAGAGGAAGGAATTACCTTGAAAATTATATATACTGCTTAGTTACTTAAGGAATTACGAGTGGTCGGGTAGGTCGAGCTGGGCCCGAACCCAGTCATAACGACGTATGGGCCAATCGGTCCAATCTTCAAAGATCAATCTTATACCTACGGGCTATGCCAAGTCCAGGTCCAACCCACGATCTCCTTGGCCCATCCGTAGGTGAAAGTCTCCCATGCACACACGTAAAGACTTAAACCTAGTTATTACTTCGTATATAAGGTATGACTTTGCCATAACAGAGGTACGCAATCATAACCTAGCTTTCTCTGCATACATCAATCTCACCTTCATCGAAAAAGACTGACTTGAGCGTCGGAGGGGCTAATCGGGACACAACCCCAGACGTTCCTTCTTTGTTTTGCAGGGACCTCCACATCGAAGTTACTACAGAAAGCAGCCAACTCCATGGATCCAAACGGCAACGTTCAGTTCTGCCAGAATCCGGCAGAACCAATTGGCGCCCACCGTGGGGCCCGACTTCAGGGCACCACATCCAGAAACATACAGATCAGTCAGGTGGCAGCGACAAACACTAATATAGCCGCTGTCGCGACTCTGGCGATGCAACGCATGGGTTTGTAATTACTTGCAACCCTGCCGCCTGCGCCTCATGTTTCCCACACGGAATCTTCAAACTCGAATGATCAACCGCAACCTCAAACCTTGGAACAGGAAGAACAGAGTGTAGCTTTGGAGGATAACGCTGCATTCAATATGCGCCCGAATCTCCAACACTGATCGGATGCAGATCCTCTTCCGCCTACACACACCTCCCTCACCCGAAAACAGATTGAGGAAGCGGCCGATCTGTTGATTCGCCAGATTTTGCAGTCTCAGCCAACACAACAGCAGCCTTCTGCACGACAAGCCGCTCGACAGATCAGCATGATGACCGATCATCACCCAACTGAAGCCCTAGAGAAAATCGTGGACGATCGGATTAACGCAGCTATGAGCTTCCACCCAGATTGCCCGACGACACAGTACATCTCTACCTTTACTCCGGAAATCTTGGATAGCCTCCCGACGCCCGGCACCAAAATACTGACTCCTGAAAAATACACTAGAAAGACCGACCCCCTGGATTACCTACAGCACTTCCAGTCCATGATGAATCTACATTGCGTTCCGGACGCCATTCAGTGTAAGGCTTTCTGCATGGCCTTCCAAGAGGGAGCTCGGTGATGGTTTAATAGCTTGCCCCCGAGTTGTATCACATGTTTTGAAGATTTGAGTTATTATTCTGAGCGGTTAAGCCATCGATGGCGGCCACGAAGGCGACTTTGGAGGTAATGCAACTGACTCAAGGAAGGAACGAAAGTTTGCGGGAGTTCATCACTCGATTCAATAACGAGGCTGTCGAGGTCCCGACCTCACTTGCAAATCCATGTTGGCGCGCTTATGAACAACACGAGGATGAGGAGTTCAAAAGTCGTTAGCCCTCGATCATTAATCCATTCAGAAATAAGAAGCAGGCGGATAGATACATTCAACGAAGAAGTGCTGAAAATCTGGCGTCGGATAGATGATCGCTCGCCAAAATGACAAAGCGAGAAATTCGCACAAGAGGCAAAAAGGCCAGTCGAGCCGGAGAAAGCCAACCGATCGACAGGGATATCGACAGGAGTTCACCCCGCTCAACAGGCGATATGCGAAATCTTGGCGCCATGAGGCGGATGGGAAACTATCAAGAACGATAAAATGAAGACTCCCTCCAAGGATAAGAACCCCAATTTATATTGTCGTTTCCACAAAGACGTCGGTCATGATACAGAAGATTGCTGGCAACTGAAAAAAGAAATCGAATTCCTCATACAAAGGGGAAGGTTAGTCCGATTTGTGAAACACGCGCAAAATGTCGATCGAGATAACGAGCATAAGAGCGGTCGACCTAACTACAGACGACAGAGTTGGAGACGGAATGATAGAAATGATGGAGGGAGACAGAATACGAATACGGGCGATCGACGGGAAGAGAGAGGACGATCAAAGGAAAGAGACGATAGAAACTCTGGGCAACAAGATGACCGACCGACTGGGGTCATTAACATGATATTCAGTGGAAATGCAGCGGAGGGATCCACTGCTAAAGGGAGAAAAAGATATGTCAAACAGGTCGGCAGAGACTCATCAACCAAAAGAACGAGGGAGAACGACGGGATGATATCGTTCGACGAGTCTGACCTTGATGGTGTAAGTTGTCCTCATGATGACGCTCTTGTTGTAAATCTAAACATGGACGACTACGAGCTGAAGCGGGTGATGATTGATACGGGCAGCTCGGTCAACTTGTTGTATTATGAGGCCTTCAAGCAGATGGAGGTACCCAAAGATCGACTACTGCCTATAGACAGAACTATCAAAGAGGTAACTGGAGCATCAACATACCCGTTCGCCCGAGTCTATTTAAAAGTGAAGTTCGGGCAAAAGCCGTGTCAAATAAAGAGGGATGTTGAATTCCTAGTCGTGAAGTTTCAAGGGACATACAATGCAATAATCAGACGAGCTACCCAGAACGCCCTTAAAGCGGTCATCTCTACCTACTACCAAGTGATGAAATTCCTAACGCCCCATGGAATCGGTATTGTCGGGAAATTGAGAGAGAACATGAGGAGTGTTACTTAGCAGCGAAAACATTAGGCGGAGGCGGTAGTTACGGCGGGCTCTCTTGATGTGAGAGCCGATGAGGAGATGGATAGGATGAACCCAGTGGAAGAAACGCAGCGGGTCGTACTGGATGAAGCCGATCCCTCTAAATTCACAAATCTAGGTTAGAGCTTGAAGGACCTAGTTAAAGAAATCCTGATCGTTTGGTGAAAAATAGATCGGTCTTCGCTTGGGTACCCTGCGATATGCCTGGAATCTCTAGATCGGTCGCCTCGCACTCACTTGGTATTCGACAAGATTACAAGCCGGTTAGGCAAAAGAAGCGATCGCACTGCAAGGAGTGGTAGGAAGTGATCGAGAAAGAAATAGAGAAACTACTCGAAGTCGGGTTCATCCGAGAAGTCAAGTACCCCGAATGGCTCGCCAATGTGGTGTTGGTTAAGAAGAAAAATGGGAACTGAAGAATGTACATCGACTTCACTGACCTGAACAAGACATGTCCAACGGACAGTTTTCCCCTACCCAAGATCGACCAGCTAGTAGACTCCACCTCCGGACATGAACTTCTCAGCTTCTTGGACACTTTCTCGGGCTACCATCAAATTCAGATGAGCCTCGAAGATGAAGAGAAGACTGCTTTCATAACCGACCAGGGTACATATTGTTACTAAGTAATTCCGTTCGACTTGAAGAATGCAGGGACCACTTATCAGCGACTCGTCATGGAGGTCTTCAAAAAACAGATAGGTCGATTTGTTGAAGCTTATGTAGATGATATGGTGGTTAAAAGTAAGACGGCTGCCAAGCATGTTGGAGATCTAAAAGAAGTCTTCCAGACCCTTGATAAATTTCAGATGAAGCTGAACCCGAAAAAGTGCGTCTTTGGTGTGGCATCCAGAAAATTCCTGGGATTCATGATTACTCAACGGGGGATTAAAGCTAATCCAGAGAAGATCGAAGCCAACACCCAAATGCCCTCACCGCAATGAGTGAAAGAAATGCAGAATCTTGGTGGTGGATAGTCTCCTGGCAGATTCGTTTCAGTTAGGGACAAGTGCCTCTCATTTTCAAAATTTAAGGATAGCGGATGTAACCCGGTTTGATTGGTGGGAGGAGTGCGAGAGAGCTTTCAAAGACTTGAAGCGATATCTAACAAGCCCACATTGCATCTGCGAGCCCGTTGAGGGGAAGCTGTAACATCCACCCGCTCTTGGAAGGGTAAAATAGGAAATTTGTCATAGGATGGGATTGATAGGGAATAATTAGTACTGTTCATGCATAATAGGATTGCTACACAGTATCAATTGTGCACATGGAATTACTGTTGTTGGACCCCGATCTTTGAGTAAAAATAAGAAGTTTTCAAAAGTGGATGAGTTGATTGAAATTAAGTTGAAGATCATGAAATAAAGAATGAAAGAGTGAAAATATGAAAATTGTGAAATAGTTGACTTTTTGGCCTTGGAGAGTTGACTCTTGATTTAGGCAAAATTTGAGAAAATATGCTACATGAAACTTTTAGGTTATGTTAAGAGCTTTCTGTAGCCATAAAGTTTGACATTTTTTGATATCGGGAGTGAGAGTTATGATCAGTCAAAGTTGGCTTGGAAGTTTGACTTTTAGGGTAAAAAGTTGACTATTTGATTTAGGTCAAATTCGAGAAAATGATCAACGTGAAACTTGTAGCCTCAGTCAAGAGCTTTTCGTGGACATAAAGTTTGCTATTTTTCGATGTCGGGATTGAGAGATATGAATTTCGGAAGATATGCTTTGTTTTGAAAATGTTATTAAGTATAGATTTGCATGTGCTATACTTCGAGGCCACTCGTCGTATGGATTTAGTCTAAATTGAAATAAGTGATCTTAATGAAAGTTGGAGCTTGTATTTCGATCTTTCCGACGCCATAAAGTTTGTAATTTTTCGATATCGGGACTAGGAGTTATGAGCGATTAAAAATTGGAAGTTGGTTAGGAAAAGCTGATTAAGACAGAATCTTTGAGTGGAAATTTCACTTCTTTGGAAGCCAATTGGATTTTTCTGTTCTTCAGGGAAGTTGTAGAGCTTCCTTTTACCTTTCCATAGACACCAAATTCGTCAAATTCGAGTTGAATTAAGAGATATGATTTTTGAAAAATTCAGTTATAAGTGGGTATTTAAGGTTTTGAAAATTTTGCTTGAACTCCGACCCTTTTGCAATCTTTTGTTATAAATCTTTCGTCCGACATCCGATTGACTTGATTCTTGAAGCGTTGGATTTCTAAGACAATTAAGTTCATTTTTATGAAGAAATATGATTTTTAGGAGATTAAATGAAAAGAGATTGATTGAACCAAAGTAAGAGATGAGTTATAGGTTATAAGTTGGATAATTTTCTGAATATAGTTCAGTATTTTGCAATTTTCGGGAGTTATACAACTCCGATTGAGGTGATTCTTGAGGGAAAATAAAGTTAAGACATAGGGATACAATTCTTGTGAAGGGATCGAAATTTAATTTCATCCCTAAGATTGTTAATTTCTGGAATTAAATTCGCGTAATGTTCAGTTTCGGATTTTGTGCAGGTCAGTTAGTAATTTGGCCATAACTTCTTCGTTTTAGATCCGAATTGAGCGCCGTTGGTGGCGTTGGATTTGTAAGATCAAGAGGAACAATTTTTAAGAAGAAAGTTTGTCCAAATTATTTCGTTTAGATTCTTGAAATCAGGACGCAAATTATCAGTTTTTCAAAATCCTGCACTGGGGCAAACTTGGAAATAGGCAATTGGTGGGGCAAGATGGTAACTTGTGTTTCATTAAATGAAACACATAAGAGAATGTCGTTTAGCTTCCAGAAACTGGAAGAAGTCACGAAAATTCAGAACCAAAGAAGAAAAGAGAAGAAAATGAAAAGAAGAGAGGAGAGGAAGGTGGTGGCCATGGTGGAGGAGATGCTAGGTCGGTTTTCTATGGATTTTAGAGTGATTTTCGTGGGTTCCAAGAGCAAAGAGGAGGAAGAAGAACAAAGGGAAGAAGAAGAGAAGAGTGAAGTCGTGGGTCATTCCTCTAAGGTCCAATAAGTCGTAGGAAGTAAAGGAAGGGCAATTGGACCAATCGAAGATGCTAGCAAGGAAAATTCAGGTGGGTAATGTATTTATATTTTGAATTATAAGTAAATTATGTGAATTTGAAAAATCAAGAAAGGAAAACAAATATTTATGAAAATATGTTTTCAAAGTTGGAAAATAAATGCATTCATTTCTATGCATTTGATTGATATGTGATTAGCGATAATATGATTAGTATATAAATTGATGTGATATGTGAACACGTGTGAGCTGTGTGAATATCTTGAATGTATCTAGTATGACATAGTATGAAAAGTTTGAAAATCAAGTTTTCAATCTGTGCCTTCGGCAATCCGAAAGTTTCAGTTTTGAATTATGTGATTATATGGGTTTGGTTAGGTCCCTCCGTAAGAGTCGATTGCTTTGTCTCCCTCGATAGCCTTCTCCGGCTGCTTGAAGTGGCTTAGGAGTTCGATTCGGACTCCCCTCCGTTCACTTTGCCTGAGAACATTCTGTGAGAATGTGCGAGACGTTTGTTAGGACCCACCCAAACCATTTGATATGTTATGTGTCTTGTTTTGTTATGTTTGTGGTGCATTCATGATTTGTATTTGGTTATGACTATGAAAGATTTGAAAAGTTTGAAAATAAGAGATCAATGTTTGAAAATGTAAGACTTTGAAAGCGTGTTATGAATGGTTTATTTTAAAAGTGAAGGATTGAAATAAGCTTTGAAGAGCGTTTTGAAAATGATTTTCGCTTATGGTTCAATTTATAAATATATTATCCACGAGCTTAGAGCTCACCCCTTCATCCCCATCTCGAGGTTTGAGCGGAGATCGGATGAAAAACTGTCGGGACACCGATTCGATTTGTGTATGTTTTGTATCTTGAGTAATTTGGATTTTTGTATAAGTTTGTAAATGGCTTGAAAAGCCATTAAGGATTATAAGAAATTAAATTATGATGCCTATGAAATTATTGAAATTGTATAAGAAATTGTGTTATGGAAGGGATTTGAGTATAGCATATCCGATTTCTGGAATTGTGTTATTCATGAATGGTTAATTAGATTGAAATTGTCATGTATAAATGATGAGGATTGTATATTGACTATAAATATAATGATTGTGATTTGGATATAGAAAATGAGATTGAGGTGTTGACAGGTTGAGAATTATGGAAGACAAGTATGATGTCAACCCGATAGTTTATGTATTGCCTTTATTTATGGCTTGAAAAGCCGTTATTGTAAATTCATGATGTATATCAGTTATGAGTTAGGTATGTTTTGGATTTGAGTTTGGTTATGATGAAGATTTTGAATTGTGAATGTTTATGTATCTGAGTGAGTTGTGATCGGATTAAATTATGTATTATGGATTGAAATGTATATGAATGGTTTGTGATTGTTGTATTATGGATTGAACTTTATGAAGTGTTTAGAACTAAGCGTGTGTTTTGTTCTTGGTGTTGGGATTAGGACGGGAGGTCGATGTTGCCTTGTGTTATTGGATGGATTATGATATTAGAAGTCGTTTGCTTTGTTTTAAATTTTTGGGCTGTCAAAATACAAGTAGTTATCTTTTTAGAAATTTGGTAAAATTTGATAAAATGGGTTTAAAGAAATGAGTTCGAGGATTTATATGAATGTATAAGAAATGATTAAGATGAATGAAGTGATAAAGAATAGAAATGTAGGGATTGTTTATATGTAGAATGAGTTTGATTAAAGAAAAAAGAAATAAAAAAAAACCAGATTTTAGACCGAGTTAGTCTAAGGTTTTCCAACGCGATTATGTTCATCCGATCGTTTTCTTTGATTATTGTGCTCGAATGTCGGATCTGTTCTACTTGATTTCGTCTCGCCCTCGACTTTGTTATTCGTAATTTATTATCCGATTCGGTAGGTTTATTCGATTGAGCGTCCGCATTTTGTTTCCGATTTAAAATTTCGATCCGAAATTTCCGTTTCCCTTCGTTTCCGTTTGCTTCGTTTTCCGTTCTGCGTATGTAGTTGGGTTTCGGTAACGGGATCCAACAACTGTACATGCATTCATGATAATTCCGGTAATTGGGCCTAATGCAATTTTATTGGGATTAACACGGTTATAGGGCTTGAAAAATTATTTTGACTGATCCAGAGTGTGTTTTATATTTTAAGGAATTTTAGAATTTTTCCGAAATTTTAGGAGAAAATTCCGGACCGCAAAATCGTAGGTAAATGGCCTAAATGTGTTTTTGTTATGAAAAATGTGGTTTTCGTGTTTGAAAAATTATTGGGAGTGGACTATTATATGTTTTACAATTTTGGGCAATTTTGGTAATTTTCAAAAAAATGATTCGAGGAAATTCCCGGACCGGAAAAAAATAATCGCCAAGTAGCGAACCGGTTAATTTTCTACTGTTATTTGGGACTAAACTATTAAATATTGTGGTGGGACCCAAAAGTGGGCCCTTAAACCTAGTGGGAACCGAAATTGGGGTGAATTTGCTTGGTCTTGGTTTTATTTCTTGTCACAATTTGATTGGTCTTTGACTTTTCTTCATCTCTTCCTCCAATGGCCATGTGTCCTATGAATTAAGAGCTTTTGTCTTGTGCTTGGTCACTTGTTCTCGACTCTTCTTAGTGTTTTTAAAACAAAGGAATGTAAAGTAGCTTGTTTATGTCTCATCCACCGAAATCTTCTTCTCTTTCCCTTCATCGACATTTTCTCCATTTTTCTTAGCTTAAATGGCTACTTTCCTCCAACCTTTCATGCTTACAAGCTTGTAAACTTTAAACCTTCTCCCTCCTTGCTATGATGATCACCATGCTTAGGATGGAAAAGAAGTAAAGAAGTAAAGTAGTTGGAAAATTAAAGACTTAAAGAGGTGGAGTTGGAAGCTTTGGGTAAGATGATGTTATGTTTATGTTTTATTTATGGTTTTAATGCATAATTTCATAAGAAAATGATTAAAAATAGGTACTGAAATTTATGGTTATAGATTGACATGAAGGTTTTGATGACCTATTGGCTTAATTCTTGTGTTATTAGGATGGTTATGCATGTGGAATTGGTGTTAGAAGTGATAGTGTGTAAGTTGAAGAAGTAAAGCTGGAAAAATTAGAGTTTGACCTATTACACTGATTTCAGCATAACTAACTGTGTAGGTGTGCAAATGAGGTGAAGTTTGTGCCCACTGAAACTTTGGGATGTTGGTTTCAACTTTGTGTGAAATAGGTGATGTTAAATTGTAATGTTAGAAGGGTGAATGTTTGCATGGAAAGTTTCTGTTTGTAGGGTCTATGAACAGTACCCGCATATATGACCTAATTACTTTGTTGATTTTTCTAAATTAATTGATATGGAATTAGGGAAAATGGTCTTCATGATAGTTGAAGCCTACATTTTTAGCTTTCCATTGAAACTGATCTTGCTAATTTTCGAGTTGTATATTGGGAGATATGAACTGATTTCTATTGATTGGTTTTATGTTTTTTGGAGAAACCTAGTCAAAGTGTTGATTTTGTGAGCTTTCTGTTTGGGAGCAATTTTAACAATTTATGTGAACTGAATTGGTGTGAGTGATCTTCTGAAAAGTTGTAGAGGAAGGAATTACCTTGAAAATGATATATGGTGTGTAATTTTTAGAGGTCAGAGTTGGGAGTTATGATTTTGTAAAAAACTGATCCTGCATTAGGATGTGAATGGCTGATCATGGAAGTAACTTGCATAATAGTTTTGGAATTGTTAGAAATCGAATTGGAGTTTGAGTTCTTCATGAAACTTGAAGTTTGAGATCTTATATTTTCAGGGATATAAGGTAATGAATTTAGTGACATTTGTGCTAAGAGATATACTGTTGTGAAATGTGCTGTTCAGATTGGGAAAATTCTGAGGGCTGTTGCTTTGGTGAATTGTTTGACATACTTAGCAAGTGAATTTGAATTTAGACTATTCATGAAAGTTTTAGATAACATTGTGATCTTGATGAGCATATTTATTGTGTAATTTTTGACTGAAGAGAAGGAAAGTTACTGAATTTACAAGGTACTGTACTGTGTTGAGTGACTTTGAGTGAGCAGTAGCTTTCATGGGGTCTTTGACACCCTTAGGGGTGGAATTACTTTAAATGGTCTAACTGAAACTTGTAGAGCTTGTCATGATCTTTCCAATGAGATGTGGTTTATAGTTTTTGAATTGTGTGCAAGAGTTATGGGTGTTGGAAGTTTGGTTGGAAATCGGGAAAATGAAAGGAAATAAGGGTTATATATTAATATGAATTTTGGTTTCTTTCGTGAATAACTTTTCCGTCCGACATCCGATTGACTTGATTTTGAGGCATCGGATTAGTAGAATATTGAATTTCATTTTCTGAGAGATTGGAGATTTTGGACGGATTTTCTGTAGAAAAAGATGAGATTAGGGTAGGAATATCATGATCATGCATTATGCATCTTCTAAGTGTTACATGTGCATTCGAAATAGTTACGATTGAACAATTGATAATGTTTGTTTATTGTCACTGTTATAGAGTCACACTTGGGCGTCGGTTCACCGGCGTCACCGAGAACGCCAGATTTTGGCTCGAAATACGGTGAGTAACCTAGTTGGTTTCTCAAATTCTGAATGTCTGAATGCCTATGTGAATTACTTTCAGGTGATTTACATAGATTCTTGAAACATATTGGATGGAATTACATACTTGTCTTGTCTTGAATGGAACTACTTGTAAAGGTGAATTGTATAGTTCTTGAAGCGTATAGGATTAAGTTGCATGCTTTCTTTGTATTGGATTGGACTCTTGCATGGCTGAAAGCGCAATCTTGGGCTTTTATAGCCATATCCTTTGGATTCTTGAAATCGTAATCTTTGGGCTTTTATAGCCATACTCATGTAAACCATCGAGTCTTGCATTACATGCATAAATGCATGAACAGATAATGGACGTTGTGACCCAGTTGCGATTATTCTTGGACCGCCTTGAGTCAGGGGATTTATCCACGAATCTTGTCTTGACTTCGGCCTCGAGCCCGAGGGGAGAAATCACACGCGTCCCCGAATCTTGGTGAGCACTTGGGCACAACATGAATAATTGGAAAGAGTCACATATGCATTGCATTCACATGAATATTTGTTTTGTGAAAATTCGACTACGAGATGACATGATTTCTTGTCAAAGCTGTTACATATTCTGCAAATTATTATTCTTCTTGTAAATTGTTATATTCTTGCTAATTGAAAACTCTTGTGTTATGTTATGCGCCATATGCGTAATGCATGATTTGAGTGAACCATCGATGATGGTTTTCACCTTGAGTTCATAAAACTCACCCAAAATTTGCATCTATTTTTCGAGTTACGAAGAATACCCGGTTGACGGGAGTATGTCTCTTGTAGGCAAGTGAATGATAGAGGTCGGGATCGGTCCGTATCTGCATTAGTGTCTTATCAAATTGTGTTCATAATCATTGTATAACAATGCTTTGTATTTCTCTTGAGCTCATTGTGGTTTTAATGTTTTACTCGTTGTTGATTGTAAATTATTCTTGGATGACCGTAATAATCAAACTGGTTTATTATGAACATGGGTTTTAGTTACTTACTGTATTTGTCGCGCTAACGTGGAATCAACGACTTCAAAAGAACAAAAAAAAGTTAATACTGAGTTTTGACTGACTGAGTGATGTAGCACGCCACCCTCGTGGGACACGGACTCGGATATCATCATCGATGTCGGATTCGGGTCATACGGGAGTGGGGTGTTACAGAATCCTTGATTATCTATCTGGCGGTCACAGAGGGGGCAGTCAGTACGGTTCTGGTTCGATCGGATGGTAAGGAGCAATTTTCGATCTACTACGTCAGCAAGGTATTGAGTGGGCCAGAAACACAGTACGCGCCCATAGAAAAGTTAGCTCTCTCCTTGATAACTGCGGCGCGAAAACTTAGACCGTATTTTCAAAGTCATACCATTGAGGTGTGGACTGATCAGCCTCTCAGGCAATGCCTCCAAAAATCTGAGACCTCTGGGCGGTTAATAAAATGGGCGGTAGAGATGGGAGAGTTTGACATATAATATAAGCCCCGGATGACGATTAAGGCACATGTATTGGCAGACTTCATTGCAGAGATGAGCCAACCCAGCTCGCAAGGTGAGCAATTCCCTGCCTGGAGCTTGTTTGTCGACGGGTCGTCCAACGTCGAAGGATGCGAAGCAGGAGTGATATTGATTAACCCGCATATGGAAGAGAGCGTGGAATACACCCTTCGGCTAGAATTCAAGGCCTCAAATAACGAGGCAGAATATGAGGCTCTGATAGCCGGTCTCCAACTGGCTAAGGAAATGGAGATAAAGCATCTAAAGATATATAGCAATAGCCAAGTGGTGGTCGGCCAAGTCACTGGGTAGTATGAAGCCAAGGGGAACAGCATGATCGAGTACCTGGAGCTAGTAAAGCGGGAGTTAAATAATTTCGAGCAATACTCGATCAGCGAGGATAGAACGAGCTCGAGAATGCTAAGCGGATGCACTCTCAAAATGGCCTCCGATCGAGGCGCCAAAAATAACGTTCTAGTCGAACGACTGGATCGTCCTAGCATTCAAAAAGCCAAGGAAGTTCTTGATGTAACTACCGGTCGATCGAGTTGGATGGAACCGATTAGACGGTATCTCTTAGAGGGAACACAACCGCAAGAAACCTCAGAGGCCAAGAAATTGAGGATAAAGGCGGCTGAATACGCGATCATAAATGATGCCCTGTACAAGCGATCTTATGATTGGGCACTGCTGCGATGCTTGAACGAAGAAGAGGCAGAACAAGCAATGGCCGAAGTCCACGAAGGAATGTGTGACAACCACGTAGGAGGCAGAATGTTAGCCCATAGGCTGATCAGACAGGGGTATTACTGGCCGACGATGAGGAAAGACTGTCAGGAGAAAGTCGACCGATGTGAGGCCTGCCAGAGAAACAGCAACCTGTCTCACCAGCCGACCGAGAGGATGAAAATTGTGAGTCATCCTATCCCTTTCGCTCAATGGGGAATGGATACACTGGGGCCATTCCCTCTCGGTCCCGGACAGAAGAAGTTCCTGATAGTGGCAGTGGAGTACTTCACCAAATGGGTAGAAGCGGAAGCGGTCGCCACAATTACTGAGCAGAAGGTGGAGAATTTCGTAAAGAAAAATATACTAACTCGCTTCGGGATGCCTATGGTGCTGGTTGCGGACAACGATCGGCAGTTCAACAATGATAAGTTCAGAGATTTCTGCGACCGACTAAAGATAAGGCTACAGTTGACCTCAGTAGCCCACCCCAAAGCAACGGTCTCACGGAGAACACAAACAAAAAGATAATGAGCGCTCTTAAGAAACGCCTTGACGGACGAAAGACTTGGGTGGAAGAGATTGATGAAGTGTTGTGGGCGTGCAGAACCACACCAAATGGAGCCACTGGGGAAACACCGTTCAGGATGACCTTTGGGGCGGAAGCCTTAGTTCCCGTAGAAGTGGTTTGCACAACCAAAGGATGTCGAACTATGACGAAGAGCGGAACAACGAAACCCGCCGAGCCGAGCTCGTGTTTCTCAGTGAGGCAGGCATAGGGCTGCCGCTCGTTCGGAAGTCATCAGGCATAAGGCAACGAGGTTCTACAACCGGAGAGTAAAGCCGAGTGACGTAAAGGTCGGTGGGTATGTCCTACAAAAAGTCGAAGCGGCTGGAAAACACCCTGGAAAGCTCAGACAAGCGTGGGAAGGACCCTATCAGGTGATCAAGAAAGTCGGGCATGGCTCTTACATCCTACGTGATGCGAAGAGGAAGATTCTACCAAGGCCTTGGAACTCCCGAAACCTGAAAGCTTTCTACCAGTAGATAAGTTTTATCTTAATTAGTCTTTGTTTGTTATTCGTTTTTTGTAAACAATCTGTGGGTACCTTTTTTCTGTCCCTGCCAGACAGGTTTTTTAACGGCCCACGCCCTCATTATCATTAATAAAGGGGTTTTTGGATTTCCTAGCAAGAAAAAATTTCATTATATTTGGCAAAGCGCAGAAAATCCCCTCAACCCTCGCTCGGCCTCGACACGGATCGACTACGATCAATCGGGTCGCCAAGACAAGATCCTTGGGACCCCTCGCTCGGCCTCGACACGGATCGACTACGGTCGGTCGATCGCCAAGACAAGATCCTTGGGACCATCGCTCGGCCTCGACACAGATCTACTACGGTCGATCGGTCGCCAAGACAAGATCCTTAGGACCATCGCTCGGCCTCGACACAGATCGACTACTGTCGGTCGATCGCCAAGACAAGATCCTTGGGACCATCGCTCGGCCTCGACACAGATCCACTACGATCGGTCGGTTGCCAAGACAAGATCCTTGGGACCATCGCTCGGCCTCGACACAGATCGACTACGATCGGTCGGTCGCCAAAACAAGATCCTTGGGACCATCGCTCGGCCTCGACACAGATCAACTACGGTCGGTCGGTCGCCAAGACAAGATCCTGGGACCATCGCCGGCCCGACACAGATCGACTACGATCGGTCGGTCGCAAACAAGATCCTGGGACCATCGCCGCCTCGACACAGATCGACTACGGTCGATCGATCGCCAAGACAAGATCCTTGGGACCATCGCTCGGCCTCGACACGATCGATCGACTACGGTCGGTCGCCAAGAACAAGATCCTTGGGACCATCGCTCGGCCCGACACGGATCGACTACGGTCGGTCGGTCGCGAACAAGATCCTGGGACCATCGCTTCGGCCTCGACACAGATCGACTAAGGTCGATCGGTCGCCAAGAACAAGATCCTTGGGACCATCGCCGGCCCGACACAGATCGACTAAGGTCGGTCGATCGCCAAACAAGATCCTTGGGACCATCGCTCGGCCTACCGACACAGATCGACTAAGGTCGGTCGGTCGCCAAGACAAGATCGCTGGGACCATCGCCGACCTCGACACGAGATCGACTACGGTCGGTTGGTCGCCAAACAAGATCCTTGGGACCATCGCCGGCCCGACACGAGATCCACTACGATGCCGCCGGCCGCTAAGACAAGATCCTTGGGACTATCGCTCGGCCTCAACACAGATCGACTATGGTCGGTCGGTCGTCAAGAACAAGATCCTTGGGACCATCGCCGGCCCGACACGAGATCGACTACGATCGGTCGGTCGCAAGACAAGATCCTTGGGACCATCACTCTACCGACACAGATCGACTAAGGTCGGTCGGTGCAAGAACAAGATCCTTGGGACCATCGCTCCTACCGACACGAGATCGACTACGGTCGGTTGGTCGCCAAGACAAGATCCTTGGGACCATCGCTCGGCCTCGACACAGATCCACTACGGTCGGTCGGTCGCTAAGACAAGATCCTTGGGACTATCGCTCGGCCTCAACACAGATCGACTATGGTCGGTCGGTCGCCAAGACAAGATCCTTGGGACCATCGCTCGGCCTCGACACAGATCGACTACGGTCGGTCGGGTCGCCAAGACAAGATCCTTGGGACCCCTCGCTCGACCTCGACATCGATCAGCCACACTCACCTAGGATCTTAAAATAAAACCTAGGATCGTCCGACCTGATAATCGCTCGATCTAAGTCACCTGTGCGATGCACGACGAATACACTCATGCACAATTTGCTACTTAAAAGAGATAATCTAACCTTAAACGCTAAAGAGATAGTGAAAAGTGCACTTCCATTCATTAGAATCAAAAGTTCTGATCACAAGCCCGACCAGATGAGCTTTACAAAAGGAGCAATCACCCTGATGCTTCGGGAGGAAGAGAGGAAGGGCCCGCATCCGAGTCGGGAGGAGGAAAAGAAGGGCCAACAACCGGGTCAGCAGAGGAAAGGTCAACAGCAGGATCGGCCAAGGGAAAAGAAGGGCCGGCAATTGGATCTAGAGGAGCTGGCAGCAGAGAGACATCCTCTTCTTCTTCTTCTGAGCTCAGATCCAACTCCTCGTCCGGAACAACGGTCCGCTCCCCCAAGGCCCTCTTCTTCATTCCCTCCAACGAAAGGCCGAGAGCAAGAAGCAGCGACTCGGCATAATCTTCAAATGAAGGCCGCTCCGACCCATCGGGAACGTGAATCTCATGGCACTTTTTCAGGACCGAAAGGGTTACGTTGCAGGCGAGCTCTAGGAATTTCGCATTTAGGTTTCTTCTCTTCCATCGCTTGATCGCCGCGATTCTTTGCCTCTTAACAGAGCATCGCAACTTCCCCAACACCTCCTCGGTCCTGCACTTGTTTTCCACCGTTACATGATAGTCTTGGAGGAACTTTTCTTTAAGTTTCCTCTCCGACTCCATTTTTCCCTCCAAGACCTCACACACCTTGATTAGCTCGCCCTTCGCTGCTATCGCCTTGATCCTCTCCTCCTCCCCCGTAATGAGTTGAGCTTTCAAAGCAATCACAGCCTCCTCCCGAGACTTCTTCTCCTCCTCTAAAGAAGAGTTCTGAGCCTGAAGAAGGTCTCTCCCCTCTTTCACCTCCGACAGCTCGTCCTTCAAAGCCTTCATTTGCTCATGAAGGTCCTGTACTTCCTGGTCCAGAGCCTCCAGATGCTGCACTACTGCGAAGGACATCGTCGCACTACGAACACCGCTACGAATGAGATGAGACCCCAACTCCAGGTTACTCTTCTTGTCCATCATCTGCTCGTCCACCGGGGGAATAATCCTCTCGACAATATGGCGGGACACTTCGAGGCCCCCTATCGAGGCAGTCTTGGACAACTTGATTGCAGATTCCCACTGCTCGACGTTAGTTACTCGCCTTCTCCCTTTGCCCTTCTTTTCTTTTCCCTTCCCGCCTTGACTAGGCAGGCTGGACAGAAGATCACCGAGCCGGACCAGTCTCTTCCTCTTAAGAGGCGGCTCCAATTCCTCCACTTCCTCCTCCTCTTCTGGACCCGCTCGGCCCGCACTTGCTGGCACAATCAGCAAAGACGCCGGTACAGCGGGACGATCTTCAGCAGAGGGAGGGACCAGTGGCATTGCAGAATGGCCGAGCTCCACCAGCGGAGCGGAGCCTTCACCAGTCTCCGCCTCTTTTCTCTTCTTTTTTCCCGCGGCCTATTTTTTGGATTTAGGGGGAGCGATGGGCCCGGTATAATCCTCAATTCTCACCATGGCTGCACAGCAACAAACACAAGTCAGAAGGAGAAAGCAATAATCAAAAAACGCAGTAAGTAATTCAACCACGAGGGGTCAACCAGACGAGGCAGTTTCCTCTCCTAGCCCACTAATCCGTGGTGGGTGATCGAGAAGAAAAGAACTGGCTGAGGCCCCCCTGAAATAGCCCTGGACGAGCTGAGCGAAGTCGTATCAACCGAGCGTCTTTATACTACTGACCACTATCCACTCCTCCCTACTAAGGGATATACTTGACACGTCGTTCCACTACTCGACCAAAGGATACCTCTATGGTCAGCACTCAAAGGAGGATCTTGGGGGTTTCACAAAGAAGTGCTTATTTTGCCAAGAAGAGACTTTCGAAGCTGTCCCGGCCGGGTGATATCGGGCGTCCTTATACTGCAGAAAGGGGATCCCAGCACCAGAGCCCGGACTCTGGCCCATCCTCAAGAAGTGACGTAAAATGTCAACAGAGGGCGGATGACCAAATTGATGGCACAGCAACGCCAGGCCGTTAATAAACCTCCAGCTGTTCGGAGGAATTTGGCTCGGCATCACTTGATAGGCCGTGCACACCTCGTCAACGATCGGGGCGTACGGAAGCCTCATATCACCCACCGAGAAAAAACTATCGAAAACGGAGAAATATCCACTGAAGTTGCTGTGGATTCGCTCGTTCCCCAGGGCCAGTCGGGGTCCCCAGGACGTGGGGATGTTATATCTAAGTACTGAACGATTCAGCTCCCCCACGGTCATCGTTGATTCATTTCTTGGCGGCGCCTCCACAACCAACCCATCCTTTCTTTCTCTCGTTGATATTTCTTCAACACCTTCTACCATACTTCTAGAACTGGCTGTCGACATGCTTACCAAGAAGAGAACTTTCGAAAAGAAAACTTTAGAGGAGGAAGGACGTACCTATTTAGTGAATGGAGAAGGGGAAATCGAATGACAGTTGAAGGAAATTTCCGGGACTGAGAGCAAGAAAAAGCAAATGAAAGCAGAGTGGGAGCAAGAACGAAGCAAACGTGAAGAAAACCAAACAGTTTGTCGATCCTGAGCATTTATAAGGGAACACTCGAATGAGCGATCCAATCGAAGTGCGACGCGTGGAGAAAATCCAAGCTATGCTTGGACACGTGGCATAATCCGAGCCGAAGAGAATTAGGGTTGTTCAAAACCCAGAGCGGGGTGGCAGTTGAAAGGACGTACGGGGCAGCTGCGCAACTGTTACAAGGACGATACACTTCAGATTCTGAAAAGTCGTCAGAGGACACGCGCCGTCAAACAATAAATGCTCCAAGTACCACCACGCGCTCGCTAATGATGACCCCTCGACCTACTTTGGTGCGGGCTATAATGCAATAAACGCCAATGCCGACCGAGTGGGACACTCAGCCGACCGATCCCAATACGAGTAGTCATGCACTACTCGTCGAAATCCGATCGATCGGGCTTACCCCAAGCTATCTCACGGATGAGCTATAATGCCAATGTTCGACCGATCAGGCCTACCCCGAGCAATCTCACGGACGAGCTATAATGCCAATGTTCGACCGATCAGGCCTACCCTGAGCTATCTCGCAGACGAGCTACAAAACTCACGCATACTCCTTCGATCCTTCTCTTTGCTCAGACTCGAGGAGTAGGGGGGCTTATGGTTGGGTCGGTCGAGCTGGGCCCGAACCCAGTCATAACGACGTATGGGCCGATCGGTCCAATCTTCAAAGATCAGTCTTATACCTACGGGCTATGCCAAGTCCAGGTCCAACCCACGATCTCCTTGGCCCATCCGTAGGTGAAAGTCTCCCATGCACACACGTAAAGACTTAAACCTAGTTATTACTTCGTATATAAGGTACGACTTTGCCATAACAGAGGTACGCAATCATAACCTAGCTTTCTCTGCATACAGCAATCTCACCTTCACCGAAAAAGACTGACTTGAGCGTCGGATGGGCTAATCGGGACATAACCCCCGACGTGCCTTCTTTGTTTTGCAGGGACCTCCACATCGAAGTTACTACAGAAAGCAGCCAACTCCATGGATCCAAACGGCAACGTTCAGCTCTACCAGAATCCGGCAGAACCAACGAGAATTGAACATAAACACACTGAGTTTGAGGTTATATCTATTGGAGTTAACCATACCCCGATAGAATTATGATCTTGAAGGTTAATATGATCCAAGAAACATGATATCAATGAGTGACTATGATCACATTGACAAATGAAGATGAAATTTTGAATACTTGAGAGAAAAAGATGTAAGCCGCGTCAATGATAAATGAAAACAAAATAAGTATAGTGTTAAGTATGCCATTTGGATTTGGATATTTTGTAGTATATTCAATAGAGGTTCCCAATTGAGATCAAGAGGGAATGGGTTGTAATGTATAAGGTGATTTTATGTACCTAGAGATACATATCGCTGCATGAGCTAAATTTAGATACATGATTTGACATTTTCTGCAGTAGTAGTTGGGTTGTAAGCGTGGAATCATGATGTGGACAGAAACATATTAGATATAATTATGACTAGACAGATTAGTAGAGAAAGATTAAAAGGATTGTGCAGAGGGACCTGTCTTAATAAAGTTAATGTTTCCATCAATAGTAACGAATAGAATATTTTAGAACAGAGTACCACATACGTGGATATTAGGTTACTCAATCTAGTGAAATAAAGAGAGTATAGTGACGAGTTAAAAATGGAGCAAAAAGGAAATCTTATTAGTTATGGCAAAGTGACTACGGGTAAAATCATTACTATCCTGGTGATACCACTAGAGGCGTCAGGTGACAATAAAAGGCGATCACTCTGAGTAAAAGCCATAACAAATTTGGAGTTACTGTTAGTGAGTGAAATGAATTAAAATTCAGAATAAAGTGGTTTTGATGGACGAATGGATTTTGGTGGATTACATCGAAGTTGTGACTATATGGAGAAAGATTTTGAGTGAATCACCTGGGCCAAGGTGTAGTTAGATGAGATACAAAGGTAATAAGGGAAGTTAAGGGTGACATAAAGTAGTCTATATAAAATGATGGCAAAAATGGGACTAAGGAATGATGAGTGATTTTATGGTTAGTATTGTTATAATCCGATATATGTGACATTGAAATTGGAAGTAAAGAGTTGACTATTTTGAAACTCATCAAGGACATAATTGTGCAAGTATGATATCTAAATAGAGAATTGATAGGAAACAGAGGAGTGTATGATATAACAGTACCCCTACCTCCTTCAGTATCAAAAATGAATTTCAAGGATGAAATTTTTGTTAGGAGGGAAGAATTGTAACATCCCATCATCGATGGGAAGGGTAAAATAGTAATTTGGGACGTGTTATGAGTGTGCAAACTAGTCTCGGCATGGTCATGCAGAATATGGCCTCTATATATACATAAATTGTAAAATTTATATATGCACATGGTTGTACATGCATTCATGACATTTTCTCGGTATATGTGTTTATTGAAAAATAAAATAAAATAAAATAAAATATGATTTAGTGCTTGAAAATCGAATTGGAGTGGATTTTTGTGTGTTTTTTATTTTTGTGGAATTTTAGAAATATTTCTAGAAAATTTTGGGGAAACTTTCCGGACCGAAAAACATTGCCAAGTGACGGACTGATTTGGGTTTTCGGTACTGGAAATGACTGTCCAATGGTACTGAAAAATTAGATACAGGATTTTAGAATTTATTACTTTGAGCCATTGGAATTTGGAGACAAAACTAGACTAGAAATTGAATTGTTATTGGAAATGATTTAATGAGGGCTTAAAAATAAGACAAGTGGCAAGTGACACATGTCACTTGCCTACTTAGTCTTATGCTTAAGTGTTGTATAAATATCCTACCTTTTTCAAGCTTCCACGACACTTGTATTTCAAAGGCTTTTGGAGTTTGGTTTTAGGGATTCTTTCTTCTCTTCTTCATGGCTTCTTCCCCTTGCTTCTTCGTTGGTTCTTCTTCTACCCTACAAAGAATTTTCTTGTTTACTTGCTTGCTCCTTCTTTCTTCACACACAAATCCAAGTTTAAGCCTCCTACATCCCTTAAAAATGGAGAGTGTCGTGTATATGAAGTGAGGTAGAGGAATTTGGGAAAAACTTGGAAGATTGAAGCTTTGGAGCTTGTTTAGGTGGGAACAAAGTTAGATGTTAGAAGCATTTATTGTGCTTTATTGTGCATTAATTTCATGAAGTTTGTGTGCTGATTGAATGGGTATAAGTTTATGTTTTTGTAAGGATAAATGAAATGGTAGGTGAAGTATGTGAATTTAGTGTTTTGGATGGGTTTTTGATGATGATAGATAAGTGGTAATTAAAGTAAGAAACTTGTGAGTGTGTGTTACCAATTTGTGACTATTTATTCAAGTGAATGGCTTGATGAACTTGTGGCTGATTTCTTAGCTAAAGTGGATGCTTATTGGTGTAGGAATGGTGTTAGAATGAAAGGAATAGAGTTAGGTATAAAATCTGAAAAATTTACCTTGAGTATGTTTCAGATTTTTAGTCATAACTTTTGATATGGTTATGCTATTGAGTTGAAGTTTGGCTTGAATTAAACTTGAGAAATTTGGATAGAATTCTTATGAAGGAAGTTCTGTCCAATTGTGGCTTGAAAGGGGTGGAATTTTTCTTTGAAAGTAAGATATGTGTGCAGGGTGAACAGTGGTGCTTTTAGCATTGAAAGATTTATAAGCAGAAACTTTGGGAATTTTTCTAGGCTAAAGTAGACTGATTTTGTGAATTTGGTCTTCATGAAAGTTGAAGATTTGCTTGTTAGCTTTCTATCTCCACTAAGTATGATATTTTTATATTTGTAGGTTGAAAGTTATGGCTTGATTTTTTTCGGATGGTAATTGATGTATTAATGTCTTTTGGTGTGTGTAATGTCTCTAAGTATGGATTTTGTGGTTACTGTGTTCTGAAGCTAATTTTGGACTGTTATGATTAAAATTAGCTCAAGTGATCTTATGGAAAGTTGTAGAGGAATGTTTTAGCTTTGTAATGAGGTATATTATGCGAATTTTGGATGTAGGGATTGTAAGTTATGAATTTTTAAAGTTTGGATATGGTTTAGGTTCTATGCTGTCTTAACACTCTTTAACAGGACAACCACAATAATGGGAAAATTTGATCTAGTTAGAGATGGAATTTGATTCTAAGTCCTTCATAAGAATTGTAGCATGTTTCATGATCTTTTCATTGATATAGAGTATGTAATTTTTCGATAATGGGATATGAAGTTATGCTTTTTGGAAGATTGTGTTACTGTTGAGAATGACTTATATAGGCAGAAACTTTGATTGCGAATTTGATTTGTTTAAAGGTTGAATTTGCTTTCCAGTTGTTCATGAAAGTTGTAGAATATGTTTTGATCTTTCTTTTGGTATAAAACTTGGAATTTTTGGCAAAGGAAATGGAACGATATGATTTTGGAAAATGTTGTTGTACTGTTTTGAATGGTATTGTGAAGACATTAACTTTAAGTGCATTTTGGTACCCTTAGAGGTGAAATTGATTTTCACGCTCTTCATGAAACTTGTAGGATTTTCTGTGCTCTTTCCAATGAGTCCTCATTTGTGATTTTGGGACAATGTAGTAGAGAATTAGGATGTTTAGAGTTTCTGTCATTGTGTAGGATGACGTTTATCTGATAGATACTTTGAGGAGGTTTTTGACTCCTTTAGAGGCAGATCTGGTTCTTAATCTCTTCATAAAATTTGTAGAGCTTTCTTTTAGCTTTCCATTGATACCAAATTTGATCAATTTGGAGTTCTGAGTAAGAAGTTATGACTTGGGGAAGTTGGGTTGTTCGAAAAAGAAAAGACCAGAGTTTTCCAGGTCAACCACTGTAGATGACTTAGTCGACTAGGAGGTCTGCGACTAGTCAACTGATGCATGTAATTTTTACATGCATTAGTAGTCATGTTTTCCTGACCCGATCTCTCTTCACTCTTTTACTTATAACTTTTCTATCTGAATTTTGATTGATCTGATTTTTGAAGCGTTGGATTCCTAAGACAATCCTCTACCTCTTCATGAAAATTTATAGATTTTGAGATTAAATTGAAAAAGATTGATTAGATCAAAGTGAGAAGATTGGTTGGAAAAGTCCGAACATACTTCAATATTTTGGTGATATCTCGATCTGTAGAGATCGAAATAAGGTGATTCTTGTTCTTAATTAAACTAGAGACATGGGGCTACAAGTTTTCTGAAGGAATCAAACTTCTATTCAGTCCCGAAAATGTTCAATTTCTGGAGTGAAATTGGGTATAGTGTACAGTCTGGCTTAGCAATAGTCTGACAATGTTTGGGTCATAACTTTCAGATTTCTAAACCAAGTAGAGTGATTTTGGTGTCAATGAATTTCTAAAATTTAAAGGAAAATTTTGTGAAAGGAATTTTTAGAATAATGCCGGGAATATCACGAACATGCATTGTACACATTTTAATTGCTACATGTGCATTATTAAATATTTCTGATTGTACATTTGGTAATGTTTGAATATTTTGATTGTTTTAGTGGCGCATTTGGAACATAAACCCACAAACGTTGCCGAGACTTCCAAGCATTAGCTCGGAAGCTATTGGTGAGTGACCTAGACAGTTCCTCAATTATTATTTGCTTATAATTCTGTGGTGAATAATGGTGGGATTGTGTTATGACTATGGATTTCAGACAGAACGTCCGATGTATTGGGAGATTATGACATAGAAGTGTTATTTGTGTGATTTAATATGATTGTGATTTTAATGTGATTAATTGTGAACTACTTGTTTGAATGTGATAATTTGGAAATGATTGTGATGTGGATATTGCCTTATTGCGACATATGCATTCCATGCATGAATGCATGATCAGCTAATAACAGTTGTGACTGGAGCAGCCACCGAGAGCTAAAAGCTCAATATATTTGGGCCTCAAGTCCACAGTGATTCAGTGCCTCAGGCTCAACAATTAATGTGCCCATATTGAGACAGTTTTAGGCCCTCGATCACAACACCGTAATAAATTGGAAAAGTGTCACATACGGATTTCATATGCATTTGATTTGATCTCCTTGATTGAATGAAAGGCAAAATGCCTTATACTTATGTGATAATAATCATGTGGTACTTCTGAATGTGAAATTAGAAATAACTGTGATATGCTTGAGTGTTGCATGAAATATAATGGCTGTTGTGACCAGAGTTGCCACCGATCAGAGCTTTAAGCTCAACGAGTGAAAATGAGCCTTGAGCTCATAAATGATTCAGAGCCTCAAGCTCAACATTTAATGAGCCCTGTATCCACCAACAAATAAGGGACAGTTATTAATGAGCACTATAAGGGATAGTTTAGGCACTCGGTCACAATAAAATAATAAAGGGAAAGTGAATCTCATATGCTTGTATCAAATATGAACAATATGAATGTGGAATTCTATAGATGTGTGTGTGAATGTGCATTATGAAATAATGTTCGATGTATGCAAATTGTATGATGTGACTGGGTGAACCATCGATGATGGTCACTCATTGAGTTCGTAAACTCACCCAAAATTTGCAATTATTTTTCAGGATCCAGAAGAATACCCCGTTAGGCAACGGGCGTATAGCATCTGCTTGTGAGTAAGAGAAGTGGTCGGGATCAGTTTGCGTCTGCATTAGTGTCTGATAGAATTGTATTTTTTTCTAAATTTTTGTATTAATGATTAGATCAATTTGTAAGTCAACGGACTGAAATAAATTGTATTTATGAAATGGGGCCTCGTGGCCACTGTATTTACCAGTGACTATGTATGTTAATGATTTTCCACTAGTGTATGCTTATGTTTTTAAAAAAATTATACTGAGTTTTGACTGAGTGATGTAGCATGCTACCCTCGTAAGGCACGGACTCGGATATCACCACCGATGTCAGGTTCGGGTCATATGGGAGTGGGGGGTTACATGAAGCTATTGACTGCCTTATCCTTATCTACTATCTCTTAACATATTAAAACCTTGAATAACACAGTAGATTAAACAAACTAATCCTCATAAGCACTTTTTGATAATATTCAATTCTCTTCATTTTGTTGTAAAAAATTTTAAAATTATAAGTCCAACATAAATAATGAAAGATATTAATTTATCCTTTTCCAAACAATTAAAAACTATTCATTTAAACAATTTCATTCATTTTGAACAATAAAAAATAAGAAGTTTGATCTCAATTAACACGAACTGTATTAAAGCTCTTGTACTAGTATTGAATTTAAATGCAAATAAAATGATAGGAACAAGAAAAACTAAACTTCTATATGATGACAAGAAGAATAGAAGGGTGAGAAGTGTGAAGGTTGTAACGCCTCATATTAGGGGTTAAAATATTAAGGAATTTCAATGTATGGTATGCTTGGCATAATTAAGTTTTTGCTTATTTGTGCATTTACATTTTTGGACTCATACCAATTATTGTGCATGCATTCATGATATTTTGTTATAACTGAGTTGTTAATGCGAATAAAATGTGATTTGGCGATTTTGGTAATATTTCGAGTATTTCATAATTTTGGGGAATTATGGATTAATTGTCTTGGATTATTAAATTGGTGTGTATTATTATTAATTCTGCATTTTTAGAGACATTTAGGATGTTTTAGAAAGCTATTGAAAATTTGAGGTAATTTAGATTAAGAAAAATAAAGAAATTAAGAGATAAATTATGGAGTGACAAATGGATCAATGAATGTGTGGCATTTGGACAAATTACTAAGCAACAAGTGGTAGCCTTACATTGATGACAAACAGGCTACATGCAAGAGTGACATGTGTCAAGTCTTAAAGAGAGACACCTAGGCATTAGGAGAAATGTTTCTGCAGCCCTCTCCTTGCTTTCACCGAAAGTCTTCTTCTTCACAAAAGTTTCTCTTTGTTGTTTATCACCAAAGACACCATCTTACTCACTTATAAACATTGGCTTTTGGATAATATGTTAAGGTTATACCTTGTGAAGTTTTCTGTCATTAGAGGTTTTAATTGTTGCATAAAATCCTCTATTTATCCATCACCGAAGCTACTTGTTTGCTCTCCTAAGTTCTGGAAAATTTTTGAAGAGAGAGAAGCTTAATCAAGTAAGATTTATGATAGTATAAATGATTTCTACTGAGATTTTAATGTTTGTAACTGGATGCATGTGTAAATGGAGTACATTTTCGTGCTTGGGGAGTGCTGCATATGTAAATGGTGTTGATGCATATGGGGGTGGTGAAAGAAGAAGCAAATATGGTGATTGATTAACAAGATGAAAGATTATAGTCATTGGAATATGATATATGCAGTATTTTACTGAACATACATCTATATTTAGCGCAAAACTTGTTCTGTGAATATCCAAATTGGATGGAGTTTGATTTTTAGTAAACTAAAGACATATAACTACATTTTTCATGAAAGAATACAATTCAAAATATGCCCCTGAGAGTTTGGAAATTTGGCTTGAAGTTGAAATTGGTGTTCTGTCAAGGTATGAAAACAGTCTGCAGATTTTTGATTATAAATTGAATGATACTGAACCAAATTGCATAATATTAGTGTCAGTAGAAACTTAAGACATAAAGGAACAAATGTTTAGAAGAATGTTTGGCCTAGATCCTTCATTTTCATTGTCAAAATGACTGTGTAACATTGATCCAAAAGTCTATTTTGGGAAAAAACCTGGAAAAAAATGATGAAGTATGTGTTTTCACTGAACTTGTATTTCGATTATAACTTGAAATGTAGATCTCTAAATGAGTTGGTTCTTAATTCATCTTAAACTAGATAATATTTCTACAACTTTTGTGAAGAAGTTGAATTTTAATTATTTCTCTATGATTTTCAAAATTGGCATGTAAGTGAGTTGTAGCTTAAGCTGAAGCACTATCAGGGACAGAAATCATGTCCTGGTTATTGAATAAACTGTATTGATATAGGCCGAATTAGGCTAAGGTGTCTTCACCAAAGTTGTAGCTTATTCTCTTAGCTTTAATTTGGTATAAATTTTGTAATTTTTGGATAGCTGAACTGAAAGATATGAGTTATGAAAATAAAGGGTATGATCATGTACTAGCTAAAAGTTCAAATGTGTACAGTCTGTGGTATTTTGTGCATAACTATTTGAATACTAAATTAAATTGGATTATTTTGGAGTCATTACAAAATTGAGACATTGTATAACAACTTTTCATAAGGAAGTGTTGCCTAATTTTGTCATTTACCCTACCAGATTAATTATGCAAAGTTAACCCGAAATCATATGGGTAGAAAATCTGAAGTGATCACTTAGGTTATGAAATTGATTTCACATTGTTTTATTTTGGTCCAAATTATAAATACCAAATGTTATTAATGAGGGCTTTGATATCTGATCGGTTTGATGATGAAAATTACAATAAGATACCCGGAATTGTCATAAACATGCATTATACATATTCAGTATACATAAATGAATTCTTAATCATGCACAATAGTGATTTGTATATGTGTTAAATGTTATAGAGGAATGCATAGAATGACCACTTCCAGATATTGCTGGGACTTCAAGGCAATAAACAAACTGGAGCAATTGTAAGTAATTTAGACGGTAAATTTTGTGAGTAACCTAAGATGGTCTCACCTTGATTTGTTTTATTTATTACTGAATTAAAATTGATATTGATGAATGTGTACTAAATTGTGTACTAATTCTGGACATGAAGGTCCAAGGTACTGATTGATGAATAAGATATTGAAGTGCTATTTATCTTACTTTGTTCTGCTTGTTGAATTTGATTTATGCTAATTGTGTTCTGAATTTCGGACAATGATTGTCCGAGGCATTTGATGCATATTTATATCATTGGAAGTACTTTTTCATGTGACTATGATTGACTACTTGCTTTGCACATGTAATGTCTGAAATGAGCTTATTTTGTTTTAAAACTGTTGAGTCCTAGTTGTGGGTAAATAGGCATGCCTAGAAGGGTCTGAAGCTGCTCCTATGACTCCGATGTCGAGACTTCGGTCTCTCCTGGACACTTCAGTGTTGAGACTTCAGTCTCTTCTGTATAAGTCCTGTTACCCGCCTCTATAAATGGATTTAGCAGTCATCTTATTTTGTACTCTGATATCTGTTTGATGTTGACATAAACGAAATTATGTTCTGATTCTAAAGGGTTTATACCCTCTTGTGTTATGCAGTTCTGTTATTTATAAGAATTTGTTCTGAAATGAATTATGTCCGACTTACTGTTAAAGAAATCTTTGAATGCATGTTGATGTTGTTACATGATTCATTGTGACGAGTTGTCAGTTTATGTATAGATTAGTTATTACTCACTAAGCTATATGCTTAGCACGGTGAATTTGCCCCGTGTAGTTTCAAAGAGAAGGACTTAAAGAATGGGACAAGTCAACCGCATTGGCCAAAAAAGTCTGAGTTTTGTATTGCTCTAAAATGTATTTTGTTGAGTTTGTTTTGGGCTTGTATATAACTTTGGATTTTTGTTTGAAGGTTTGTAATAACCTTAATTCAGGCTGGTTTATGAAATTATGATATGTAATGTATGTTTGTTGAGATTTTGAAAATGCATGGTAAAATGTTTTGTTTGTTTTTGGAAATGTTTATTTTTGAATGCTATGCTTTTGTGAAATATTTTGATTTATTTGTACCGTTTTGTGTGGCATCCACATATCCTCCAGGGGATATTATGTGGGTGTTACAAAGGTAGTTATAAACCAAAATGATAGTGGTCAAAAAGAAGCATCTACTAAAGAATACCAATAAAAAAATCCTTTCAAAAAATAAAATATAGGTAACAAAGGAAATAGGAAAAGGGCAACTTAGCTTCCAATGCTCCCAAGAACAAATGTTTTGAAGGAAGATATAGTTACTATCAAAAGATTGGGCATAAAAAGGCATATTATAAGAAGCTTAAGGCTAGGATTTAAAAAAAGTAATCTTTAGTTAAAGGTTTACTTAGAATGTTTTCAAATGGATGACGGTTAAAATTTTGATGTTATAATTCACACTACCAATTTCTTGTAGGAGATTGCAAATAGAGAAAAGCCAACTAGCATAGAGTAGCATGTATAAATAAGAAATGGTATAACAACCAAAGTTGAGTTTTTGGGATAATCAAATTGTAACTTACCATAGGATATCTTCAAGAGTTACATGAAGTTGCATGCCTACCATCAATAATGAGGGGTGTAGTTTATGTATATGTTTTTGATATAATCGATTATAATTTCTTTATGGAATAGGTAGCTTTCTAATATGACTCTATTTAGTTTCGAAATGAAAATTTTGTATGGTAATATTTGCATGCTTGGTTTGGTGGATGTGTCTCTTTTTTTCTTCTTCTCTTAATATTGTTTCTTCCATAAAAAGGTTAAGAGTGGATGACAAATCTTCCATTCTATAGCACAAGCAATTGAATTATATTTATAAACAAAGAATGAAAGAAAAAGGATGACATTCTATAGGATCTTGATTTTTCAAATGTTGACACTTTTGTTCATCATCATCACCCGATCGAAATCCCATGATGAAGCGAGTGCAGGGAGGTCCGATAGATCTGTGACCTTACCCCTACATAGTAGAGAGGCTGTTTTCGGTGGACCCATATGCAAATAAGACAATATAATAATGATGCAAAGAGAAAATTAAGAAAATAGAATAACAATACAAAAAAAAGGTAATATGAAAATCAATAAAAATAGAAAAGTAGAGGATAAATAATAACAATAACACTAACAATAATAATAAAATACACTACTAAAAAAAGGTTAAGAATGATAATGATAAAAATATACTACTGTTAAAGAAATAATATTGCTAAGAAAGAAGGAAAGTTAAGACTTGAAAACTCCGTGAGAAAACGACGTAAATGCATACCCTATTTGTAACATACGTGAAAACAATCCAAAAAAGAAATAAAAAATAGTAGTGAAATAAAAACCAAACAACTAAAATACGTGATGCCAGAGAAAACTAAGACTAATAAGAAAATTAATAAACTAATAATAATAACAAAAATAATATTACTATAAATAACAAAAATGAAACGAAATACTATATGTTGGGCAAAAGAAGCGCCAGGAAATGACTAAGTAATACCCGTAAGCAAGTCTCCTAAAGAATCCACGATATAAGCAAGCAATTGGAAAAATGACAACTGTGTTCCGCTGGATAAGGAAGCAATACGGGGAAAGTGGTCAAAAGCATCCAAGGGCTATAGATTTTAAAGGAGAGGCTAGCTTGCGTGAAGGAAGCAACAAGATATCTAAGAGGAAAAAGTAAAAGGCTTGGGAAGCTAAAAATGGGGGGTGATAGCAACGATAATCGGCTGAACCGAGTGGGCAACGTCCAGGTTGTCGAAGGCTCAAAGCGCAGAAACAATCTAGGCGTGCTACGGGACTGTAGCGTGAAAGACAATCCTCGATTATCGCACATGCAACTCCTCTTTCCTCCCCCCCGAAGCTGCAGCAAAGTTTCGATTCTAACCAAACCCAAAACTTAAACAATGTAACCGAGCTACACCAAAAGCAAAATGGCTACCCAAGCACCAAGGAATGAAAACAGTCGTGTGGGTGCAAGGAAACTCTCCCATGCGGTCTCGATGAGAACAAAAGCAGGCAGGACACTAAAAATAACCAGATAAAGCACACAAAGAGCAATGTAATTGGTCACATGTGAATATATGAAACCAAGACCAGAACCATTACTATTAAAACAAAGCTAACGCAAAACATAATCGCAAGCAAAATATTGTAACCATACTTGTATGTAGATGACAAAAGAGAAGCAACAAGGAAGCTACCAGGAGCCACTCACGAAACTCGCACTTAGGAAATTATGCAGATAACTAAAACTATCGACACGGAATCCAGTAATGACAAGAAAGAAGGATTGTGATAGAGTGGATTTGATATTTGCAACCATAAAGGGTCTGGCTCGATCCGCAATGTCCCGCAGTGAAAACAAGATAAAACGATCACTTAACCACCACACAGCTCCACAGTCACAACTCCGACCACCATCCCAAAGAAAACAAAACCTCCAACCACAATGTGTCTATCCACGCTGTCCCTAACCCCCACTCCAATCACCAACAGCTGTCGCTTCATGCGCGATGAGAAGCACGTCACACAGACACAACTTTTCACTCAATTTTCCAAGCATACACATTACCAAGAAAATCAAAAGCAAACGGGAAAATGACTGTCGATTCCTCCCACTTATCTAACGAGAAAATGAGGGGATATTGAAACAGATGAAGAGAAAAGGAAGATAACCCAGAAATTCATATCCACCTTGAAAAGAAAGATAACCCAGAAGTATCTTTCAGTGGCACCAATTGTTGACTGTATAACAGAGAAATTGAAGGCCAATTTTAGAAAAAAGAACTAAAGTTGAAAGGTGCCTGAAACTGCTTTAAGTTGATCCCTACTGATAATTATGGCCCTTTTACTCCTCTAATAATAGGTGTCTACAAATACATCATTTTTTATATATCTACAAAATGGAGTTATTAAAAGCAGAAATCACCCATTTCTTGGCAATATGGTGGCGAAAAGAAAAAGAGGGATTCTATCAACTTGTTCCGACCTAAGATAATAAGCTCATGAGCGTGGTCTTAATTCACCGTCAATGAAATAAGTATGTGGAAAAATAAGATAGGAATTCTGTACAATGGCATTGTAAATCAATTGAAAAGGATGTAGTGCAGTTTGGTAGCGTGTTTGTTTTGGGTACAAAATGTCACGAGTTCAAATCATGTCATCCCTACCAGTGTAATGTATATTGGCAAACTCTTCCTTGCCAAAATTCATATGTAGTCATGCTTTAATAACTGTAGCTTATGTTTTGAATCTATCACCCAATAATTTTGTTCCAATGACTTCCTGAATGGAGATTTAAATTAAGATGGCTACATGATTTAATTTAGTAGATAGTTACAAAAGAAAATAAAGTTTGTAAGCTTTTTGTGGGTTAATATAAGCTTCAAGTCATGGTATCTCAAGTTTGATGAAATTTTTACTATTAACATTTTAAAATATTGCTAATGAATGTATATACATGAAGGTCAGTGGAAGCAAGTACATATTTTTCAATTTTATATGTTGAAGATATCTTTCTTATTTCTAATGACCCTAATCTATTGATCAAGGTAAAATAACTATTATTAAGTTATTTTGACATAAAGGATCTTGGTAAAACATCATATGTTTTAGGCATACAAATTCTTCATAAAAGGGACAATGGTGTTTTTAGATTATCTTAAAGCATTTATATTAATCATATTTTAAAGAGGCTTAAATATAGTTTACTTCTCTTGTAAAGACAAAATTGTGAAAGGTGACTAATCCTCCACTACATATTGTCCTCATAATGATGTAGAGAGAAACCAAATTAAATCAATCCCTTAAGATTATTTTATTAGAAGCCTAAGGTATGCACATATCTTGATACTAACTTTGAGTTTGCCATGCTTAATAGATACTTGAGCAATTATGGATAAAACCATTGGAAAGCAACTAAGAATTCTTGAAGTATCTTTAGGGTACCAAGGAACTTATATTGACGTATTAGCTTACTAACACTCTTAAAGTGGTTAGTTTCAATGACTCTAATTATATTAGTTACGTAGATGAAAAGAAATCCACTTTTATTCATATCTTTTTGATGGAATGGTGAGTTTTCATAAAAAGTTCTTTGACCATGAAGGTAGAGTATGTGACATGTTATAAGGCTACTTTTCATATAATGTGACTATAATACTTCATCTCAACATTGGAAGCTTGATCGCGACTCTGTCGATTCGACCTTAAGATCGATCCTTGGAAATCGGTCAAAAATAATTAAATTCCAAGGATTGCAGTACAGGATGAAACCTCGAGTCGTCTCACTTAATTGAAACCTAATTAAATGGACCTAAGCTAGCCTATATGTCATAAAATGCAAGTGAAATCAGTAAGAAAAGGGGGGTTTTGATTTTTGAAAATATTAAAGAACTAAAAAAGTATTGTAAAAAGCATGTAAAAAATATTTTTGGGTTTTAGAAAATGAAAAGATTAAAACAAGTGATAAAATCCTCTTAAAAATGAGCTTTGGCTATCACAGTTCAAAACTAATTTGATGGGATCAGCAAACACTAAGTTTGAAATGATAAACCTTAAAGGGTTCTCTTTAAGTCCAGGATCTTGATTAATGAACTCCATTTCTCAAGATCTCATTAAGTACTCTTGAGCCTTAGAACCTTAAAGGACTCTTTAAGTCTAAGGTTTTAATCAATGAACTCCATTTCTTAAAACCTCGTTAAGCGCATCTTAATGTGTGCAGTGGAATTGCCAATGCAATGGATCAAATGAAATATAGCATCAACTCAATATCAAACACAACTAGGCAGATAAAAGAGAATCAACAAGATCATAAGTGAACATAGCAAACACTCAGTTTGAAATGATAAACCTTAAAGAACTCTCTTTAAGTCCAGGATCTTGATTAATGAACTCCATTCTCAAGATCCCATTAAGTGCTCTTGAGCCTTAGAACCTTAAAGGACTCTTTAAGTCCAAGGTTTTAATCAATGAACTCCATTTCTTAAAACCTTGTTAAGCACGTCTTTGTGTGTGCGGTGGGATTGCCAATGCAATGGGCCAAATGAAATCTAGCATCAACTCAATATCAAACACAACTAGGCAGATAAAAGAGAATCAACTAGATCACAAGTGGACATATATGAGACTTCATATATTTAAGCTCAAAGTTTTGCATAAACAAATCCATACACATTACATTGTTCAACACTTGATTAAACTCTAATCAAGGAAATCTAACTACAAAGCAGTAAACCCCAACTCGGCTGTTCATAACAAAGTAGTTAAACATGACAATGTAAACTACTAATCCAAACAACACATTAAATGTCCAACATTTAATTAAGCTATAATCGAGTAGCTTCACTACAAGTTACAAATCCTAGATCTAGGCATTCATAAATCATAGCTAAACTACAGATTAAGCTACTCCCCTTTGAAGCTCGGTGAACTCCAACCATCACTGCATCTTCAGGAGAAAATGAATGCCTAACCACGCATTAAAGCCGGAAACTTCACAACTCGTGACGAATCCAAGCTACCTATGATGGAGTTGGCGTTGAAAATGGAAAAGAAAACCTATGTGAAATTGTCCCCAGGGAACCCTAAAGGGAACCCTGGGTGGTAGACGTGAGTGCTTCCTCTTCTTCTCTCTTCGCTCGTCAGTCTCCTTTTTCTCCCCGAATGAATGTCGATCCCCCCAAAAGATGATTGTTCTAACCTAATTCGACAAGATTTAAAGGATGGGTCACAGGTCGGGTCGGTACAGTGAGAGAAATTTCTATTTAGAGTTCGGGTATCCGTCTGCACGTCGCGACGAGTGAATTATTTGACGTCGCGACGCGCGACTGCTTGTTCTCTCGCCGCGGCGTGTGAATTGTTAGACGCCACACGTGTTGTTGTTCGATCATATGCCGCGACATAAGAATTGTTTGACGTAGCGACGTGCTTTCTGTTGGATGGGCCGCGACGTGTATGGAAGGCTCATGTCTTGTTGACTTTTTGATGAGTTGACTCCTTTGTTTTCCTACAAAACAAAATAGCCATTTGCAGTATTAATTGTCCTTAAAAAAATTATAATGCAATTAATATCAATTTGCGACAATTTTACTAACAAATTGCAAATCATATGAGCTCAATATAAGGAACTAATTTAAGCACAAAAATTACAATTAGGAGTCAAAAAGTGCATTAACAGTTATGAAAGTGTAGCCAATTAATAAGATAAACTTGGGCTCAATCAAAGCTATTGACTCTACTTCGAGTTTATTGAACTTATATTGTAACAATTATTCAATTGTTTCTTTCTCTTAGAACATTATGATTTTAAATAGCAAATTAAACTCTTACCTATTTATGTGCTTCGAAAACATGTCCCTCGTATAGGATTGTTAAGAACCTAGTTTCCTTTGTTTCAATAAGAGCTATGTTTTCCAATAATTGCTTGGGTTTTTTGTAATGCATGCATATCATGCATGTTTCATAATGTATATGGCATTTTAAAACTCTATATTTCTACTGAATGGTAATATGATGATATTTATTTTGTTGAATCCATATTGAAGTTGTTTTCGTATCTCTTGATTAGTAGTGCCTAATTATGTAGGACCCATACATCCTATTAGTGTATCAATTGCATACAGTTAGTTTAGCTATGTATAAATAAAAACTTTATGATATGTTTATGCAATCCAAGTGGGAGAATATTTAATTAATTAATATAAACAAGTATAATCTACAAAAATTAACATTTTATTTGTATGCATGTGAATTCGGACCATTTATAGGATGAACATTATAGTGCTAGCAATATTTGGGGCCCTTAGGTTCATTCTCCAGTCTTGCACAACGTTTATCCATTAGGCTTATGGCCCATCACAAAATAGTTCTTTTAACTTAATCCATATGTCTTTGAAAACCTATGGTAATGTTAGGTGTTATGGTGGTATGTGGAACGATTAGAAAATAGGTCTTTATTTTTCTTCTATTGTGCTTATTCTTGATTTACAACAATTTGTACTTGAGCAATGATGTCTTTCAGTCAACTTCCACCATAATAAGGAGGAAACTTTCTAACTTCTTTATGTACTCATGTCTTAAAACTATAAAAGTTATATTATTGGTTAGTTATGACATTAAATATTTGATTGTGTGTATTAAAGATGTCGATTTTGTATTTTTAATGCTTATCAATTTATTGTCCACATCCAATACTAAAATGATACATATTTAAAATAATTCAACAAAATTGAATTTAAATAATTGAAAATAAAAGACTCAAATTATATTTAATAGAACTAAAAGTTAAAAGCGTAAAATGATCTAAAAAGATAAAAAATATATACAATATTATTTTATTGTAGGAGTTTACGCATATTCTATAATGTAAGTGTTTGGCCTTGATGGAAAAATTATGGAATTAAAGTTGAAAGTTTATTAGGTAAAATTTAAATATTGAAATTCTAAGTGATGATGTATTGATTTGTATAAATTTCAAAGGGTCATATTACCTTTTTATTTTTATTATATAAACAATATGAAATACTTGATAATAATTACCTCTATAAAATACATTTTAGATTGTTGAACTTAGTAATTTAGTTTAGAAAATATGAAATTTTATTTAATTATTTTATCAATGATTTTAACTTAATTATATATTTTAAAATCAGATATTAATAAAATCCTTCAATCTAACCAACTTAATTATGTCCTTTAAAATTGAGGACTATAATAGTTTGAGTAAATTATGAGCATAATCTTTTCATTTAATCTAATAAACATGTTAAATAATTCAGGATTTTATATTACTTGAAAAAGTTTTAGGATCTTGTTCTTGGAATTTAAAATTTTGTATTAAAAAGCTCTTAAAGTACTAACAAAGATACAACCAAAAAGGGTCATTGGAACTTCATCCATAGGATAAGTGTTCTAATACAAACATTTTTATTATAAGTTAAAGCCTTGTTGGATTAGTAGTTAAGAAATGTTGGAGGCCTTAACAATTATTCATTTATGTAAGATTCCAAGAAGTTAAGAATGAAGACATTCCATCTTAATGCCATAGTTTAATTGACGTAATTTTTAGATCACTTAACTATGATTATTTCTTTTATCATTTAGAGAAACAGTTGAAAATGATATTGTAGTCTCTTGATTCTCCTTTAAAAGGCCTTCTATTTTTCTCCATTCAGATAGAGTAAACATTCAACTAAGGAGATTTTGAAGATCTTGTGATCAACTTGGTGGTTATAAGTCACTTTAGTAACCCAAGTTAAGATATCATTCCAGTGGGAATCCATACATCTTCTGTTGAGTGGAAGGACAAAGTCTATTCCATAGTTGATATGAATATTGACATTGAAGAAAAGTTGGTCATGTTATTGAGGTTCTAGGTTCCAAAGGGCACACATAAAGCTAAATGGATGTCAGAGTTAGTCCTTTCCCTATTTTGGACATATTACTTGTTATCTACGAATATTTCCCATCTCAAAATATTTGTAAAATTATCTACACTATTCTTTAACTAGAGAAATTTATCTTTATTTAGTTGGTTAGGTAGATATATTAGATGTGAATTGATTATGGAATTGAAACATATTAAAAGTAAAGGCAAGCATTATGTACTTTCTTGAATGATAGCTGACACCTAGGAGTTCTTTGGCAAGAAGTTCATTAAGGAATTTTATTTTAGTAAGTTGGATAGTGGGCTAAAGGGAAGCCAGTTACCATACCAAAATGTAGTGCTTTCACAATTTCCAATATTGAGGCCTATATGAGTTTTGATATTGTTGGACCCTGAATTTTTCTTAGAAGTTAGAATTATTAAATGAGAAATTGTTGGCAATTAATTACATGTAAAGAAAAGGAGAATTCTAGAATTTGAGATGAAGTAGAAAAGATAGTTTAAGTACAAGATGGGTTATATGTGAAATGTTGGAAGTGTGATAAGCTAGAAAATGTAGTTGAAACATGTTCACTGAGTACATTTCAGTTTTTTAGCCATAACTTTTTCTCTAGTTATCCAAATGATATGATTTTTAATTTAGAGTAAACTAGTGACATAGAGATACAATCTGTCTGAAGAAATCGAGTTCTAATTTAGTATATAATAATTTCAATTTTTGGATGGAAATTGAGCATTGAATACTATTTCAACATAAGAACAATCAAAAAATGTTTAGAGTATAACTTTCAGATTACTAAACCAAATTGAATGCTTTTAGTGTCATTAGAAACTTCAGACAATGAGGAACATTTTTCTAGAAGCAAGTGTTATCAAATTCCTTCAGTTACCTGATCAAAAAAGGTCTGAATTTTTGGAAGGAGTTAGGCATGACTTAAATAAATTTTGAGGTCTTAATAGATTTTTTTGTGGAGTTAATTATTATGTTAATGTTAGTAAGATTATATGACATAGGTTAATTGAATTAAAGTGTTAAGGTAGTAAGATTCCCTTAATGACATTTTTGGAAGACCACTTAAGGTTAAAAGAACCTAAGTTTATAAGGAAGGATAAAATGGACTTTTTGGACTCATTAATGGTAAAAAGGAGAAGATGAAAGGAGGGTTTACATGTGAAGAAGCCAAGAAATGAAAATAAAAGAGAGGAGAAGAGAGTTTCGGTGGAGAAGAGAGAAAAAAGAGAAAATAGGCTAGGTTTCAATTTTTCTTAGCCTTCAAGAGAGATTTTGAGGTTGTTAAAGAAGAGAAAAATGTAAGGGAGGAGAAGAGCTTTCATTAAAGCCAAGAAACTCTTCATTTGGTGAAGATTCAAGGTAAGTTCTGTAGCACCCCACACCCGACGAGACCCGAACCCGATATCGACGGTGATATCTGAGCCCGTGACTCGCGATGGTGGCGTACTAGAACAGTCACTACTTTATAAAACTCGATATGACATTTTTCTTTTCTTACAAAGCAGTTGAGTCATGCAAAACAATAATGATTTGGCCCAATTATAACAAAACATTTGCAATTACAAAACAATTTCAATTATAAACCAATTTCAGTTATACAATACAAGTACACATAAATCAAAAGGGGCTCACTGAAACAATTCACTACTCTAATGCAGATGTGACGACACTGATCCCGACCCGATACTCTGCCTTGCTAGCGGTAGACATACTCTCGTGTGTTTAACGGGGTACTCTTCACTTCCTGAAAAATAGATGCAATGTTGGGTGAGTTTGCGAACTCAGTGAGAAACCATCATCGATGGTTCACCCAACTCATGCATTCACAATCATATACACATAACACACAGTAGCACTTACAGTAATATCACATGCAATTTCCTTATTCACATTTCACAGTCATTCACAGTCAATTTACATTTTTAGTCAGTCATATACATATGCAATGCCCATGAGACACTTTCAATTTTCGTTTCGTTGTTGTGACCGTGCGCCTGATCATTTACGTTGAGCCAGTGGCTCTGAAATCGTTGGGCTTGATATGCCCTGCGGTGAGCTTGAGGCTCTATCAGTCGTTGGACCTGAGGTCCTGTGCGTTGAGCTTAAAGCTCTATCATATACATTGGGCATGATGTGCCCTGAAAGCCCAGTGACGGGCACAGTGCATTGAGCCTGTGGCTCTGCATACGTTGGTACCACCGGTCACAACTACTATTATCTGATCATTTACTATGCATGAATGCACATGTCACTTTCCAATTTCCAATTATTGTATTTCTATTTCCAATTTCAATTAATTACTATTTTCGATCATTTCCCAATGTCCTCGGACTTTTAGTCCGGTATTTCATTCCTATGCTTTTACATTTCATTTCATTAACACATTTACAATCCAATTTACTCATGCATTTACACATACTTATTCACATTTGCACTTCAATATCACAATCCAATATTTCGAACACCCATGGTTCGAAATCAATCAAATCACTCAATCACATATATCCATCCTTGCTTCCTCATGGCAATCAATGCATATAATTAATAAACACATAAGGTTGAGAAACCAACTACGTTACTCACCTGCACTTCCGAAGCTCTGACTGGAAGTCCCAATATCGTTAAGTGGAGTGTCGATCCATCGGAACCTCTATGTCAATTCAAATAATTCACATTACCATTTTGGCCAATATCAATTCAATAATACATATTTAACAAATACGATAAATACTATACATGTTATGACATTCCCAATCCAATTCCCGAATTCCTCAATTTGATCACTCTCTTACTAATCCATAACACTTTCAATTATAATAAACCAATTTACCAATTTCCATAGTCTATAATCACATTTCAATTAAAATCATATTCACTAATCATTTGTCATTCGATCCCGATAATCATCTGATTCAAATTCAATTTCCATTCTTACGATTCAATATTCGTAGTCTCCAAATTCCAATTAATTTCTAGAAACCAATTATTTGAAATCGTCTTAAACTCATTACTTGTAACAATCATCTCATAATCACTTAATTTCATTTCTTCTAAATTGAAATTCCTATTTTCTCAAATACCACTTTGATCCATAACCAATCCAATTTAAATCCCAAAATTCTCCAAATTCAAAACCTCAAAATCTCATATTCGAAATCGGTCTCCCTCGCCATGAACGTCCGATCCTTCGTCAGGCGTAAAATCATTGCTTGTCATCGCGACGTCGCTTCTTGCTTTCGTCATGACGTGCAGCCTACAACCCGTTCGTCGCGGCGTACGAATTAAAAATCAATTATTCGTCGCGACGTGCGAGTTAAAGGGGCTCGCCGCGGCGTGTTCATCACACGTCGCGACGTGCGAACCCAGAAACTCGTCCGAAACCCAGAAATTTCTCAGATTTTCTGATAACAATCTATCTGATTCACTTCAAATCACTCCCAATCAACTTAGTATACTGCACTCAACTCATTTCTAGCCTCAATCCATCATTTAAACCATCTTTTATCAAAAACCCAAATCAAAACCAACGAAAACCCTATCATCGCAACTTTCCAAATTTCTAAACAATTTCTTACTCAAATCTATGATCAAACAACATAAACACATATGAACTTACTTGATTAAGTTATCAATCCGTCGAAAATCCGTCAAACAACTCCAAATCCATGATTTCTCACACCCACGACCGTCGACGAAGGCGAAGAGAAATGAAGAAATAAGCTTACCTTAAGCTTATACATATATATATATGAGATCCTCCACTTCATGTCCAATTCTTAGGGTCTAACACGTCCGATTCTTATTCTATTTTACTCCCAATTTCGCTACTCATAACCAAAATTCCCAAAATCATAATTCAATTTATTTCATATTATTTATCAATCAATCTCGGACTCGGAATCACATTAATCAGTCCTTAGCCAAATTTTCCGGTCCGGATCCAAAACTCTAAAATTCCAAAAATTCTCATAAATTCACAAAATTAGGAAATGCTCATTCCTATACTCAATTTCAATTTCCTTTTCTATAATCCATTTCATTCCAATTTCATATTCAAAACCCAATTATACACTTACTAAATATCCAATTTTCACAAACCAATTCTCATATGTACAATTTTGATAAATTCCCAGTTGCACAATTAAGCCAATTCTCATCGGACCAATTATAACCAATTTCCAATTTCACAATCAAGTCGGGAATTGTCATACATATATGTACATACATATATACTTATGCAGTCAATAATCATTTATCAATGACTATCAAAACTGTAATGCATGTGCAATGCAACACTTTGCCTGTACCAAATCCTAACCCGATCTAAATTACCAATCTACCCGTCACTCCGATAACGGGATGTTACAAGTTCGATTTTAATCTTTTAGATTTTTGAAAAGGTTTTGGTTCATAAAACTTAAGAAATGTATGGGTGTAAGAATTTTAGTATCAATTTTAGTGAATATGTCTTATGAGTTCCCTAATTTAAATTCCTATTGAATGAGAATTTTGTCTTTGATAAATGGAATCAAGAGAGGCAAAATGAGCAAGAGTAGAGGCATTTTGAGCAAAGTTTTAAGCAAGGAAATCAAGGTGGTTTACATTTTTATAATTGAGTTAATAAGCCATTAATGTCTCTTTCAACTAAATGGAATTAAATGATTTCCAATGTAACACCCCAACTCTCGTAAGACCCGGACCCGACATTGATGGTGACATCCGAGTCCGTGCCCTACGAGGGTAGCGTGATACATCACTCAGTCAAATCACAGTATAAAAATTTTGTTTCTTTGAATCATACACAGTTATTTAAGATAAGTCTGAAACATTTATACAGAAATTTAGGAATACAATCTCATACAAAACTGTTCAGACACTAATGCAGACGCAACTAATCACGTCCCCTTCTATCACTCCGTGATCACAATACACCCATTGCCTAACGGGGTATTCTTCTGAGTCCTGCAAAACAAATTGCAGATTGAGGGTGAGTTTTTGCAAACTCAATGAGTTACCATCATCGATGGCCCGCTCACTCAAGTACAGAATCAAATAATAACTTATGTTTTCATTCTTTCTATTTGATCTCATTTTTCAATTCCCATAGATCTATCTCTATCTCGTAATACATTTTCTCAATCCTTAAACTTACTTGATTTAGCTCACAAAATCCTTAAACTCTTAGTGAGTTCGTCGAAGAAATCAATTTCTTCTTCTCTTCCTCTTCTTCTTCACGGCTCCTCCCATTTTTTCCCATTCTCAAATCCTAATCTCCCCTTTTATACCATTTCGATTTATGAAAAGTCCATTTTGCCCCCTTCCTTTAACCTTAAGTCTTATACCCTTAAGTATCTTGCCCAAATTGTCCTCATATCAATTCTTATAACTTTTCTATTTCAATTCAGAAATTCCGACCCTTAGGGACTGAATTGAGATTCAAATCTTTCAGAATCACTCACTTCTATGCCTAGAAATTTCCAATTCAATCGATTTATGTGCTTTGACTTTCATAATTCTTTCCAAATTTTAATAGCTCATGCTAACACAAATTTCCTAAATCATATCTTTAATTGGAGTGTCAATTTTTTTTCAGTCATTTACAGTACCGGACATCTCATCGGTACCCACTTTGCAATCTAATGTTGCATACACATAAATCACTCCAATTCAATCAACACACAAAATTCACATTTTCACAAAGACACAAAGCTGATAATTGTCACGAGTGCACGCACAATCTTGTGTACCAAAACACAACCCAATCCAAATTTACTATTTTATCCTTCCCATTGGTGATGGGATGTTGCAATTCTCCCCTCCTAATAAAAATTTCGTCCTCGAAATTCATTTTGACACTGAATAAGGTAGGGTACTATTATTTCATACATCCCTCTATTTCGTATAACATCATTTGTATTCAATATTTCCTCTTTAACATCATCATTGATGTTATCCCATGACCCTTCCATTCTTTATTTAGAAATCATATTTCTTTCATATGCCTTTGATGGGTTTTCAGAAAATTCAATTCAATACTCCAATTACAACTTCTCATAAATATCGGATTGAAACAATCCTAGCCATGGATTCACTTATAAAGCCATTAGTAAGACTCACAATCATTCTTATCGTTGTGATCGAGTGCCTTTCACAAAAACAAACTACTGGCCCGTAGACTCAGTCAAATCAGAATACTGGCCCATAGGCTCAGTCAAATCAGAATACTGGCCCGTAGGCCCAGTCAAATCATAATATAATCACGAACTATAGCTCTACGTAGAAGCGCTACAAAATAGGTGACTCAATCACAACTCCATATTTCATGCATTCTAGGGATGGAATGCATCACTTACATAGCCTGAACTTATTCGAACATATTCACTTAAGTCCACATTCTAAGCTACCAATTGCTCTTTTGAGGTCCCCTTACTAGGACCTCTCTTTATACGGTAATACACATATGTCGATGTCATCAACATCCTCCAAATTCACAGTTTGGGTTTTCCCCCCTTTTCCTTTGTTCCACTAAACTAGTCACTAAACCCTCTTCATTGCACTAGATCTAGTAACTTAGTATCCATAATTATGGTACTTTGTTATATAATGTTCTATCCGACACTATTTATTGGAACATAGGTTCCTCAGCCCAATCCTTTCAATCTTTCCCAATTCTACTTTAATCACTACTAATCGGTCTAGTCACTGAAAAACTCATGTGATTTTGTCCACATCATGATTCTACGCTCTCAATCTAATTACTGTTACAGAAGTTTCCAAATCATGTGTCTAAATTTAGCTCAGGTAATTATATTCATCTTTAGCAACACCAAAATCATCTCATACATTTCAACCAATTTTCCTCATAATCCTAATTTCATCTTCACTAAGATCACAGTCACTTATTGATATCCTTTTGCTTGGGTCCCATTAACCTTCAGTAACATAATCAAATCAGAGCATAATTAACATTAATAAGTATAACCTCTTATATTGAGTTCATGAAATTCTTTGAGTAACTAAATCCTCTGTGCAGTAGTATGATCTCATGCTTTTCTCAATTTCTCATTAAACTACCTATTTCTCGACAGATTCCCAATTCTTTCAACTTCTCGAAGATTCCCCATTGACTCATACCAAGGTCTGTTCGTTTATACTTGTTATTCCACACATTACAATCGATCTAAAAACATAACTTCCTGTGTTAGAAACCTCATCATAAAGTGAGAATTTGTAGTTCCCAAACACATTTCCATAACCTATGATGCAAACCAAAATTTTCCTAACATAACAAAATGTCTCCTTGAATTTCCGAAATCCCCTTACACACTTAGATATTTCACATGATCCATTATCCAAATGTACTTGTAGGTCATTCTTGATATATCAAGAAAAATCAATTTCCACTTTTCCTACTATCTTATTAAGATCAATTCGTATCTTGCCCTCTCTGATCAATGTATCCTCGATACTAAGGCTCAATGAATTCTAAATTAATTTCTTATACTATACACCCCAGTAGATTTTATCAAAAATCTGGCCATCTTATCTAGAAATATATTTATGACACATTTCACTCATTCATAGCCACTAACAATACTAACATTTCCATTATTGTTCCTGCCCATAAGTAGGGTTCACCTTATGACTTGGTGACCCATAAAGTGCCCTGTACTCGTTCCTCACACTAATACACATAATAACAGAAATTCTTTTTCGGCTTTCCACTATTTAATTCCTTTTTATACACAACATCACGTCATGAACATTTTCCAGTACTATCACTCTTCTCCTTTGTGTTATCATCTTTTCCAAAAGTGCATGAATAAGACAGTTCAAATTGAAGCGCATATCTAATTGTTCCCATAGTAACATATCATGTATCACGTTCCATCATTTGTAAAATCACATTCCTATTATTTCATCGTCCATGTGTAAATTCTCAATCCATTCAGAATTGTAAGTGCAGAAGCATCAAGAATTGCAATCTCAATATCCAAGCTATTTTCACGTTTCAAAACCACGTCTACTTTGGTTATTTCCCTTATAACCTGGCTTGTACACTTTAATCACTCCGTTTCTACTGCTTTTTGTCAATAATTTCCTTCTCTATTTCCTTCGAAGGCAAAGCATTTCGATCCCATATCGATACCCTACATTATCCACTAACACGAATACAATCAATCTATATTGACCTTATCAGATCACGTACCTTTTTCCCCGTTTCCATTTTTTTTATTTTATCAACCATACAAGTTAGAATCATAATACCTGATCATCCTGACCTTTTATCTCTCATCGACATATCCATATACAAATTTATACTCTGTTCATTTTAACCGTTATTCTCCTCATGCCTACATTTGACCAAATCCAGACCCTGGCGCATTTCGTTTTCTTTTTCTCAATGTATTTACTTACGTTATAATGCAGTCCATCATACCCATATAGTAACACAAATACAGTAAATCAATTTCTGTCTTTTTCTCATTTCCACATATCCTAATTTATCGAACAACTCATCAGAATCACAATTGCCTAGTCCTCACTGAGCTTTTGATCAACCATAAGCATATTTTTATACTCAATCGTACCCCTGATCAGTTTTTACCGATATCTCTTTCATATCGAAATTTAATCCTTCCAGACTATCGCAATTTCATTTTCTTACAACCCAATTTATGCACTTTAAGTCTTATTACTCAATCGATATCACTTATTTCCAAATTCAGCCCATACCACTATCTTCACATTCCTATCGCATTCAAGGGTTTATGACTACAATATAGTGTGAACATCATTTACAATGTGTAGGACCTCGGCCTCTCGGGCCTCGCATCCTCAAAAAGGGCCTTGGCCTCACGGGCCTCGCACCCTCACAGTTTCACTTTTCCCATTTCCAATTGCCCATAATCCACATTGACTCATACGCTGATGTTTCGTTTCTCTTTTCACACTAAGACACTTAACACATGAGGTTAACACTTTTTCATGCGCAAGGCTCATTCTCATGGGACTCAGATTAGGGATCAGTCTCCAGTGTCTGCTATAACATGTCTTTATTGTATACGATTTGACTTATGTTCAGAAATTCCCATGTAAGTTCGTACTTCTGGGCTCTGATACCACCTAAATATAACACCCAACTCCCGTAAGACCCGGACCTGACATTGATGGTGACATCCGAGTCCGTGCCCTACGAGGGTGGCGTGATACATCACTCAGTCAAATCACAGTATAAAAATTTTGTTTCTTTGAATCATACACAGTTATTTAAGACAAGTCTGAAACATTTATACAGAAATTTAGTAACACAATCTCATACAAAACTGTTCAGACACTAATGCAGACGCAACTAATCCCGTCCCCTTCTATCACTCCGTGATCACAATACACCTGTTGCATAACGGGGTATTCTTCTGAGTCCTACAAAACAAATTGCAGATTGAGGGTGAGTTTTTGCAAACTTAATGAGTGACCATCATCGATGGTCCGCTCACTCAAGTACAGAATCAAATAATAACTTATGTTTTCATTCTTTCTATTTGATCTCATTTTTCAATTCCCATAGATCTATCTCTATCTCGTAATACATTTTCTCAAGAATTCCCCATTTACATATTTATAGAAATCTATATTCATACATCCCATTTTTCGATACAAAGTATTTCACTCGCTTACTATTTAAATATTATATGGCTGTGACCTAGTGCCTAAACTGTCCCATCGATGGGCTCAATAATAGCTGACCCTTATCCAATACTGGATACCGGGTTCATTATACGCTGAGCCTAAGGCTCTAAATCAGTCATGAACTCAAAGTTCATCTTTACACGTCGAGCTAAAAGCTCTAATCGCTGGCAACTCTGGACAATAACTCTAATATTCCATACAACACTAAGCATATCACAATCAGTCATACATTCTATAATTGGGAGTACCCCATAACTGTTTTCACACCAGTGTATGGCATTTCGCCTATCATTCAATCAAACATATCAGAATAAATGCAGTCTGTAACCCATTATCAATTCATGTCAGTTTTGTGACCAAGCATCTATACTGTCCCTATAAGGGCACATTAATCGTTGAGCCATAAGCTCTGAAACTGTCCCGTCAAGGGCTCATTAATCGCTGAACGCGTCTTAGGGGTAGGAGAGCCCTCTGGGTATGCACTAACTCATCAATCGTTGAGCTTTTCGCTCTGAAACTTTCCCATCAAAGGCTCATTAATCATTGAACGCGTCTTAGGGGTAGGAGAGCCCTCTGGGTATGCACTACTTCCCACGCGTCTTAGAGGTAGGAGAGCCCTCTGGGTATGCACTAACTCATCAATCGTTGAGCTTTTCGCTCTGAAAATGTCCCATTTAGGGCTCATTAATCATTAAACCCGTCTTAGGAGTAGAAGAGCCCTCTGGGTATGCACTACTTCCCACGCGTCTTAGGGATAGGAGAGCCCTCTGGGTATACACTATTTCCCAGGCGTCTTAGGGATAGGAGAGTCCTCTGGGTTGCACTATTCCCTTTTCGAGCACAAGGCTCTTTTCCAATAGTCGAGCTTGTAGCTCTGCATCACTATATGGCTCGAAGCCCAGTTATAACGTTGAGCTGAAAGTTCTGATCAGTGGCTGCTTTGGTCGTAGCTTTCATTAACTGATTTTGCGTTCATAAATGAATGGCATGTGTCACAATTCAATCACTTTAATATCGTATTCTTATATCACAATCATTTCTAATCTATTCCAGATTTTCACATCACAAACACAATTACACTATCACATTATCATAACATTTCTGTATACTATCACTTCAATACTCCGGACCTTCGATCCGGAGTTCATATTCAATACTGTCTCATCATTTTACTTCAGAGAATTTAAATAACTGAATTATAACATTTAATACTTTGGGAATCGTCTAGGTCACTCACTTGGCTTCCGCGCTAATGCCTGGAAGTCTCAGAAATGTCTGAGGCTGACTTTCCAAATGCCCCTATCACAATTCAAACACCCTAAGTTTACACATTGCCCTTTCAGAATAAAACTCATATAGTAGTTTACAAAAATAAACGTATCACGCACTTTAGTGACATTCCTGGCACTAACCCAATATTTCACCCTCAAAATCTTCCAAAAAAAATCAGAATTCAGTTGATACCCAAATCAGTCAATTCGTTTCAGAAATCCCAAAGTTATTCTCCAACATATAACCATATCTTTCACTAAACCACTATTCCATATTTCAAGCCTTTACAGACTGATTTAACATTTCCCCTCTTCATAAGGCATGAAGACCTTTGTCTCTATCTCATAACAAATCAGAAATTATCTCATTTGAATAACGATATAAAAAGTTATGGCTTAAAAACCAAAACATATTCATTCAGGAACAGGGGTCCTCGCTGCGTGCTCCCTCATTCATGTCGCGATGTGCTGCCCTGCGTTCGTCGCGACGTGAGGTCCTGCGCTCATCGCGACGTGCGCAAATTCGCGTGCCGCGACGTGCGAGCCGTCTCCTTCCCCGAATCCAATTTTTTCACCATTTTCAAACCAACTCTTCCAATCTATTCAACACATAAATCATTCTAAACACTTAAACCTCATCAATAATCCATTTCCAACCCACTTTAACCCAATATTATTCACCAAACAATCCAAATCTATCTAAACATGATAACCCTAAAAACCAACATATAAATCACCCATTTTAACACTTTTAACACTAAAAAAAAGAATCAATCAACTAAACAACAGGAAAGAGGCTTAAACTGTAGCGCCCCCTTATTGTAGGGTACGCACCGGGACACCCATGGGTCATTCCGGCATATATCCCACAGCAAGGAAGTGCTACTCACGAAACTATCGTTAAATACTCACATGGCATCAATACAATTAAACCGCAAAATGAAAATCACTAAAATTTAAAACCACAATAAAATCTTTCATTTCCTAAAATCAATCCAAAATATAGACAAGTCTATCAGTCCCCTAAAGTCTCAATACAATAACCCAAAAAGGAAACTGATAAAAACGTCTATACTAGGTCATCCCCAAAAATCACCCCAGCTGACCGACCTGTGTGACATCGCTTCACTTGATCACGCCCTCGCACAGCAGGAAAATCTATCACGGGAGCTAGAGTCCTACAGACGTTGTCCTGAAAAATATATTGCAATGTTGGGTGAGCTTGCGAACTCAATGAGAAACCATCATCGATGGTTCACCCAACTCATGCATATACACATAATATATCACATAGTATATTTTAACGCATATTGGAACACTGAACAAAATTTACACATTTATACAATAAAATAACTTAGACATGTCACTTCACAATTGTCACATATCACACGCATTCTCAATTTCACTACACAGTCAGATGCATAATGCATGCAAATTCTCATTTTATGTCATTGTTGTGACTGAGCGTTAACACTGTCCCGATTCGGGCACTTTTCACAATGATCACATTTTCGACAAGTAGGAGAGCCCTCTGGGTATGCACTACTGCTCACTCACATTAGGGATAGGAGAGCCCTCTGGGTATGCACTATTCCCTTTTTCACTGATAATCGAGCTTAAAGCTCTGATCACTAATTGCTCCAGTCACAACTGTTTATTTACCGCTTATAATCTTGTCTAGCATGCACTCACACTTACACAGTCACTAGCACATATCTATCACTCCACTCGATTTATCGTATTCAGAACACTACTCATAATTCTATGCACTGATTCACAATCACAAGTACTCACATTTGCAACACATTTCAACTCACTCACAATCAGAACACTTATTCATAATTGCAGCACATTTATTTCACATTGTATCACTCACAATTTACACATTCACAGCACATTTAATCACACACAAAGATCGAGGAACCAACTAGGTTACTCACCTGTAACTTCCGAGCTACTGCTTGAAAGTCCCAGCAATATCCGTGGACTGACGATCTAACGGTGCCTCTATCACAATTCAAACAAATTCTCATCACTAAATGCTCAATCAATTGAATTCACCAATGCACATGTCTTAATTTGAAATTATATATTGCATGATCATGATTTTCCAGCGCTCTACCCATTCCGATCTCTCTCGCTTCACAACCCACAATTCACCATTCACTAGGTCAATAATATCCACTGATTTCTCAAACCTCCAATTTAAACTCTAATCAGTCAAAACATAACTCTTTGGTTGCACTAAAATTGAAATTGACTTTCTTTCGATAATTACGATACCTCTAACCAAAATTCAAACTCTCAGTCTTTACCACAATTGTAGACCTCTTTCTCTAGTTCACAACGAATCCATAATTACCTCAATTGGAGGTCTACACTAAAAGTTATACCCTAAAAACCAATCTAGTCCAATGCACAATTTATGTCCCTCGTTGCGGCTTACTGTCTCTTGCCGCGGCGCACAAAGGGACGCTCGCCGCGGCGTGGGAACGTTCGCCGCGGCGAACAACTCTTCTGCGCCTCGCCGCGACGCCTACCAATCACTCGTCGCGGCGTCTAAATTACTTGCTCGTCGCGACGTCTCAAGCGGCTCGCCGCGGCGAACACGCCTTTTCTCGCCGCGGCGTAACCCCAATACAGACGTCGCGACGTGCGACCACTTCATCTTCTCCGATCGTCATTTTTCCGCCATTAAACTCTTAAAAGCCTCCATTAACTCTCTCAACTACCCATACTAACACATTAAATGTCATAAACAACCATAAATACAACATTAAACACAATAAACTTACCAAATCGAAGAATCGAACGGTAACCCTAAAATCGCAAACGTCCGAAAATCCTCTAAGCTCAACTCCCACGGTTTTCACTCTCAAACCACACGAAACATCACCATCTCTCAACTACAAGCAAAGCTTCCACAATGAAGGAGAACCCAACGAAAATCTCCAAGGAAAAAGAGGTTGAAATCGTCGACGGGGAGAGAAGAGAAAGAAGGAGAAATTTGCTAACTCCCAAAATAAAACCTAACTCTTATATATAGGGTTTAATTTAAACCTATAGATCTTAGTCCTCAATTTCATTCAATCTCAGTCTCTAAATTTTACTGGCTCATCACGATAATTCTTAAACTCGCAAATCTAAATTTTCAAGCTATTAACCACTCAATTTTGGTACTGAAAACTAACTCATCGGTCTCTAGGCCATTTTCTCGGTTCGAACTCAAAGCTTTAAAAATTCCAGAAAAATTTTCATAAATCCTCAAAAATACAAAACACAAGGTCCTATACTCAATTCTCAATTTTCGACTCCCAAAATTCAATTTTCACTCTAATTCAACCATACAAACCAATCATTCTCAAATTCTCAACCAAATCACAATTCAACTAATTCAACCATTCAATTCAAATTATTCCTCAATTCTCAATAAATCATGTCTAACATAACTATCTCAAAATTCACCATTCAACTCATAATCACAGTTAAATGCTGGAACAATCATGAATGCATGTCACTAAGTATGCATGTGCAATTAACTCATTTATCGCTGATGCAGAGGCAAAATACACGTGCAGTTCAATTATGAATGCACCCCACTAATCCATCTAAATTACCGATATGCCCTTCACATCGGTAACGGGATGTTACATAAACTTACTTGATTTAGCTCACAAAATCCTTAAACTCTTAGTGAGTTCGTCAAAGAAATCAATTTCTTCTTCTCTTCCTCTTCTTCTTCACGGCTCCTCCCATTTTTCCCCATTCTCAAACCCTAATTTCCCCTTTTATACCATTTCGATTTATGAAAAGTCCATTTTGCCCCCTTCCTTTAACCTTAAGTCTTATACCCTTAAGTATCTTGCCCAAATTGTCCTCATATCAATTCTTATAACTTTTCTATTTCAATTCAGAAATTCCGACCCTTAGGGACTGAATTGAGATTCAAATCTTTCAGAATCACTCACTTCCATGCCTAGAAATTTCCAATTCAATCGATTTATGTGCTTTGACTTTCATAATTCTTTCCAAATTTTAATAGCTCATGCTAACACAAATTTCCTAAATCATATCTTTAATTGGAGTGTCAATTTTTTTTCAGTCATTTACAGTACCGGACATCTCATCGGTACCCACTTTGCAATCTAATGCTGCATACACATAAATCACTCCAATTCAATCAACACACAAAATTCACATTTTCACAAAGACACAAATCTGGGAATTGTCACGAGTGCACGCACAATCTTGTGTACCAAAACACAACCCAATCCAAATTTACTATTTATCCTTCCTATTGGTGATGGGATGTTACATCTAACTACCTTAAAAATGTACATTTATTATTCTTTAAATGCTTTGAGAATGTGCCATATGTTTTTGTATGCGAATTTTGTGAATGAATTATAAATTGATATGAGAATGATTTCAAATTGCTTCATAATTGTTGTATTTGTTGCTTTTGAATGATTTGGGAAATGGCTATATGCTTGGTATAGGAATTTGGTTGATGAATTATGAAATGATGATAGAAATGCATATGAAATATTTCGTGCTCATGAAAAACAAGTTTTCGGAATGTGCCATTTGGCAATTGGTTTTCAAGTCATGAATAACATGTTATGTCGGTTTGTGGTGGTTTATTCTATCTTTCAAGTGCACTTTGACTAAAGGCTTCTTTCGCCTGCCCGCTAGTGACGTAGAGCTCCTTCACAGACTCCCCTAAGTTGACAGCTATGCAAGACCATTAAGTGGGATTGCGATAGTACATTCTGTTTATGACTACACAAGACCCTTATGGGGAATGTGTCAGTACGTTCTGTTACGAAACCACCCAAACCATTCTGATATGTTTAATTGATTATGATGTATTGGCAAATTTGATGGGTTTATGACTTATGTGAGTTGTGAATTGGTTTGATAAGTTGAGAATTTGAGAATTTTGTGTTTTATGATTCAATAAGAATTTGCTATGATCATGAAGGTTTTAAATGCTTTTTGCTTGTTATCGATTATAAAATTGTTATCCATGAGCTTTAAGCTCACCCCCCCCCTTTGGTCCCATCTTCAAGTGATGAGCATGAGATCAAGTGACTGAGAGTCTAGACATCACTCCATAATTGCATTTTTTGTTTTGTTTTGGAGTAATTTATGTAAAACAAAGCTGTAGTCGCATGTTGAGCAATTACTATTCAATTACCCTTTGTATTTTGGGATTTTGCAAAATGTTGTATTGTGGCTCGGAAATCCCATTAAAGCTTTGTAAAATGCTTATCTTTTGATGATAATGAAATATGATTGTGTTTTTGGCTCATGACTCTCAAAGTTTGTATTTTGCATTTTTAATCTTTTCATAGGTATGGAAAGTGTATTCTGACTTTAGGAGAAAAACTGTATTAATATAGGTTGAATTAGACAAAGTTGTCTTCATGAAAGTTGTATCTTATCTTTCTATCTTTCCAACAATATAAAACATGAAAATTTTTTATATCGGAGTCAAGAGATATGGTCGTTATAAGTTGTTAATGTTGCATAGGATGGATACACGGAACAATTATGGTATACGGAGTGATATCGCACTAGGATTGTTCACTTTGGGAAGCTTACGAGTGAAAGGGATGTTAGAACAAGTGTAGGAGCCATTGGAGAGGTCTCAAAGAGGGAAAATTGAACAAAAACTCAAAGGTTACACAGTCAGGTCGTGTAAAATTCACACTAACCGTGTGTTCCTGATGCAAAAACACCATCATACTCGAAAGAAATACGGGTTGCCGTGTCATTTCACACGGCCGTGTGCTTTTACCTTCCAAATGACAAAATCTATTTTTTGATTCTTCACAATCTAGAAGTCCTCTTCGAAACCATCCTAATATGACCTCAATCCGACACCTCTAGCAAAAGTTATGCTAATTGTCCCAAAATAGGTACAATATGATTGAGGAAAAATGCAAGTTTGATTCTTTTGGCCATAACTTCATCATCCGACCTCCAAATGAAATGATTCTTAAACCAATAGATTCCTAACACATTTTTCTATCTCTCCATAAAAATTGATAATCTTTGATCTTGATTTGCAAAATATTGATGGAAAGAAATTGAGAGATTGGTTAGGAGAGCATAACTGGATTTACAAACATACTTTGGCTTTTTAAGCATATCTTGATCTATAGAGCTCCGAATGAGATAGTTCTTATTTCAAAATGAACTAGAGACATAGATCTACAATTTTTTTCCAAAGAAGTCAATTTGTGATTTTGGTATTTGACTGGTGGGGGCATGCCACCCTTGTGGGTTGATGGCTAATGAGGGTTCATTGAAATAACCCTATAGGATAAAATATTCACGTCTTATGACTCTGAATGTTGGGCTCTAGAAATGGAGTCCAACTGATATTGTCCCTAATCTTTAGTATTTAATTAAGATTCTATAAGGTGCAGCTTTTAGGTTGAATTTTCTATAAGTTAATCCCTTTTAGAAATTATGAGTGTATACATTCAATCTATAAGGATTCATTACTGTTGAAAAGCTCCTATATATCTTTTCCCAAATAGCGCCTTATTTAGGTTTATTATATATTTAATTCCAAGATCCCCCTCTTTTTCCTTAAAGTAGATTTCAAACTAGTTTACCTTGGCTTTTGAAAAGCCTTCATATTTTCAGTTCCATAAATAATTCTTCAAACATCTTTCTAATGGCTTTGACTTGGTTAATTGGGAGGGGTATATTAAAGCACAACTAGACATTATTTTTATGAAAATATGAATTAAGACATTTTATTAAAACTAGCTAAGCTATTACAACATTACAATGATAAAGGGATTACAAAGTCCAAAAAGACACTAATGTACCACTAGACATTGTTACTGATAAAGACATACTAGATTAGTAAGACCCTCTTTGTATAAGTTAAGAATTTGTTATTCTAGCTTTTCATCCTTTTATTGATAACAATATATAAGGGTTAGTAATCCTTGTAGTTTAGCTTTATAGTAGAGATAGACATTCTTGAGCATTTAACAGACAATTATTGAAGCCTAATACCAATGAGTTAAGCTAGTTGCTCATCTTTTGACATGTTTGGTCTTTGACTAGCAAATAGACAAGCTGACATATTGTTGAATTGGGTTAAGGAGTCTACCAAAGTTTTAAGGAAACTAGTATTAACTTTGTAAAATAGCAAGAGGTTACTTCAAAAGATAATTAAAGAGTTTAAAACCTTTTCAATTGAAGTTAAATTTAAAAAATCTTCTTAAACTTATGCTCTTAGTTATGATCCTTGTAAAAGTTTTTATTCACAAGATGAAAATATAAAGGAAAGAACGTCTCCCCATCTTAACCCTCTAGCTTCCTCAAATATTTTAGACAGCTTCCTATTGGCCATGATGCTATAAGAAGTGGTTGTAACATATTGTTGGATCTATGAAATGAATTTATTAGGAAATCAAAAGGTATGGATGAGGAAACTCTAACTAATTGAGCCTAACGTCTTATTAAATCCATTTTGATAGCACAACTTCGAGTTGAAAGCGTCTTATGATAGTTCTTAAAAAGCTCATGATTGATTGAAATATTATTTCCAATGCTCCTTCCTTACATAAAAGCTCATTGGCTATATCTAATTAAGAAATATGATTTAATCTTTATTCTAACAGTAAGCATTTTATAATTGATCTTATATAACAAATTTCAGTATGTTATTGATTTATAGTGCTAGAGAGTTGAGAGATTGGAGAACTTAGGAATAAGGCAAATACGAATTTTATTAATCCCTTAAGCAATTTTCCTATTTTAAAGATTCAATAATAACTCTTGTGAACATCTCACTAGCAGAGTTATATGTTTTCTGGTAGAATTATACATTTAGACTATCAAGCCCTGGAGCTTTGTCAAGATTGAAGTTGAATAAGGAATCTTTAACTTCTTGTTTTATGAATTACTTGATGAGACTTGTATCTTAGGTCTGGTTAATTGATTATAAAACAAATGATCATATTTGATAGAGAGAAGAGCTACTTAAAATAGGAAGGCTATAGTTTGCTTAAAATAGCTAACTATGTATTCTAAGAGTTAGTCTTATTCCAGTATGGTTACTTATTGATTCCTCAATAAAAACAATCCTATTGATGTTTCACCTAATGTGAATAAAGTTATGAAAAAAAAAACCTTGTATTCATATCTCCATCATTTAACCATTGTACTCTTGATTTCTGTTTCAATAATAAACTATGATTTTTTTAATTCCTTCATATAATGAGAAAGAGAAAATTCCTTTCAAGCTTATTATGCAGGGTTAATAGGGTCTAGGCTCAATTACTTTTAAAGGGAGATCGATGTTTTCTTGATTTTTAAAATTTCTTCCTTTGTATTGCTAATGTTCCTTTTATTGGTTGTTTTATTTCTTATTTGGAAATCTACTACTTTTTAACACACTTGAATGCATCACACCTTGTGACTTGAGAGCTAATTCCTCTCTTGATAGCCTCCTCAAAGCCTAGAGTATCTATTAGGAAGTTAAAGAATTTGAATAAGGGGAGTTTAGACTGTTTAGGCAATAAACCTCAATAGGGCTATAGTTTGAGAGTAAAGGGAGGTTAAAGTGAGATATGCTATTATTAAAAGAAGTTACCCATAAGGATTTTACTTGAGCACCATCCAATTTTTTCCTGATGTGTCGTTTGTCAGATTGCTTGTTGTTCAAAGTGAAGAATTGGACATCATTTTTTAAATCAGTCAACCTAGATAGAGAGGTACAATTCTTAAATTCATCATTCTAAAGTTTCTTAGAGATTATTTGACCATCTAATTCATTGGAAAAGAAAGCATAATTGGAATCTCCCAAAACTCCCCAAGGGGAAGTTATAGAATTAGAAATTTTAATGATATCAACTAATAGCTTACTTCTATTGTAATTGAAGTTGTATGTATAAAAAAAATGACTTCCATTTTGGTATTTTGAGGTAAAACTATCATCTGAAGGTGGAGTAACTAATTGGTGTAAGGATGATAAACAAATGACATTACTTTTGAATCAAAGGTTGCAACTACTTAATAATTATGATGGGCTATATGATTGGTTTTGGTTAATCAATCTTTAGACAAGAACTAAAAATGCTTGCTTGGCTTGTATGCTTCTGTTTTATTTTTTTGGAGACCAATCAAAGCTAAAAAAATCACTTTTGATGTACTTGTCAATAATTTTTTATTTTTTTACTTTGCTAAAACCTTTAAAATTCTAGAAGAGGATGTCAAATGACATTTTTCTTCACTTTTACGTCCTAGTATTTTTTTATTTACGGAAGAACATTCAAAAACCTTAAATGGGTTTTGAGGGGATTCATAAGGTTGAGATTTGGGTATTCTTTGCTTTTGAAGATAAAGAAGGCTAATCGTTTGGTAGCTATATAGGTGATTTAGACGAGTCATCTACAACAATAAGAGAGATATTTTCTTGGTGAGTGGGAGTGTTAGCAAAGGGGGCAGCCACTTTAGGGGGTGAGTTTAGTACATTTAGGTTTTGCAAAAATAAGGTTGTCTAAGTTTGAGGGAAGAGTTATATCACTAATATTAGAAACTTGATAGCTCTATGGTTCTACAAAAGCTCTGTTGCCAGAGGTTGGGAGTGTAGTTGTGCCTCTAAGTTAAGGAACCTAATTACTATGTAGGACTACATGAAAAATGGTCATTTGAACTTGAAAAGGATTAGTGTCACAAGAATTAGGAGCTTGAGTGCTTTACAGTTCTACATATAGTACAATCTAGAATTTTCCTTTATATTATTTTCCATTCCTTGCTTTCCCCTTATGATGGAGGCGTCTATTCTTAGTTAACTTGCATTTCATCTTTTATTAGATCACCATCAATCCATTATCACTTAACCTTATAATTCTTAAGAATTTAGGTATGAGATTTTGTACCCACTTTAGTACATACTATTGCATGTTATGCTCTCTTTATAATGGTTGTATGCTTATCTAATCTTAGGATCTTTCCTATTAAGCTAGCAATGTAGCTTAAATCAGTTATAAAATAATATTCCAGTGATAAGTTGTGAAATTTTACTCAAATTGGGCATGCCTTAACTTTATTCCCTTTAAATCTAGGTCAGGTTTCCACTTTATTAAAAAGGTTTACCTTCAATGTGTTAGGGGCCTAATTCTATAATATTCTTCAAGTTATGTTCCCTAATGATCTTGAAGAGGAATAGATCCTTTTTGTTAATGAGAATTTCCTCTAATCCTAATTTAGACTAGTTGTTAGTGACCCATATTTAAACTATAAGGAAAGCAAGCATCTTGTTAGTAAAGAAGTGAAAAAGGATATTAGATCATTTGTCTGCTCTATACATGAGAATTTATATTGCAGAAAACAATCGTGATACTACCAAGAGCAATTGTTGGTGATGGAGAGAGACACTTTAAATTCTTAAAAGTTAAAGAGTCTTATACTATTTGGCCCCATGTTTTCTTATAAATACAAGAGACATTTTCGGGTCTTAATAGAGGCTCAAAAGTAGGCAAGTTGAAGGCTTAGAGGAGAGATGAGCTTAAGCTAAGCAATATAGAGGTCAAATTAAAGGGGATATATAGAGAGATTATGGGAAAGCACTGAAGAAGCCATGAAGAGAGGCCTAATGGAGAGAATTAGTTTGAGTGAGAGGATAGTCAAATAGCCAAAAGGAAGGGATGATCAGAGCAGAGAAATGTGCTAAAATTAGAAGGTGAGAAAAGAACCTGACGAGTTTCTATTAAGAAAAGTCTCATCTAACTAACGGTCACTAAAAGAGAAAAGTGTTTGATTGAAAAAGAAAATGAAGTGGAAGATTAAAAGAAAATTGTAGAGAAGCAAGAGCATAAAAAGAGATCTTTCTTTTCTCTTGTTTTCATTTTCTTTCAACTAATTTTTGTTTATAAGTTTGACTCAATGATCAAAAAATAGATCTAATAATCATAATAGTATTAACTTGTCAAATCCAACTTAAATTTGAGTTAAACAAGACATATAGATGAATTGGTGATAAATCTCCTATTTTTATATAAAATCCATGACTCTAATAGGTTTAACATCTAATTCAATAATTATTTGTTGACAATTAGTTTTGTGTAGTGTCAAAGCTAAAACTGGTTAGGCGGGCTCTCAAAGGGCTTAATTCAAGAAAGGTAGGTGATGTTCATGCCAGAGTTGAGCAATGTCAAACGTTCCTTAACCAAATTCGAGATCAAAAGAGAATTCAGCCTAGTTGCCCTCTCATGGTTGAGAGGGAAACTGAAGCCATTCAAAACTTGATTAGTGCTCTAGCAGATCAGGAATCCCTTCTCAAACAAGCTTCCCGGATTAAGTGGCTCAAAGAAGGGGATCGAAATACGACTTTTTTTCATAACTCTTTACTGGTAAATAGAAATAGAAATAACATTCACTCACTCATGGGTCCAAATGGCAGTCGAATTGTGGAAGTGGATGAGATTCAAAATCTTTTCTTGGATTTTTTTAGAGGCACTATAGGGGTTAGAAAGGTTCTTCCTTCTTCACAAGCTTTTATGGATAAGTGTTTTCCTAATAGGATTCCAGCGCATCTCTTTATTGACCTTATTGCTGATGTCTCAACCCAGAAGATAACAGAGGTTCTCAATTCTTTTAATCCCAATAAATCTCCTGGTCCCGATGGTTTCAATGGTATGTTCTTTAAACATACTTGGCATATTGTGGGGAGGGATGTCTTTAGGGCTATTCAAGACTTCTTTCAACATGGGCGTCTCCTCAAAGAACTCAATTCTACGTTTCTCACCCTTATCCCTAAGGTAGCAAATCCTTCCACAGTCAATGATTATCGGCCTATAGCTTGCTTTAATTTTATCTATAAGATGATTGCGAAAATCATAGCGAATAGGCTTAGAGCTCTCCTTCCTTCAGTCATCAGCCCCAACCAAAGTGCCTTCCTTAGGAATCGTCGTATAGGGGATAATATCTTATTGGCGTAAGAGGTTTTCAAAAATTATCACCTAGTTAATAATCAAAGGAGGTGTGCTTTTAAGGTGGACTTACAAAAAGCATACGACTCGATCCATTGGGATTTCTTACTTAGTATTCTTTTAGCAATTGGTTGTCCTCCACAGTTCATAGGATGGATTAGAGAATGTCTTACCTCCCATGCCTATGCGGTTTTGATCAATGGGTCCCCTTCAGCTTTTTTCCTAGGGAAATCTGGCCTTAGACAAGGGGATCCTTTATCCCCTCTTCTGTTTATTCTTTGTATGGAGGCTTTCTCTAGGAGTCTCACTGTTTATATAGGAGAAAGTAGCTCTTTTGCTTATCATTGGAGATGTAGCGCCCTCAAACTTACTCATCTTATTTTTGCTGATGATCTCCTTATGTTTTGTCATGGTGATTTAGATTCGATCCAGACTTTATTTGATTGTTTGCATAACTTTTCTAATTTGTCTGGCATGGGTATAAACCTCTCTAAGAGCCAATTCTTTGTGTCTCCAGAAATAGAGCCTCTTACCCAACAAATAGCTCACTTGTCTGGGTTGTCTCGAGGGCAACTTCCCATTCGCTACCTAGGAGTTCCTCTTCTGATAGGTAGGTTATCTAGGAGGGAGTGTCTCCCGCTTCTGGATAAAATTGACTCTAGAATAAACAGATGGACTCACAAGTTTCTGTCTTATGCAGGGAGAGTACAATTAGTCATTTCGGTCCTTTCTTCGTTTCAGGTCTATTGGTCTAGCCTCTTCATCCTGCCTTCTTCCATTATTAAGAAAATTGAGATGAAACTTAGGAATTTTTTATAGTCTGGAAAGGTTGACTCAAGAGGTCATGTTAAGGTTAAATAGAATGATATATGTCGTCCAAAAAAAAGAGGGTGGTCTAGGGATAAAGCACTTGTCTACTTGGAATAATGTTTTACTTGGGAAGCGGATATGGTTTCTATTTCATGATAAGGAATCTCTTTGGGTGAGGTGGGTTCACACTATAATACTCAAACGGAAAAAATTTTGGCATACCTCTCCTACTCACAATAGTTCTTAGAGTTAGCGTAAGCTTTTGTCTGTGAGGGATCAAATTGGGAATCAATTCCGGTTTAGAAATGGAAATGGAAATTCTACTTCCTTGTGGCTGGATCCTTGGCATCCAAGTGGCTTCTTATTGGAACACTCTACTCCTAGGTTGATCAATGGGTCGGGTCTTCCTTTGAGTGCTAGAGTTTCAGCAGTAATACGAGACACTGGTTCGTGTTGGCAGGAGTTACCGGTGGGCCTCAGTCACTTGGTTCCTCTTACCTACACCCCTGATGCTACAACAGAGGATACCTTAGAATGGTTAGCGTGTGCTACAAAACAGTATACAAATGTGTCTGCGTATACCTATTTAAGGCCCCCAATTCCTACAGTTCCCTGGTATAAACTTGTTTGGTATAACAAAAATAGTCCGAGAAACTCCTTCATTTTATGGTTAGCTTTTTTAAACAAGTTGCCAACAAGGGATAATTTGCAGTATCTTCATATGCCTAACCAATGTTCCTTGTGTGTAGCTGACCTTGAAACTATTGATCATCTTTTCTTTGAGTGCTCTTTTTCTAAAACAATTTGGTTTCAAAGCCTTCGCCATTTTCAAATTTCCATTCCTTCTCTTACAAACTTTCAATCTATATTAGTATAGTTCTCCCGATCGGCCTCCACGGATCTTGTGACATAAACGCTTTCCTCATCATTCTTTACATTCATCTCATAACTTTGTGGGAGGAAAGGAATAGCGGACCTTCTGAAGAAGCCATAGATGAACGGAATCTCTCTATGCGTGTGATCTTTCAAGTTATGGAGCACCTCAGCCTAAACACTGAGAGAAGGTAATATGAGTGTACTGAATTTAATTTTTATCTAATGTTTTATCTAAAAGTGATGCAGCCAGGTGACGGTTCAGTTCGCATAGGGCACCCAGTCTGGGTTGTCCCAATCATGAAGGCCAGTCGTGTACTTTTCTCAGGCGTCGGTCCCGGTTCATCTTATGAGCTCCAGATCGTCGTGCTAAATCAAGAGTTACAAATTTCATACTCCTTCATTATTGTTTGAGAGTGTTTAAGGAATTGGGTGTTATTTGTGTTATTTGTCAGATTTGTTGGGATTTTGTTCTTTTGAGCGGTAACTATTAGAGATGGTGCGGGTTATCTTTGTTTTGCTTTAGGGTTTAGGAAGTGAGAGCTTCCTCCAGCCCTTATGGATTTAGAGAGGTAGAGATTGTTTCCTTTTATCTGTACATATATTTTTCATTTTATAAAATCCTTTCTGATTTATTAAAAAAAAAAACTTGAGAGCTAAGATATAAAGATTTCATTTGAGTTTCATGCCTACAGCGAGACTAGTTTGTGCATTTCTTGCTAACATAAGTTCTTTGGTCTAATTTAGTATACACTTTATTAAATGATGTTTTTTAGTGGCTACCCTCTTTAAAGTTTATTGTACCATTATTTCCAAATTAAGTAGAATGTGGATAAATTTGGGCTATCTTATAATTCTAATTCAATATTTTTTTATTATATTTCTGTGATTATTTGAAATAACACCACCTCAGCACAACTTTTTGAGCGTGAAATTTTAACCATATTTAGCTATTAATTATATTTCTTAGACAACCAATCAAATACCTTTGTAGGGTGACTCAATTTGGCTTTTGATACAAAGGGTGTTCAGTGGTTCAATATAACCTTTGGTAAAAGCATGTTCAAATTTTGATGTAAGCATATTCATATTTTAATACAATACCCTCTCATTAAGTAATTGAACGCTGAAATTCATATTTCAACTTACAAATCAACCACCTAACTTTCCAATTCAATAGCAAGAGCCTTCTGAACCTTTTGGTTCATATGTTTTCTTTTGTTTTTTTTATTTTTAACTTATAACATCATAAAAATTAAATTAAATTTTCTTAACTTAATTTTATTATTAGTTGATATGTAATATTTAATTATTTATTATTAATTACTAACGATTAATATAAATAAAATTATTTAATTTGTATATAAAATTTTAAAATATTATATTTTAACTTTGATATTTATTTTATGGATCTATTTTAATTAAAAGATCTTTAGATTACATAACTTTTAAGATTTTAAATAGTTTTATGAGAAAATAAAATTATTTACTTATTTATTATTTGTTTCAATTTTATTTAATATTCAACTAGTATTAATAATAAATTATATTTACATTTATATTAACAATCAAGTAGGAAATTATTTATTTGAAGAAAATAGAAACCAAAATCAATAAACGGTAGAATAAACGAACTGCGCAAAAAATTTGACATAAAAACAAGTTTATAAAATTGACACGCTACAAGAGCCAAATCCAAAAGTCGTTCTGTGGGCCGAGATGAAGAAACCGGTATAGCGTCATTTGCTTTTCCGAATCCAGTAGACAGAATTATTCCATCGGCAAGCGACGGAAGAGTATTTGGGCGACAGATTAACAGCAAGTAGTTGATTTTCGAGGCACAGGAATGACAGCAACCTGGTTTTGCCACCTTACTTGCTCCCAATGGGCAATGGCCTCAGCATCATTAGAACTGAATCCGTCATAAAGGATGCCACGTACGATGAAGAGGATCTAAAACCAAGCTCTACCAAAGCCTGACAAAGCATGGCAAGTGGCACATGATTGAGAGAGAAGGTCAATCATTGGAATTACTCAACAACAGGTAATTCAGTAGCCCTTGCCAATTCCTAGCTTCTCCAATGATTCCTTGACGTCATCAAAACAATATCCTTTAGTTTGGAAGATGTTGGGATTGTCAGCTGGAATGACATCTTGTAAGGGGTAGCTTCTGTTAGCGTGCAGCTGACGAGAACAGTTACCAACTCCATTTAGTATTATACTTGTATGAAGCCCGCCAAGTAAGCCTTCGTAATCTGTGTCGCCACACTGTCCCACAATAACCACTAAATTTGACAAGTCTATGCCCCATCGAACATACAGATACCTGAACATATTAAAAGCAATAATGAAATTCCATGCTTATTTTCATCAACATCCTCTACTAATTTAGCAAGGATACCTCAGAGCTTGCGACCGAGAAGCCAACACAGGAATCACATTCACCCTGGAACCATTTTGACAATAAATAATATGGCATCGAAGAGCCTGATTTCTCATCAATTTCCGAAGTTCCTTCACTGGAGGAATCTGGGGTGCATCACATAGACAGGATTTCGATCGAATCACTATAAATGACTGTAAATGGTAGTGCAGTATGCAATATATAAACTAATTAGTGCATAAACTAGTGGATATAATCAAGAAAATTACCGATGACATATTTTTCACTTTGAACGCATAGCAATATGCAGTCGATCCACACTCATCTTCAGCAAGTTGTTCCTGCCCCTTCTTTTCATTGAAAGAGGCAGCCCAACGAAGCAAAGTCTTCCTCAAACCCTCTCCACCCCAACGATACTCAATCTGTGAATGATAATCCAAGTCCAGGACATAGGGAAGGCCACGGGTACTCTCAGCACTTGAAGATGGATAATATAGCTCACTACCACTGTTACAGATCAATGCATCAAAATCCGTTGGGCTCAAGCCTCCTGATACCAAAACAGAATGTATCTCAGATATGGCAAGTGCTGTGGACAATATGAACCCTGTTGACCCAGTAGGGTTATCTGTCTCAGCCGCCTTAAGAATTGTCTTAGTAATATCGCGAAACTCAGAGGCTGAGTCACAATCAACAGCAATGACAACAAGGTGTTTCCTCTTCCTCAAGGCTAGAAGCTTATTATTGGCTGCATTATGGTCTGCTTTCTCTGCTGAGCCTGCCTTCTCAGTGCCTCCTATAGAACCTCTTGACAATGAGGAAACAGCATTCTCCATCGTTTTTGACCTATCTACAACACTTTCTTCATTATCCAACGAATTGTCAAGATTGGCACCTTCATTCTTGTCTCCATCCAAAGAAATCCTCAAGTTCAAAGATAAATCTTGTATGTCTCGCAAAGAATCACCAGGGGAATCAGAACCTGAATCTTGGAGATCTTCAGTCTTCTGCCATCGAGGCTTCCTGGGCCTGCAACTTGTTATCCGAGCCAAATAAGTTCTACAATGCTCTGGCCATGAGAAAAGATGAATATTCTTCAGACCATTCTGTCTGCATCTTGCCCAAAGATGCTTATCAGAGACAAGCTTAAGAAGAGCATCAGCAATGGACTGTTGGTCATGGGGGTCAACTAGTAGTCCATTGTCAAGTACCTATATTAGGTTATGGTCAGTTTGAGAAGTTCATAAGACACTTCACTTTACAGAAGCTTCAATACATAGACTTCAAAAACTACTGTCAAAATTAAGAATGATAAAGAACCGGACACACCCGATGAATGTCAACAGGACCCCCATTTTTGGTAGCAACAATTGGTAAACCATGAGCTGCAGCCTGTTCAGTAAGGACTTGACATGAGATTATCAGGAAACCAACATAAAAACAGAAAATAATCCAGATAAAAGACAAGAATAAGCACCTCGATCAAAGTAAGCCCAAAAGGCTCAATAAAAGCTGGATTAATGAATACACCCTGAATGAAAGAAAAACAATAAAATTGTAGAACTGATGTTGAACAGATAACAAACTGCAGCAATCTCACACTAATCATTAATTTCCTTAGTAAGCAACTGTGCATTGTGTGACTCAATCAAATACAAAGAAGCAAAGAGCCAAGTGGCAAGAATCTCTACTCGATTTCTTGTTTTACATGTTTTCCAAAGAAAAACGTAACCTCAAAGTTTTATATTCTACTCCTAATTTCCAAATCAAATTGATACATATTTCCTTCTGTTTGCACAATCCAAATTGAATTACACAGGCTGTAATCACCAGCTAGATGTTAAGTACGTACTCATTTGAACCATCAAAGATGCAATGCCAATCTTTCGACACTCTTTTAACTATGCCAAAAGGAAATGTATATAGAAACAGTGTAAAGTACTGCCAGCTTTAATAGTGAAGAGTGTTCTGTTGTAGTAAGCAAAAGTGATGCTTTCTCTGCAAAGATACCAGTAATACCTTTGTTTTTGCTGCTAGACGATATATGTCAGGAACATCAGATTGCTTGTGATGCTTAGGATATGCTACTTGACCATAAAGATCATATTTGTCAATGAGCTTGATAATGGAAAGAAGGTAAGCAGCATTCCCACTTGACATGTCATCAATATCATCACGGTTCCCCATTATCAATGTCTGCAACATGGACAAGCAATTTTGCAAAATAACCATGTTGAGTAAACATTGATATGAAAGAAAGAGATAGATGAAAATGAATGTAATGAACATGTTTAGCTTGAGTAGGGCATACAAGGTTAGCTAGCTCCCTCAAGGGGCGGCATTCTCCAAACGCTTTGACTAAAGTTGTAAGATTCTTTTTGGGATCTGGCCTGGCCAAGGCAAGTATCATGGGTTTCCTTGGATTGGAAAAGAAGCGCATTATCTGCCAATTCAGAATGGTGAAGCAAAAATCATTCCTGAAAATGTTCCTAGATATGGAATGTTGATTAAGACGCTCTCCTTAACACATACAATGTGGTTTCATCCTTCATTGCCAATGTTGATGCAACGAATCAATAATCGATGATGGAAACAACAAATAGAAACTTAATATAAATCTAACAGCTGTCAAAATCAAAGGAAATCATAGCAACATTGTGCTAACCTCTGACCACATTGGTGGGTCAGGAGAAGCAGGATTATCTTCATTTCTTCCATCTTCTCCATCCATATCTCCATCATGTGGAAGGATGTGATGGAATTCCATTCCGGGAGGAATTACCTGCACATAGGTTACAAGTTTGAAATAGATTAAAGAGAACAAGAGAAAATATAATGCCAGTACATGTTTTGCTTAGATGCTGCTGAAAGCTTTATTATTCCAATTACTACATCTTGATACTTACAACCATGCGAGGCATAAACCTTCCATGACAGCTCACACCCCTTTTGATTCTCGCTCGAAGTTTACGCTCTAGTACTGGGTCAAAGCCATCATACAGGCGCCATTGCTCCTCTATCTCCTGTTTAGTGCTAGTAATGATGATCTCAGAAGCATCAAGAGTTAACTCCTCTGCTTCTATCCGTCGCATTATTTTGTAAGTTTCATTTATTTCTTCCCTTGATTGCCGTCCTTGTTTTAGAAGTTGTTCAAGCTTATCTCTTCCAAGTGAATGCCCAGTGAAAACCATGGGTACATTTAGGGCTCCTGATAAAAGAGCAGCAGAATCACCAGCATCAGCATAATGTCCATGAATTGCAGCAGGCCAGACTGGATTTCCTTCACCAATTTGCTCCCCCAAAACCTTTGACATCTGCATAATATGCTTGAGTGCTCCATCAACAAATTCTCGAATATGAGGCCAAAGTAATTCCTTTTGTATATATTTGTCCTTTGGACCAAACGGAATACGAATTATGAAAGCACCGCTGCTCTCTCCAAGTTCCTGCATCTGATTATTATGGTTTCTCGGATTCAGCATCTCAGTTGGCTCAGCATAACTCCAATCAACATCTGGAGCTGATACTTGTCTCGTCAACAAATCAACCCTGTAAACTCCTGGCATTGTGCCTAAGGCCCTTGCAAGTTCCACTACATACTTAACCTGCTTAATAACACTAAATTAAAACATCCCAATAGGTAAACATATGGCGAATGATTTCTGAGATGCTATGAATGATTAATCGTGACATCATGTAATGAAATTTGAAAGGAGAAAGAAGGGAAGGCCAAGATTTACCTGACCACCAGTGTCTGAATCACGCCCTAGCTCCATGTTTTCACCACGAATCAGACCATGGAGACTGCACAGAGTGTTTATTAGAAAGAACTAAGACCGCTATAAACTACAGAAAAGACGAGAGCTCCACAAAAGGATACATGTATATATAACAACAAAAAACTGCTAGTCATACCTTATCAACACAATGTAAAGTTTCTTCCCCTTGTGTTGAGCAACCCAATTCTCCATAACATCAACAGAGCTTATTCTGGGAATTCTACATTTAAGGCCATCAGCATGAGAAGAAAGTTCAGCAGTAACGTCTCCTTTCTCTCCTTCTGATAAGTCTTCGGACATGTCAGCAGTTGCCTCTCTGCGGCCTCTTTCGCGTTCCCGATTACGTTTAGCTTTACGATAAGCTTCCTCTCCTTCAAGCTGCAGACAAAAAACAACTCAAGTTGAAGGCAGAAAAACGAAAAAGCAGATAATACACAATGAGAATGTGGTGCTCGTTTCAAGTGTGTAGAAAGCGTCTATGTCTTGTATAACCAATTCTGTTAATTATTCACGAGAAAGAATTAACACGGAAATAGCAATGTAAATTGGGCAGACAATTAAGAGACCTGCTTCTTCTTGCGAGCCAAATTCCAAATTCTCCAGCACATATTCTCTAATCTGGTGTTTCTCTCCTTGGTAGTCCTCATGGCTGCCGCCTGCAGATCAAACATCACACAAATATTCAAAAAAGAAATGAGAAGGAAGCGAACAGATAGTGTGTACCCGAAGCCAGGACCGGTGAAGATCACTCTCATCGAAGCCCGTGATGACCTCTTCCACGAAGTAGCGAGTGGGACTAAAACGGCCCCTCTCTCTGAGCAAAAGTGACGGCTTCGTCTCCTCGATTCCTCGATCCACATCCAGGATGGCTTCCAAGTAACCGTTGATCCAGTCGTTTCCCGCCATTTCTCTCTTCCTTTCTTTCTCTCTCAAATTGTAATGTACGTATATTGTTATCCAGGGAGGAAGAGACGGCAAAATGAAATGAAATGAAAACGGTTGTTATGGAAAGTTTTAGAAGGTGCGTGCGTTTCTGATGTTAGTCCAGTCTTGCGTGAAATGAGAGTGGGTGTGACTGCGACTGCGACTGCGATTTCTCTGGAAAACTATCTTGCTCTTTCGACGCAAACACAACTATATTTTAATTGTTTTTCGTAAATTAGATTTTAACGTCCGTTTACTTTGTGTTTCTAATTTTTCCAATCAAGTTTATTTATAAGAAATTTAGTTCTGAGTTGAAGTTTGACTTAAGCACAAATTTATTCATATATAAATATAAAAGACGAAAATTGGTCTCAAATATATATATATATAATATCATATGCATGCATCCATCCAAAGTACTTACGAAGTAAACCACAATTACCAATAATAAAATATAGCTGATCTTCCAGAAATTTGACAGAACTCCGTTTGGATCTTCAATTTGTAGATTTCACTTCTCATTTTCTAAAAACATATATAACATTTTTATCGCTGATGCAACGTCAGACGGTTGTCGAATCGTTTTTGTTAAGACAAATCCAACGTGAAGCCACAAACTCAAAGGATACGTGTAAGATACCCAAATAAAATGAAATTATTTAATTCATCAGACTTGTGAGTGATCCCGTAATCCTTGGCGCCGTGTCAGTCATCAGGTAAACTTTCCCAGAAGCTAGGGAACACGTGTTAAAGTTACGCGGGATTTAGTGACTGACAATCAAAATAAAATAAAATTCCATAAGTATACGATGCGGATGCAAATTGCAAAAGCGTCTGTATGTTCACTCTGCTTTAAGAATATTACGGCTAACTAATTTATTCCCAATATTATTATATTCGATAACATACGTTCCTTTCATTGTTTTAATAATTAAGTGAAATTTTAAAAGCAGCCCGTCATTCGATATGACATGTCACGTAAACTTGTATTCGATAACATACATTCTTTTCATTGTCAGCAAGCTCTTATCGTCAAAGTGCTAGGTCGCTCCATCGGCTACAAAGCTCTTTACACCCGCGTCTATCAACTGTGGAAACCAAAGGGGGCCTTCGATATTTTGGATTTTGGTTCTGAGTATTTTCTCATTCAGTTCACTACCGATGATGATCATATCAATGTGCTGGCTAATGGACCTTGGATGATTCGGGGGCATTACCTCACGGTGAGACCCTGGACACCAGAGTTCCATCCTTCCACTGCCTCCATACACAAACTCCTCACCTAGGTTCGGTTTCCGGAGCTGCCAGTTATGTATTATAATGAGAATGTTTTGCGAGCGTTGGCGTCGGGTATAGGGACTCCATTTCGGGTGGAAGTAAACACTTCCTATGCCACCCGGGACAGTTTGCCCATATATGCGTCGAGGTTGATCTCTCCAAGCCACTGGTAGGGAAAATCTAGTTTGATGGCAGGTGCTATAAAGTTGTGTATGAGGGCCTTGACACCATATGTTTCAATTGTGGAATATATGGCCACGCCACTCTAGCTTGCCCGTCCACTACTCCAACGACGTCCTCACTTGTGCCAATTCCAACCCAAGGAGAGGGGCAATAGGAGACGTCACTGCAGCCTTCGAGAATTGGCGGTACAGACCACGTGAGTGATGTGACATCACCGACTCAACGTTTTGGGGAGTGGATGGTAGTAGCTAGCCGCCCACGCCACCCACCTCGCCCCCACTCTCGATCTCACTCCTCAACTCAGGTTCAGGGGAACACGTTACGGGAACCCCAAAACCGATTTCTAACATTAAATGCGGAGATCTCTGAGCAAAAGGAACCGCTACTGGGCTTCCAGATGGGGAGCGAGGAGATTGCAGAACCTTCAACCAGGCCCACCTCATGTTCGTACAAATCACGTGCCCCTCCTAAAAGTCACCTATCGTTCCCACACCGCAAACTACAAGTTACTGCTACGACCCAGCTTTCCACACCCACCATCTGTGCAACCCATGCAGACTCACGTAACGAAAACTCCCTCCAGCAAGCCCTAAGCTCAACTCCGCAAGTTGCAGTGTCTACGACAATGGTGCAATCCTTCGCTGGAGTCCTCCAACAAGCCTTCTCCCAGTCTCCCTCTCCGACTGAACATGCAGGCATCCAACCCCAACCTTTGGGGGCTGCTAAAACCATCGATGAACCTTCGGGTTTGAGCGCTCTCGCGCGGGTCCCTACGGAGAGGGCAGTGTTGACATCTTCCGAACAGCAACAGAGGCCCGTTGGCATGGATATGGACCCTTCCCCGGTGCTTGAGCATGAAGCCACGCCTAGCATGGCTATGGAGGCTGGTGGGGCCCCGCAAGAGGGTGGTACAGCGCAGTAGGGCTGTCTGGTTGGCCCCTTCTTCCTTACCCTTTTATGATGATTAGTGTACCTATTATCAGTTGGAATTGCCGAGGGGCAGGTAAGAAAGATTTTCTTCCCAATGTTAAAGAACTCCAGCGAACACATAAATCGGCTTTGTTGATCCTGGTTGAAACTCATCTTTCGGGCGCCTGTGCCGAGCGAGTCTCGCGACAATTAAGCTTTGATAAGGTAGAGCGGGTAGACCCAGTTGGCCAAGCGAGGGGCATTTGGGCCCTCTGGCAATCCGCTTCTACCTGCATCTCTGTCTTACATTCTCATCGCCAATGTCTATCCTTGGTGGTTCATGGTCTGAGGGGACACGATTGGATATGCTCGACAGTTTATGCAAGCCCTGTTAACGCAATTAAGACAGCTTTGTGGGATTATCTTACTGTATTGAGTGAGGACATGAATATGCCTTGGCTCGTTATAGGGGATTTTAACGACTACCTGCATCCGTTAGAAAAAAGGGGAGGCACCTTTGATTGGCGTCGTGCTCGTATTTTCCAATCTCGGCTAGGGGGTTGTGGTCTTTGTGATCTGGGCTTCCAGGGCTCTCCATATACTTTCACCAGGAAAACTCAGGGCCGTTTCACTACCCATGTACTCCTGGATCGCGCCCTTTGTAATGTAGCATGGCAGACTCCCTTCCCCGAGGCCTCTATGTCTCACTTACCATGCACGATCTCGGACCACAACCCTCTACTGCTCACACTCCGTACCCGTCTTCCTCCTCCAGCTTTCCGACCTTTTCATTTCCAGGTTGCGTGGCTCTTGCACTACGATTTCCCTCGAATTGTGCGTGAGGCGTGGGACCCCCATCGTCATTGTGTCCCCACAGCCATACAAGCAGTTATTGCTGCTGCCACTGAATTTAATATCACGATTTTTGGTAACATTTTCCGGAGGAAGCGACACCTCTTGGCTAGATTGCAGGGCATCCAAAATTATTTGTCTACCCGTCACTCTGATTTCTTCGTGGACCTTGAGGAACAACTCTCGACAGAGTATAGTCATGTGCTACGTCAAGAGGAACTCCTCTGGTTTCAAAAGTCCCGAGTGTAATGGATCCAAACGGGGGATAAAGCCACGAAATTTTTCCACGCTACTACCCTCCTTTGACGCAAGAGAAATCGCATTGAACGCCTGCGCCTTCGATCAGGCGTATGGACTTCTGACAGAGATGCTATTAAGCACGAGGTTCTCTCATTCTTCAAGGAACTTTTTTGTACCACTGTAGTCCGACCTCAGACTCCATTTTCGGGTGTTTATGGTGCTTTATCAGCTGAGGCTAGTGCACGGTTACTTCGACCAGTTGATCCGGTGGAGGTATTACAGGCCGTCAAAGCAATGAAACCTTATAAAAGCCCTGGCCCTGATGGTCTCCAGCCTCTCTTCTTTTAAACTTTCTAGCCAGTTGTGGGGGAGTCTGTTGTCCGCATGGTCCAGCACACCTTTACTAGTGGCGAGGGGCCTCCCCACATTTCCGATGCTCTCGTTGTCCTTATCCCCAAAGAGGACAACCCGATCTCCATTACCCAGTACCGCCCAATCAGCCTATGCAACGTTATTTACAAAATCCTCACAAAGGTGATTGTTAATCGGATACGTCCCTTTCTAACTGCATTGATTAATCCTGTCTAGGCCGCGTTTATCCCTGGGCGTAAGGCTCTAGACAACATCCTGATAGCGAAAGAAGTAGTTCACGTAATTAAACAGCTACGGAAGGGGGGCCTGGCTGTTAAAATCGACTTGCTCAAAGCTTATGACCGAGTTGACTGGGAGTTTCTTCATCAGGTGTTATTGAATTTTGGTTTCCCAAGTCCTTTTATCCAGTTGATTATGGCTTGTGTCACTAGCTTGACGCTTTCTATTGTTTGGAATGGTCAGCGATTAAACGCCTTCAAGCCTAGGTGTGGACTTCGGCAAGGCGATCCTTTATCGCCGTATCTATTTGTTTTATGTATGGAGCACCTTTCTGGGAGGATTGTCAAGAAAGTTGATAATGGTCACTGGAAGCCTATACATACCTCTGCCCATGGACCTTCCATTTCTCACCTACTATTCGCTAATGACGTCCTTCTCTTTGCCCATGCCTCCCGAAGACAAGCTAGAGTGATGCGTCTTACCATGGATGAGTTTTGCCAAGCTTCAGGGATGCAAATAAATCCTAACAAGACTGAGGCTTTTATCCCCTCCCAGGTTCACTGGAGGTTGCGGGCCATGATCACTTCTATTTTGGATCTCCCTACATCTCACCGACTGGAAACATATCTTAGTGTACCTTTATGTACTCGGCGATTGACAAAGGTAGCCTACACTGGCCTTCTTGACAAGATTTCTTCTCGCCTGGCCGGTTGGCAGAGCAAGCTCTTGAACAAAGCGGGCCGCGCTACTCTGATCCAGGACACCATTACTTCGATTCCTATTTATGCTATGCAGTCCACTTGGCTTCCTCGGGCCATCTGTGATGACATTGATAAAGCAGCGCGAGGCTTTCTCTGGGGTCGACCCGGTACCCTCAAAGGGGTACATCTCCTGCCCTAGCATACAGTTACCACCCCGAAGAATTGCAGTGGCTTAGGTGTGAGACAAGCTCGAGATTCCAATACTGCTCTCCTTGGCAAGATGTGTTGGGATATCTGTATGACACGCAACAGCCTTTGGGTGCAGGTCCTCCAATCTCGTTATCTGATTGGTTAAGAGGTCTTGGACTATCATCCTCCACCGTCCACTTCCCCGGCTTGGAAGGGCCTCATGAAGGCTATGACTCTCCTTAAAGACGGCTTTGGGTGGAGGATCGGTGATGGGGCTAGTATAAATGTCTGGCATGATCGTTGGCTTTTTGATGGCCCCCTTACTTCTGTAATTAGTCACGTCCTGGCACATCTCTCGGACCTCCGAGTGGCTGATCTATTGTCTCCCTTGTCCGGGTGAAATTTGTCTCCTCTCAAAGGCATTGTTCCCCCCGAATATTGCCACCACATCTTGGTAATACCCCGCCCGCTCTTGAATCATAGCCCGGATCGCCTTATCTGATATGGTAGCAATCAAGGTGTGTATACAGCTAGGGGCGGGTATGACTTCATCACATTAGTTTCATCTGTGGATGGCCCCACAGGCTGGAAATGGATCTGGTCTCTCCAAGTCGCTCAGAAACATAAAGTCTTCTTGTGGCTAACCGCCTGGAATCTCCTGCTCACAAACGACCTACAATTCACCCGAGGTTTATGTCCATCACCATTATGTGGACAGCGTGGAGTCCATCGGGAAACTGTGCTTCACTTACTCCGGGACTGCACTTATGTTAGGTGTGTATAGGACAACACTCACGTCTCCTCGCCCGATGCCCTTTACCGAGAGCAACAAACACATAGGTGGCTTCTCCTTCATTGTGTCCCACATGATAGGGATGTGCACAGCTCATGGTGGTTCATTAATACGTATTGGGTCATTTGGCGATCCCGAAATAAATTCGTCATTGAGGGTGAACAAACCTCATGTCTGGCTCAACTTTGTCAAATCCATTTGCTACTTCGAGATTTAGAGGCTGCTTTTGTTGATCAACACCGTGGGCGGCCCCAATCCCAGGGCTCGACTCTGGTTTCTTGGGTCCCTCCCCCTGCTCAATGGTTGAAGCTTAACGTCGATGGCAGTGTCATCAGTGGTTCTGGACAGGCGGGTATTGGTGGGTTGCTTAGGGATAGTCTTTGTAACTGGGTCGCGGGTTTCTCTTGTTATGTCGGGATCTCCACTATCTTAGCAGCAGAACTCATGGCCCTTTGATTCGGTCTTGCCTTTACACGCAACTATCAGTGTGATGGCCTTGTGGTGGAATCTGACTCTAGGCGCGCTACGCTGCTTAGCCTCCCTTCCGGATGTCCTGACATTCCATCCCCTTGCCTGCGTGATATCTGACATTCGATCTTAACTCGCTGCCCTACCGAACTTTATTGTCGTCCATATTTTTCGGGAAGGTAACCAATGTGTTGATTTTTTAGCTCGCTTAGGCTCGGGTACGGTACCTGGTGAGTGCATGTGGCCTACTCCTCCACCTGGCTTACTCTATTTGTTGCGCGTCGATGCTCAGGCCATTGGCTTTCTTCGTACCTAGCTATTGATTTTCGCTTCTTATGTACCAAAAAAAATAATTAAGTGAAATTTTAAAAGCAACTCGTCATTCGTTATGACATGTCACGTAAACTTGTATCAGATAAGTCAAGACCGAATAACTTTCTCAGGCACACCTGGGGATCATTAAGTTTTTCTGTGGCATTTTTTAATTTTTGGTTGAAAGTATATTTTATTTCAATTATCTCGTAATATTTTGTAACATATTAAAATTTTCTTTAATCAATAGAATTGTTAGGCTTTTGTTAACTATATTGAAATAAAAAATTAATTTTAAAGAGTTTAAGTGAGGCACGTACTATAATGTGATCTCCAAATTTTAGTTATATTCAAACACTAAACATGAGCATATTAGTCTTTCAAAGACTCCAACATTTCCATTTAAATTTCACCGCTTCTTCTAATTCGTTCCTTCGTAAACTTCAAAATCCATGTCTCTTCGCTTCTTTTTTTCTACTACTTAGAAATCCAAGACTATCTTTATTTCTCATAAATCATGTATCAGTTACCTTCATCTCCTCAATGTTACAAATGCAACTTGAAGCTATCAACCAAAAGTACAAGAATCTGACATGAAAAATCCAGCAATCCCCTAGAAATGTTAATCTGAAAGCATATAGTCTGACACAAATTATGAATTGCAAACTTTCTAACAAAAATGAAAACAAAAACAATCAACACATGAAATTTGTTAACGCAGTTCAACACATCTTGTCTACGTCTGCAGAACCCTCCCCTAACTTAGTACTTTCACTAAAGACAATTATTTTATATAAGGCCTTATTGAGCAAACTCACTCAACCCTCAATACTATTCCTCGTCTTCACAATCTGTGAAAGTATTTCACACCTAATAATATGACTGACTCATGTTAACCCTAAAAAAAGATTTCTCAGCAACTTTTAACAATAAAGATAATAAACTAACATTTTAAGTGATTAATACTAAAAGCGAACATAAATGAATACACTTGAAATAAGAAAAAACAAATTCCCTAATTAATTTAGGTTTTTAATGAAAGATCGGAAAGTTTTCCATCAATAAATCTGTTGTAATCTTTCGATATTATCACCGTAATGTCATATACACAGCAACAAACAAATTTCCAACACCCGGAAACATTTCTTCATCGAAACCATGTAAATATCGGGGCTGTAACAAACATAACAGCTACTATAATTTTTCTCACACAGCCACAAAACTACGATACAACCCACTATTATCGTTTAAGAGATAGAGAATATGCAGTTATAAAGATTTCACACAATCACACAAACACAAAGAGAAAAGTAGGCTACTAAATTGCTCTCAATAGATGTTCAAAATATAAAAGAATGTAGCCAACCATCAACAATTGTTCAGCCCACTAACGTCACACAATCAACAAAAAATGCAATAACAAAGACTTCACACACAAACATCATTGATCCAGCTAAGTTACTTAAACACCAATAGAAAACAACAGCAGCTACATAAACTCCTAATCAACAACCAAGATTAGAGAGAAATGTTGCCACAAGGATTTCACTCAATCACCAATGACCCAATCACGTGATTCTTGATTAAAAAAAATCAGCAATTGATGAAATACTATGTTGACCCAATCAACCTAAAATCCCAGTAGCCAAAATGTAACACCCCCTTATCCTAGGATATGTATCGGGACGCCCGTAGGTCATTCCGACACACACCCTACGATAAGGGTGCGCTACGAACAATCGCTAACACTCCACATGGCATCAAAAATCATAAAGCATTAATATGAAATCCACTAATTTTTGAAACCATAAATTCTCATTTCATAACCTCAAAGCAGTAAATTTACACAACTGGTATGTTCTGTACATTCCTCCAAAAGAAAATCAAACAAAAAGGCTAGCTAGGTCATCCCTCAAAAAGTGCCAGCTGACCGACCTGTTTGCCATGACTTCTCTTGCCAACTCAATCTACACGGCAGGAAAAGTCCCTCTGGAGCTATAAGTCTACTCTCGCGGTCCTGAAAAATAATTTGCAATTTTGGGTGAGTTTGCGAACTCAGTGAGGAACCATCATCGATGGTTCACCCGATTCATGCATATACACATACATAACACAGATACGCACAATTATCTCACCAAATCACATTTAGTAGTACCACATAATTTCCATAACAACCCAAAGAACCAATTCAAATGCACATGAAATGTGTATGAGACGCTTTTCCAATTTATTACGTTGTTGGATCGGCGCAGAATCGTCCCATTAAGGGCACATTAAATGGTGAGTCATAGGCTCTGAATCACTGTGGGCTCAAGGCCCAATCACATTGAGCTTTAAGCTCTCGTTGGCTGCTTTGGTCACAACTGCTAATTACTGATAATGCAATTATGCATAAAATGCATATATCCAAATAAAACAACACCAACATCATATCATATCCCAACTCAACATATACACATAAGTCTCGCACAGGTAATCGCAAGAAAATCACATATGACACTTCTATGTCATAATTCTCCAATCCATCGGACCTCCGGTCCGCAATCCAGGCACAAACAAACATAATTTTCCCACCATTATTCTCCACAGGGTTCTAAGTGCAGAATTATAAACACTTACTAACCGAGGAATCATCTAGGTTACTCACCTAATAACTTCTGAGCTAATGCCGGGAAGTCTCTGCAACGTTCGTGGGATGACGTTCCAACTGAGCCTCTATAACAATGAAAATGAGTACACATTACCAACTGTATAATTAGAAATATCAAACAATGCACATGGAATAAGTAAAACGTGTATAATGCATATTCATGGCATTCCAAGCCCTAATCCAAAATTTTCCCATAATAAAATTTGTCTAAAAATTAGAAACCTATTGGCGCTGACGGTGCGCAATTCGGACCTCTATAGGTCCTCAATTAAACAAAACAGTGATTAAAAGCTCCGTTACCTGGGGCCACGTCAATTTCCCGTCCAAAAATTCTCAATTTCTCACAAAATGAAATTAAATGTTCTACGAATTCGATGCCTCAAGAATCAGGTCAATCGGACGTCGGACGGAAAAGAAATTGACAAAAGAAACAATTAGGTCACTTAATGCCAAATAATAAAAATAAAAATAAATATATATATATCTGCTTTGCCTCATTTGGGTAGGCGTCGCCCTAGCGAGGCCGACTCGCTTCACTTCGTCGCGAGGGCGAGGAATCGCCCTAGCGACCGGGCTATCTTACCTCGCCTCGCGGGGGCGAGGCGTCGCCCTAGCGATCCGGCGAGGTTCTACTCACATCCTTCCTTTCTTTTTCCTATTTTTTCCTATTTCCAATCCGAATTTCCAACACCCATAACTCTTTGCACACAAATCGAAAAAATACAAACCATAGGTTGTTGGAAAGATCATGAAAAGTTCTACCATTCTCATGAAGACCATAAAAATCAATTTCACCCCTAAGGGTGTCAAAAATCCTATCAAACCTACTGCCTACTCAAAACCTATCAACACAGGGCAGTACATTGCAAATTCAATAACTACTCATTTCCTCAGTCAAAAATAACACAATAAATATGCTCAGTAAGTTTACAATGTTATCAACAACTTTCATGAACAACTCAAAATCAAATTCACTTGCTAACAATGTCAAACAATTCACCAAAGCATCAACCCTCTGAAATCAACCAATCTGGACAGTAATTTTCCAAACAGAATATCTCTTAGCACAAAAGTCACAAAATTCACTACCTTATATCCCTGAAAAGCTAAGATCTCAAACTTCAATTTTCATGAAGAACTCAAACTCCAATTCGATTTCTAACAATTTCAAAACTGTTATGGAAGCTACTGTCATGATCAGCAATTCACAACCTAATGCAGGGTCAGTTTTTGCAAAATCATAACTCCCAACTCTGACCTCTAAAAATTACACACCATATATCATTTTCAAGTTAATTTCTTCCTCTACAACTTTTCAGAAGATCACTCACACCAATTCAGTCCACAAAAATTGCTAAAATTGCTCCCAAGCAGACTTCTCACAAAACCAACACTTTGACTAGGTTTCTCCAAAAAGCATAAAACCAATCAATAGAAATCAGTTCATATCTCCCAATATACAACTCGAAAATTAGCAAGATCAGTGGCAATGGAAAGCTAACTCAATATTCCTCAACTTTCACAGAGACCATTTTTCCTAGTTCCATATCAATTAATGTAGAAAAATCAACAAACTAATCAGGTCATAACTGCGGGTACTGTTCATAGACCCTACAAACAGAAACTTTCCATGCAAACATTCACCCTTCTAACATTACAATTTAACACCACCTATTTCACACAAAATTGTAGCCAACATCTCAAAGTTTAATTGGGCACAAGCCTCACCTCATTTGCACACCTAGACAATAAGTTATGAGCAAAACATTACAATAGGTCAAATTGCATTTTCCAGCTTTTCAACTACAACCTAACTCCTATCACTTCTAATATCAATAATACATCCCTAAGCATCCAATTATACCTCTAATTCAACCACAATTCATCACAACATATACTTATATAATTATTCAAAAGTTGGCAGTACCCACATAACCAACTTCCATCTTGTATTTCCATTCATGAAGCACCACAAACATCATTAATAATATCACTTTCCCATTCTTTAACTACCATAACCAATTCCTTCACACAAGCATGCATTAAACCCATTCAAACCTACTACTATGATAATCAACTACATGTATAAATGATCTCCATAAATGCTTCTATCTATCAAAAGAATAAAACAAACACAATTTTTACCTTAAACAAGTTGCAAACTCTCCAAATCTCCAAGGCTTCAACTCTTAAATTTTTCCAAGCTTCAAGCTTTAAGTTTCCCAAATCTTCAAACAAAAACACCAACCTCTACTTTACCTTCCCACCTTCGACCATCACAATCATCATAATTTCCAAGTTCAAGTTGATCTTAGGTGTGGCTAAAGGAAAAGCAAGTAATTATGGAGGAAGAACAAAAACAACAAAAGGAGGAGGAAGGAAGAAGTTTCGGATGACTACTAAGCTTCCAAGTAGTTCATATATGTTAAAAGAATAAGGAGAAGGTCGTAGATGAGGATGAAAGAAGACAAAACCAATTAATTTAAAAGGGACACATGACATATTAATGAAGAAAAGACAAAATTTAGTTAATCCTAGTTAATTAAGTGCTAATCCTAATTAAGCTATAATCATGACACTCAAATAATTCCCTAACATTTATTTATTCACTAATCTCATGTCATTAGACGGTCCTTTTCAGTACAAAACAGCTCACTCAGTCAGTCAGTTAGAATTTTTCGATCCGGGCAAGAACCCCGAAAAATTTCAGAAAATTCTCATAAATCCCTAAAAATGTAAAACACTCAATGACGCACTCCAAATCATTTTTCAAATACAATTATCCCATAAATTTCACAAAAGATCTCAATTTGAAACCTAAGCCGGAAAATGTCATGAATGCATGTATACCATGTGCAAGTGCAGCAAACCATCAATCATAGAGGCTATATGCTGTATGAGCATGCCGAGATATAATTTAATACTTCTAACCCGTCCCAAATTACCAATAAACCCTTCCTCTGGAAGATGGGATGTTACACAAAACCACACAACCTATCATTTTTCCACACTAATAAGGACACAGTGCCGCACCAAAACTTGTGTGAAAACTTGTCAACAAACCAGCTACAAGATCATGAAACCCTAGTCTAAAAGTTGCAACACAAACTTAGAATATTATCCTACAACTGCTAAATCTTATCAAAATTCCAGCCTTCAAGTTATACAAAGCCTATCGTTTTTCTCTCAAAAAACAACATCACATCAGCTCACTATGCATGAAAAACACAACCAAATTTTAGCTGTAAAAAACCAAAACCAAATCTCTAAAATTTTGCTTCCTTAGATAATCATTATCCCCAAAACAAGTTATCCATTAAATCCCATATTGATTAGGATTTCAAACCTTATCAAACTTATCTTAAAAGAGTCTCACATAAATCCATTAGGTCCAACTATCAAATAATGTTCAAAATTAAATAATAAGATATCAACATATATCTTAACAATTTTCTCCTTTTTGACATTATTTTTCACATATTGAAACTCCCCTAAAGAGTATAATTGGATGTATAACATCAAATTCACAAACCACATGAGAACTCCCCCTTAATCAAACAATGATATCCAAACATAATCAAATATCTAAAGGTAACAAAACACAACCAACAAGGAATCCAATCATAACATGATGTGTTTCCTAACATGTTTCCTAACTATAGTTTCTCCCCCTGGGACAAAAAGATGCCAAAAACCAAAACTAATAGTTACGTAGATACCTTGAAATCTCCCCTAAATTGAACAATCATATAAGATGAAATGCAAAAAAAAAAAGAATGTCTTTAATACGATCAATCTCAGTGAATAAAGAAGCATAAAAATCAACAGTAGGTGTAGTGGAAGAATTATAAGCACGCCAAGATGATAATGTATTACCAATCAAAATACTAGCCAACATATCATTACTTACATCAGAGTCATTCGCATACAACCTATTAAATTCAGAAATCCCAAAAATACATTCAACGAATCATAATCAAACTTAATCAATCTATATGAACGCAATTGCCAGAATTTATACAGCCCACAATATAGAGAAATCAAGATAAAACTTGAAAAACTCGAATTATATAAAACTCGAATCTTCGTATGAGTCTCCAACTAAGCATCAACTTTTTCTCGAAATAACTCCATTAATAAAAAAACAGAAGCAGAATTTTTAATCATCAAGCAAAACCTTCTTGTATATGATTTAGTTTATCAGATTCTTTTTTTTCCATGTTTCATTAGATCATTAACATACTTCATTAAGATTAAACAGTCGAATTTGATTGCTTTTAGGGTCTAAGTGCATCTATAGGCATATGAACCCCTACAATTAGTCCTTAGCCCATTAAAAACTATAGTATCAAATTCAGGATGATGTAGCATCGAGTTAAAGATCCTTAATAGTGTTTTTGTTTTTATTCTAAACAAATTTAGCTTAAGCAGAACAGGTGAATAATATAAGAATAAATGGTTACTAAAGAAGCACAACTATCAAAAAATTTGCTTAACGAGAAGTTATTTACTATATATCTATCAAGTTTCATTAAATGAGCTTTTCTTCATTTTGATTATTGCTCCAAATGAAGAAATGACTAGTGAACCTCAAGTCCATCAATCCAAGACTAGTCGGATTGGAAAGCTCATAAAATTTGAAAAACTTACACCAATAACCTCCTTAGGATTCCAATATTTAGTAAATCAGACCATAATTTAACTCTTTGATAATTTGAATTGCTCTTATAAACCATTATGATGAGTAGCTCCACATTGAAGATCTGATTAGTGAATTCACAATGAATAAATTAATCAAAACAGTGCCAATTTGTCAAGTGGAGAATTAGAGATCTAAAGAAAAGAATTACTCTTCCATTTGGGTAAGATGAGTGGTTACTAAGTGTCACCCAATCATTATGCAAAAAACTGAGACCACTTATAAATTGATCATATTTTATTTTGGTCTTAACAAAATCAACAAAATGAGGCTTATTAAGATAAAATAAGTCTTTACAAGCAAGCTATTTATTTAGGCTATTTAAGCCTCTAACATTTTAGAACAAAAATCCCATAATTTTGGTTTGGATCGAAGTAGCGACGTAATTTCATAAAGTCAGTCGTCAGTTTTCTTGCTCCTAGTTTTGTTATTACTGGTGCTCAGATCAATCCAGTCCTTATTGTTTACATCCACTAGGTTGTTCATGCATTCCATTTATGTTGAAACAAGTTGTACTTCCTTACCTTTTGACTATTTTTCTATACGGGTTTGATCTTCCTCTTCACTTTTCTGCATCAGTGAGGAGGAATCTACATTTTCCTTCATTTAAGGCTTAGTCTCTAAGTTCTTTCTATTATTAAGGTTTAACTACTCCCCATTACCACTTAGTCCTCCAATTGAGTGAGTAAAATCTCTCTCTTAGTTTTCCATACAAGGAAAAGGATCAGTATTTCTAGTTACGTTGGAGTTTTCATTCACCACTGCTTGAGGTTGATTCTTGTTAGGCTTCCAAACCTTCATCGGACTTGCTTTAGGAGACTTTTAAGGGTAAGTGACCACAAGGCCATCTTAGAATAATTCACCTCTTGCATTAAATCTCATAATTTGTGGGGAATTAGGTAGCTCCTTTTCAAGTTCAAGTTCAACGCAAACTCTGGTGAAACTCATCCTATTTAGGTTAGCTACATTATCATCTAAGGCTATTGGGTTTCCAATTGCACTAGCAAGATAGTTAAGGTCGTTAGATGACCTGTACTCCAAAGGGACTTAGTGGAAGTTAACCTAGAGTGGAATTTTCCAAAGTTTTGACATGTTTAACTGTAGTCTATTTTGTCATTTCTTTAAGAATAATGACTTTCCTTACAAATGCCAAGGGCATAGGTTGATGATCTTCTAAGCTATTCATCCAAGGAAAATATGAAGATAAATAGTTCATCTTCACTCACCAAAGTGTTATCCAATTCTATCTTTTTCTAGTTAATATTTTCCCATCATTGAACAACTTAGAAAACCAATCTCTTCTTAAGAAAATAACCTACTATTATCATGCTTCATTTTTTCGCACCTTCTCCTAAATTTATTTAGAGGGGATGTAGGTACACCATAAGCTAATGGGGGAACATATTGAGGCTTTACAAATGTATCAAGCCCCCCACCACCTTTCACCAAGTCTATCCCTCTTTTAGGTTCTCACTAGTTGAAGAGATGGTCTTCTTATTTATAGCTAGGTTTTATGTGGGGAGAGTTAGGAAAGCTACATTTATGAGGGAACCAAGAGCCAAGCCATCTTGGTTGGAGGGAGGGGAGCTTTGCTCTACATCTGACATCTTCAGTGCTAACGATAAAATATCATACATATAGCTAAGCGAGAAAAATGATCGAGCTAGATGGGTTATTAGAAAAGGTAACTAGTTAATAAAACATAGAAGGATTAAAAGCTTTAGTGAGATGTGGGAGTTTCTCTCACTAGTGAGATCCAATACTTCTGCTAACCAAACATACTTATATTGTTATGCATAAATAGAGAGATGCAAAATTATTATAAAACTTAGCAGTGGAGTACCTCAAATAACAACAAACTTTTAAAGACCTTCTTTCTTCTTTAGGAGTACATGGCCTAATATTTTTCCATTTTGTGGATAACTATTAATTATATTTTAATAGTTTTAATAACTTATCAGTTAAGTTACATAAATCTGATATAGATAAAGATAATAAAGTGGCCTAATAAAGGATCTAAATTAATGGGCTAATGGGCTAAAGTCTAGGAGAAAAATGAATATTGATCATCGTAGATCGATCCATATTGAGCCTGTGATAGAGATGCCTAATATGGATACTATATATAGATTGACCTTGAGCTTATACCATTAGGACACATACAGTTTAATATGTATATCTATAGATTTTGACATGACATATGGGATATAAGTGTTTAATCCTATAAAGGTATTCTCTAATGCAGTTTACCATTCAATAAGAAAATATAAAGATTTTTTCTAATGCAGTTTAGTATTTGTTATGAGAAAATAAGATTTCTCTGGTGTAGTTTTGCATATGCAGATTGACATAAAGTTTAGAGAAATTGAGACCTACAAATGTAAAGATGATACATATCAGATCACACAGGGATCATTCGAGTTTGTCACACTCTATTTTCTTATTCATATTAGTGAGGTAATAGATATGCATGATTATATCAGACTTATGTCACATATGACGCATATGTTTGATATTTTTTGGTATTAAAAACCTTGCAGGATGAAATGATGGACTTTCATTATCTTTGAATTAAATGTTTTGTTTTAAACTTAGTACCAATTTGGTAACGTGGCTTAACTATATTTTCAAACTAGATTTAAACTTGATTCAATAATGTAATTGATTATTGTCTAAGGGGAAGAATGTTAAATGTTTTTCCCTTAGGTGGACAATAATTAATTATATTTTAACAATTTTTATAACTTATTGGTTAAGTTAAATAAATTTGATTTAGATAAAGATAATAAAGTGACCCAATAAAGGATCTAAATTAATGAGTTGAACTTTAGGAAGAAAATAGACATGGATCAATGTGGACTAGACCCATATTGAGCCAGTGATGAGGAGGCGTGATATGGTTGCTATGTATAGATTGTCCTTGAGCCTATGTCATTAGGACATGTACAATTTAATATATATATATATCCAGGGATTTTGACATAACATAGGAGGATATAGGTGTTTAATCCCATAAAATTGTTCTCTAATGCAATTTAACATTTAGTGAAAGAACATAAAAATTTTCTCTAATGTAGTTTAGCATTTAGTAAGAGAAAATAAGATATCTCTGGTGAAGTTTCACATAAAATTTAGAGAAATCGAGACCTATAAATAAGAAGATGATACATATCAGATTATACAAGTATCATATGAGTTTGTCACACTCCATTTTCTTATTCATGTTGGTAAGATATTAGATATGCATGATCAGATTGGACCTGTGTCACATATGACACATGTGTTTGATATTTTTCGGTATCAAAAGCCTTATAGGATGGAATAATGGACTTTCATTATCTTTGGATCAAATGTTTTATTTTAAACTTGTTACCAATTTGGTAACGTGGCTTAATCATATTTTCAAATTGGTTCTAAACTTGAGTGAATAACGCAATTGATTATTGTCTAAGGGGAGAATGTTAGATATTTTTCCAATTGGTGGATAACAATTAATTGTATTTTAACAATTTTAATAACTTATTGGTTAAGTTACGTAAATTTGATTTAGACAAAGATAATAAAGTAGCTCAATAAATGATCTACATTAATGGGCCAAAGTCTAGGAGAAAAATAGATCCTGATCAGTATGGATTGGATCTATATTGAGCTTATGATAGGGAGGCTCAATATGGATGTTATATATAAATTGACGTCATTAGAACACATACAATTTAATATGTATATCTATGGATTTTAACATGATATAGGAGGATATAAGTGTTTAACCTCATAAAGGTGTTTTATACTATAGTTTAGCAGTTAGTAAGAGAAAATAAGATTTCTTTGGTGCAATTTCCCATATGCAATTTGACATAAAGTTTAAAGAAATTGATACCTACAAACTGAAAGATGACACATATAAGATCATACACTTATTATTCAAGTTTGCCACACTCCATTTTCTCATTCATATTAGTGAGGTATTACATATACGAGAGTATATTGGACCTGTGTCATATTTGACACATATGTTTAATATTTTTCAGTATCAAAAGCCTTGCACGGAATGATGAACTTTTATTATATTTGGATCAAATGTTTTGTTTTAAACTTGGTACCAATTTGATGACGTGACTTAGTTGTATTTTCAAATTGGTTTTAAACTTTAGTGAATAATGTAATTTATTATTTTTCAAAGGGGAGAACGTTAGATATTTTTTTCATTTGGTAAACAACAATTAATTGCATTTTAATAGTTCTAGTCTTATCGATTAAGTTACGTAAATTTGATTCAGATAAAGATAATAAAGTGACCCAATAAAGGATCTAAATTAATGGGCTAAAGTCTAGAAAGAAAATAAACTCTGATCAATATGGACCAAGTCCATATTGAGCCCGTGATGGGGAAGCTCGATACAGATGTTATATATAGAAGGTTAAGGTCTTTTGTGGTTGCTATAGCAATCGTAAATGTACAAATACTCCAACCCATTCAGAGGTTCACATATACAGAAAGCTACAAAAAGGCTTTAACGTATTGCGGTGAGCAACTCTCATGAAGGTCTCAGTGGATTCACATTTGTTATGACCTTGGAAAGCTCGTCGAAAAGTTATATAATCGAAATAAGGTATTTTCGCATTTTGTCATTATTTTTCTTTCATGTTCAATTTGAGATACGTAACTAAGGCTTCTTTTACGTGTTACATAACATTCTCTAAACATCTCTCACTGTAATTAATGACTTCCAAACATTGAGCCCATTGTACATTGTAATATTCCCTTTAATGCATGAAAGAGCTCACACAGAAGTTGACATTATTTGAAGTAAGAACACTCAAGTTCCTCACCAATTCAAAGCGTTAGCATTGAAAACAGTCATATTAATTACCACTGCTAAAGTCTTCGTATGTGCAGACCATCATATTTTGAGGATTCAGTGACTCGTTAAAAAAGTTATATTCATTGTGGCTTAGACAATAGTCATCATAAAATAACCTCCCCCATTAGTGCCTAATTGCAATAGAAGATAACTTAAAATATATATCTTGCACTAAGCAAAACATAGATTACCATATATTCCATCAAGATCTTTCATACACTCCCCAAATATACACATTGTAAATCATAGTCACATATTTTTTTCTCACAACCTATGAAGTAAGCTTATCAAGAATTGCCACTATTTGCTACTAAACTTTGGTTAAGAATCACAATGTTTTTTTAGAAAAGAAAGAAGAAAATGCATTAATAAAGAATGAAAGTTAAATCTTACAAAAGGGTTTAGGGGATACCCTTTGAAACAAAAGAGGTGTAAAGTTTTTTCCTACTCAAAACATGGAGAGAAAATAGTGGTAATAACTGGAGAAAGTTGGAGCTGCTGTGTAATCAATTTACATATCGAGCTTTTTAATGCTGACAAGAGTTTCGAAGTTGAGAGTATCTATCCTATTAAGGCTGAGAGTTACTATTGATATTCTTTATTCATGCAGACTAGAGGAGCTTGAGTTGCTATTAGATCAAACACATAGGAATTAACAAAGAAGTATAGGAAACAAAGGGGAGAAAAAACAGACTCAATTCGAAAACTAAACAAGAAATATTGAAGCCAGGAGTTTTCATAAAGGAAAAAAGAAAAAAAAAAACCATAAACAAAGATATTGATGAAATATTTGAAGTATTTAATATTTTTGAAAATTTTATTTGAAGTAATATAAAAAAGATACGTGTGACCAATGATGTAAAAACCGGACTGGACCGGCCGGTCGGACCGGAAATCGTCTGAACCGGCCATGTTTCCGGTTCGGTTATTGTTATTAACCCTTAGATATAAAAACCGGCCGGTTATCAGAGAACCGGTTATTTTATAATCGGTTGAAAACTTAAAATATCAAAGAAACATTTCTCGATCGTCTTCTCCTTCGCCCTTCACAGAATGCCTCCATCTCGTCTCTCTCTCTTCTCAGATGCCGGGTACTTGCCGGAGGAGCTCGGTTGCTTTCAGATCTGGCCTTGTCTTTGAGAAGATCCAAGCAGCATTTTGTTTTCATTGACAAGAGAAGAAGGGTTTGGGGTGGTGGTAGTTTTCATTGACCGGGTGATCATATAAGCAAGGACTTCACGGTCCTTAAAGGGGATAACTGAAGCAAGAGCGAGAATGGCAGCTGGGAGTAGCTTCAAGATGTAGAAGAAGTCTCTTTCTCCATTGACAACAGCGGAAGAAGTTGCAGAAGTTGAAGAAGGAGAGGGAAGAACTTTGCCTTTGTTCGTTATCTTCATGGTTACGTGTACGAGGATTTGTACGAGGAGTTGCCTTTGTTCTTTGCAGAAGCTGAAGAAGAAGAGAACGAGGAAAAAATAAAAAGCTTAGAGCTTTTGGTTTGTGTGGTAATGAATCAGATTTTCAGAAGTACAACATTTAAGGGAATCAGATTTTCAGAAGTACAACATTTAAGGCAATAGAGATAGGGTAACAGGTCCTTCCTTTTCAACTAGTAAAAAAGATTTTGTTCCGTTAAACCAACTAGTAAAAAAGATTTTTCCTCATGGGCTTGGGGCTTGAGGCTCAATCGTATTTTCCCCTATGTATTTTCACTATCTTCAATGAGAATTTTTAATTTCTAAAAAAAAAAAAGCAATGACATTATTTTGCTTAATTAAGTGTACTCATCTACTTTATAAATATGTTTTAAGTACTTTTATTGATACTAAAATCTAATAAGTAATTACTCCAATTGTCTTTTTAATTATATATCAAGTTATTATTAAATAATTTTTAATGTACAATGGAGCAATAAAATCCTTCAATTCTCTAACTCTAAAATAAACCAAAATTTTCAATTTTAATACAATATTTTAGTTGAATTTGATATTATTATCACTCCCATTAATTGAAAGAGCATTCAAATATCTATCTTACATATATTCGTGAAGATATTTCTATACATGAAGAACAAAATTCATGTCAACATAATAATATAGAGTTCATGACATAAAGTTAGAATTTAAATGAGTAAAATTATTTGATAAAAGTCTAATAGAAAGTTTATCATGAAATATAATATGTGACATCTTGACCAATGGATGAAGAAGAAGTACGCGAGTGCACTCACCAATTTTGAAGTACTAGATTTTTAAAGTCAAGAGGTGCTTGAATGATTCTTGAGGTTATTGCTCCTGTAGCACCATCAGAGTACAAGGTCTTTTCTGTTTTTCTCTTTTGAAATTCTCCAGAGAAGAAGTACAATTGTGATATTTAGACAAATGAGTGTTAATATTTATATTAGACTTATATTTATTTATTATTAATTCATTATATAATAATAGGCATTGATGTATTTTATTTCAATAATATATTTTATTTTTACTTATTCTTATAAGCTTTACTTCTTATTTATTATATACCGATTTTATAGCGGTTCACTATCGGTTGAACCTCTAAACCTTAAACCTTTCCTTCGATCGGTTTAATATCCGGTCCGGTTTTTAAAACATTGCGTGTGACCATTACTTGATAATCTAATGACATATATTTTGAATTTAAAATATATTAATATTAATATTAATTTTTAAATTTCAAATCAATACTGTAGAGCTTCACAATAGGCTACTTCCGGTCCGGGTTATATCTCAAAACTGGTGTTCAATTGACCTAGTATGAACCGGTCAAAACGGTCAATTGACCAGTTTTTGACCGGTCGGACCGGTCCGGTTCGACCGGTTCGATAATTTTTTTTTTTAGAAATTTTTTTAATATTATATATAATTAAATATAATTATTGTATAATTATTACGTCACACCGGTTTGATCGGTAATTGAACCGGTCGAACCGATCAAATCGATAACCAATAAGGCTACTGATTTAATGACCGGTCCGAATTTCAGAACATTAATGACAAGTGAAGCAAGCAGTGAACGCTTGTTTGTACTGTCTATCATCCTTTTCATTTTTTATTAAAAAATATATAATATATTTTTGAATAAAATAAGGAGAGAAATGTCTAGGTTGACGATAAAGATGGTAGAGGAGAGGCGTATGGATCTGATGCGGGAGCGTAACCAACCAAACGGGTGCTGTACGGATCTGATGCGGGCACGTACTAACGGGCGCTGTCAACCCAAATCCACCCACACGTGACACGGTGACAATACGACAGGTAATATAGTTGAAGTTGAAGCTGATGGCGGCAAGCTAATAAATAAAGTTAACCCCTCATAATGAATGTTTTGCTCTTCTTGGCCCTTTTACGGAAATAGGAAACGATTGTCTATCCTTTAAAAAAAAAAAAAAACATCTTTTGTGGTTGATATGATATGGTACTGATAGAACAGATTCGGCATTGGGAAACTTAGAACCAAAGAAAACTACCAGGTCCCAACCTCCTAATTCCCTTCATGCTCACACCTCCGAACTAACCTTTCACTGATCCAGATTCTCTGTTTCATAGACATCTATTGGTTTGCCGATCAAATGCCGTGATAAACTTTTTCTCGTACTGTTGTAGTCATAAAAGGAAAAATGGGTTTCTTAGTTGGTTTGCTTGTTGGGTTGTGTGTTGGGGTCGGGTTGATTGTGGCATATGCTCGTTACCAGAATGTCAGATCCACGCGGCGCATTGAATTGGTATTATGTTTGCTTTATATACTGATACGATGTTACTTCTGGTGGATTAAAGTAGCTGATCCTCGTTTCAACTACCTTATTTAATATCTTTCTGGGTTTAGATTTATTATTATTAATTTTTGTTGTCAGGCCAAGACAGTGGCAGCATTCGCAAGAATGACAGTGCTAGATTCCAGAAAGCTTCTTCCAGATGAGTTTTATCCTCCTTGGGTGGTTTTTTCACAGAGACAGAAGTTATGTTAAACACCTCCAACTTGACTCGATTATTAATTATAGCATTATCTTTTGAAAAATACTTTTATTCGGTCCAGGCTCTAACAATTTTTGGCTTCTTTTTGAGTTGCAGTTAACTTGGCTTAACCTCCACCTTGACAAAATTTGGCCTTTTGTTGATGAGGTGATTTCATGTTCATTCTTTTTTCAGGGGTCAATCGTGATTCCGTTCTTCAAAACTATTTGATTTTTCAATATGGGACATAATGTTAGTTGCGGATGTTATGTGATGGCGTAGGCAGCATCAGAGCTTATCAGAAGCAATGTTGAGCCGATTCTTGAACAATATAAACCTGCTATTTTATCCTCTCTCAAGTTTTCCAAGTTCACCCTCGGTACCGTCGCTCCACAGTTTACAGGTAAGTTTGAGATTACTGCGATTTTAATAATTGTTGTTTATATGGCCCTTAATAACTCAATAGTTATGTGATGTAATCTGAACTCGGGACGGAAGTAAGAGAATGCAGATAACCAATATTTCCATTTTTATCCCTACAGATATCAGGATGTGTCAGTAGATGATCACTTCAATGGATTCGATGTGAATAACTTCTTTTGCATGTTTCTGTGTATAAAATTAAATGAAAAACTATTTTTGGATACTTGTTTAACTCCTCAATCATGCTTGTAAAAGAAGAACACCAGCAAGTACAAGAAGTGGTATTTGAATTTTTATTAAATAATGCTAAATGCTTTCAGTGGTCGTTCTTCAATTGCTTTTGGCATGACATTTGCAAACTTTTTATTCAGGAGTTTCCATTATAGAAAGTGATAGGCCGGCTGGAAGTGTCACCATGGAGCTGGAGATGCAGTGGGATGGTAATCCAAACATTGTACTTGATATAAATACCAGAGTTGGTGTTTCACTACCTATACAGGTAATTTAACTCAATGCTCTATCTCAAATAGGTTTCGTGGTAAACCTGATTAGTAAATGAATGAAATTCCCACAAAATAAACATTCACGCCATCCAGGTGAATTTAAATAAGATAACCATTTGCCAGCATGAATTTCTTCACGTGTTCTCAGCTTCAACGTCTATCCCTAAACCGTAAAACAAACGGAGAGAATTCTCTTACTGTTAACTCACAAATTTAGTATGGCAGTTAGATCATCTAGAGATTCTCTTGATTGCTTGTCATGTCAGATTTAATTTAATTTCTTAGAGAGCAATATTTGTTTAGGTTGAGTATGATCTAAGAACTTACAGGATTTGATATTTTAATTTGTTTGCAAGAGCATAAATGAAATTTATCTAATTTCAGTTGCTATACTATCAACTCTATTTCGATATTCAGATACGTCTTCCTTATCTATTCTCTTTTCTCTGTTTTGACCTCATTTAGGTAAAAGATATTGGATTCACTGGGGTTTTCAGGTTAATCTTCAAGCCACTGGTTGAAGAGTTTCCAGGTTTTGGAGCTGTTTCTTATTCCTTGAGAGAAAAAGTGAGTTTTTTTTTAATCCTTTTGTTCTCAACCTTCGTAGAGATTAATTTATCTGAAGTTCACATTTCTGATGGCACATCTCTATACCAAATGATTTGTACAGACCATGTTTATGCATGAACCTGTTGATGGCTGAATGCTTGTAACTTGTGAAGTGTAACAATTATCAATTTTCTCCTGCAGAAAAAGATGGATTTCAGACTGAAAGTTATTGGTGGTGAGATATCAGCAATTCCTGGGATTTCTGATGCTATCGAGGTATGAAGAGAAATTTTGTTTCCATAATCGTTTCATTTCTGTACTACAAGCCATGCATCCGCAAAGATTACTCTCTGCTTCTAGAAGAAATTTTCCAAGCATTACTCTGTTGAAACTTTTATTGAAATATGATTTTGGGGCTTCACTAGCTGTTTTGTGCTACAAAGTTCTACTGGGAAAATACAAAATCATAAAAAATGTATAAAAAGTTGAGTTTCATATGTGACTTCCAAGTTTCAAGTCCAGTCTCCTCCTTTCTACCTCCCTCCACCTCATCCATATTATGTAATCTCTAAACTCTTAAGGTTGACAAGTTTGGATGCAAATGATATGGGCCATCCTTTGCATTGTTAAGATTTAGTTTGACTTAGTCATAGGTTGTTGCTTTGCTGTTCCATTTAATAATTCAGGAGAACTGGTTTTTAGCTAAGTTGGATAAGAAAGAATTAGCTGTTAGTTACGTTGGATGGGATATTCTTTTTTTCCTCTTTTTTTAGCCTTAGCTGTTATGTTTTAGCAGTATAAATTGTACTCTTTGTCAGATGGAAAGGGCAGTGAATAACAATTCTTCAAAATCTTCTTGGTCTCTTTGCCTCTGCCTCAAAATTCTACTTGTATCACTGGTATCAGAGCCAGCTATGGCCATGGATACTTGCAGCAAAACTAACGCAGAATTTTGCAATGAGATTAGCGAACCTTGGCTCGACATGAGTTTAGCTTCGACCAAGTTAACGCCACCCTAGAATGAGTGTTAACCGAGCTACAAGCTTTATGAGTCTCGCAAAGCAACAACCTATGATTAAGTCAACCTAAATCTTCACAATTCAAAGGATGGCCCATATCAGCAAGCTGGTCTTACACCATTTCTTGTATATTCCTAGATTCATTATTGAATCAAAAGCTTTTCAATTGAATGTTCAGAGAACTGCTCTAGTACACAGTTTTTTTTCTTCTAATGCAGCTCCAGATAAGGTAACAATTGTCCATATCATCATATTATTTATTTTGTGTCTGGAGGCTGGCATGGAAGTAAGTGAGCCCCTTACTTTTCCCTTGGTGTCAAAATTGATCCTTTTCTTGATATGACCTCAAATAAACTATCTTAATAGAAGATAGTAGTAATTTCAATGGACAACATTTTATCTGTTACTTTTGTTGATGAAACTAAGCTTACAATTACTTGTTGGTCTGACAAAGCTCCTTTTTTGTGCAGGAAACAATAAAGAATGCTATTGAAGATTCTATAACATGGCCAGTTAGAAAAATTGTACCCATATTACCTGGGGATTATAGGTATCCTGCTATTATCAGTGTTGAACTTAGAAATTTCTTTGGTATCCTTACCCTAGACTTGGGTTTTATTAATTTCCTGAATTATATGCTCAGTATAGGGTATTTGTTTGTCCTGTGTAATTTAATTTTATCCATGTTGATAACTGTTAAATATCTGACCAGAGCCTATACTTCTGAGCAGCTTAGGTTGGACTCTTATCAGCCAGGTTCCACATTTTCATGGAATCTCTGGATTATTTTCAATAGATATTCATTTCTGTTCCACTTTAAAGTTTGATGGATACTTTGGTATATTCATATAAGAAGTAGCAGTCTCAGGCTCCTTTGAGTTTTGCTTGTCATCATCTGAATTGTTTGGGTTTATACTAGAGGATATGTGAAGGCAGTGCATGGATTTGTAATTTGACTCCCATGTAAACTAATGGTTATTTTCACTTCAAATCAAAATCTATTATTTCTGACACAAACTGCGATTCTCAATATTTTTTGTGATGTTTCAGCGACCTGGAGTTGAAGCCAGTTGGAATGCTAGAAGTAAAGCTTGTTCAGGGTAAAGAATTAACGAATAAGGACATCATTGGTAAATCAGATCCTTATGCTGTCTTATTTGTACGTCCTCTACGTGATAGAATGAAAACCAGCAAGATAATTGTAAGTGAATATGCCCTTCTGAAGCATGGTTTTATCAGTTCCTTTGGATAATTCATCATTTTGTGACACATCTGCAGAATAACCAATTGAATCCCATTTGGAATGAACACTTTGAGTTTATTGTCGAAGATGCATCAACTCAACGCTTGACAGTAAGAGTATTTGATGATGAAGGAGTTCAGGCCTCAGAACTCATTGGTTGTGCTCAAATCGCAATAAAGGATATAGAACCTGGTAAAGTAAAGGATGTATGGTTGAACTTAGTTAAGGATTTGGAGATTCAAAGAGATACCAAATACAGGGGTCAGGTGAGAGACTTCTATGCCTGCTAAGATTGCACTCTCTTTATTTCAGACTTTTAAGCCTTTACACTCAGTATGGAGATTGTAACTACCATTAATTGATGAATGTTATGCGACTGAATTTGTTTCATACTTTTGGTTATATGCAATGGAACAGAGAATAATGTCATTTGAGGGTATCAAAACTTAGCAGAATGGTCTCAGCCACAAGAATCCTTTAGTTTCCTGATAAATTTGCTTTCAAGAAGGAAACATAGTTTTCAACTCCAACTATGTAAAAGTGAGATCAAATCTATTGTTGGTTGAAATATTTCAAACACTACAAAGTTTTATTGCTGCTTCATTTCCATTCTCATGAGTCCGGACTGTCGTTTTCTATCAGTTTTTTCTTTTCTTTTTCAACCTGATTTTCCTATGGAGTTCACTGATTTTGTGAGTGTATGTACTCATTCTAAATTGTTCTTGGAATCAGGTGCATTTGGAGCTCTTGTATTTACCTTTTGGAACAAAGAGCAACCTGAAAAATCCTTTTAATCCTGATTTCCAATTGACTTCCCTAGAGAGGGCCATTAAGAATGGCAGTGATGGTGCAACTGATGTTAAAGGAATTATGGACCAGAAAAAAAATGTCATTGTGAGAGGAGTATTATCGGTGACTGTTATAGCAGCTGAAAATTTGCCAGCAGTAGACTTGATGGGAAAGGCTGACCCCTTTGTTTCTCTGGTGATGAAGAAATCTGAAGCAAAAGCCAAAACTCGGGTGAGATGAAGAGTTCTTCTGTTCACAGTATCTGCTTCTTCTTTTTCTTTTTACTACTTCCTCTTCGAAAAATCTTTTGGATTCAAAGTCATTACTCGCTTTTGAAAGGTCCTCATCAGCTGAACTTTCTGAGTATACTCTTTTATGTACTTGGATCATTTTTCTTATCGAAGATTGGAAGGATAGAAAATTGAACAATCTTATGATGTTTTCGTCTGCTTCTCAGGTAGTAAATGACAGCCTGAATCCAGTTTGGAATCAAACTTTTGACTTTGTTGTGGAGGATGCATTGCATGATATGTTGATCTTGGAAGTGTATGACCATGATACTTTCGGAAAGGTGATGCTCTCATACAATGCTAAATGTCATAACATTGTCTATTCTAACACTAGTTCTTGTTTTCAGCATGTCTTTCCACGCATGTTTTGCGCATTCGCATCAAATTTATGCTTGATTTTCTGTCGTGGCATTTATCTTGCATTAAGTTGAGGAATCGCTGCAACTTAAATATTGATGAAAAGCATTAATTTTTCAGGACAAGATTGGAAGATGCATTATGACACTGACCAGGGCCTTATTAGAAGGAGAAATTCAGGACAGTTTTCCTCTTGATGGTACGAAATCAGGAAAAATATTCTTGCACCTCAAATGGACACCACAGCTGAAATTTCGTGATATTTGATGTACAAGGTATGATAAGGCCTAAAGTTTTTTGACCTTTCATATTCATATCCTTGTTTGCGTTCCTTTCTCTCTTCATAAATCAAGGGCAACATTAAGTTTTAACGGACTTTGCAGTAAAGAAAACTGGAGATGGGAAAGAAGGAGAGTTGCAGAAAGTCAAATTAGACTTCATTTCTTATACTACAAGTTGGAGGTTGTAAAGCTCAAATCGTCCTCTTCTTCTTCTTCTTTCTTTTTTATAAATAAAGATCTCGCCTATATGGATTCCATCTTCTATACTAGAGTTCACTATGAACTTCCGTTTAGCCGAATTTTGGTAGAGCATTGGTCGATGGAATCAATTACATTTCAAGAACTCCCGAATTTGACAAAATTGATGTGCATATTCTCTTTTGAATTCTTGTGAAAGTACACTGATCGTATGATACTAAGATTTCCTCTCCTCTTCGCTTAAATGGCGGACGTATAGTGCACGGAAAATCGAAATGCTTCCAACTGGAAATGCATTCATCGCATCAGTTGTCTACATGACTTCGTTACAACACACAGTCTCTTTTGGCATTCATCAAATATGTCTATTCCTGTCTTAACAGTAACTGATCAGACATCCACCATCGAAGCTCTAGTCAATTCGTAAAGGACTTATAGTGCCCAGATTCCCGTAGTATGACGAGATTGGTTGGGTGAACATAACGAGGTCATTGAGAACGGTTTTATTTACTTCCTGTTGCTAGTGCTTATTGAAAATGAAGGGGAAATCTATCAATCTTTACACTGTAGTCCAAAAATATGCAGTGGCCTTACATTAAACTCTGACCCTTGGCCACAACTGCAGAAATGATAATTCGGATGAATCAACATCCCTCTTGTGTCAAGATGCAGTGCCCTGCATGACAACTGACCAATCCATTTATAGACATTTCCTCTCAATGGAAGATTTGTAACATATATATCCCCAACATAAAGCAACTGATCATCACAATAATTGATAGGGGAATAGTTACCTTCTGCTTCATTAGGATCTAGCATAAATTTTATCATCCTTACTTACATTCCAAGCATGTTTTTATTGAAAGAATAAATTTTATCATACAAAATATCAGAACATCAGGACCTCTTATCACCCCAAAATACAGGAGAAAGTGGAACTACACGGAAAACAAAATTAAAGGCCTACCATAAAAATAGTCTAGTTAGGATGTTAACAGTAAGCTCAAGGTGAAGAGCCCCAGAGAACCTCAGCTGTAATAGTGGCAAACTCTGCTTCTGAAACATTGCACTCTTTTATTCTTCTCATAATTTCCAGTTTTAAATTTGTTCTCTCTTTCTGACTTAACCCTTCCCCCACTTCCACTTGCACACTAAATTTTGCTACACAGCTCGCAAATGGCGGATTCTCAACAGTCTTTTGGCCCTTCATATTAAAATCTGTGTCCCATTGTAAACCACCGTCAATATCTACTATGTTTTCACTTCCATTGCATTCATGTATATCAATCAAATTGTCTCCATGAATTGATCTCTGCAACTCAACCAGTTTCTTGATCAATCCTTGTTCCAGTATTGCCTCTATCACTTCTTTCCTTCCATGATACGCTATTTCGCAAATGCATTCCATAGTTGCAACCTTAATTGGCAAGTCTTCTTCGCTCAAAAGACTGATTATCCTGGGGATTTGTCCGTCCAGTTCAATTTGATCAATCAATGGAATTCTGATCAATCGGACGAGTGACGAAAGTACCTTTATTGAACAACACGAATCCATTGATAACAAGGCCTGAACTATCGGACCCATTAGGACCAAACCCACAAACACATCCCTGTTGAATCTTACTAAAGCAACAATAACAGTAGCTCCATGTTCCCGAATACTCTTCGAACGAGTTGAGTCGCAGACCAAGGACTCAAGGATATAGAATAGTTTTGCTTTCAGAACCAATTCCTGAAAATCTCTATCAAAACCTCGTAACAAACGCTTTTCTACCTCTTTCAAGATTATAACTTTCTCTTCTTCGTAGCTAACATGTTGAAGTGTCTCTACGAGCTTTTGCATAAATTCGTTGTCGATATAAGCTTGAGTTTCAGCCTCAATTAGAAAGGCGATCTGATAGATTTTATAGCTGGTGATATACCGCTGAAGAAGGGTTGAAAGGCTATGCCCCTGCAACTTTCTTAGCTTTCGAAGTAAAGACTTAAGCTCGCAAAATTGTTTAAAGAGATTGGAACGTTTTGGGTTACTGGGAAGAAGTGCTTGTGCCTGAGTATCAAGCTCCAAGAAAGTATCCATGGAGGGTTGGTAACGGTGGGTTGTTGTGAAGATCGGATTGATTTGTAGCTCTTTTGAAGCTCTTTTCAGAGCTCCTACGAATGCCAACATAGGAGTGTCTTCCATCGGTGAACAGGGCTTCAAACTTAGACGAGGACATGTAGAAATTGTAGTTACGTTTTGAGAAATATGGGAAGACTAATCAAAGACAGAGACGCAAAAGCTTACCTACCGGTCTTTAACCTCGTCGATTGATACACCTCTAGTGAAAATCTGTCACGATTTTAGGTGCCGGCTACTATTGACATATGAATCACGGTACATCTACGGTTCCAAATCAAAGCAAGGCTCGTGTTCTTTTCTTTCTTTTTCTTAGAAAATTGTAAGTGTTATAAAAGATAGAAATAATATGATGTACTATTAATTGTAGATGCACCATTTAATAGTTAATGTACATATAGATTGGTTTAGTTTTACCTAACATAAGAATGAAGTAGGTAGTTATTGGTTTGGTTTTACCTAATAAAAGAATGAATTAGGTGGTTATTGGTTTGGTTTTACCTAACACAATAACACATATGGAATAGGTGGTTACATGTGTATTAGGTGTTTGAAATGTACTATAAATAGAAGGTTTGATGTAAGAGAGAAAAAAAGAAATGAACTTATAAGAATAAGTATTCTCTCCTAAATATATATATATATATAACGGTAAAATTATAACGGCTAGTTAACGGTAAAAAAAAATTATTTCTATAAATAGATACCACTCCTACATAATTTACTTCATCCCTACACACTAATTCTTATCTCAAAATTCTTACAAAAATTTTCAAATGTTGTCCGCTATATCATTTTTTTGTATAATTATTATCATTATGTATCTTTGTTTCATTCTTAGTGTAGAGCTAATTGATTCAGATCGCACGTTTTTTCTCTTAGTAATAGCATTTATTATGATCCCTATGTTGCTTCTTGGCATAGCATTTAAGCATGTCATGTAATTTATTTAATGTAATATCGATTTGAATACATGTATTAATTATTTCTCTCTAAATTGTTGCCAACATGTCTAATCTTGCCAAAATTGAGTTATTTGCTCTTGATGTTGCGGGTCATAATTATATCTAGTAGATGATTGATGTTGAAATGCATCTTGAATCAATGAATCTTTTAGATACCATTAAAAAATAATACAACATCAAAACAAAATAAAGCGGCGATGATCTTCATTCGTCGTCATCTTGATGAGGATTAAAAGAGAATACCTCACAATTAAAGATCCAAGTCATTTGTGGAAAAATTTACAAGAAAGATATGACCATCAAAAGGAAGTTTTACTTAGAAGCTACCGTGATGAATAGAGCGCTTTACGCCCAAGATTTTAAAAGGTCGACGAAAGTATAACTCAGCTATGTTTAGAATTGTCTCACAACTAAAATTTTGTGGGCAAACAATCACTGAGGAAGATATGTTAGAAAAAAACATACTCCACCTTCTACGCATCGAATGTAACCTTGCAACAACAATATCGAGTGCGCGGATTTAAAAAATACTCTGACCTGATTTCATGCCTTCTTGTAGTCGAGAAGAATAATGAACTTTTGATGAAAAATCATCAATCTCGCCCTACTGGCGCGGCAACATTTCCAGAAGCAAATATTGCAATTCGAAATGAAAATGAAAGAAAAAATCATCATGGGCCTAGTCGTGGTCGTGGTTGTGGCCATGGTCGTAACTACATTCGTGACCGTGGTCGTGGACGTGGCCGAGGAAGTTATCTATATAACTCTCTTCAGAGAAATACGAGCCACCACAATAACAAGCACCATATTAACGATGTTCATGGAAGTTCTTATAGGACTTCAGGAGATTCTTGCCTTAGATGTGGTACAAAAGAACATTGGGCTAAAGTTTGTCGAGTTCCTGAACATCTATATCGGTTATACAAAGCATCCTTAAAAGGAAAGAAAAGGAAGTGAATTTTCTTCAACAACACCCTTTAGGTGATTCAATGACCTTGGTACTTTTGATTTTGATTTCATTGAGAATCATAATCCTTGAGATGACTCTACATATCCGAATGCTTGGATTTCTTGATGATTTTGTGGATCAGGGCATTGTTGGTGGCAGTAGCAATGGAAATTAAAATAATGTACTTATGTTTGTGTTAAGTATTATTATGCTTATTATGTCACTCAGTTTCAATTGCTTGTTATGTTACTAGTTTCAATTACAGTATTGTAATATTTTTTTAAGTTAACATAACATCTCTTTCTCTTTATTCTTGCGCAATTTTCTCATTAGATTATTTATTTTTATGCGAAGTTTTGATATGGATCGTTCTGTAAGAGGAGCGGAAAATAATGATAATTTATGCATACTAGATAGTGGCACAACGCACACTATCACGAAGATAAGAGGTTCTTTTCGTAATTAAAATCAACAAAACAATTGTGAACACAATATCGGTCCTGAGACTTGATTGAAGGAATTGTGAGGCAAATTTCACATTACCAAATGGTACAAAGTTCTCAATACATGATGCCTTATTTGCTAAAGTCTAAAAGAAATTTGTTGAGTTTTAATGATATATATTCTCATAAATATGATACTCATCAAGAATCGAGGAAATATGAAATATATGTATCTTACAACTGTCAATCGGAAAGATAAACATATTGGAAAAACTACCAATGCTCCTTCTTGGATTACATTATACATATATAAATGTGATTGAATCTAATATGGTAGTTAAAGCAAAACACATTGATCCTTCAATAATCTCTATTTGGCATGATCGTCGGGTCATCCGGGATCAACAATGATCGAAAAATAATTGAGAATACACATGGACATCCATTGAGTAACAAAATGATTACTCAAATAAATAAGAGTCAATGTACATCTTGTTCTCTTGGAAAACTGATCATAAGGCCATCACCAGCTAAAATAAAATTTGAATCACCTGCTTTTCTTGCACGTATTCAAGGTGATATATGTGGACCCATTCATCCACCATGTGGACCATTTCAATATTTTATGGTATTAATAGATACCTCCAGCAGATGGTCTCACGTTTGTCTACTATCAACTCGTAATATGGCATTTCCAAGATTTCTTGCACAAATTATTAAATTACGAGCACAATTTCCTGACTATACAATAAAGAAAGTCAGACTCGATAATGCTGATGAATTCACATCCCAAACTTTCAATGACTATTGTATGTCAACTGGGATTATGGTCGAGCATCCTGTTGCTCATGTGCATACTCAAAATGGTTTAGCTGAATCTTTAATTAAACACCTTCAGCTTATTACTAGACCATTGATGATGAGAACAAAGCTTCCAATTTTCGTATGGGGTCATGCAATTTTACATCTTTGAGGCATTAATTAGCATCGACCAAGTGCATATCATACATACTCCCCACTACAACTTGCATTTGGTCAAGAACCAAATATCTCCCATTTGAGAATTTTTGGTTGTGCAGTATATGTGCCTATTGCACCACCACAACGTAGTAAAATGGGACCTCAAAGAAGATTGGGGATATATGTTGGCTATGAAAGTATATCTATTATTAGATATCTTGAACCTCAAAAGGGTGATATATTTACAACACGTTTTGCTGATTGTCGTTTTGATGAAAATACTTTCCCGACATTAGGGGGAGATAATAAACAGCTGATGAAAGAAATTACATGGTGCGAACCATCATTATTGTATCTTGATCAACGCACAAAACAATGGGAAACAGAAGTGCAAAGAATTGTGCATTTGCAAAGAATTGCAAATCAATTACCAGATGCTTTCACAGATACAAAAAGAGTGACTAAATCATTTATACCAACTGTAAATGCTCCTGCTCGGATTGAAATCCCAAAAGGACAATCTGAGAAAATGATCACTCATGAATCTACAGCACGAATGAAACGTGGTAGACCAATCAGTTCTAAAGATAAAAATCCTCGAAAAAGAAAAGGAGCAAATGTGATTAATGACCCCAATATAGATAAAAGTGTTCCGTTAGAAACACAAGATGAAGATAGTGTCCCAGAAGAGACACAAACTGAGATTAATCAGGAAATCTCAATTAATTATATTCACACAAAAGAATTATGGAACCGAAATGATATGAAAGAGATTGATAAAATATTTTCTTATGATATAGCATGTGATATCATCAATGAAAATGAAGATCCTGAACCAAGATCTATCATTGAATGTCAAAATAAACATGATTGGGTTCAATGGAAAGATGATATTGAAGCTGAATTAAATTCTCTTAACAAACGTAAAGTGTTTGGACCTTTTGTCCTTACACCCCAAAGTGTAAAGCCTGTAGGTTACAAATGGATTTTTGTTCGAAAGCGAAATGAGAAAATGAGATTGTGAGATACAAACTCGACTTGTTGCACTGAGGTTTTCTCAAAGACCCGAATTGACTATGAACAAACATACTCTCTGTTATGAATACAATTACGTTTAGATATTTAATCGACAACAGTTCTTAAAGCTGGAAATGCGTCTTATGGATGTTATTCTGACTTACATACGGATCACTTGATAGTGATATTTACATGAAAATCCTGAAGGATTCAAAATACCGCACATTAAAATCACAACCAAAGGAAAAGTATTCGATCAAATTGCAAAGATCCTTATATGGACTAAAGCAATCTGGACGCATGTGGTACAATCGTCTAAGCGAGTATCTATTAAAGAAATGATATATAAATAGTCCTATTTGCCCTTGCGTTTTTATAAAGAAAACAACATCCGGATATATGATTATCGCTGTCTATGTTGACGATTTGAATATCATTGGTACTGCTAAAGAAATCCAAGAAACAGTGGTGTACTTAAAGAAGGATTTTGAAATGAAAGATCTTGGAAAAACTAAATATTGTCTTGGTCTACAAATTGAACATAGACCAAGCGGAATATTTGTGCATCAATCGACATATACAGAAAAGGTATTGAGGCGTTTTAATATGGATAAAGTAACTCCGTTAAGTACACCAATGGTTGGTAGATCGCTTAATGTTGAGAAGGATCCATTTCGCCCTTGCGAAGAAAACGAAAAAGTTCTTGATTCTGAAACTCCATATCTGAGTGCGATAGGAGCTCTCATGTATCTTGCTAATTGTACTAGACCTGATATAGCTTTTTTGTTAATCTACTAGCAAGATTTAGTTCATCTCTACGAAAACCTTTGGAATGGAATTAAACATCTATTCCATTATCTTGAGGTACAATTGATTTAGGATTATTTTACACTAAAATGCAAAACAAGTTTTGGTTGGTTATGCAGATCTGAGTTACTTATCGATCCGCATAAAGCGGATCCTAAGCGGTTATGTATTTACGTATGGAGGCATCGCAATTAGCATTCACGAAACAAACACTTGTTGCTACTTCTTCAAATCATTTGAAATCATTGCACTTCATGAAGCAAGTGAGAATGTGTATGGTTAAGGTCAATGACGCACCACATTTTAACAACTTGTGGCTTATCGACCAACAAAGAACCAACAATCATATTTGAAGACAATGCGGCATGTATCGCTCAAATAAAGGAGGTTATATCAAAAGTGATAGAACCAAACATATCCCTCGAAATTTTCCAATTCACCCAAGATCTCGACAAGAGCAAAGAAATCAACATCCAGTATATTTAATCAAACAACAATGTGCGGATCTTTTCACAAAGGCACTTCCTACTATACTTTTAGGAAGCATGTCCACGAGATTGGAATCGACATCTAAAAATTTATTAGGAAGAGCTCATTGTGTTCAATGAGGGGAGCTTCTTGATTCAGACTCTTTTCCCTTATCATGGTTTTTATCCCTTTGGATTTTTCCCGATAAGGTTTTAACGAGCAACACCAAATGCGTTTAAAGGCGGAGAAGAGACAATTATATGGCACACCAAGGGGAGTGTTATAAAAGATAGAAATAATATGGTGTACCACTAATTGTAGATGCACCATTTAATAGTTAGTGTACATATGGATTGGTTTGGTTTTACCTAACACAAGAATGAAGTAGGTGGTTATTGGTTTGGTTTTACCTAACACAAGAATGAAGTAGGTAGTTATTGGTTTGGTTTTACCTAACACAATAACACATATGGAGTAGGTGGTCACATGTGTATTAGGTGTTTGAAATGTACTATAAATAGAAGGTTTGATGTAAGAGAGAAAAAAAGAAATGAACTTATAAGAATAAGTCTTCTCTCCTAAATACTCTAAAATTGTAATTCTGGTTTTATAACAATAAGGAATTAAACCATTAAAGGCAATTAAGAGTTGCAAAAGAGCTACAAAGAGGTATACATAAGTTTGAGAGGTAAAGCAAATCCTACAGGGTAATCCTAGGTTCAACCTTCTTTAGACATTTGGACACTTGAACTACACATTTCACATTCTAGTACAATAATCATCAATCCCAAACTTGGACTTGTATAAACTAAGGTAGCTTCTAATCTACAAGAAAAATTTGTTGTTGAATTGTTCCCTTATTATTAGACTTCTTTTTTTTTGACAAACCCTGATTAGACTTCTATTCTAAAATATGCGAACATTCCTCTCATGCCAAATGATTTTAATAAGGAAAGAGCTAGGCAGAATGTAACGCCCCTTTATCGCAGGGTACACACCGGGACGCCCGCAGGTCATTCCGGTACATATTCTCCGATAAGGGTGAGCTAGGAATAAATACTACGAACACTCCACTTGGCATCAAAATAAAACATTAATATAAAAATCGCAAACTTTTTGAAACCAAAATTTTCCTCATTTCATTTCATAGCAACCAAAAGTTTACACATCTGTCAGTTTTCACTGTCTGTACAACACTCCAAAACCTTAGTACAATATGCTACATGAAAGAGGAGAAATACTGCAGATCTATCTAGGTCATCCCAAAAGTCCCAGCTGACTGACCTGTGAGCCATGACTTCTCCCGCCAAAATGATCTACACGGCTTGAAAAGTCTCTCTGGAGCCAGGAGTCTATTCTTGCTCCTGAAAAATATGTTGCAATTTTGGGTGAGTTTGCGAACTCAGTGAGGTAACCATCATCGATGGTTCACTCAATTCAGGCAACAATAAGACATATTACAATTATTTCATAATTTCACATACATCAGAAGTACCACATGATCACATCAGTAACACATTTTATTTTCACATAAGCATAAGGCATTTTGCCTTTCACTAAATCAAATATATGTAAGCAAATGCATATGAAATGCTCATGTGACCCTTTTTTCAATTTATTACGGTGTTGTGATCGAGCGCCTGAACTGTCCCAATATGAGTACATTAATCGTTGAGCCTGAGACTCTAAATCACTGTGGGGCTCAAGGTCCAAATACAATCGTTGAGCTTTTAACTCTCGGTGGCTGCTCCGGTCACAACTGTCATTATCTGAATATGCGTTCATGTATGAAATGCATATGTGACAATTAAGTAGTATATACATCACAATCAACATATGTGTCACAATTTATTACATCACAAGTAAGTAGTTCTCAAATTCACATACAAGTAGCACTTCTATATCATAGCTCCCCAGTACCTCGAACCTTCTGTCCGGAATCCACAATCACAATCAATCTCAAACCCACCATTATTCACCACAAAATTATAAGCAATCAATAATTGAGAGAACCGTCTAGGTCACTCACCAATAGCTTCTGAAGCTAATTCCTGGAAGTTTCGGCAACATCTGTAGGTTGACGTTCCAAATGTGCCTTTATAACAATTAAAATATACAGATATTACAAATTGTACAATCAGAAATGTATAATAATGCACATGCAGGAATTGAAATGCGTACAATGCATGTTCGTGACATTCCCGATATCAATCCATAAATTTCATCTCAAAATGTTTCCCTAAATTTTAGAAATCTATAGACACCAAAATCACTCAATTTGAATTTTTATAAGTCCAATTATTGCTAAAACACGGACTAGAAAAATAATCACTCGGTCATCTAACTTTGATCTAATCCATCATTTTCAATTTAATCTCTAAAATTCACAAATTCTCATGAAGAGGCAATTAAATGACTTACGAATCCGATGCCTAAAAAATCAAGTCAATCAGAGGTCGGATGAAAAAGTTATACACAAAAGAATGACAAAAGGGTCAAATTAGAACAAAAATAAAAAAAAGAAAAGAAAATAACATTTGCACCTATTTCCTTCTCTTCTACCACAATGTATAACTTTTCACACAAGTGTCCAAATTTGACAAATTTAGTATCATTATAAAGATCACAGAAATTCCTAAAAGTTTCATGAGGACTCATAGACAAATTCCAACTCTAAAGGAGTCAAAATGCACTTCAAAATATCTGTCCTGCAACTGTCATCCTAAACAAAAACACATCTTTTAAAACTCATAACTTCCTATTCCATTGGACAAAAATTCCAAGTTTTAGATTAATGAAAAGATTAGAACACATTCTACAACTTTCATGAACAACTTGGAAGCAAATTCAACCTTTAAAAAGGTCAAAATCTCAATAAAAGTTTCTGCCCTGTAAATCTCATCCTAATCATTCACACAACTTTACAAAAATCATAACTTCCTATTTCATTAGCCAAAAATTCCATGCTTGATATCAATGGAAATATCAGAACACATTTTACAACTTTCATGAAGCACTTAAAAGCAATTTGAACCTCTAAATGGGTCAAAATCTCAATCAAAATTTCTGCCCAACACATGTCATCCTAACAGTACCACAATCTTCTAAAAATCATAACTTCTTATTACCTTAGCCAAAAATTCCATACTTTATATCAATGGAAAGCTCAGAACACATTCTACAATTCTCATGAAGCACTTAGAAGCAAATTCTATCTCTAACGAGGTCAATTTCCTACATGATTGTTGCTACCCTGTTTTCATATTATTAAACATCACCTAAACCATAAGCAAAGTTCAAGCACTTATAACTACCAACTCCAATGTCGAAAAATAGCACATTTCATGGAGATAGAAAGATATCAAGAAGAGCTACAACTTTCATGAAGACAAACTTAGCAAAATCATCCTCAAACAACCTATAAAAATTCCTAAAGTTTCAGATTACAATTTCAAAGTTAGTGTCACTAAAATGACACTATTCATCCCTATACACATTACCACTTTCAAGTTAAAATTTCAAACTCTTCAAGCCAAATTTGAACAGCACCTCCTTCACAAGAAATGTAGCCAAACCACTCAAGTTTAAGTCAAGCCAATCCTCATCACAATTGCATAACCACATACAAAGTTATGGCACTAACATTGAAACATGTACAAATTCAATTTTTCAGCTTTTACACCTAACTCAAATCCTATCATTCTAATACCATTTCTACACCAATAAGCATCCAATTTAGTCAATAAATCACCCACAATTTAATCAAGACCTTCACTTAAACAATTATCCATAAAATGACAGCAACCTATATTCACTCATTCATCCCTTTTCTACACTATTTTAAACACAATTTTACTTCCAAAACACCTAAAACATTTCTTCCTACATTCATCCAATCCCACCTCATCAATCCTTAAGCAAACATCAAGCAACAAGCAAATTACATACCCATATTCTTCACACACAATTTTCATGCAATTTAACGTACAAACATCACAAAGAATTCAATTAAATATAAAACCATAAGATAACACATGTTTCTTACCTATTAAACTTCCAAAATCACAAACCCTCTACTTCTCTTCACCACCCACGTTCAACATCCTCTTAAGGGGGGGAAGGTTTATGCTACACTTTTTAGGTGAGCTAAAGGAAGAGGAAGCAAGGTGAAAGGAGGAGGAAAAGGTGACCAAACTCTCAAACACACTAAAGAAGGGAGGAACCTACGAAAGAGAGGAGAAAAATCACTTAAATCACCTTTAACCCTAATAATTGAGAAGTATCGTGAATGAAGGAATCAAAAAGGGGAAAGTTTGTTAATTAAATAGGTTAGTGTACTAAGGACATGTTTGGCTCCACATGCCTAATTATTAAAACCTAAGTCCAATTTCTACATAAATCATCTCCCAATTTTTAATGGCTCACTTAAATAAATCCTAAAATCATGTATCTAATTTTCAGTGCCATTGGACAGTACTTTTTACTATCGATAACCAATCAGTTTATCACTTGGCATTTTTTTCTAGTCCGAAAAAATATCCCAAAATTTCCAGAAAAATTTCTAATATTTTTCAAAAATTCAAAACTCACAAAGACCCACTCTAATTCAATTTTCAAGCGCAAAAATCATATTTTTCACAATAAAAAAATTAGAGACACATATACCGAGAAATGCCATGAATGCATGTACAATCATTACATGTGCAAAATTTACTATTCACCTGTATATATGAATGCATGAACATAACAAAACAATTTTAAACACTTCTAACCCATTCTAAATTACTATTTTACCCTTCCCATCGGTGATGAGATGTTACACAGAAGCATCACTTAACAATATTAAGGTGCTTGATTGCACCGCACCATATGCTTTGATAGAATTCTAATCTCCTGGAGCATTTTGAATGCGACATTTATGTAATACACTCCAAATAGTAATGACAAATTCACATTGAAAAAATAGGTGATCATTGCTTTCCTCAGCACTTTGACGAGGAATAAAGAATAAACCAATTAGGTATGTTAAGAAACTTTTTCATCTTATCAACAGTTAGCAATTTATCCTTCATAGCTAACCATAATGTAATGGAAGCCCTAGGATGAAGATGCTTCAACTAGACAAATTGAGCCCAAGGTGTTCTACTATAATGATTATAAAGGATCTTTCTATAAGATTGATTAGTGAATTTGCAATTTTTTGGTATGCTTCCAAATGATGCTATCTTCCCATCCAGGTAGGGTAGTTTAAGTAATCTCTTCATAAAGATATCTAGAAATGGAACTCTGTGTGAAAATATGTTTATCAACCAATGCTTGAGCAATTGTCAACCTCTGACTAATAAGAGATTTGAAGACTTCCATTTCTTGTAAGTTGTATAAAGGGCCACAAGAGAGCTAATTATTAAACCAAAAGCTGATATGTCTCCCATCTCTACAAACTCATTCTTCAACAGCTCCCTAGTTTTTAGAATAGCTTTCAAAGTTGAAGTTGAGGATGATTTAATCTTTATACTCCATATGCTTTTGCTTTTTATGTAAATTTCACAAATCTATCAGTCATTAATCTTCATAGTCTTTTGGGCAACATAATAGTGAAACTACACGGAAAACAAAATTGAAGGCCTCTACATCTTAGCGTAACAGAAATAATATAAATTTTTTTTCAGAAAGATAACACTAATCTCTCTAGTGGGCTAGGATTCTATTCAAATATTATTGACCTTGAGTTTACTCAACATACCAACTAGACTTAAATTAGGTAGATAATAACTTTATTAATCACATCTCATGTGACTCCTAGATTCGTTAGGTGATAACTCTTGTCAAAACATATCTTATATGTCATTCTTAACCCTGCCTCTAAATTCATATGATCATGAGTTTACTCATCCAAATCACACAAATTTAGTTAAGTAGAGCCCACTATAATAAGAATAAACATATTTAAGTTAAAGGGGCCTTGAGTTTATTCAATAAGTCTTACAATAAACAGAACTATGGTTTATTCTTATAACAATAGAAGGCAACAATCACGTTATTAACATGTACTTAATATTTTAATCACGATTTTAATTTCATTCGTCTCATCAAACACAAATTGCATATAAAATATCACACATATAAAACATACAATTTATCATGCATCCAATATATATATATCAACCATATAAATAAAGTATGCAACTTATGTATTCATAATCAAATTATATGTATAAAATATCAAGCTTCGTATGATTGTAGTTATTGATCTTCATAATCTAAAATGACATTTCCAACTCCTTAAAAATTAAATTAGATTAAAACATTGATTCCTCAATAAATTAAATTTCTATTCCAAGCAGAAATTTAATCAAATTTAATTTGATTTGAAAATAATTTTCAAATTCAATTGAAAACTATTTCCAATTATCTTGACTCCTTTGATAAAATTTAATTGAAAACAATTTTCAATAAATTGTACTTCTTACTTATTATAATTTAGAAAACTTCTTTTTCAAAATTATATAAGTAATCAAATTAGAAAATTATTTCTAATCTAATTAGAAATTATTTTCCTTAATTAAAAATTGTTTTCTAAAATTAAAAGGAAGCTACTTTCAAAATTAAATAAAACAATTTTAAATTTAATTAAGAAGGTTATTATTTATTATCTATTTAAAGATTTATTTCTTGATTAATTAGAAAACCTTTCTTTAATAAGTTAGAAAACTATTTTCACAAATATTAAAAAAGTTCCTTTTCTTGATAAATAAATGAAAACACGTTTCAAAATTTAATCAAGATAATATTCTTTCGATAAATCAAGAATGTTATTATTTATAAATAAAGAAACAATTTCGAATAAATACAATAATAATTCTCTAAGCAAATAAAATTATAAATTTAATTTATCTAAATCAAATTGAAATAAATAAATTTATTTAAGAAAAACTTTCTTAATTATTTAAGAAAACATTTTCTTAATTTCAAAAGTCTAATTAATTAATTTTAATCTAATTCAAACTAATTAATTCTAATTTTAGAAACTATTTTCTAAAATTAATTAAAATCAATATAATTATTAATCTTAATCAAATTAAGAAAAATAATTATGTTAATTTTGGAATTGATTTGATGATTAATTTAATTTAATAATTCAACAACTGAAAAAATTAAACTAATTTTTAAAACATTCCTTGTAACACCCCACTCCCGCGATGACCTGAACCAGACATCGATGGTGATATCCGAGTCCGTGTCCCGCGAGGGTGATGTGTTAAAGCACTCAATCTTTCAAAAACTCACAAATTGTTTTTTAAAAAATTGATAACACAAAATACGGAAATCAAAACTCAAATTGGGCCCACATTCATTCATAAACATTTTCACTTAACACAATTTTCAATAGCCATTCGACCCCTTTCACAATTATAAAACACTTGTGTCATTTCAAAATACAATTTTATACAAAAAGATGCGAAATATACAATTCAATACAAAATGTGAAAAACACAAATGCAGACGCGAACTGATCTCGACCTCTATCCTTCACTTGAATACTGTAAGTATATTCCTGTTGGCCTAATGGAGTATTCTTTTTATCCTGAAAATATAGTTGCAAATTTTGGGTGAGTTTTGCAAACTCAATGAGAGACCATCATTGATGGCTCACCCAATCATAATTCACATAACACATACATCTCACATTTCACATTATTTTACACTTCACATTCACTTTAATACTTCATATTCATTATACTTAATCATTCATATTATGCATATGCAATGCACATGAGACTCACTTTCATTTATTATTGTCGTTATGACCGAGTGTCATTTTACTAGCTCATATCCCTTAGTAGATACCAAGTTGTGTCATATAGCGTCCCATATCCCTTAGTGGATACCGGGTACAGTTGCACTCGAGCCCGAGGCTCTAATCACATTCCGAGCTTTAAGCTCTTTATCCTGGCGACTTTGGTCATAACTTCCTTTATCTTGTATGCATTCATGTAATGGAATGCATCACTTATATTGCATGCTCTTATTCAGTCACAGTCACTTATCCTCAGACCGTAGTCCGGCATTCAACATATAGTTGAGAATTCACACTTAACTTGCATGCAATATCACATTTAGAGTTCACTTAGCAAACACTTCCGTGCACTTAGCTCATCTCATTCACATACAATTAGCACTTTAATATCCAAATCATAATCACAATCATCAGACCTCTTGTCTATAACCCAACATAATCAAACACATTTAGAATTCAATTAATATCATAAAGGCAAACAGAACAAACAATAGAATGAGACCATCTAGGTCTACTTACAGTACGCTCCAGATTAACATTTGCTTTCAATTTATGGGAATGCTTAAATGCGGACACTTGACCTGCACAACCTATTTACACAATACACCCATTGTAAACTCATCAATAATTACACAAGTAAAAACGTTCATTTATGCACAATCGTAATAATGGACCATGTATAATACATGCTCAATGACAATCCCGAGCATATGTTCTAGAACACATGTTATGCTCATTTCCATTTCATAATTCATAGGTGTCTAATTTAACTTAGACTTACACTTCATTTGTACATGATCAATCTAAATGCTCCTTTCAATCTTTTACCCATTTTATATGTCTAGCTTATTCATAAGCTTACACTTCAAGAACACTTGGTTACTTTATATCATAACTCAATTTCTCATCATCTTTTTTCTAACCTCACATGATCTCATAATATCCAATTCTGATTCATAGCTTAGCAATTTAAACATATGTACACATTTAGGCACATTGCCTATTTATACAATAACCATAAATATTTTACCCACCTAGTTTGCTTGCCAAAACTCCAAGTCACAATTTTCTTTCCCCTTGTTCTTGGGTAGGATTCTCTTGATTTCCTAAAACAAACCAAATCTCATTCAATAAGAATCCACTTAAAAATCCCACAATGTAAAATCACTAAAATTGATTCTAGAACATTCAAACCCAAGCATTTTCTAAACTCCTTAAACTAAAATCTTTATAAAAATCCAAAGATTTAATTGATCATACCTTGATTCTTCACCAAATGAAGAGATCTTTAGCTCAAATGGAAGCTCTTTTCTTCCTCTACCTTATTCTATTCTTGAACAACTTCAAAATCTCTCTTGAAGGCCAAAGAAATTAAAACCCTAGCTTGTTTTCCCTTCCTTCTCTCTTTCATTTATTTTTCATGTTCTCTCTCTCTTATCTCTTTTCTAATCCACTCATTTTGCTTCTCTAGACTCTTCTGATTCACGTTTCTCCTTTATTTATAAGCAAGACAACACTTTTTCTTCCATTTATGCCTTTAATGAGTGAGAATTGTCCCATTTACCCTTTTATTTGTGCCTTATGTCTTTTATAATTAAGTGTCTTACCAAAAGCACCCTTGTATATTCTAACATAACACTTTCTTCTAGAAGACTCTTCTCTATTGTCTTACGTTTCCAATGACACCAAAAGCATTCAATTTGGTTCAGTAGTGTGAAAGTTATACTCCAATATCTCCAGACTGCTTTTATTTCGAGACAGTACTCTATACTCAACTTCCATCCAAAACTTAAAACTCTTAGAGTTCGATTCAGAATTTGATTTCTCCATATAAGTTGTATCCCTATGTTTCTAGTTTACCATAAAACAAAAATCGTCTCATTTGGACTTCTATTGATCCAGAAAACATCAAAATACTGAAGTATGTTCAGTGAGATAACACCAGTTCATATTATTGAAGAACACACTCACTGTACCCATCCCACTCTTTTCACTAAATCTTTCTTCATTAATTTCATATGACTATGATTCTTGGTGGATATGTAGGGAAATGTCTTAAGAATCCAATGATTTAAGAATCAAGTCATTTGGAGGTCTAGACAAGAAGTTATGGCTAAAAGAATCCAACATATTCATATCTTTACTCGTACTGTACATGTCTTGGCTCAATTGTTATAACACTCACTACAGATGTCGGATTAACTTTGTTTTTGGACTATTGGAAATAGGACTTCCAAATATACAACTCTTATGAAGACCTTGAAGGCCAATTCTGTCGTTTGAATTCTGTATTGTCTCACATTTTGCATCATCTCACTTTCCTTTCGTCTCAATTCTATCGTCTCATTTTCTTCCGTCTTATTTTCTTCCGTCTCATTTCTATCGTCTCATTTTCTTCCATCTCATTTTCTTCGTCTCATTTTCTTCTGCAGAATGTCTCCACTTATAAGGATCATAACTTTTGACTCCGATGTCTAAAATTTACAAACTTTATACCGTTGAAAAGATAAAAAAAAGGTTGTAGAAGGCAACTTAGCTAAAATCTCTTTATATCAATCCCAAATTTGCCCCTAAACTCTGAAGACGAATTTTTCAGACACACACCAACGTACTAGACCAACTCCATAACTTCATGAAAATTTGAGACTTTTAGAGACGGAACTGGAATTCGATGTCTTCATACAAAATGTAGCCATATATCTCTAGATTAATCCCAATTAAGAATCATCTCATTTGGATAACTAGAGAAAACGTTATGGCTAAAAAATTGAAACATATTCAGTGAATATTTTTCCAGATCACTACCAATCTTGTTTCTAAAGGTTTCCTTATCACAACTTCTACCAAGATCACTCTTTTTACTCCTTCTACTCCTTACTTTCAATAATATCACATTTAAAAACAATCCTACCTGAAAATTGCCAATGAATGCATGTACACTTATTTTTGTGCCAAGATTCAATATTCATGTGCATATATACTAACATTATGCATGAGCAAGAAAATGCATTTCCTTAATCTCTCTTTGAGCTTACATGTGTTGAAATTTCAGGTCCTAACCCCTAATAAGGGGACGGGATGTTACATTTCTAATAAAATTAACCCTTTCAAAACAATTTTCAAACATTAGAAAAAAACTTTTCAATTTTATTAGGAGTATAAATTAATTTAATTTGCATTAAATTGATATAATAGAAATTAAGGTTTAAAAAAATTAATAAAATTTTAAAAAAAATAAACCAAGTGGAAGTGTTTGGCATGTGTACGTTTCTGTGGTTTGTTAGTAGAAGAGGGTGGGAGTGTGTCTCATATGCGCCCATCGTCTTCTCCACAAATATTGAGACGTTTCTCAACCGCCTCCATCACCAGCGTTGCCGTGTCCTTTTTTTTCGCCTACTGCTCCATCCAATGCCAGTAACACAATAGTTACGCCACAGCAGACTTCGTCCGCAAGCTCCTTGCGACGCTAGCCGCGTAAAGCCATTGGCAATTCCAACGAGGAGATGATTCCCCCTGCTCGTGCTACCTCATGCCGCGATGTCTATCGCATCTCCGGTGTACTCCATCGTTCCTCCACGTGGTTTGCTACCAGGATCGCCTAGTCACGCCATCTTATGATGCATCGCTTCGCAACTCCAACACCTCCTTGTAGTCGATCGCAAAACAAGCAAAAAAAAAATGCAGCAATCAACAAATCGTAGATCTGGGTTTTAGCTTTCTAGATCTGGGTTTTACACAACCATCTTGTTTTTCCAGAACCCACAATAGTCACAAAAGCAATACCCAAATCGAATCATCCACACAAACACAAGCAACATGTCTCGCTAATGGGTCGCTCCTTTGTTTGGATGGAGGGAAAACAAAAAAAAAGAAAGGAAGAGAAATATAATTTTTGGACAAAAATAAGTAAGAGAAAGGGAGAGAATGGAGAGGAAAGGGAGAGAAATAAGGACCAAATATATTTCCCATCAAATTGGTGAGAAAGGAAGGAAAATTCAGGACTAAACAAGCTTAATATAAATAAATTACTATTATACCCTTATATTTAATTTATAGATGTATTAATCAAGGGCGTATAAGTCTCAAAATATTCTTTTGTCCAATAGAAGTTTCAATTAATTCATATGCAAATAAGGAATCCAAACAAGGGAAATGAAATCTCATTTCTCTTCTATTCTTTTCCCCTCTTTTCTCCTCAATATTTCCTTTTCTTTCCCTTGTGCAAATAAGGATCCAAACAAAGGCTAGGTTCTTTCTCTCTAGAGGAAAATGGGTCAAGGGTTGGTGAAGCTAACGATGTTTGTGAAAACGATTACAATTACTCCAACTATCGTTTCCTCGATGATCATTGGTGTTCCTAGCGACGGTGAATTGGCGACAATGGCCTTTCAATGGAGAAAGACGATGGGTTTCTCAAACTCAACTTTTAGAATCCATTCTAAAACCACATATAACTTCTTGATAACTCCAACGCAAAATCAAAATTTTAAAATGTGTGTACGATTTCCTCTTGTTCTGGGAATCGTGGTCAGAAGCACATAGCAAGCAAAAAGGATGCGCATTTGAAAATTCTAAAAACCAATCCTGGAAGCAAGAAAACATATGTGGTTCTATTCGTATAATAAGAACCAGAACAATTCTGGGTTCAGAATATAAACTTTTCATGTTCTACATTAATTCCAAAATTATATGATTGATAACAATCAAATACTTTTAATCAAATTATAGAATTAAATCTTTCTCTGATATTATTGTTGGAAAACAAGGTCGGGATTTGATTCGAACTATTGCAGAATAATCACGAAATTTTTTCTTGACTTTTAATTTCTCGAAAACCAAGATCTATTTAATTCTATAAAATGATTAACAAGAATTAAAATAAAGTGAAAATTTAATTTCTACCTTATTCTAAAGCTTAATCTTTACCTTGTTGTATCCCTTGAACCATTTTTGAAACTGATCCGTTTTAACCACATTAGCCGCACAAGTGTCAGGCCTCTAACGATATCTACAGAACAGGTTGAGAGAACTATGTAACTTTTACAAAGAGGTTTAAGCATGAAGTGCTAGCTCTATAGAGCTCAAGCTTATTTATAATAAGCTTTGGACATTTTAGTAATTTAATTGAAATTAAATACTAATTTTAATTAAACTTTAATTAGAATTACAAATAATTCTAATTAAATACCAATTATGGTAAAATAAGATTCAATATTTTATATTGATCCTTATTTATTAAATATCTCATATTTAATCATAAAGTTTCTCAAACTTCATAATCAAGTCCAACTTGATTAAGTTAACTTTGCTCTCTCCAACCCATTCTATATGTGAGACCCATTAGGTTCCCATATATTTAGGAATGTTAAAGTGGTTTTGACTAACCTTTCTATGCATAATTTTTTTTGTATAATTTAATCATTTCATCAACCAATGTTCTAATTGGACATATAGTATGGAATTAATTGTTACTCTATTTTGAGTCCAATTATATTAGTTCTCCGCCATTAGCTATTGATTTAATTAATGATATTTGTAAAATATTTACAAAATATCATTCCGCCTTGGCCAAGGATTTCCTGAATCAATATTAATCAAGAACTACATAATATTCTTCCTAATTACTTTAGGGTGATGAATTTTATCTTGATCATTCAATTATCTCCATATAGTTCATGCTACATCTAATGACTATCATTTGAACGACCTTTGATAAAATAGATCATGAGTAGTATCAAAACAGAGCAATCTCCATACAAGATAACTTTGATGACCTCAAGTCAAAGGATTACTTATACAATCATCACAATGAGAATTCCATAGACATACAAGTAATGTTCCAAATGGATTTTTCGTATCGGGTTTGTTCAGTGAACTTGTTCTCTAGCAAGCCCCACACGTTTGTTTAGGTATCTTTATACTTTAGCCTGTGAGATCAACTACTTCCTTCATAAGAACAAACAAAACGTGCGTTAGTATTTTTCCATTCTATTAACGTCCAATATTAATAAAACAATGACTAGGAACATTTAGGAATAATACATAAATGCAATATGAATCTCATAATTATAATCTCATTATAATTTCATTTGCAATGGACAATTATCTCATGGACTTTATCATATACATCTAAACATGTACAAGATAAAGAATGCCTTTAAATAATTTGTCACTAAACTACAACAAAGTGATTGGTTGTAGGGCATAAACTAACACTTTTGAAGCTCTTTTCAGAGCTCCTACAAATGCTAATATCGGAGCGTCTTCCATCGGTGAACAGGGCTTTAAACTTAGACGAGGACATGAAGAAATTATAGGCAGGTTTTGAGAAATATGGAAAGATTAATCAAAGAGAAAGACAACCAACAACATAAAAGCTAGCCAACAACATAATGTTAAGTCAAAATGATTTTACATAAATGATTTTGATGAAGTACAAATAATAATGAAAAACAGACGAATGAAAAGTAGACGGAAACAAATAGAAAAGCATATGGAAGCAAAATGAAAAAGCATGATGAAGCTAAAAAGGCGAAAGAAATACGAGCGGTAGAAGAAAAGATGAAAGAAAAGGATTTAAGAAAAGCAGACGAAGAAAAGCAGACGGAAACAAAAATGAAAAGCAGGCGGAAATAAATAGAAAAAGCAGACGGAAGCAAATAGAAAAGCAGACGAAGAAAAGCAGACAAATAAAAGCAAACGAAGAAAAGCAGACGAATGAAAAGCGGACGGAAGCTAAAAAGCAGACGGAAGAAATATGGACGAAAGGAAAAGCAGACGAAAGAAAAGCAGACGGAAGCAAAAATGAAAAGCAGACGGAGGCAAAAATGAAAAGCAGACGGAAGCAATAATGAAAAGCAGATGAAGAAAAGCAGACGAAGAAAAGTAGATAGAAACAAAAATGAAAAGCAGATGGAAGTAAGTAGAAAAGTAGATGAAAGATCAGCAGACGAAGAAACGCAGACGAAGAAACGCAGACGAAAGAAAAGCAGACGGAAGAAAAGCAGACGAAGAAAAATAGACGAAAGAAAAGCAGATGAAGAAAAGCAGACAGAAGAAAAGCAGACAAAAGAAAAGCAGACGAAGAAAAGCAGACTGAAGAAAAGAAGACGGATGAAAAGCAGACAGAAGCAAACCACGTCAGAATCAAGAATCAGTTTGAGTTAGTTACAGAACTCAACTGAATAACCGTTTCTTGAAAGAAACAAGAATCAAGAATCAAGAATCAAGAAGCAATTGAAGACGAAGACTATAAATATGAGTCGAAGTCGAAGATTGAAAAAGTTACACGAACACACATGATTTACGAAAGTTTCAAAAGCTTAGCAATACTTGAGAGAAACTATTGTGCGAAAAATCTAGAGCTATTTTTTTGTAACAAAGCTAAAAAAACCTTTCAGTTGAAAATAGTACAGATAGCCTGCAGAGGCTAAGTGTCAAAGAATATTGACTGTAAGATACCTGAAGAGACTCGGAGACAAGGAATACTTGTAAAGTTTTGAGAGATAGTGAAATCTCAAAAAGATATATGAGGTCTGGACATAGTCCATGGTTTGGGGTGAACCAGTACAAAAATTGTCGTGTCAACTTCTCTCTACCTTTTATCTCTCTTATCTTTCAATTTTCGATTTTACTAGTTTTTATACAAGTTTTCGAAAAATACATTATAACTTCGATTTTCAGTAGTTCTTGTGAAAAGAACAAGTTTCTTTTAACAAAACATTTTCGAAGGGCTTTTTAAAAAAGAGAAATACACAATTCAACCCCCCTTCTTGTGCATTTGCATATCGTATAATAAGTCTTATATTAACGTGTGATTCACTTTAATTGGTATCAGAGCTTGGTGTCCAAAGATAACCTTAACAAAGTGTGGATTAAAGATTATGGCGAAATCACATACATACATAGCGGAAGGTGCCTCAGTCACTAGACCTCCGGCGTTTAACGGAGAAGACTATCACTACTGGAAAGATAGGATGCGGTTGTTTATCGAATCTACTTATCTTGACCTTTGGGACGTAATAGAGAATGGACCATAAATACCAGCGGATGATGAAGGAAATTTTATTCCACGAATCAGATGGACGACTGATCAAAAGGCGAGATTTCAACTAAACTCCAAAGCAAAGTTCTTCTTGAGTTGTGCCTTAAGCAGAAGTGAGTACGATAAAGTCCACAGATGCGATATTGCGAAGGAGATGTGGGATACGTTATCCATCGCACATGAAGGTACAAACCAGGTCAAAGAATCCAAAATAAGTATTCTTGTGCACCAATACGAGCTATTCAAGATGAAAGATGAAGAATCTATTGATCAAATGTTTGGAAGATTTCAAACAATTATCAATGGACTAAAAGCTCTTAGAAGAACTTACGACAACCAAGATCACGTTCGTAAGATCCTAAGAATTCTACCAAAGAGGTGGAGACCAAAAGTTACTACTGTACAGGAAGCCAAGGATTTAAGCGTATTAAAACTTGACGAACTGCTTGGATCGTTGAAGATACATGAAGTTGAGCTCGATGCTGAAGATAAGCCCAAACAGGACAAGCCGAGCAAGATCAAGGCGGGACAAAGAATCACAAGACTCAAAGGAAGAGGAATTCATCAAAAGCGCTGAAGATTGAAAAATCAAAGAACGATAATTCCAGTGAGTCAGAACAGGAGTCAAGTGAAGAAGATGACGAGCTGTCTTTCATTTCCAAGAAGATCAGACGGATGTGGAAGAAGAAGTCCAAAGGAAATCAAATCTTCAAAAATAACGACAAAGATGATGGGAAGACAGAGAAGACATCCATCATATGCTATGAGTGCAATAAACTAGGACATTACAAGTTCGAGTGTCCAACATTGAAGAGGAAACCAAAGAAGAGTAGAGAAGGCAAGAAGAGCATGATGGAAACTTGGGAGGATCTAGATTCATCCGAATCAGATACATGTTCTGAGACATTAGAGCATGCAAATATATGCCTGGTAGCCGAAGAGGAAAGTGATGAGGAGGTAACCTCTAAATATGATGACTCTTGCAAGATGCATATTCTGAACTACTAGAAGATTCCCATGCTATTATGAAACAGTACAAACTGTTGAAGAAAAAGTATGTAGAAAATCTGAAACATACACAAGAGATAGAAAGAGAGAATACCTGTTTAAAAAAGCAAGTAGAGGAAATTAAGAAAAAGAGAGTCATAGATAGATGCGAAGAGATCAATCAACTGAAGCTAAGGATCAAGAGTCTTTCAGATGATCTAGCAACTTTCACTGAAAGTAAAAGAAAAATGAATGATATGTTAGGAAAGTGTAGACATCCGAGTGATAAAACTGGATTAGGGTTTACTAGAAATAAGTCTCAACAGAAAAGGAAGTCATTCTTTCAGAAAAAGAAGTTCCAATAATCACATTTTCATCAACAATCTTATCGTAAGCATCACTACCATTCTATGCATTTTACTAACCCAAAAGGACCCAAAAAAATTTGGGTACCAAAAAATAAAATAATATCTCCTGCAGATATCCTTCCTTGGAAGAGGCAGCAAGCACCATTGGTATTTGGACAGTGGATGCTCGCGACACATGACGGAAAGAAGGTTTGTGTTCCTAGATCATCAGTATAGAAAGGGAGGATCGGTAATTTTTGGAGACAACCAGCAGGGCAAGATAATTGGAATCGGTAAAATAGGTAAAGATTCCTTTGCATGTATTGATAATGTGCTGCTTGTTGATGGTCTGAAACACAACTTGATTAATGTCAGTCAATTGTGTGACTCTGGTTTTGAAGTTACGTTCAATCAAAATCTTTTTGAAATCAGAAACAAAGATGGGTCTATATTCTTTTCTGCCAAAAGACGAAATAATCTTTACAAAATTGATTTAGAAGATTTTCAAAATCAAAATGTTTCGTTTTTTTATCAACTAAAGAAGAAAGACTAATCTGGCATAAAAAGCTAGGTCATGTCAGTTTTAAACATATTTCAAAGTTGTTAAAGCATGATTTGGTAAGAGGTTTACCAAAAATAAGTTTTGATAAGGATTTCTTTTATGAAAATTGTCTTAAAGGAAAACAAGTCAAAACATCATTTTCTTCTAAAAATGCCATAACATCATCTAGACCTCTAGAGTTGTTACATATGGATTTATTTGGTCCAACTAGGACAATAAGTCTTGGCGGAAAGAAATATGGACTTGTTATTGTTGATGACTTTACTAGATTTTGTTGGATATTATTTTTGTCACACAAAGATGAGTCTTTTAAGTGTTTTAGAACCCTTTCCAAAAAGTTACAGAATGAAAAAGGAATGTCGATAGCCAGTATTAGGAGTGATCATGTTGGAGAATTTGAGAATGAGAAGTTTAGAATATTCTGTGAGGAGAATGGAATTTTCCACAATTTCTCTGCTCCTAGGACTCCACAACAAAATGGAGTTGTTGAAAGGAAGAACAGGACGATTCAAGAGATGGCAAGGACTATGCTGTGTGAGATGAATCTTCCTAAGTACTTCTGGGCAGAGCTGTGAATACAACATGTTACATTCAGAATAGAATATTGTTGCGACCTCTGTTGAAGAAAACTCCTTATTAGTTATGGAATGGAAGGAGACCAAATATATCTTACTTTCATCCATTTGGTTGCAAGTGCTCTATACTGAATTCAAAGTAGATTTTAGATAAATTCGATTCAAAGACCCATTTAGGTATTTTTCTAGGCTTCTCCTTATCATCGAAGGCTTTTAGGGTTTATAATCTTACCTCGAGGACTGTTGAGGAGACTATTCATGTCAAGTTTGATGATAGTTCCCAACCAAGTAAGGAAGATGACATGGATAATGAAGTCCCTTTAATGCCCTTTAGTGATACTAAAGAAGCTTCATCATTAGAAACTCAGTTAGACAAGATTGAGGATATTCCAGAGACTCTTGGGTTAAAAAGAGATTGGAGATATAAGAGCTCTCATCCAGAAGAGTTAATCATAGGAGAGACTTTAGAGGGAGTCCGAACAAGGTCCAAATTCAAAAGAGAAGCTATTGCAGCATTTTTCTCTGAAATAGAGCCTAAGAAGATTGATGAAGCTCTTCAGGATGAAGCATGGATTTTAGCTATGCAAGAGGAGCTGAACCAATTTACTAGGAATAAAGTTTGATCCTTGGTTCCTCAACCCTTGAAGAAATCCATTATAAGAACCAGATGGGTTTTTAAGAATAAGTTAGACGAATCAGGAAGAGTAAGTCAGAATAAAGCAAGATTAGTAGCACAAGGCTATAATCAGCAAGAAGGAATAGACTATAATGAGACATATGCTCCAGTAGCAAGACTTGAAGCTATTAAGATATTGCTAGCATATGCAGTTTGTCATGATATAAAGCTTTTTCAAATGGATGTGAAAAGCGCATTTCTGAATGGATTTATAGATGAAGAGGTGTATGTTAAGCAACCTCCTGGTTTCGAGGATGTTAAGTATCCAGATCATGTCTATAGACTTCATAAGGCTTTATACGGTTTAAAGCAAACTCCTAGAGCTTGGTATGATCGCTAAGTACTTTTCTTATTGAGAGTGGTTTTAGTAGAGGTCAGGTAGATAAGACACCCTTTAGGAAGAATTATGAGAATGATTTTATTTTAGTTCAAATTTATGTTGATGACATTATTTTTGGTGCGACTTCAAAAAGTTTGTGCATGAATTTTCAGAATTTGATGAAAAATGAGTTTGAGATTAGTATGATGGGAGAGTTAAAGTTCTTTCTTGGGTTGCAAGTTAAGCAAACCGAAGAGAAGATCTTTATCCATCAACAAAAATATGTGAAAGAATTGTTGTCTAAGTTTGATATGGAAAAAGTGAAACCTATGACAACTCCGATGCATCCTTCGAACCTTTTTGTCGAAAGACGAAGTTGGTAAGAAGGTGGATCAAACCCTGTATAGAGGGATGATTGGTTCTTTGCTTTATCTTACAGCAAGCAGACCTGACATGCTGTTCAGTGTATGCTTGTGTGCAAGGTTTCATGTCGATCATAGAGAGTCTCATTACATTGCTGTTAAAAGAATTATGAGATATCTCGCAGGTACTACTGATCTTTGCTTAATGTATGAAAAGGTAAAGATTTTAGGTTGATTGGATACTGCGATGCGGACTATGCCAGAGATAGAATTGATAGGAAGAGTACGAGTGGAGGTTGTCACTTTCTTGGATCAAACCTAATTTCGTGGTCGAGCAAGAGACAAAGTTCAATCGCCCTATCAACTGCTGAAGCCGAGTACATGTCTGCCGTAAGCTGCTATTCACAAACATTGTGGATCAAATATCAACTAGAAGATTATTCAGTACAAGAAGTGGAGATCCCAATCTTTTGTGACAACACAAGTGCCATCAACTTGTCAAAGAATCTAATTCAGCATTCGAGAGTGAAGCATATCGAAGTCAGACATCACTTCTTACAGGACTACGTTCAGAGAAGGATTGTGAGTCTTCAGTTTATTGAAATGAACTTTCAATGGGCGGACATCTTCACTAAACCATTGAGTGAATAACGGTTCAAGGAAATCAGACGAAATCTCAACATGGTGATGTTAAGTGACCAACCGTCTAACACGTCACAGGCAAGTTAAAAGGTCGTCAAAGTTAACGGCATCAGTAACAGTGAGTTACAGCTAGTAACTTCTCTCACAAGGAAGTTTTGGAGGGAAAGTCTCATCGCCTTGAGAACTTCACTTATTCTAGAACACGCCTGATAAGACCTTTCGAGTATTCCCAACTCAAAAACTTCTCAGCTCTCAGTCCTCTCAAATCTCTGTAGCCGACCTTACTTTTGAAGACATGTTGATTTTGAATCTTTGAAGAAAAACGACATGGGCATTGAACCGGAGATAGTGGAAGTAGGACGGAGGAAGTTCTTCCAGGTGCGAGAAATCGTATATTCAAATGAAGTGTATGATTTCTGAAGAATGTGAAGCTAGTAGACAACACTATTGTTTCTACAGTAGATAGATTTTCTATTGTTGTGACAAGGGAGTTGATTGAGAAGGTGACTGAATGTCCATCTGTCGGAGAGAAGCTCACAAGCAAATCCAGATGGATGACGAAAGTCAGTTTAAAGGAAGACGAAGTCAGTCGACAGTTGTATAGAGAAAATGACCCAACGGAGAGAAAGACCTTGAGTGTCGTGCCGAAGGCTAGGGCGATTCTGTTCAACTGCGTCTTACCAAGAGTTGGTTCAAGGCATTTGGTGACAACTTTGGATGAACAATGCCTATTCTACTTATTGAATCGCCAACCCATAGACCTACTATTTTTTATTTTTCAATATATGGTTAAGGCGATGAAAGATACAAGCAGTTATCCTTATGGAATGTTGCTGATAGGATATTCAGGGAGTCTGGAGTCCTTCTTGATAGAGTAAATAGAGTTAAGATGTCTGTCAAGAGTGTTATCAACTCAGGAACTGTGGAGAAAATGGGCTTAAAGAATCTGGAAAGAGTAGAAGCAGATTATGAGATTAAAGCAAGAACTGAGGGGGAGCGTACAAAGAAGAAATCTCCTACAAAAAGTTCTAAATCTCAATCTAGTACACACATGCCCATGAAGGAAAGGAGGAAATCATCAAAATAAATTTTGAAAAAAAAGATGATTTTTCAAAAAGAAAGTAGCCGAGTATGGAGTAAAGACGAAGGTGCTCTGAAGAGAAAAGGAGAGAAACTTCTGAGTGAAATTTCGAAGAAAGCGAAGAGATCACCCAGGATTCGAACCTTGCGACAACAAGAAGAAAAGAGATTCAGAGAACTAAGTCATGCAGAAGTCTCTGAGACAAGTCAGAAGAAGGCTACCCCGAACAATGTTCAACTAGCGAAGGCTACTCCTATTGATGTTCCACAGGAAGAGTCAGCAGAATTTAGTCTGGTTCAATATAACTCTTCTCAACTTCTGAGGAAAGAAGATTTGAGAATCAGAGTGATAGAAGAAGTTCAACCTGTGAATACGAGGAGTACTTCAATAATCATCAGGGATATTCCAAAAAGGTTATTGAAGGCATATTTACAACCTATTCCGATAAATAGTTGTACATGGCATTTGTTGAATGAAGACGAGAGGAGCTTTTATGAAGCCTTGAGGTATGTTACAACAAAACCATACCCCACAAAAATGACAAGCCAACCGCACACTATTTTCCCAATCACAGAGCAAACCGTGGTAAAGGTTGTACCTAACCTTCAACCAAGGTGTCCCATGGAGCGAAATAAGGGGAAGCAGAAACTGTACCCAGAAGGGGTAATAGATGATCTTTCAGCAGATAAAATTGTAGATGAAATACGGAGCATAGATGAAGCATGCTCTGTACAGAAGATGAAGACATGAATTTTCATCACAGGAGCTAGTTGTAGTTCAATTACTAAAGATAAACATTGTCCAGTAGGGGGAAGCTTACAAAAGGGACGTTCACTGAATCCCTTGTGCAGACAATTATGCGTATTAGACCACTATCTAATACATCTTCGATTGAAGAAGAAGCTCTACCCTTGCGTAGAAGACAAGTGTTAAGACTACCAGCTCCTAATGACTTAGATCTTCTTGAACCCAACCTACCTGTTCAACCTCCTACCTTAGAGATCATTGAAGCATATGTTCCATCTTCAGATGCATATGTCACTACAATTGCTTTTGAAGAAGAACAACCGAGGGATGATGACCGACCAACCTCATCTTTTGACTTACAAGCAGAAGTTATTTAACTACGCAGAGAAGCCAAGGAGATAAAGGAGATGTTGAAAGAATTATTGAAGCATCATCGGTCCTAATCATTTTTTATTAATAACAAATAGGGGGAGAAACGAAAGAGGGAGAAGAAAAAGTTTTGAAGAAGAAAGAAAAAGATAAGGGGAGGAAGAGTAAGCAGAAAATGAAGAAATGAAGAACTAGAAGCTTGAAGAAGATGAAGTGAAAATATGTTCTTATTTCTCATTTGTACATTTGTTTTTCAGTTTTTCATCTTACTTGTATGATTATTTGTTATCATAAAAAAGGGAGAGATTGTTAAGTCAAAATGACTTTATATAAATGATTTTGATGAAGTACAAATAATAATGAAAAACAAACGAATGAAAAGTAACGGAAGCAAATAGAAAAGCAGACGGAAGCAAAAATGAAAAACAGAAGGAAGCTAAAAAGCATACAGAAGAAATACAGATGGTAGGAAAAGCAGACGAAAGAAAAGTAGACGGAAACAAAAATAAAAAGCAGACGGAAGCAAATAGAAAAGCAGACTGAAGCAAATAGAAAAGCAGACGAAGAAAAGCAGACGAAGAAAAGAAGACGAATGAAAAGCAGACGAAAGAAATACAAACGGAAGGAAAAGCAGACAAAAGAAAAGTAGACGGGAGAAAAAAAGAAAAGCAGACGGAAGCAAAAATGAAAAGCAGACGGAAGCAAAAATGAAAAACAGACGGAAGCAAAAATGAAAAGAAAACGGAAGCAATAATGAAAAGCAAACGAAGAAAAACAGACGAAAGAAAAGAAGACAAAGAAAAGCAGACGGAAACAAAAATGAAAAACAGACGGAAGCAAGTAGAAAAGTAGATGAAAGAAAAGTAGACGAAGAAAAGCAGACAGAAGAGAAGCATATGGAAGAAAAACAGAAGAAGAAAAGTAGACGGAAGAAAAGCAGACGGAAGAAAAGCAGACGGAAGAAAAGCAAACGAAGAAAAGCAGACGAAAGAAAAGCAGACGAAGAAAAGGTATTTAAGAAAAGCGTATTTAAAGAAAAGCGATTTGATGAAAAGCGTATGAAGCAAATCATGTCAGAATCAAGAATCAGTTTGAGTTAGTTACAGAACTCAACTGAATAACCGTTTCTTGAAAGAAGCAAGAATCAATAATCAAGAAGCAGTTGAAGACGAAGACTATAAATATGAGTTGCAGTCAAAGATTAAAAAAATTACACGAACACACATGATTTTCGAAAGTTACACGAAAGTTTCAAAAGCTTAGCAATACTTGAGAGAAACTATTGTGCGAAAAATCTAGAGCTATTTTTCTGTAACGAAGCTAAAAAAACCTTTCAGTTGAAAGTAATACAGATAGTCTGCAGAGGCTAAGTGTGAAAGAATACTGACTGTAAGAGACCTGAAGAGGCTCGGAGACAAAGAATACTTGTAAAGTTTTGAGAGATAGTGAAATCTCAGAAAGATATCTGAGGAATGGACGTAGCCCACGGTTTGGGGTGAACCAGTATAAAAATTGTTGTGTCAACATCTCTCTACCCTTTATCTCTCTTATCTTTCAATTTTCGATTTTACTAGTTTTTATACAAGTTTTTGAAAAATACGCTATAACTTCGATTTTCAGTAGTTCTTGTAAAAAGAACAAGTTTCTTTTAACAAAATGTTTTCGAAGGGTTTTTAAAAAAAGGGAAATACACAATTCAACCTCCCCCCCCCCCTTCTTGTGCATTTGCATATCGTATAATAAGTCTTGTATTAACGTGTGATTCACTTCACATAAAAGCTATCCAACAACATAAAAGCTTACATACCAGCCTTTAACCTTATCAGTTGATACACCTCTAGTGAAAATCTCTCACGATTTTAGGTGTTGGCTAGTATTGACATATGAATCACGGTGCAAGTGCTGTTCCAAATCAAAGCAAGGCTTATTTTCTTTTCTTTCTTTTTTCTTTTTTAGAAAATGATAAGGAATTAAAACATTAAAGGCAATTAAGAGTTACAAAAGAGCTACAAAGAGGTATACAAGAGTTTGAGAGGTAAAGCAAATCCTATAGGGTAATCCTAGGTTCAACCTTCTTTAGACATTTGGAGAGTTAAAATAAACATTTCACATTCTAGTGCAATAATCATCATTCCCAAATTTGGACTTGTATAAGCTAAGTTAGCTTCTAATTTGTAGGAGAATTTTGTTATTGAATTGTTCCTTGGTTAGGCTACACTTAATAGTATCAAGTTGCTTGATTACACTGAACCATATGCTTTGATAGAATTCCAATCTCCTAGCGCATTTTGAATGCGGCATTTATATACTATAGAAATTCAAATAGTAATGACAAATTCACATTGAAAAAATAGGTGATCATTGCTTTCCTTAGCACTTTGATAGAGAATAAACCAATTAGGTATGTTAAAAAACTTTTTCAGCTTATCAACAGTTAGCAATTTATCCTTCATAGCTAACCATAATGTAATAGAAGCTCTAGGATGTAGATGCTTGAACTAGACAACTTGAGCCCAAGGTGTTCTATTAGAATGATTCTAAAGAATCTTTCTACAAATTGATCAGTGAACTTTCCATTTTTGGTATGCTTCCAAATGATGCTATCTTCCATACAAGTAGGGTAGTTTGAGTAATCTCTTCATAATGGACCTTCTCGGGTGAAAATGACTGTCAAGCCAGTCTATATCCATTAAACAGACATAAACGGACATTCACGGGATAAACTACAGTAAATTGTGATTTTGACCATTTTCAAGGTAGAATATATCTTTGTGATCTTCATAAAAGTTGTAGATCTAGAAGTCTACTTTTAAATAGTCTAAGAACAACATCGATCAGACATTTATAGAAAAAGTTATTGCAATTGTGCCAAGAGAGGTACAATATGATTTAGGATATAAACATACTTGATTCTTTTAGTCATAACTTCGTCAACCAACCTCCAAATGAAGTGATTCTCAAAGAAATAGACTCCTAATGAATTTTTCTACCTATCCATAAAAATTGGTAGCTTTTGGTGTTGGATTGAAAAAGATTGATGGAAATCAAATTAGGGATCGGTTGGAAGAGCATAACCGGGTTATGAACATACTTTGAGATTTTAAGCATATCTTGAGCTATAAAGTTCCGAATGAGATGATTCTTGTTTCAAAATAAATTAGAGACATAGAGCTACAATTTTTTTGAAGGAATCAAATTGAGATGTTGGTGATTGGTTGGTTTGGGCAAGTCATCCCTGTGAGATGACGGCTAATGAGGGTTCATTGAAATAACCCTTTAAAGAAACCCGCTCACGCTTTATGACTTCGGATGGATAGTTGGGCTCCGGAGACAAGGTTCAACAAGTTTAATATTTGGGACTATATAGGAGTGTTAACTATATATATGTGAATATAGGAAATAACTGCTTAACTGAATGTTGAATGCCAGACTTAGGTCCAACAAATGTGATAAATGATTATGTACATTGGATGAAAGTGATTCCTAGCATATTATGTGAAATGACACATGTCATGACATTGATATGCATTATTAGATAAAGGAGTTATAACCGGAGTGATCAAAGTGAAAAAGGAGCTTACAACTGAGAAATGTGCGCACAGAGCCACAGGCTCAATGATTAATGAGCCTGGTATATATAATAGGTACGGGACAAGATCTGAAATGAGTCCAGTATCTGAAACAAATACGAGACAGTTAAATAGGTGCTCGGTCACAACAAAATTAAAAAGAAAGTGGAGTCACATGTGCATATATATATAATGTGAACTGTTGTGAGAAATTTACTAAATTGTGTTGAAATAATAATATAAAATGTTTGTGTTCCTAATGTGTTTGTTAAAATATGAGATACATACATTGTGATTTCGTAGACAAATAAATGTTGTGATAATTGGGATTTGATTTTAAATAATATGATGTGTTTGAGAACTTGAATTATATGTGTTTGTGATATTGTATCCTGACTTGAGTGAACACGTCGATGATGGTTCACACACTAAGTTCGCAAATTCATCAAAATTGCATCATTGATTTTTAGGTACTGGGATAACCTAGTTTTTAAGACAATCTAGTAGTAACCTAGCATTTTCCATTTTGGAACTAGGAATGACTCAAAGGTCTAGTCAACTGATACTGAAGCATCTAGATAGAATATTTTGGTCTAGTACTTAGTTTTATGTTATACACATTGTTTAGAGTTGAGAACTTTGACATGTCATGTATTGTATAAACATCAGTTATGAGTGTAATAACACAATGGATATTTATGTTTATGAATCAAATGCAAGGAATGTAATGACAATGTATGCTTATGTTTATGAAGAAATGAGAGAACTTAGTTTTTCTGAAATGTTTATGTTCTATATAATGTCATCATAAGTGATGTGACTGCTCTAACATGCCCCTTCTATGGGGTATGTGCTCGAATGTTCTTTAAAATGTCAAGTATGTGCTCTATGGGAGTTGGATGTTACAAACATAGTTAACCTATTTAATAGATTGAACTTGGGAAAATGAATTCCCTAATTGAAAATCAAAACTAAAATGTCCTAGAGATCCATAAATATCATAAGAAATGTTAGGTATTCCTATATTATACACATTATCATATGATCAAATTTCTAGGATAAAGCGTCAACTTTAGCAGTGAGAAGATTTAGGGTGCCAATATCACACTTGGAACCTTCTTTGGAATGACTCTTTGACTCAATAATTGGTAAAGATTTTGAGCCATGTCTTTGATTGGATTGTATGCTTCATCTATGATTTTATTCATAAGAGCACCTCCAATAACAACATTCACTGAGATATTAGTATTAAAGGTCATCCCATTATAGACTGAATTAATGATGAGCCATTTCTTAAGCTCATGATTGGGGCATGACCTTAATAACTCTTTATACTTATCTCAATCTTCATTAAGTTCTCACCTTCCTTTTAAGTAAAATTTTAATTTTATTTCTAATCTAATCAATTTTTCCTGAAGGGAAGTAATTTTCATAAAAAGTTTGAGACAGTTGATCATCATTAGTGATAGATCATATTGGTAAAGTTTATTGCCATGCTCTCACCTTATCTTTTAGTAAAGATGGAAATAGCCTTATCTTAATGGCATATAATGAGACATCATTAAGCTTTAGTGTATTGAAAAACATCTAAGAATATAGAGAGATGCAAATTTGGATCTTTAGGGGGAGACATTTTAATTAATTATATTTCACCATAGAGAGAAGATAAGGCTTAAACTTAAAGGTATTGGATTTGATATTATGCTTGAATTGCCTAAACTAATCCCTTACTGCTTGGTGTAGAAAAATCCTTAAAGATCTCATTTTTTCTGTAGCCTTCTTTACTTCTTCAACCTCTATTTGTCTTTATATTCCCCTTCATATATTTATATCTTTTTTTACCTCATGTTTTTTATTCAACTAAATTCCTAAGATTTTTGGTTTAATGTATAAAAGAAGTCAATGATAAAAGAGCTTAAATAAAGAAAAATCAGAGAATGATAATAGAAAATAAAGGTTTAGTATAAACTGTTTAAAAATTAAATCAATATTAACTAACCACAGTTCCCCGATAATTATGTCAAAAACTTGATTTCTATGTTTGATATCGTAAATGTATAGTGTAGTTATAGCTAGCACCAGTGAGTACGAAGTGATCCCATAAGGAATGATTATTAACTAGTAATTCCATATAAACTTAATTATATAGAAAATCAAATATAATTAAATAAAAGAAAACAAAAGACAATTCTAAAGCCCCATATCAAAGAAATAATTAAGACTTACAACATTCATTCTAGTTTAGTTAATAATTCTAGTTTTGACATCATCATATTTTAACAAATAATGCTAGTTCCTTTGATTGTTAAGAAAATCTAAAATATAATTATGTTCTTTCTGAAATAGTTGAAATCTCTTTCTAATTAAGACAACTGAAGAATGCATTATCCTATTTTGTGAATTCTATTATTAGGTTTTACCTAACTAATGAAGATCATATAATTATGTCTCTAAAACCCATTCAACCTTTATTATCCATATTATGATCTATGCATACAAAATATTTTTGATCTTATTATATGAATCTAATTATTAAATATTTAACTTTTCTCTTTCAATTTGTTCACTATAAGAACACAAATAATTCTTAAAAATAGGAATTTGATTAAACTAAAATATCAATTTGAAACATTACATCCTAGGGTTCATCAACTTAGTATGAATAACTAAGAAAGAGCAACCTAAAAATAAGAGAAAACAATAGATAAAGAAAACATCTTCATAAACCTTGAATATTTGAATTATTGATGGATCTTGTTGAAATCATTGTTCCTACCTAGATTGTCTTTTTGTTTGATCTCTAGCTCTTATTTTTGGCTTCTAATTGAATTTTTTAGCGCAAAAACTCATTTATTCCAAAATCTCCTTTCAATTCCCACAACCTCTACTTTTAATAAATTGAATCTTAATTTTTATGCCTAACACTAGATCGTGTATGATCTATGTTATTTTGTCCCACATTCTAGAACTTTTTTTGTAGATCATTAATACCCTAAGTTGAATACAAGGATATGTTGGATGTGGACGGAGAAATAAAATGTTCCTTATTGGAACATAACCTTAATATGAGATCGTGTTTCCTAATTGAAATATTTCTTAAAGAAATAGAATGTGGTATGATAGAACATAGTTAACAATACAGTGTTGTATAACCATGTTCTTAAGTCTTTCTTCATATCTTCTGAAGTTTCTTTAAATTAAGTCAATTCTTCTCTAAATTTGTTTCTTTTCTTTAGAGATATTGAAACCAAAACCAACATAAAATATAACACATTTTGAGTATCAATCCTATAAGAATATCCAGAGCATAAACATAATGCTACAAAAATCATGTTAAAAGTAAATTTTAACTAGAAAATATCATATACCAAAATATTTTCATAATATTTGGTTCTGTAAAAGCTAAACAAGCTCTAAACACACTCTAATTAGAACTACATCATAACATGTAATTAGGGAATACATTTAATATGTAAAATCAAGGAATTATTTTGAAAATTTAAAATATCCTAAATAATATTCTTATTTATTAATATTGGTATCTAGACATTTTAAGAACATTTTATTTTACTTTAAAGCCCTAAAACTTATGATTTCCTACAGGTAGATCCCATAAGGATTATCTATTAAATACCCACTACCATAAACTTAACAAGCTAGATTAATTGTTAAATATTATTGGAAAAATAAAATAAAATAGATAAAAAATTTAAATGCTAAGGCAAAGCAATGATCAAGGTTTTCCTAAGAATTTACTATATTCAGTTTCAACCTTGATTTAAAGGATTCTAGTTTCAGGACTAGTAAGAATTCCTAAATTAGATCATATTCACTTTTGAGACATACAACCTTTATTTAAGTTTTGATAAACAAAATCATTTTCAAATCTAGACAACCTAATAATGCTTTAATTCATGCAAGAACCTCCTTTGATAGGTTTTATCCTAACCTAGGACAATCTTTTGGCTTTCTCTTGAGCAAGTCACATTTAACTCTCTTTATCCATGTTGTTACCAAAAAAATGCACCTTATCTCTTGAATCTTAATGCGTGAATCAAAAATTGAATAATACTTTTTCTCCTTCAATTCAATCAATTATAAAGACATGGATCAATCTTAAGAAAATTATAATTTAATTAAATTAAAGTATATCACATCCTAGTTTCTTTCTACCTAACCTATTTAACTCATAATCACTAAAAGAAATATCAACATAAAAACATTAAAGAAAACAAGAAAAAGAAATTACGTTCTTGAATCTTGAATATTTAAATAATTGTTGAAATCTTCCTTTATCTTCAAAGTATGATGTAGTCTTGATCAAAGCCAATGTAAACAACTTCAAAATTACTTTAAGATGTTTTTTGGCCAAAAATTTTTCTTTTTTCGACCTCCTTCTCTCTTTAAAACCAATACCCTAACTTTTAATAAGCTATATAGTCCCAAACATAGTTTCAAACAACTGACCATATTTTTTAGGAAATTCTCTAGAACTAGCTATGTCAACATAGGAACCTATAAAGGATTGTTTACGGTATATTATTTATCTCAAACTTGTTCATAATGTCATATGCATATATATGTTTCCTTTTATATTGATTATTTCCATAAAATCATCAAGTATAATGTCATAGGTTTTAGTTTGCCCATTAAGATGCTTCTTTATTTAAGGCATCATAAAAAAAACATCTATAAAACTATTTATATGTACTACCATTCTTTTAACTAAGAAGTTGGGTATTAAAAGATTTAACACTATGGCATCTTCATGAGGGTGAATCTAGGTGATATGAGAGATCTTAATTCTTTTTCTATGTCTGGTTTGTTGGATATCTTTCCCCCATTTTCACCTTCTTTAGCTTGGATCTTGCCTCCTTGTGACCTTCTCCAATGATCATATGTATGACCCCTAAAGTGGGATGTAGTTTCATACATGGTTTCCTAATTTTATAACTTCATAAATGAATCCTCCTATGTTCTTCTCTAATAGGATCATCCATATTGTCTTCCTTTGGAAAATGATTAAAAAATCTTCGTTTGAATTATTCATTGGTCACTTTTGTGAAAGTTCAATAAGCTTTAGTCTTGTGTCCAATTTTGTATGGTTAGTTGCCATTCTCTTTTGTTTGATGCTAAGTCATTTTCTAAGACACAGTTAGACACCCTATTTAGTGATGTGTTGAACTTAGGGGGATCTTCTTTGATCTTCTCTATTTTTTTTTTACTTTAGTTCAACCAAGTCATGCTTACTTTTTATTAGCTTAGTTAATCAAGCATGCACACCTCTTTTTATTCTCCTTATTCTTATTTTTCATGCTTCTCTCCTTTTTTTAGCATCTTCTAAATCTAAATACATTTTACCATGATCCATACCTACTTAAAATATAAGGTTCATTACTTTTACATAGAATTCTATAAGGGTTAAAAAATTCTTAGCTTATTTTAAAAGGTTATTGAGTTGTCTTAAAGATGAAGCATGGAAAATAATCCTTTAAGCTTTCCTACTACCTTTAAATTATAGACATTAAATACTTGAAGTATGTCGGCGTGCATTTATTGGTATATTATCCTTTCTCTTGATTAAAACTACTGGTCAGGAAAAGAACTGATACTTTCTCTGATGAAAACTTGCTATATTATATTCCTTATAAATTCTTCAATAGCTTCAACCCAGTGTGAAGTAAATCACGCGTTAATACAGACTTTATATTCAATGTACAAAATGCACAAGAGGGGGGAGTTGAATTGTGTATCTTTTTGCATGAATACAATCCCCTTTTTAAAATTCTTTGAAAACTTGCTTTCTTAAAAACTATTGAGTAAGAATCACGATGTATTGTAATTAACTTATATATACTTGTATAAAATAATAGAAATTAAAAGTAGAGAGTTCAAAAGTTGACACAATGATTTTATCCTGGTTCACCCCAAACCGTGGGCTACGTCCAGTCCTCAGAAACCTTTATGAGATTTCGCTATTCTTTTCAAACTGTACAAGTATTCTTTTCACAGAGCCTCTTCAGGTCTCTTACACCAGTTATTCTTTTCCTCACTTACCCTCTTTATACTTCTCAGCTTTTCTTCTTTCTTTCAGAAAGATATTGCGAGCTCTGTTATAGTAATGATAGGTCTAGTGTTTCGCACAATGAATACATTGTTTACTAAAGATCAAAAACTTTTTTAAAATCTCTAACTTTTTAATCTTTCGACTCTGACTTGTATTTATAACTTTCTTCTTCAACTACTTCTTGATAACTGCTTCTTTCTTCTTGTTTCTTGATCTTTGAAGAAACAGTTATTCAGTTGAGTTCTGTAACTAACTCAAACTGATTAACTATCCGACGTAGTATCGGGTCTTCATCTTATATCGCTTCTGTCTTTCTTTTGCTTCCGTCTTAGTTTCTTCTGTCTTACTTTTTCTTCCACTTCGTCTTAGTTTCTTCCGTCTTACTTTTTCTTCTGCTTCGTCTTAGTTTCTTTCGTCTTACTTTTGCTTCCGCTTTGTCTTAGTTTCTTCCGTCTTACTTTTTCTTCTACTTTCGTCTTAGTTTCTTCCGTCTTACTTTTTCTTCCGCTTCGTCTTAGTTTCTTCCGTCTTACTTTTGTTTCCGCTTCGTCTTAGTTTCTTCCATCTTACTTTTGCTTCTGCTTCCATCTTAGTTTCTTCCTGATCAAAACGGTTCAACAGTTTTGAATATTATTATTATTTGAATGTGATCAAAATTATTAGACGTGAAGTCATTTTGACTTAACAATCTCTCCCTTTTTAATGATAACAAATAATCATAATTTTAGAAAGATAATCGAGTATTATTTATAAGAAGATATACAATTGAAAAAATTATAACTATACTATCTTCTTTTCACTTCTCTTCTTTTCTTTTCCTCTTCTCCCTTTCTTTCTCTTCAACTCTTCTTCTCTTCTCCCCCTATCTTTCTCTTTTTCATTTTTCTCCCCCTATTTGTTATTAATCAAAAATCATGATCGAAGATGCTTCAAAATTTTAGAGAACATTTGTTGCATTTCAGTACGGAGTAACTTGAGGTCTTGTCGTATATAAGCTACTTCCTCATGTAAGTCACCCACTGAAACACATAGATCATTAACCTTGTCATGAATTTCTTCGACTAAGGTTGCATCAATCTTCTGCTGTGCTTCTTCAAAACCAATAGTAGTACCAAATGATTCTGAAGGTAAAACATCCAGTTTAATGATTGTAATAATAGGAGGTTTAAAAGATAAGTTCCTATCAAGGAGATCAAGATCATCAGGACGAGGTAGCTTTGGAACTTGTTTTCCAAATAAGTGTAGTACATCTCCAACTGAAGATATAAAGCTCAAGGGTCTAATATGCATAATTAAGTACATAATGTTGGAGTTATGTAAATATAGTGCCCTGGAAAGCAAGTGTATTTACATGTAACTTTATCTTCTTCAGTTACAGTTTTGTAATGAAAATATTTATTATTAATAAAACAAAAGAGTTTGGTTTAATCTGTATGAGCATTATAAATCTGGTCATAAGGTACCAAGATTCATTTGTAAGTAATATACATATACATAGAGATGTATTGGAAACATGTATATTATTAGAATCTGAATTAATTGATTCACAGTTGAATAATTAAGTTGGTCGTTTGATTATGGTTTAGACTGTAGTGTTGCGATTTATCTCCATATAAGTAAAGGAGTTTACTTAAAGGGAATGATGAGTTTCATATCATGATAGTAGTAGACTATCGATAATGGCACTATTAAATGAATCTGTAATCAAGTATGTTTTCAAGAATAAAGTGGGCCGTTACTTTAATCTTAAAACATACAACTTAAGCATTCGCTTATTATGAACCACAATCTTGATGAGTGGTGAACTCATATATGTTTCATTATAATTCTTGATATGATCGGAATGGATTTTTACAGGGTATTAATCCAGTGTCTGCATGTTGGAATTATTAATTGAAACATGTATCAGGGAACATTCACTCAAATAAAGAGTTTATAGTGTTATCATCTCTTCTAGATGTTTTAAGGAGATTTGGTGATTAAACTGGCGCCAATAGTTTGATGGACTAGCTACCCATCAAGTCTTAACACTAAGATGAGATCTTATGTGTTAATCACCATATAAAGTAAAATGAGAGATCTAGAAGGAAAAACCAACATAAGGGCAAAACGGTAATTTTACCCTTTGTTGTGCGGATGACTATAATAAGGTTCTAAATAGGGTTTGCAATTGGACATATTCTCATAATATTTAATAATTCAAGAGTTCAACTAATTGTCTTTAGTGGAATGACATTTAGTTAATAAGCTAGAATTAATTCCAATAAGATTGAATTATTTCTGGGCTTATTGGAGCTTGAATTATCAAAGTCCAATAAGATTCCCACTTGGCTTTAAGGAAGGTTATCAAGCTAAGTAAGAAGTAGTTTGGAGGCTTTAGAAGTCCATAATTGAATGATGGGCTTATACTAATTAATGGTTAATTGGAAGCCCATATGTTCATTTAGAAATGGGCTTGTTTTGGTTTAATGTAATTGATTAGATTAATTATATTAAAACAATTTTTTTAAATGGAGAAGAAGCAATTTCGAAATTGTGTTAGGTTAGATGTGTAACCACACATTTGACATTAAAATACTAAATAAATATGGTCTTTATTATGGTTCATCATTATTAAATGGAGTTATGAACTTACCATTAAATGGTTTAATGGTTGGCTTTTAATGTTGGCATGTAACCTATTTGCATTCATTAGATTAAAGATGAAAGATGTGCATTAGATGGACCATCTTCCTTCTTTCTTCTTGCCAAAACCGAAATGGGTATTCAATTATAGGTTATGGTCTTTTCAAATAGCCATTTTAAAGATAAATGAAGTAAGTCTCATTTATTGGCTATTTGATGAGTGATTAATGTAAGAAGTGATGCATTGGATGCCTCTCACTCTTTCCATTCATGCATTTTTCAAAATTGAGATGTAAGAAAGGGTTCTTACATGGTTTTTAGACATTCTCTCCTTTCATGCAAGGTAGAACCGAAATTCCTAAGTGAAAGAATTGAAAGAGTTTCAATTTTGGTTCTTCTTCTTCTAAGAAAATCTCCTCCAAATATTTCTTCTCCTTTCCCACCAAAGGATTTTGTTAACCTAGTTGTCCTTGAAGAACAAGTGGTAAATCTAATTGGTTGAGGATACTACAACAAGGAAGAAGATAGATTGCTAAAGGAAAAGACTCAAAGGCAAAGGATTTGGATATAAGAAGGAGAGGATAGCGCAGCGAGGATTTAAAGTCAGCGAAGGAGTCGGTAATTCCTTTTATCTTGTTCTTGGTTTTATTATCCTTATACCATATCATGTATGGATTAGCATGTTGATTTGGATATATTGCTTCCGCTGCAAGATGATTTCTTAAAAAGTTTTGAAATCTATCGTTTCTCCATACTAAGCATGCTTTCTTTTTCCGATCCAACAATTGGTATCAGAGCCGATTTTTCATGCATGATTTGGTTCCTATATGGTGGATGCATGGGTTGGCAATCTTTTATGTATACTGCATATTTTATGTGATAGAAATATATATGGTGTATGTTGCTCTTTTGGTTGTCCATAGAAGTTAAATTTTATCTTGTAAGATTTCTTCATTTGGTGTAATAAGGAGGGTGGTCTATCATCACCATGTTTCCTCCTTGGTTTCTTTTTCTATTTTATTTGATTTTTAATGTACAAATTGATGTAATGATGAAGAAGGAGCAGCCATGGATTGAAGAAATGGAAAGGTAAAATTTTGGTGTATCCTTTGTGTTTTGGCATAAGTTTTGTGAAAACTAAGTTGCTGGAATTTTTGTTTCAATGAATCATATTTCAGTTATGATTGGAAAACAAGTGCTGGTTTTTTTGTTTCAAAGAATCCAATTTCGGTTTTGCTAAAATACTAAGTGCTGTTTTTAATTTTCATGAAATGAGTTTCGGTTTTAATAAAACAAGTGCTGGGATTTTTTGTCAAAACAATGATTTGGTTTTCTAAAAATCTAGTGCTGGAATTTTATTTTTCAAAATGACAAAATTCTAATTTCATAAATGCCATTACATTTTGTTTACCGAATGGGCCGGATCATGTTAGCGAAGAGTTCGAAGCGGAAGATCCAAGATGAAGAAGCATATTTTGGGCCTAAAAGGCTTGTAATTATTTTATGTTTCTAGGATGGACAATCAAAAGTGGCTTTATTAGTTCATGTGATGAATGGAGAAATGAATGCTTGTAATATGTGATATTATGTGATTGCATGTCATTTAGAAAATTGCCAACCCTAGGCCTTGCCATGCATTCATTATGTATGAGATATATAATGAAACAATATAGGATGGATAATAAATTGCATCTAGATAAGATGGTATTTAAAACTTAAAGCCCAAAAAGATTGAGTGGGAGAGGATGCTCCTGAGAGAGTCCACGGTCTCCAAATGATGGCCCGTTTGCATGTGGTGAAGTGTTACTCCCCATCGGAGGGCATGGATCCTAGATCTTGCATGGTTTGGGTCTCCTTAAGGATAAGTCCACTTAATGATAGCAAATGTGACCTCCCACCGAGGCATGATTTGTAGGTATCTTTAGTGAATGAATCAAATGGTTATACACTCAACATTTTTTATCAATAAACTGCCCACCGTAGCTCTGTTGGTAAAAGTATGGACCAAATTAAGACGCTTAAAAAATTGAGCATGAGATGCTTGGTAGTTTTTGAGTGGGAGGGTCCCAGTTTTTCTTTTAATAGATAAGATGGCCCACCGTCACTTAGTACGTTATAGATAAGAAAATAACCGTCGATAATGTTTTAATTTTTAAGTTTTGTTAAATTTATCATCATGCATACATGCATCATGATTTTATACAAAGTTCCATAAATTGTTGACTAGTATGCTCATGTTTTAATAATTTATATTTTCGAGACATAATCAACTACAAAATGAATCCACTCACCCCGCTCTCGACTAATAACAAATTAGAAAATGGAGACAAGTTTAATGAATGGAGACGAACCTTGACATTGTTCTTCAATATGAACGTATTTCATGGGTGTTAACGAAAATGAGCCTACACCTCTAAGTGGAGATGCAACTCTGAGCAAGTCCAACAACATGAAGCGTTGGCGGAATCTCGACAAGACTACTAAGTGTTATATTCGCTTCATCGTGGCATGTTGCAAAAGAAAATTGCTTGTATGAAAACTGCTAGTGCAATGGTCCATCACCTACATGAGATGTTTGGTGTGAGGACTAGGTCTGCAAGAGTGAAAGCTATCCAAACCTTTCATAATCTCAAAGAAACTCGTGAACCGGCAAGGGATTACATGATGAAGGTAATCTCTGCGGTCATCGAGGCCGAGATGCTTGGGCGGATATGGATGCGGACACGCAGATGATTATGATCATTAATAGCTTAAACTCTTCTTTTCAGCAGTTTAAGTTGGACTATGAGCTCAACAAAGAAGGATTACACTCGAGTGAGTTGATGAATACCCTCCAGAGCACGGAGGAAATATTGAATATTAACGCCATGGGCCGAAGTTAATGTAGCTTCTTCTTCTAAGCCCAAGGTAAGGGCAAGGAAAGAAGAAGGGTCCAATGAAAAGAAGGCCCAAATAGGGTCAAGGTCAAACCCATAAAAAGAAGGCCAAAGAGAACATCAAAGGAAAGTGTTTCCTTTGTGATGAGATGGGCCATTGAAAAGAAACTCGTCCGATCTACCTAGAGTCCCTTAAAACAAACAAGGTATGGGCTTCCTAAGTTTGTTAGGAACTAGAAATGTGGCAGATTTATCTACTTCTTGGATATTAGATTCAGGAGCCACTAACCATGTTTGTAATTCTTTGCAGGGGTTCCAGCAAAGGAAAAGACTTCCTAAAGGTCAGTTTCAAGTTAAGATAGCAGATGGTTCCTATGTTTCAGCAGAATCAGTGGGAGTAGTTATCTTGGACTTTCCTAGTGGTCATAGGTTATATTTGGAAGATGTTTATTATATGCCAATGATTGTAAGGAACATGATTTCTGTTTTTTGTCTAATAAAATCTGGCTATTCCTTATATTTTGAAAAGGTTGTTTTAATATATGAGAATAAGGATTTTATTTGTGAAGCGATAATTAAACAGGATTGTTTTTATAGAACCTATGAAAGGCTCACTAAACACCACGAATTGATAAAACCAAGACAATCCAATATCTCTAGCATTAATTCAAAGTATCTGTGGCATCTAAGGATGGGTCATATCAATCGAAAAGACTTGACAAAGCTAGTAAAGGATGGGATCCTTATGGGCTTGGATAGTGATCCATTACCCACTGTGAATCTTGTATTGAAGGAAAATGACAAAAGCCTCATTTCCTTCTAAAGGAAACAGATTTGAATCCACATGGACATGGTACATCTTGATGTGTGTGGGCCCATGAATGTACAAGCTAGAGGAGGTTATGAATATTTCATAACTTTTATAGATGATTACTCAAGACATGGCTATTTGTATTTGATGCATAAAAGAGTGAATCTTTTGAAAATTCAAAGAATTCAAAGTCAAGTCGAGAAGCAACTTGGCAAGCCATTAAAACAAATTTTCGATCGATCGAGGTGGTGAGTATTTATCTGGAGAGTTCCAACAATATTTAATTGACAATGGAATTATTTCCAATTTGTCACTCCTCGTATACCTCAATGTAATGGTGTAGAGAGGAGAAATAGAACTCTATTGGAAATGGTAAGATCAATGATGTCTTATGCTAGCCTTCCGAATCGTTTCGGGATATGCCATACAAACGGCAACATATCTTCTTAACTTTGCTCCATCCAAATCGGTGCCTAAAACACCTAGGGAGTTGTGGACTGGCCGAGTGCCTTCATTGAGGCACTTGAGGACTTGGGGCTGTCCAGCCCATGTTCTAAAGCCTGAATCCAAAAAGATGGAACCAAGGTCAGAAGTATGTTTGTTTATAAGATATCCTACGGGAACTCGAGGGTACTATTTTACAAATCCTCATGATAGGAAGGTATTTGTGTCGACAAATGCAAACTTCTTAGAGGAAGAGTTTGTGAGAAATCACAAAAGAAGAAGTGAAGTAGTACTAAAGGAGTTAGCAATTTCATCCAAACCAAGAGTTGTTTTGGATATGACAGAACAAGATGTCGAAATGGATTCAAGAGTTGAATCAGAAGTGCAACCTGAACATCAAGATGTGCCTAGACGTAGTGGGAGGTTGTGAGACAACCAGATAGGTATCGGGTTTAGGAGAAGGCTTAATTGCCATCTCGTGCCAAGAAGAAACAGATCCGTTACGTATACACGTGCTATTAATGATGTTGATGCAGAAAATGACTCAAGGCAATGGAATCGAAATAGATTCTATGTATACTAATGAAGTTCGGGTCCTTGTAGATCTACCACGTGTCTAAAACCATAGGGTGTAAATGGATCTACAAAAGGAAAAGGGATCGGATGGAAAGGTAGAGACCTTTAAAGCTAGATTGGTAGCTAAAGGCTATACTCAAAAGGAGGGTATAGACTACGAGGAGACTTTTTCTCCGGTTTCCATGCTTAAGTCCATCAGGATTCTTTTGGCCATAGCAGCCTATTTCGATTATGAAATATGGCAAATAGATGTCAAGACCGCATTTCTGAATGGAGATCTTGAGGAGACCATTTATATGGCCCAACCAGAAGGATTCATTGAGCTAAGTAATGAGCATAAGGTTTGCAAGTTGCAAAGGTCCATTTATGGACTTAAGCAAGCATCTAGGTCTTGGAACATTAGGTTTGATAAGGCTATCAAAACCTATGGGTTCATACAAAACCTAGATGAGCCTTGTGTTTACAAAAGAATACAAGAAGGTAAGGTTACTTTCCTAATCCTGTATGTTGATGACATTCTGCTCTTTGGGAATGATGTGGGAATGTTATCTGCGGTTAAGGGATGGCTGAATGAACAGTTTTCAATGAAGGATTTGGGAGAGGCTACCTATGTTCTAGGGATCAAACTTATAAGGGATCGTAAGAACAAGAAGATAGTTTTGTCTTAACTAACCTACATTGAGAATATGCTCAATAAGTTCGCCATGCAAGATTCCAAGAGGGGTTTCACTCCTACTAGACATGGAATCAAACTTTCAAAGGAACAAGCACCTAAAACCCAAGAGGAGGTTGAACGATGCGTAACATTCCATATGCTTCTAGTTGGTAGTTTGATGTATGCAATGTCAGCACTAGACCGGATATCTCATTACGCAGATGGGGACCGGTAGCGATTTCATCCAATCCAGAATGGAACATTCGATGCGGTTAAGTGTATATTTAAGTATCTTCGTAGGACGAAGAACTTAATGCTTGTTTACTCGAAGTAATCTTATTCCGGCGGGATATACGGATTCGATTTCAATCGATGTTGATTCAAGGAAATCAACTTCGGTTCTATATTTACTTTAAGAGGTGGAGCCATAGTTTGGAGGAGTGTCAAGCAATCTTGTATTGCTGATTCGACTATGGAGGTTGAGTATGTTCTGCTTGTGAAGAAGAAAGGAAGATCCCGCTCCGGAAGTTCCTAAGTGATTTGGAGGTAGTTCCAGAGGCAGAAAAATCCATTACACTTTATTGTGATAATAGTGGGGCAGTGGCTAATTCTAAAGAACCTTGGAACCACAAAACTGCCAAACACATTGAGCGAAAGTATCATTGTTGGGCCCTGAACTTTAATTGGATGTCAGAATTATTAAATGAGAAATTAGTGATGTTAAATGTTTATTTGGGTAATGTGAATTGGAGAAATTTTAAATGATATTTGGGGGTTAAAGCGTGAAATGGGTTTTTGTGTATGTTGTATTATGGGTAACATCTTTATAATTGAAAAAGTAAGTTTGTTTAGTTACTATTTATGTAACTTCTTTGAAATTGCAAATTTTGAGACTTCGATTTATTGGGGCTAGAAATGCCCACTAAAGCTTTGTAAAGAACCTTTATTGTGTTCTCGCCAATGCTTGTTCAAGTATGACCTTGCATTGATTTGAAAATGTGCCATAAGTTGTGTATATGAACTTTGTGAATGAACTTTGTGTGATATATGGTTGCTTTCAAAATTTATTCTAAAAGTATGTATTTTGTGGCTTATGGATGATTTGAGAAATGGCTTAATGTTTGTCATAAGAATGTGTTGAATGAATTGTATGTGGAGGATTTAAGTATGGAAAGAATGAGTATTTTGTATATGTATTATGTTATAGATTAAGTTGTGAAGATTGAATCGTGCTTGAAGTAGATTGGACGAAGAGTATTGTGGTAGTGAGGAAAATGTGAAATCAAGATGGAAAGAATGGATTGGTCTTGATGACTTTGAGGCTTTAAAGAGATATGTATATGTTATGAAATGTCGAGTGAATATTATGAGTTAATGAAAGTTAAAATGAATGAGTTGATTAAGATGATTGAAATGGAAGTTGAAAGGTAGGAAATAAAGATTGAAAGAGTGAGAATTGGAAGAATTAGTGAAGGTGTGAAAATATGAAGAATTATGAAAGTTTGACTTTTGGGGATGAATAGTTGACTTTTGATTTAAGTGAAATTTGATAAAATGATATTCATGAACATGTAGTGCTTGTTGAGGGCTTTCGTAGCCATAAAGTTTGCGAATTTTCGATATCGGGCTAGAAGTTATAATAGATTGAAGTTTTGATGTTGTTTAGGTGATTGAAAACCAGACGATGTAATCAGAAGCAAAAACCGACGATGTCTTGTAGCAAAAACCGGATGATAGGAAAAGTGGACGCTACAGAATGTAGGAGATAGAATCAGCCTTTGTAGTCTTCATGAGAGTTATAGATCTAGATGTCTACTTTCTAACCGTCCAAGAATGAAGTCATTTCGACACCTATAGAGAAAGTTATGGCATTTGCGCCAAAACATGTCTGATAGAAATCAGATGATGGAAAAACCAGCTGATAGAAAAACCAACTGAAGCAAAAGCAGACGATATGGACTTGATATCGATAGATTTAGACAAAATTTCCTTCTTGAAAGTTGTAGATCTCTTTTCTATGAGATAGATACCAAGTTTGCCCAATGTGGATATCGGAGTCAAAAGATATGATCTATATAAGTGGACATGTCTTTGGATAGAAAAACCAGTGATAGAAAACCAGTGATAGGAAAACCGAAGATGCAAAATCAGACGAAAGATTAATTGAGACATTTGACCCTTTTAGAGACTGAATTTGGATTTAAGTTCTTCATGAACATTGTAGATCAGTCTTTTCTCTATGAAATAGACATCAATTTTATCCAATTTGGAGTTCGGAGTTAAAAGTTATAAGCGTTTGAAGTTTGAGGAAAAATCACCGATGAAAATCACCGATGCAAAAATCAGCTGATGGAAATCAGCTGATCCAAAAATCAGCTGATGCAAAATCAGCTGATGGAAAAGTCAGGCGAAGGAAATCAGACGATGAACAGTAAATCAGACGATAGAAAATCAAACGATGAACAGTAAATCAGACGATAGAAAATCAGATGATGAACAGTAAAGCAGATGGAAGGAAAACAGTCTGCACACAGATCAGTATTTTGAGGATATATGAAGCTACAGAGCTCGGATTGAGGTGATTCAAATTGGAGATTAAACTAAAGTTATAAGGCTACAACTTTGATGAAGAACCCCGATCAAGATGGAGCCTCTAAGACTGTCGGATATTGGAATGAAACTCGGTGCAAAGCAGTGCAGTCTCGATTTTTATGCAGTGTCCGATAGTATTTTGGCCATAACTTCTTCGTTTTAGATCCGAATTGAGCGTGGTTTGTTGCGTTGGATTCGTATGATCGAGGAGAACATTATGAAGAAGAAATTTTGTAAAATTCCTTTATTTACCTGATCAGAATTTGGAGCCAAGATATCAACTTTTAAGGGCAATTTTGGAAGAACACTTAAAGAGTTAAGTTAGTAGGCTTATAAGGAGGGCATGAGAGTCTTTCCTCATTCATTAAATGACATGGCATGTGGATGTAGTATAAATAGAGGAGAAGCAGGCTGTGGTCGTGAGAGTTAGAGAAAAGAATAAAGAGAAACAAAAAGAAAGAAAGAAAGAAGAGAGAAAAGAGAAGAGTGGGTTTGGTGGAAGGAGAAAAGAAAGGACAGCAGCTAGGGTTCGATTTTGTGAGCTTTCAGGAGGATTTCAACATGCTCCAAGAGGGAAAAGATGAAGGATGAAGAGAGCTCTAGGATGAGCTAAGAAAATCCGAAAATGGTGAAGAGTGAGGTAAAAGCCGATTTTCAAGCTTCAAGCTTTTCTTAAAATTTTTGGTGTAGAATCATGAAAAATATTATGGTTTTGTGGATTATGAAATTAGTTGTGATGTCTATGCTAAGATGGTGGTTTAATTTTGGATTAATGTGAGTTAGGGTTTATGCCCAATTTTGGAAATTGGGGCTTTTGTAAATTGATGCATTAGATAGCTTGGAAATATGTTGGAATTGGGTTTCCTATAGTAAATTTTGAGGGTTATGGTATTTATGATGGTGAATTTGGATGATTTCGGTCTAGGAAATTTCAAAGTGGGCAAAAGAAAGAAGCTTCGGAGAAATTAGAGCTTTGGACAAGTTCTAGCATGGATTCGAGGTGGGTATCTGCTTATAATAGAATTTATAAGCCATTACCGCTTTCTTTAAACAAAGAGATTTTCTGACTTAAATTGCATCATAATTGTTGCATCATTGCCTAAATGATTTGAAAAATCATTTTTGATTCGATACATGAAATTTTGATGAATTGCAAAAAAAAAAAATACATTGTGTTATGCCTTGAAAGACTTCATGGTCGTGTATATTCGAAAAGAGCATTTGATAAATTGATTTGAGCATTATATGTGCTTTTGTGTGGGCGAGAGAGTAACGTCGTGATAGTCTCGTGCGTAGACAAAAAAAATAATGTGATAGCCTTCTCCCGGCTGTTCGCAGGGCTACGAGATCCAAAATGGACTCGTTGTGTTTCCAATAAACTTCGGTTTATTTGGCGTGTTACTGGAACTCTAGCCATTTGTGTGTGCATTGCTTACGTGAATTGCCAAGTTGATGCATTCATGTCTTGTGACCTATGGATTTGTGGCTGAAAGCCTAAGACGATATCTGATTTGTAAAATGTGATTTGATTACAAGAAGAAAAGAACTTCTTCAAAATGTGCTTTACGGATTTCAAAGAAATGTTTTCTAAGACCGAAAAGAAAAGATTTCAAGAGTTTTGCTTATTGTTTTGTTATAAACTGTTACCCATTGAGCGTAAGCTCACCCCTCATTACCATCCACGGTAATGAGAAGAAGATCCGTGAGCAAAAAGAGGATTTTGTATCTTTGTATTTGCATTCGGATTTTATATTGTGATTGTATTGTGGCTTGTAAGGCCATTAAAATTTGTATATGATTATGGGATGGGATTATGTAAGTGAAATATGGTTAGTATTTATGAATGTGAATTATGATCATGACTTGAGATATGACCGAGAATTTTGGAAGTGTTTAGATATAGGATTGTAAATGTGTATGATGGGATTCGGATGGAGGTCCAAGATTTGTGTGATGGGTTGGAAATATTGAAGTGCTTTTATGTATGGATTTGTGTATGGACATGATATGGAAATTATGTATGAATGGCATAAGATGGATTGACGAAATTCAAATATTTGTTAATAAGCGAAATTGGGATAAAGAGAGATATGATTGCAGCGAATGATAAAATGTTTTCGAATGCGAACGCGATATGATCGAATATGAAGGATTCAAAGGATTGAGGAATTGATGAAATACAAATTGGAAATTGAAACTACTTTGAACAATGTGTAAATGAAAAAAAAATGAAGCGATATTAGTTAAGCTGCGATTCGTTCGTTATGAGTTGGGTTCCGGAAACGGGTCCTTACAATCATCTCATAAGGGAGATAATACAACGTGGAGAAGTGGATGTGGTAAAGATTCCTACAGAGCAAAACCTTGCTGATCCGTTCACAAAGACATTGACTCAAAAGAGCTTTGAGGGTCACCTAGAAGGGATGGGAATGAAGGATATGTCAAACTTGCTTTAGGGCAAGTGGGAGATTGTTGGAGTTATGTAAATATAGTGCCCTCGAAAGCAAGTGTATTTACATGTAACTTTATCTTCTTGATTCTGCTTTGTAATGAAAATATTTATTATTAATAAAACAAAAGAGTTTGGTTTTATCTGTATGAGCATTATATATCTGGTCATAAGGTACCAAGATTCATTTGTAAGTAATATACATATACATAGAGATGTATGGGAAACATGTATATTATTAGAATCAATTAATTGATTCACGGTTGAATAATCAAGTTGGTCGTTTGATTATGGTTTAGATCAGTAGTGTTGCGATTTATCTCCATATAAGTAAAGGAGTTTACTTAAAGGGAATGATGAGTTTCATATCATGATAGTAGTAGACTATCGATAATGGCACTATTAAATGAATCTAGAATCAAGTATGTTTTCAAGAATAAAGTGAGTCGTTACTTTAATCTTAAAACATACAACTTAAGCATTCGCTATTATGAACCACAATCTTGATGAGTGGTGAACTCATATGTGTTTCATTATAATTCTTGATATGATCGGAATGGATTTTTACAGGGTATTAATCCAGTTTCGCATGTTGGAATTATTAATTGAAACATGTATCGGGGAACATTCACTCAAATAAAGAGTTTATAGTGTTATCATCTCTTCTAGATGTTTTAAGGAGATTTGGTGATTAAACTGGCGCCAGTAGTTTGATGGACTAGCTACCCATCAAGTCTTAACACTACGATGAGATCTTATGTGTTAATCACCATATAAAATAAAATGAGAGATCTAGAAGGAAAAACCAACATAAGGGCAAAACGGTAATTTTACCCTTTGTTGTGCGGATGGCTATAATAAGGTTTTAAATAGGGTTTGCAATTGGACATATTCTCATAATATTTAATAATTCAAGAGTTCAACTAATTGTCTTTAGTGGAATGACATTTAGTTAATAAGCTAGAATTAATTCCAATGAGATTGAATTATTTCTGGGCTTATTGGAGCTTGAATTATCAAAGTCCAATAAGATTCCCCACTTGGCTTTAAGGAAGGTTATCAAGCTAAGTAAGAAGTAGTTTGGAGGCTTTAGAAGTCCATAATTGAATGATGGGCTTATACTAATTAATGGTTAATTGGAAGCCTATATGTTCATTTAGAAATGGGCTTGTTTTGGTTTAATGTAATTGATTAGATTAATTATATTAAAACAATTTGTTTTTAAATGGAGAAGAAGCAATTTCGAAATTGTGTTAGGTTAGATGTGTAACCACACATTTGACATTAAAATACTAAATAAAGATGGTCTTTATTATGGTTCATCATTATTAAATGGAGTTATGAACTTACCATTAAATGGTTTAATGGTTGGCTTTTAATGTTGGCATGTAACCTATTTGCATTCATTAGATTAAAGATGAAAGATGTGCATTAGATGGACCATCTTCCTTCTTTCTTCTTGCCAAAACCGAAATGGGTATTCAATTATAGGTTATGGTCTTTTCAAATAGCCATTTTAAAGATAAATGAAGTAAGTCTCATTTATTGGTTATTTGATGAGTGATTAATGTAAGAAGTGATGCATTGGATGCCTCTCACTCTTTCCATTCATGCATTTTTCGAAATTGAGATGTAAGAAAGGGTTCTTGCATAGTTTTTAGACATTCTCTCCTTTCATGCAAGGTAGAACCGAAATTCCTAAGTGAAAGAATTGAAAGAGTTTCAATTTTGGTTCTTCTTCTTCTAAGAAAATCTCCTCCAAATATTTCTTCTCCTTTCCCACCAAAGGATTTTGTTAACCTAGTTGTCCTTGAAGAACAAGTGGTAAATCTAATTGGTTGAGGATACTACAACAAGGAAGAAGATAGATTGCCAAAGGAAAAGACTCAAAGGCAAAGGATTTGGATATAAGAAGGAGAGGATAGCAATGAGGATTTAAAGTCAGAATAAGGAGTCGGTAATTCCTTTTATCTTGTTCTTGGTTTTATTATCCTTATACCATATCATGTATGGATTAGCATGTTGATTTGGATATATTGCTTCCGCTGCAAGATGATTTCTTAAAAAGTTTTGAAATCTATCAGTTCTCCATACTAAGCATGCTTTCTTTTTCCGATCCAACACATAAGAGTCTCTATGTTGTAATTAATATCTCCAACTCTGATGGATCTATACTACCCTTCTGTTATTTTGCCAACTACCTGAGAAGTTTCATCAATGGTGATGCGACCATAATAACTTCCTGATGCTTTTGAGATCAAATGGGAAAGATAGATTCCTCTCTGTTGAACTGCATAACATGCTGCATCTATGTTCCTCGATTCTTCTTCAATCTGATCTTCTGTCAAATCACTTGTAATCCCTTCTGGATACATTTTCTTCTTCCCCTTATCTTCATTGCGAATAATGTAAGGTCTTGGTTGAATGTCAGGTATAATCTTAATCACTGTTCTTTTTGTGAGTGGGTAAATAGTATACTTTTGCTGGATCATCTGTGTTGGATATGGTTCTGATTTCTCATCTCACAGAACACTATACAACCTTTTCTCTCCATCATTCAACAGATGTATTGTACGATTATTTACTAAGATTGGTTCAAATTGTACCTTGATCAACCTTCTCAGGGATTCTCCTATGATTATAGAGCTTCCACTACTTGCAGGTTCAACTTCTTCACTGATCTTTTTTTTCAAATCTTCTTTTCTTATTGGTTGAGAAGGATTAACCTGTGCAGGACTGTGTTCAATTGACCTTTTCTTTTGTTGAATAGCAGTTGGAGTGCTCTTTTTCTAACTGATTTTCTGCTTCTTACTTTCTTCAATCAACCTAAGAGGTTGTTGTTAAGGTTGAGGTTGAGGTTGAGATTTCTTCTTCTCAAATTCCAACTTCCTCTTAATTTCAGTCTCTTTAACCAATTTTGTTGAGTTTTCTTACAAAATTGAGACTAAGGATTTGGTTGTCTGCACAGCTTTCTTTTTAGAATCTCCATTATGAGTCAACTCTTTATCTTTCTTCTGCTCTTGTTGACGCAGGGTCCGTAGTCTAAGTGATCTTTTTGTTTGTTTGGGTTTCTCCAAAAACAGTGTCTCTCATTTTCTCTTCAAGGACACTTGTTTCTCTATCTGTTGCACCTGGCTTTCTTTTTTTTGAGAAATCATCTTAACTTTTACTGCATCATTTGCCGATTTCTTCAATCATTCTATAGGTATTCTTCTAGTGGATTGAGATTTTGATTTTCTTGTGGGAGTTACTTTGTCACTCAAACTTTGTTTGACATTACGCTCCCCCTTAATCTTTGCTATCGTCTTGAAATATGTATCTTCTTTTTCTTGATTCTTCAAGCCCATTCTACTGATAATTATAGAGTTAATGACGCTTTTGATGTTCATCTTCATTCTGTTTCCTCTCTTAAGAAGAATTCCAAATTCTCTAAAGATTCTTGTCATTATTATTCCATATGGTAGGGCAGTTGAGTCTTTCTTTGACTTTACCATGTAATTGAGGATTAGGCATGGAAGATCTATGGGCTGGCGATTGAGTAGATGATATAAACATTGCTTATTTAACGTTGTTATCAAATTCCTTGATCCTGTTCTTGGTAGAACACAATGAAAAAGCAGTGAATGTAGAACCCTAGCCTTCGGCACAAGACTTGAGGCCTTCTTCTCCTTCGGGTTATTACATCCATATATTTGTCGATTGATCTGTACCTTCTCTACACTGACTTGAGTCATCCATCTTGCTTTATGAGCGAGCTTTACTCCAACACATGGACATTCCGTAGCCTTCTCAATTGACTTCAGTGATACTATGACCGACAATCTATCTACCACTGATACTAGAGTATCTTCAACTACTTCTACATTTTTCCAAAAATCGTATACTTCATTTAGGTAAACTGTCTCATGAACCTGAAAGAAGTTCTTCCATCCAGTTGCCACAATCTCTAGTTTGATATCCATATGGTCCTTCTTCAAGGACTTGAAATCAACGTGTCTTCCACTAGTCATTGATTGCTTCATCTGTATCTGTAGTTAACGCACAAATGTATTTCTTAAAGAAGTGATGTTAGTATCTGAAATTGAAAGTGTGATCAAGGAATGTTTGATATCAAAACAGAGTAATGAAATGTTTTGAGAGTTTTTTAAAAGCCGATGTCAGGGTATTTCAAGAGTGTTCTAGAGTAGGTCGTAATCTCAAGGCTTTGAGAAACTTTCCCTCCAAAACTTTCTTATGACAGAAGTTACCATCTATAACTTACTGTTACTGTTACCTTGAACTCTTACAACTTTTTATCTTCTTAACTAAGAAGATCATCTGGTTCATGACGTGTCAGATGGTTGATCACTCAACATTATCATGTTCAAGTTTCGTCTTATTTCTTTGAATCTTTCTTCACTTAATGGCTTAGTGAAGATGTCTGCCCATTGATAGTTTGTCTCAACAAACTGTAGACTTACGAGCTTCCTCTATACGTAGTCTCGTAGGAAATGATGTCTAACTTCGATATGCTTTACCCTTGAGTGTTGTATTGGATTCTTCGAAAGGTTGATAGCGCTTGTGTTGTCACAGAAGATTGGAATTTGTTCTTCTTGTATTGAATAATCTTTTAACTGGTAATTAATCTACAACGTTTGTAAGCGACAACTTGCAGCTAACATATATTCAACTTCTACAATGGATAGAGCAATTGAGCTTTGCCTCTTACTTGACCAAGAAACTAGGTTGCGGCCAAGGAAGTGTCATCCTCCACTCGTACTCTTTCTATCAATCCTTTCTTCGGCATATGCAGCATCACAGTAGCCAATTAACCTGAAATCTTTATCTTTTTTATACATTAAGCAAAGATCAGTAGAACCTGATAGATATCTCAAAATTCTTTTAACAACTATATAATGAGATTCTCTAGGATCTGCTTGAAATCTCGCACACAAACAAACATTAAACAAATTATCAGGTTTGCTTGCTATAAGATAAAGCAAAGAACCAATAATTCCTCTATAAGGGGTTTGATCAACCTTCTTACCAGCTTTATCCTTACATAAAGGGTTTGACAAATGCATAGGAGTTGACATTGGTTTTACTTTTTCCATCCCATACTTAATCAACAGTTCTTTAATATATTTTTGTTCATGAATAAAAATATTTTCTTCGGTTTGCTTAACTTGCAACCCTAGAAAGAATTTTAATTCACCCATCATGCTCATCTCAAATTCATTCTTCATCAAATTCTCAAAATTAGTACATAACTTTTTACACGTTGCACCAAAGATAATATCATCAACATAAATTTGAACTATGATGAAATCATTCTTAATGCATTGCCTAAATAACGTCTTATCTATATGACCTCTACTGAAATCATTCTCAATTAGAAAAGAACTCAGACGATCATACCAAGCTCGAGGAGCTTGTTTGAATCCATACAAAGCTTTATGAAGTCTATAGACATGATCTGGTTTCTTATCATCTTCGAAACCAGGAGGTTGCTTTACATAAACTTTTTCATCTATAAAAACCATTCAAAAATGCACTCTTCACATACATTTGAAATAGCTTTATATCATGACAGACAACATATGCAAGCAAAATCCTAATAGCTTCTAATCTTGCTACAAGACAATAAGTCTCATTATTTTCTATTCCTTCCTGTTGATTATAGTCTTGTGCTACTAATCTCGCTTTATTACGACTCACTCTTCCTGATTCGTCTAGTTTATTCTTAAAAACCCATCTAGTTCCTATGATGGACTTTTTAGAGGGTCTGGGAACTAAAGATCAAACTTTATTCCTAGTAAATTGGTTCAATTCCTCTTGCATAGCTAAAATCCAAGCTTCATCTTGAAGAGCTTCATCAATTTTTTTTAGGCTCTATTTCAGAAATAAAAGCTACATTTGCTTCTCTTCTGAATTTAGACCTAGTTCTCACACCTTCTGAGGTCTCTCTTATAATCAAATCTTTTGGATGAGAACTCTTATATCTCCAGTCCTTTTTTAGATCAAGTGTTTCAAGAATATCTTCTACTTTGTCTAAAGAAGTATCTAATGGTGACACATCTTCACTATCAACCAAAGGTACTGATAGGGTTTCATTATCAGTATCATCTCTCTTATTTGGTTGAGAACTGTCATCAAACTTGACATGAATAGTTTCTTTAACAGTCTTAGAAGTAAGTCTTAGAATCGAATTTATCCAAAATTTCCTTTGTTTACAATATAGTACATTTGCAACCAAATGGATGGAAGTAAGATATATTAGGCTTCCTTCCTTTCCATAACTCATATGGATTTTTCTTCAACAAAGGTCGCATAATTCCTTTCCATTTCCTGAATCGTCCTGTTCTTCCTTTCTACAACTCTATTTTGTTGTGGAGTTCTATGAGCAGAGAAATTATGGAAAATTTCATTCTCCTCACAAAATATTCTGAATTTCTCATTCTCAAACTCACCACCATGATCACTTCTAATACTAACAATAAAAATTCCTTTTTCATTCTGTAGCTTTTTGGAAAGTACTTTAAAACACTTAAAAGACTCATCCTTATGTGATAAGAATAATATCCAACAAAATCTAATGAAGTCATCAACAACTACGAAATCGTACTTCTTTCCGCCAAGACTCAATGTCCTAGTTGGATCAAATAAATCCATATGTAACAACTCTAGAGGTCTAGATGAAGTTACAATATTTTTAGAAGAAAAAGTTGTTTTAATCTATTTTCCTTTATGACAACTTTCACAAAAGAAATCCTTGTTAAAACTTATTTTTGGTAATCCTCTTACCAAATCATTTTTAATCAACTTGGAAATGTGTTTAAAACCAACATGACCTAGCTTTTTATGTGAAATCAGTTTTTCTTCATCTGTTGATATAAAACACGAAATATTTTGACTTTGCAAATCTTCTAAATTGATTTTGTAAAGATTGTTTCGTCTTTTGGAAGAAAAGAATACCGAACCATCCTTTTTTTTACTACATAAGAATTTTAATTAAAGGATACTTCAAAACCAGAATCACATAATTGACTGACTCTAATCAAATTGTGTTTTAAACCATCAACTAGCAACACATTATCAATAGATGCAAAAGAATCTTTACCGATTTTACCGATTATAATTATTTTGCCTTGCTGATTGTCTTCAAAAGTTACATATCCTCCCTTCTTATCTTGAATATCTAGGACTATAGACCTTCTTCCCGTCATATGTCGCGAGCATCCATTGTCCAAATACCATTGGTGCTGGTTGCTTTTTTCAAGGAAGGAGATCTGTAGTAGATATTATATTTTTCTTAGGTACCCATATTTTCTTAAGTCCTTTGGGGTTAGTCTTAAAATGATTCATGAAATGATGATAATGCGACTAATGAAATTTCTCCTTATTAGAAACAAAGTTCTTTTTATACTGAGTATTGTTTTTAACAAACCCTAATCCACTCTTATCATTTGGGTGTCTATATCTTCCTAGCATGTCATTCATCTTTCTTGTACTCTCAATGAGTGTTGATAAATCAGCTGAAAGATTATTGATCCTTTGTTTCAGTTGACTGATCTCCTCAAATCTATCTATAGCTACCTTGTTCTTCATATCATTTACTTATTTCTTCAGGCAGACATTTTCTCTCTCTAACTCTTACGTATTCTTCAAGTTTTCTACAAACTTTTTCTTTAATAATCCATACTGCTTAATTATAGCATGAGAATCTTCTAATAATTTTGAATACGCATCTTGTAATTCTTTAAAATTAGAGGTTACCTCCTCATTACTTTCTCTTTCGGCTACCAGGAAAATGTTTGCTTGAACTGATACCTCTGAATCTGTATCAGATTCGGACGAATCTAAATCTTTCCATGTTGCCATCATGCTCTTCTTGTTTACTATATTTTTCTTAGGTTTTCTTTTCAATAATGAACATTCAAACTTGTAGTGTCCAGGTTTATTGCATTCGTAGCAGATGACAGATGTTTTCTCGTTCTTGCCTTCATCTTTTCTATTCTTCTCGAAAGAAAACTGTTGGACCCCGATTTTTAAAAAAGAAATTAAGAAATAATAAATAAAATTAAATGAGTATTTTTTATATCTATTGTGTTATGGTTGTAATTACGCTTAAAGGAAATTAATGAGAAATGAAGTGATTGGCTTTGATGACTTTGAATTTTGAATAGAGTTGTATGAATTATGAACTCTTAAGTGAATGAGTTGATTGAAATGAAATTAAAAATCAAGAAATAAAGAGAAAAGTGTGAGAATTTAAAGAATTAAGAAAGTTTGATTTTTTGGGGATGAATAGTGATAGAAAGTTTGACTTGAAAGTTGACTTTTTGGGAGCTTTCTGTCGCCATAAAGTTTGATATTTTTCGATATTGGGAGTGAAAGTTATGATCAGTCAAAGTTAAGTATTATTTTGCTTTGTTTTGTGATAAAGTCCATAAGTGTACATTTAGGTGTACTGTGCTTTGAGGCAAATTATGTACTGATGTGGTCTGAATTGAGTTAAGTGATCTATATGAAAGTCATAGAAGATTTTCCGAGCTTTTTAATTATGTATCATATGTTATTTTTGGATGTGAGAATTGAAAGTTATAAAAATTGGAAGTTTGGATGTGTTATAGGTTGACCTATGTTATGGCTGAATCTTTGATTGAGAAATTGACCTAGTTAGAGGTTGAATTAGCCTTTAAGTTCTTCATGAAAGTTTAATATTTTGATTTGATCTTTATTTTTATATAAAGTATAGAATATTTGGATCATGGAATAATAAGTTATGATTTTTACAAGTTTCTGTTATTGTTTTAGCATGATTATTAGAGGACAGAACTTTTGATTGGAAAATTTTACTTCCTTAGAGGTCAAATTGATTTTTCTGTCCTTCATGAAAGTTGTATGTAACATCCCGTTACCGATGCGATGAGCATATTGGTACGGGTCGTTCTGTTATTGCATAAAGAGTGATCGAGTGTTTTATGGCCTCCGAGATAGATCATTTTGCACATGCATACATAGTGACATGCATTCATGATTGTTCCAGCATTTAAATTATGAATTTTGAGATAATCGAGTTAGATTTGATTTAAAGTGAAATTAAGAATAATTTGAGTGGAATAGTGGAATTAGAGTGAGAATTGAATTTTAGAGAATTGGAAATTGAAATTGAGTATGGGATCGAGTGCTTTATATTTTTGAGGAATTATGAGAATTTTTCTGGAATTTTTAGAGTTATGAGTCCGGACCGAGAAAATGCTTAGAGACTGATGATTGTGATTCCGGTTCCGAAAGTAAGTGGTAAATGGCTTGGAAAATTTAGATTTGTGAGTTTAGGAATTATTGTGATGAGCCATTGAAATATAGAGACTGAGATTGAATAAAGTTGGGGATTATGATTTATAGGTTTAATCCAGCCATATATATAAATGTCTTATGCTTGGAATTGGAAGATATCTTCTCCTAGGGCACGAAATTTCCTCCTCCTTCCTCGGTGATTTCTGATTCTCTCCTGGGTGTGAGCTTCCGATCATTGCGTGCCTTCATCCTGTTGGGTTGAGCTTAGCTTGTTCCTTTACAAAATGGAGATTTGTGGAGTTTGAAGGTTCATCGTGGGTGTGGAAGAAGAGAGAAAGAGTTGTTGATTTTCGGAGATTTTAGGGTTTTCGATCGATCAATTATTTGGTAAGTTTATTGTGTTTTAATGTTGTATTTATGGTTATTTATGGCATTTAATGTGTTAGATGGGGTGGTTGAATGTGTTTAATGGAGGTTTTAAGTGTATTAATGGCGAAAAAGTCGATCGGAGAAGATGATCGAGTTGCACGTTGCGACGTCTGGAGCAGCCTCGCCACGACGAGAAAAATGAGTACTCACCGCGACAAGTGCGCTCGTCGCGACGAGCGAATTAAGTTCTCGCCGCGACGAACAGAGTGGTACGTCGCGACGAGCCAGCCGATTCACGTCGCGACGTGGGTTTCATGGTCGCGACGAGCGGCGGTTTTCTGAGGTGAAATAAGTGAGTTTTTGGGGCATATCTTATAGTATAGACCTCCAATTGAGGTGATTCTGGAGTTGTTATGAACTAGAGAAAGAGGTCTTCGAGCGAGGTTGATAATAAGAGTTCGAAATTAAATTAGCGAGTTCTCAATCATAGAAAGAGAGCTGATTCTGGTTCCTATAGTGACCGAAGAGTTATGTTTTGGCGATTGGAGTATAATTAGAGTTTAAATGAGAGATTTGTGAAATCAATGGATATTATTGACCTAGTGAATAGTGGATTTTAGTTATGAAGCGAGAGATAGCGGAATTGGGTCAGAACGTTGGGAAATCATGATCATGCATCGTACCATTTTGAATTTGAGACATATGCATCATTGAATTCCTTTGATTGAGCATTTAGTGATGAGAATTTGTTGAATTCTTATAGAGGCGTCGTTGGATCGTCAGTCCACGGATATTGCTGGGACTTCCAGGCAGTAGCTCGGAAGTTACAGGTGAGTAATCTAGTTGGTTCCTCGATCTTTGTGTGATAATATGTGCTGTGAATGTGTGAATTAATTGCCAATGTGAGTGATACAAATGTGAGATAAATGTGCTGCAATTATGAGTAAATGTTCTGATTGTGAGTGATTGTACGGAATGTGTTGCAAATGTGAATACTTGTGATTGTGAATCAGTGTATAGAATTATGAGTAAGCGTTCTGATCGTGACAAACGAGTGAAGTGATATATATATATGTATATGTGCTAGTGACTGTGCAAATGTTAGTGCATGCTAGGCATGATTATAAGAGGTAACTAAACAGTTGTGACTGGAGCATTTAGTGAGCAGAGCTTTAAGCTCGAATATCAGTGAATGGGCCTAAGGTCAAAAAGGGAATAGTGCATATCCAGAGGGCTCTCCTATCCCTAATATGAGTGGGCAGTAGTGCATACCCTGAGGGCTCTCCTACTTGCCGAAAATGTGATCATTATGAAAAGTGCCCGAAACGGGACAGTGTTAACGCTCAGTCACAACAAGGACATAAAATGAGAATTTGCATACATTGTGCATCTGACTGTGTAGTGAAATTGAGAATGCGTGTAATATGTGACAATTGTGAAGTGCCATGTCGGAGCTATGTTATCGTATCAATGTGTAAATTGTGTACAGTATTCTAAAATGCGTTAAAGTGTACTATGTGATATATTATGTGTATATGCATGAGTTGGGTGAATCATCGATGATGGTTTCTCATTGAGTTCGCAAACTCACCCAACATTGCAATATATTTTTCAGGACAGCGTTAGTAGGATTCTAGCTCCCGTGATAGATTTTCCTGTCGTGCGAGTGTGTGATCAAGCGTAGCAATGGCACACAGATCGGTCAGCTGGGCCGATTTTTGGGATGATCTTAGTATAGACGTTTGTATCAATTTCCTTTTTGGGTTATTCTATTGAAACTTTAGGGGACTGATAGATTTGTCTATATTTTGGATTGATATTATGAAATGAAAGTTTATTGTGGTCTTAAAATTTTAGTGATTTGCTTATGCTGTTTAATTATATTGATGCCATGCGAGTATTTAGTGATAGTTGCGAGTGGTAGCACTTCCTTGCTGTGGGATATGCGTCGGTACGACCTACGGGCACCCCGGTGCGTACCCTATAGTAAGGGAGCGCTACATTAGGTGGTATCAGAGCATGGTTTGGCATCTTTTGGGCATAGTATATTTTAGGCTTGAATTTCAGTGAGAACAGCGGAAAATTGATCAGATTCTTGTTGATTGTAAGTCATCCGTTCTTGGAGAGCAAGTGGATCAACCAGCTGACCTAGGATCCGTGGGAGCTAGTAGAGAGTCCCCTGTGCCTCATTCTGATGAGTTGCCTCCCGAGTTCCGTGAGGCGGAGAGGAGGTATGATAGGCTGCAATGTGGAGTCGTTGACTTCATGGCAAGACCGGCCTGCTGGAGGTCGAGGATGGTTAGAGAGGACAGAGAGAGTCCTCGATCAGATGGGCTGTGATTCTGAGGAGCGTTTCGACTATGCAGTGTCTTTGCTTCAGGGTCCGGCTTACCAGTGGTGGAAGACTGTTCCGGGCAGTTCTTCCATGCCCTGCATGTTGACATGGGATGACTTTCTGAGGGCATTCAAGGATAACTTCATGCCCAAAGTGTATTTAGAGATGAAGATGCAGGAGTTTCTTGAGTTGAGATAGGGGTCGATGTCAGTGGCCGACTATGAGGTCAGGTTCAATGAGGTGTCAGCGTATGCGTCTGCTTTGATTGCTTCAGAGTCTGACAGGTGTCGGAGGTTTAAGGGCGGACTCAATATGGAGATCCGTACCAGATTGGCCCGATCGGACATGGGCACTTTTATTGGTGAGGGCGGAGGATGTGAGGATTCAGCCACGAGGTAGGATCGGGACCCCAGGGCAAGAGGCCCAGTGATAGTCGGCGATGCTAGTAGAGGTTCAAGATGGCGCGAGCAGCAGCCCTTGGTCGTCTGAGGAGGTAGAGCGATCTAGATTTGGGCAGAGGGGCAGATTTGCTCAATCTAGTGGTGGTCGTAGCGGGGCTAGAGGTTCAGGTTAGATGATCCCGCTATGTGAGTATTGTGAGAGGAGACACGATGGGAGTCTTTGGAGGTTTACTGAGCGTGTCTCAAGTGTGGTTCCATGGACCATCAGCTCCGAGAGTGTCCTTTTACTGTGGAGGCCCAGTCCGCTACGACTGGTAGATCAGGCAGTACTACCTCGGTGCAGCAGAGCCGTGGAGGTGGATCTGGATGGAGAGGCCGAGGCCGAGTGAGGATCTGAGTGGTCTGAGGGATGAGAGTGAGTGCGGCAGATCCTGTGCTAGAGTCTATGCTATGACTCGGCAGGAGGCTCAGGAGTCTCCAGATGTTGTTGCGGGTATGCTTCTGATTTCTGGTTTTGAAGCATATGCATTGATGGATCCTGGATCCACTCATTCTTTCATTGCACCGCATGTGGCATGTAGACTGCATTGTGATAGGGAGAGATTGCAGTGTGGGTTAGAGGTGAGTACACCTCTAGGTAGTACGACAGTTTTGGGAGAGGTCTGCAAGGGGTGTCCGATAGTGATTGATCAGGCAGAGTTGAGTGCAGACCTGATAGTTTTGTTTTTGAGAGAGATTGATCTGATTCTAAGGATGGACTGGCTTACTGCGTATAGGGCTGTGATGGATTGCTTTACCAAGGAGGTTGTGTTAGAATCTCCTGGTCAGCCTAGAGTTATTTTTCGAGGTGTTAGTCAGGCAGTGCCAGCTAGGATGATTTCCTTTCTAAGTGCCCTGAGATTGATGCAGGGAGGTTGTGAGGCGTATTTGGCTCATGTGGTTGACACCAGGATTGAGCAGAGGTTGCAGGATATTCCCGTGATTAGGGAATTTTCGGATGTGTTCCCTGATGAGTTACCGGGTTTGCCACCGGATAGGGAGACGGAGTTTGAGATAGACCTCGTTCCAGGTACCGCTCCTATATCTATGCCTCCATATAGGATGGCACCGGTGGAACTGAGGGAGCTTAAGGCTCAGTTGCAGGAGCTTCTGAATAAGGGATTTATTAGTGACAGTGCATGTCGAGTGCACTGCAAAATTTACCTGACTCTACACACTAAAATTTGTAGTTGTGGTAAGTCGGGATCGAATCCACAGGAAATGTTCGGTTAATTTTTGTACTGAAAATAATTGATGCAAGAAAAGTATATGGGGGGTTTTTGGTTTTTGAACACTTTAGAAAATTAAAGAAAAATTAAACTATCAAAAACAAATTGAAACAAATAATCGAAAATGTGAAAAGTGACGAGTATAAGTGAGGTCCGGTTCTAGGTTCAATCTCGGCCTAAGCACAATCAAGCATATTCCCTCATTTTAAAGTTTTTACAATTCTTTTCGGACTATTGATCTGAGACTAATAAAACGCTCTATAAATCTCGGTTTTCCCTTAAATTGAATTCAATCAAGATACGATCATTGATTAAACCTAACCACCAAATAATCTAGGATACGATCTCTAGATTCAATTTAACAGTCGCATTACGAATTGGAAAACAATCAATATAGGCAGTAACCTCACAAGCTTGGGTTATCTAACCTAATTCATTCTGTTCCTAACGATTAATGATCGTTAGATGCTACTCACAAATATTAAAAGTAACGATTACGGATTACAATTAATATTTTAGCAATAGGTTCGAATTAAAACGATCAAAATATTATATTAAGATCATTAATTCCAAAACCATCCAAATCAAAACCAACAACACGACAATCCGAAAATAAATCACAACTTTAAAATGACAAAAATAGCTTAACCGTGACTTGGCGTCGATATCCCCATTGAACCGGTGTCGGGAAGTTAGCTAGCCATCTTCAGTTTCATGCTCCAACAGTGAGTCATATATATATTGCAATAATAATACTCACGGTAGATAGCTAAAATGGAGGATTAATTAATCTCCCGCAATCTATGCTTTGTTTTTGTGTCTCTAAATGCCGCAACTGTTCCCCACGTTCCTGTGACTGCAGCTTCCTTCTCCACACCGTCACCGTCTCCTTCACCAGCGTCACTTGTTTTCGATTCTTCCACGCCGGCACTGTAGCATCGTTCCTCTCGTTCGTTCCTGTAGCAGACAAGACAATTAAAACCTCTTATTTGTTAAAACCCTCCCTCCTGCGTTTGTTGTGCGTTGTGAAGCATACGATTTATTAACGCAGACGACTGCCGATGCGGCGTTGGTCGCAAGCTAAACGCAACATCTTTGCGTTCTTTGTGACAGCAAAGAACGAACGTCTGCAGACGCAGCTTTACTTTGCGTTGAACAACAATATTGCGTGAAACGCAGCGCATAGGAAATCCTCTTTTTTTTAACTTTGTGCCTTAAATTAAATAAACAACTGTGTTCCAATTTACTTCAGAAAATTTTGACTTTTTGATCTCAAAAATATATCAATAAATCCAATCTCATAGTCAACACAAATTGAACACAAATTGAGCATTTTATCATAAAAATAGGATTGAAATCACATGTCTATGTATAAGAAAATCTAAGATAATTCAATCCTATCAAATACCCCCACACTTAGTCTTTGACCGTCCTCGGGCAAACCGTCAAAATCAAAATCAAAAATCAAAGATTTAACTCATTCTCCACATTTCTTAAGAATAAATAGTCATAAGTAAAGGTAATGACTTCCATACCCTAAGCAAGAACTCAACATTCAAAGCTTTTACTCATGATTTATTAACATTCAATATCTTCAAAAACTAAGTAATCTAATGGTAGACTTAAGAAATGTGTTTAACTAAAATATATCCATGGGTACACTCAATACCATTCATGATCATGACAATCCACAACTTTGCATATCATTTCATTTCTCCACCACTAATGTTCACATGCAAAATCATGAATCAAATGACTTTTCAAGGTTGTAATGTAGGCAAGGGTGAGGTGAGATATATTTGGATCAAGTAGCATGAAAGTCATCAAAGCTAGTGAAACAACGCAACACTCGTCAAAAACTAGGTACCATCAGCTATGACAAATGGAATAATTACATTTCACCACCCCATTCAACTCTCACACACAAACAACATCAAGCATATGTCAATCCGAAGGAATCACTCATACAATTATCTCAATCAAACCACAAGAATGAATCTTTCAAGCAAACCTCTACCTCATTCTCAACATGCTCGAATAACTCAACCATCACAACTCTAGGAAGATGCATGAATCATAAACAACTTTTAAACACATATGCAATTCTTCCTTGATAAAATTATTGTAAACAAATTTTTTTCTTTTTTTTTTCTTTTTCTTTTTCTTTTTTTTTTGTAAAAATTAAAAATAAACTACATCAACATGGGAACATCAATGATAAGGCATAAAATAACATCCCAAGATTATAACCAACCCTCGCATATATACACCCCCACACTTAGAATTTTGTACATCCACAAACTCACCAATCACAAATGTTCCACTAGCTTTATGACTAGGGTAGGACATTTGGTTAAGTTTAAAAGCTAAAATGTGGTTTATACAAAAAGAAAGGATACAGCTCAAAGGGGTTTATCAAGGGAAAAATCATTTCAATAGGGTTGGTTATTTGGCCAATGTAGCTTATGAAAACAAAGAATGCCTAATCATATCCATGTTAATGCATGTGATAAAAATGTGGTCTCGAATAAAAATTCAACGCAAAATTAAGATGTACATGTCATGAAGGTCACACATTATCAAAAGACAATGAGACTGATATGGATGTATCACTCAATTAAGGCTCAAAATCTCACCGACTTTGTCTACCATTAGGCACTACTCTTCTAAAGATAATGCACATTAATAAATCACAAGAGCAAAAGTACATGCTAGAGTTGCTATGGATTTTACTAATCAATTCACGCTCTAATTATGATTAAATAATCTTAAAATCAATAGAAAACAAGAAAAATTTTGAATTTGGTTCATTTAATTTTGAAAACCGCCTAAGGAGTCACGTAAGCTGCGATTAAGCTCAAAAGCATGCATCTAAACGAATTTACCCCACCCCCACACTTAAAATTTGCATTGTCCTTAATGTAAAATTAAATGCCAAAAATGAAGTAGCTAACAAAAATAACAAAAGCAAAAATGTAAAAGATAGAGATTAACTCCCCTTGGGTTACCTCCCAAGCAGCGCCTTTGTTTAATGTCGTTGGCTCGACCTCCGATTGTGTACTTTAAGTGACAACCGTCACATCTTTTAGCATCAACACCTCCAAATCCTCCGTTTCGAAACCCTCATATGTCTGACTTTAGCGATGACCATTTACCCGGAATGTCTTGTCAGTTTTGAGGCTTCAGATCTCCACTGCACTCAAAAGGAAAGACATGAGTGATAACAAATGGACCTACCTAACGGAACGCATAACTTACCAGGAAAGAGCTTGAGTCTGGAATGATATAGTAACACTTTCTGGCCCACTGAGAAACTCTTCCTCGAAATCATCTTATCATGAAAAGCTTTCGTCCTATCCTTATATATCACTACATTTTGATAGGACTCGTTCCTCATTTCTTCCAACTCCTGAAGCTGCAGCTTCTTATGCACTCCTGCATCATCCAAGTGCATGTTGCATCTTTTGATGGCCCAAAATGCTTTATGTTGTAACTCCACTGGAAGATGACATGGCTTCCCAAACACTAGCCTGTACGGCGACATGCCAATTGGGGTTTTGTAAACTGTCCGATAGGCCCACAATGCGTCTTCCAGTCTTATGCTCCAATCCTTCCTATTGGGTTGCACAGTTTTCTCCAGGATTAACTTGATTTCTCGATTTGAGACTTCGACTTGTCCGTTGGTTTGGGGATGGTAAGCAGTAGAAACTTTATGCGTGATGTGATATTTTCTGAACATTGCTTCCATCACTCTGTTGTAAGTGGGTTCCTCTATCGCTAACAATGGCCTTTGGTATCCGAACACGAAAAAATGTTAGCCTTAACAAAATCTACAACAACCTTGGCATCGTTAGTCTAGTGGCTTTTGCTTCCACCCATTTAGAAACATAATCAACCGCAAGCAATATATAAGTAAAGCCAAAAGATGGAGGAAAGGTCCATAAAATCAATGCCCCAAACGTCAAAATTTCACGTAAAAGCAAAGGAGTTTGTGGCATTTGATCCTCTGAGACGAGTTACGACCGTTGGCATCTATCACAGGATTTGCAGAAGATATATGCATCTTTGAACAATGTTGGCCAGTAGAAGCCACTCTCTAAAACTTTTTGAGCTGTCCATTTTACTCCAAAATGTCCTCCGCATACGTACGAATGGAAGAAGGCTAAAATTGATGACAATTCATTTTTTGGTACACACCTTCTGATGACTTGATCTGCACAATGCCTCCAAAGATAGGGGTCATCCCAAACATAGTACTTCGCTTCACTTCGTAGCTTATCCCTCTGAGCCTTAGACAAACCAACAGGTAATTCATTAGTTACTAAAAAATTGACAATGTCTGCATACCATGGTGGTGTCGCATCGGCAGAAAATAATTGCTCATCCGGAAAACTTTCTCGTAAAGGGATATCATCTTCTTCCTTTATCAATCGACTGAGATGATTCGCTACCACGTTTTCTGCCCCCTTCTTATCTCTAATCTCCAAATCGAATTCCTGTAGGAGGAGAATCCATCTGATCAGCCTCGGTTTTGCTTCTTTCTTTGTAAGCAAGTATCGTAAAGCTACATGGTTAGAATAAACAATCACTTTAGCACCAAGCAAATACGATCAAAATTTTTCTAAAGCAAAAACCACAGATAACAATTCTTTTTCAGTAGTGGAATAATGCAATTGAGCTGGATTCAAAGTCTTTGAAGCGTAATAAATGGCATGCAAAGCTCTTCCCACTCTTTGCCCTAGAATTGCCCCCATCGCATAATCGCTCGCATCACACATGATCTCGAATGGGAGGCTCCAATCTGGTGGTCTAATCACTGGTGGGGACGTTAGAAGCTCCTTAAGTTTGTTGAATGCGTCTTTACACCTCTCGTCGAACTCGAAGGGGACATCTTGTTGAAGAAGCTTGCATAATGGCGAGGCTATCTTCGAAAAGTCCTTAATGAACCTTCGATAAAAACCTACATGGCCCAAAAAAGAACGCACTTCCCTCACAGTAGAGGGGTAAGGTAAAGAAGAAATGATATCAACTTTAGACTTGTCAACTTTAATACCTTTAGCAGATATCACATGGCCTAAAACTATACCTTGATCCACCATAAAGTGACATTTTTTCCAGTTCAACACAAGGTTAGTTTCTATGCATCGTTCCAAAATAATGGCAAGATTCTCAAGACATTCATCAAAAGAAGATCCATACACACTAAAATCGTCCATGAATACCTCAATAATCTTCTCAACATATTCAAAAAAAATGCTTACCATACACCTTTGGAACGTGGCAGGTGCGTTACACAACCCGAATGACATCCTTCTGTAGGCAAATGTACCGAATGGGCATGTGAACGTGGTCTTCTCCTGATCTTCCGGTGCGATCGGAATCTGAAGATAACCTGAAAAGCCATCTAAAAAGCAATAAAAGTCATAACCAGCCAATCTCTCAAGCATTTAATCAATAAAAGGAAGGGGGAAGTGATCTTTACGAGTAGCAGCATTTAACTTTCGATAATCAATACATACTCGCCACCCGGTTTGCACTCGGGTGGGAATCAACTCACCTTTCTCGTTTTTCACAACAGTGATTCCAGATTTCTTTGGAACCACCTGAACCGGACTTACCCACTTACTGTCAGATATCGGGTAGATTACCTCAGCATCGAGAAGCTTCAGGACCTCCTTCTTCACAACTTCCATCATTGGAGGATTCAGTCTACGTTGAGCTTGCCTTGTAGATTTTGCATCATCCTCCAATAAAATGCGATGCATGCATATGGAAGGGCTTATCCCTTGGATATCTGCGATGGTCCACCCGATAGCCTTCTTATGTTCCCTCAGCATTCGAATCAGCCTCTCCTCTTGAATTGAAGTCAATTCTGCCGAAATGATAACTGGGAGAGTCTGTTTATCTCCCAAATAGGCAAACTTCAGATGTGTAGGGAGTGGCTTCAATTCTAATTGCAGGGCTGCACATCGAAGGTAACAACTTCGTAAGCTTGTGTAATTGAATGGAAGCCAAATCATACCTTTTGAAGAGCTCTAATGAGTCCAAGGCAGCTGTCATTTCCATAAGCTCGTCTCCCATCTCAACATCAGTGTTAGCTTCTACTTCCGTATCCTCGGTTAAAGCTATTGCCAAATGATCCCTGTAACTTAATTTAAACATTTCATGCACCAAAGGATCGATCACATCAACAGAAAAAAAACACAATGATCATCAGGAGGATGTTTCATGGCATCAAAAATATTGAAATGAATTACTTCCCCATCAAATTCCATTGTGAGGGTGCCTTTACAAACATCTATCTTAGTTTGAGCTGTATTAAGGAATGGTCGCCCCAACAAGATAGGTATCGGATTGAATGAGGTGTCATCATTCATATCCACAACATAAAAATCTGCAGGGAACACTAACTCATTCACCTGCACCAAAACATCCTCAACCACTCCATCAGGATAAGCATTAGTGCGATCGGCCAATTGGATGACTACATTCGTTCTTTTCAAAGGGCCCAAATTTAAAGAAGCATAAATCGAATGAGGCATCACATTAATAGAAGCACCCAAATCCAACATTGCTATATTGATCACAGTATTACCAATTTTGCAAGGAATAGTGAACATACCTGGATCTCGGCATTTTGGAGGCATCTTCTTTCTGAATACTGCCGATACATTCTCACCCATCATCACTTTCTCATCACCCCTCAATTTCCTCTTTTGTGTACACAGTTCTTTGAGAATTTGGCATACCTTGGCACTTGCTTGATTGCTTGAGCAAAGGTATGTTGACTTCACCTTCAAAAGCCTCCAATATCTCCTTATCCTTGTCCTCCTTGTTTGGTCTCGCTAACTCGCCGTAAAAGGCGAGGTTAGTTTTAACAATATTGGGACTTTTGATATTTACCTATGTACTTGAGGATGAATTTTCTTCCTTTTCCAATTCCTTCTCGATCTCTTCCTCAGTAGCAATCTTTGTTGGGGTTCTTTCGAATCTTCAATCTCCTTCCACTTCTCGTGGTTATGGAGATCGACATTCCTCGGATTCACCTCGGGTTGGGATGGCAATTTTCCTCCTCCTTGCGATTCTAAGCGATTGAGCCTTACTGCCAATTGGCCCAATTGGTAATCCGTACTCTGCTGGTTTGCCTTCATTTCCTGTTGGCTTGCCTTCATTTCCTGTTGGCTTGCTTTCATTTCTTGTCGAAATTGTTGAAACTGTTGTTGCATCTCCTGTTGAAATTACAAATTGGCAGCAACAAGTTTGTTACAAATATCATCTAAAGATGTACCAGAACTTGAAGAAGAAGCTCCCTGTGCTCCTTGTTGCCTTGGTTGAAATCCTGGTGGTCCTTGCGGGCGATTCTGGAAGTAATTTTATTGTCAGTTCCCTCCATAACTCAAGTTGGGGTGGTCCCTCCAACCTGGGTTATATGTCTGCGAGTATGGGTTGTATTGGTTTGGGAAGTTCCCTCCTACAGCATTCACTTGCTCCATACTCCCATCTTGCAAAGCTGGGCACTCGTCAGTTGGATGACTTGTGTTTGAACATATCCCGCAAGCTTTTACTTGTGCCTGTCCAACTGCAATCTGTCTCACAAAAGATGTTAGTTCATCTAAACGATGTTCAATAGATGAAGTGCTTACCTCATTTACTTGCCGAACATCATTACGAGTGCTGAATTGATGAGTGTTAGTGGCCATCCGCTCAAGTAATATCCTGGCTTCAATGGGGGTCTTCTCGCAAAGTGCCCCACCACTCGCTGCATCAACCAAACTCCTCTCCATTGGCAGCAATCCTTCATAAAAATATTGGATGAGAAGTTGCTCCGGTATGTTGTGATGTGGGCAACTAGCACGCAGCTTCTTAAATCGCTCCCAGTATTCGTAAAGAGACTTTCCATTATGTTGCTTGATACCGCATATCTCCTTTCGAATACTTGCTGTCTTTGAGGCCGAAAAATATTTTTCCAAAAACAACCTCTTCATCTCCAACCAAGTGTTCACACTTCCTGCAGGTAAATCAAATAGCCAATCTTTTGCTGCATCTTTGAGCGAGAATGGAAAAGCCCTCAACATGATTTGCTCGTCCGTCACCCCGTGAGGCTTCATGCTCAAACACACCACATCAAGTTCCTTAAGATGCTTATGTGCATCCTCACCTGCAAGGCCATGAAAGTTAGGCAATAAATGAATTAATCCAGATTTTAACTCAAAGGTAACATGTTCAGTAAAATTTGAAAATGTTATGCATAATGGTCTATGAAGTTAAATCGGGTGCAGCCAACTCCTCGAGTTCTCGGATTTTCCATTGTTTCTTGATTCGCCCAATTCGTTCACCAAAGTTGACCTTGCTTCACGTAATCTCCGCAATGTTCTCTCGATCTACGGATCAAATTGCTCACTTTCTCTACGAAGAGATCTGGTCACTACCATACACCAAAACTAATGGACAATTAAAATTAACAAGTAACAAAAGTATGAGTATAAACAAATATATTCACAAAACACCAATTAAAATCAAATGCAAAAATTAAACTACCACACTCCCCGGCAACGACGCCAAAATTTGACAGTGCGTGTCGAGTGCACTGTCAAATTTACCTGACTCTACACACTAAATTTGTAGTTGTGGTAAGTCGGGATCGAATCCACAGGGAATGTTCGGTTAATTTTCGTACTGAAAATAATTGATGCAAGAAAAGTATATGGGGGGTTTTTGGTTTTTGAACACTTTGGAAAATTAAAGAAAAATTAAACTATCAAAAACAAATTGAAACAAATAATCGAAAATGTGAAAAGTGACGAGTATAAGTGAGGTCCGGTTCTAGGTTCAATCTCGGCCTAAGCACAATCAAGCATATTCCCTCATTTTAAAGTTTTTACAATTCTTTTCAGACTATTGATCTGAGACTAATAGAACGCTCTATAAATCTCGGTTTTCTCTTAAATTGAATTCAATCAAGATACGATCATTGATTAAACCTAACCACCAAATAATCTAGGATACGATCTCTAGATTCAATTTAACAGTCGCATTACGAATTGGAAAACAATCAATATAGGCAGTAACCTCACAAGCTCGGGTTATCTAACCTAAGTCATGCTGTTCCTAACGATTAATGATCGTTAGATGCTACTCACAAATATTAAAAGTAACGATTACGGATTACAATTAATATTTTAGCAATAGGTTCGAATTAAAACGATCAAAATATTATATTAAGATCATTAATTCCAAAACCATCCAAATCAAAACCAACAACACGACAATCTGAAAATAAATCACAACTTTAAAATGACAAAAATAGCTTAACCTTGACTTGGCGTCGATATCCCCATTGAACCGGTGTCGGGAAGTTAGCTAGCCATCTTCAGTTTCATGCTCCAACAGTGAGTCATATATATATTGCAATAATAATACTCACGGTAGATAGCTAAAATGGAGGATTAATTAATCTCCCGCACTCTATGCTTTGTTTCTGTGTCTCTAAATGCCGCCACTGTTCCCCACGTTCCTGTGACTGTAGCTTCCTTCTCCACGCCGTCACCGTCTCCTTCACCAGCGTCACTTGTTTTCGATTCTTCCACGCCGGCACTGTAGCATCGTTCCTCTCGTTCGTTCCTATAGCAGACAAGACAATTAAAACCTCTTATTTGTTAAAACCCTCCCTCCTGCGTTTGTTGTGCGTTGTGAAACTCACAGCTTACTAACGCAGCACGCAACATTGTGCCTTAAATTAAATAAACAACTGTGTTCCAATTTACTTCAGAAAATTTTGACCTTTTGATCTCAAAAATATATCAATAAATCCAATCTCATAGTCAACACAAATTGAACACAAATTGAGCATTTTATCATAAAAATAGGATTGAAATCACATGTATATGTATAAGAAAATCTAAGATAATTCAATCCTATCAATTAGGCCGAGTGTTTCACCGTGGGGAGCTCTAGTGTTGTTTGTGAAGAAGAAGGACGGGACTTTGAGGTTGTGCATCGATTATAGGCAGCTGAATCGGGTGACTGTCAAGAACAAGTACCCACTGCCTAGGATCGATGATCTATTTGACCAGTTGCAGGGAGCTCAAGTGTTTACTAAGTTGGATTTGAGATCAGGGTATTATTAGTTGAGAATTGCAGAGGCCGATGTGCCTAAGAGTGCTTTCAGGAGCAGGTATGGGCATTTCGAGTTCCTAGTGATGCCGTTTGGATTGACTAATGCCCCAGCAGCCTTCATGGCCTTGATGAATAAGGTCTTTCAGCCCTACCTGGATCAGTTCGTGATTGTGTTCATTGATGATATTTTAGTGTATTTGAGGAGTAGACAAGAGCATGAGGAGCATCTGAGGATTGTGCTGCAGATCATGAGAGAGAGGCAGCTGTATGCCAAATTCATGAAATGTGAATTTTGGCTGGATGAGGTTATGTTCTTAGGCCACATTGTGTCTGGTGAGGGTATCCGGGTGGATCCTCACAAGATTGAGGCAGTGAGGAGTTGGGAGGTTCCGAGGAACGTGTCAGAGGTTCGAAGTTTCCTCGGATTAGTAGGTTATTACCGGAGGTTTGTCGAGGGGTTTTCAGTGATCTCAGCCCCTTTGAAAAAACTTCTGAGAAAGAATGTGGCCTTCAGATGGACTGATGAGTGTCAGAGGAGCTTTAAGGAGCTTAGGCATCGATTGACTACGGCACCAGTGTTAGCTTTGCTGTCAGGGTCTGGAGGTTTCGAGGTATTTAGTGATGCATCGCAGCAGGGATTAGGCAGTGTTATGATGCAGCATGGGAGAGTTATAGCTTATGCCTCGAGACAATTGAGGCCTCATGAGAGGAATTATCCAGTGCATGACTTGGAGTTGGCTGCAGTGGTGTTTGCTTTAAAGATCTGGAGACATTATTTGTATGGGGAGACGTTCCAGATCTTCACTGATCATAAGAGTCTGAGATATCTATTGAGTCAGCGAGAGTTGCATCTGAGACAGAGGAGATGGATTGAGCTGTTGAAGGACTATGACTGCACGATTGAGTATCATCCAGGGAAGGCCAATGTGGTGGTAGATGCGTTGAGTAGGAGATCTCATATCAGTGCAGCTCAGATTCAGATTGAGAGATTGCCCAGTTTGATTCAGTTGAGAGCGCTTAATATGCAGATGGATTTGGCTCAGGATGGAGCTTTGATTGTTACTCTGAGGCTGAGGCTGATGTTGCAGGACAGGATCAGGAGAGTCCAGAATCAGGACCCAGTGTTAGTGAGGTTGACGGATAGAGTCAGATCAGGATTGACTGCAGATTTTGAGTTTAGAGATGGGACTCTTTAGATGGGTCAGAGGTTGTGTGTGCCAGATGTAGATGATCTGAGACGAGAGATTCTAGAGGAGGCGCATGTGGCCGCTTATGCCATGCATCCTGGCTTACCAAGATGTATAATACCCTTAAGTTGCATTTCTGGTGGCCAGGTATGAAGAGGCAAGTGGTAGAGTTCGTTTCTCGGTGTTTGACGTGCCAGCAGGTTAAGGCTGAGCACCAGGCCCCAGTTGGGAGATTGCATTCGTTACCCATTCCGGAGTGGAAATGGGAACGGATTACTATAGACTTTATTATGGGATTGCCTAGGACACCGAGGTAGCATGACGCGATTTGGGTCATAGTGGACTGGTTGACCAAATCGGCTCACTTCTTGCCAGCGCAAGAGAATAATACTCTTGATCAGTTGGCCCAGAAGTATGTGGCAGAGATTGTGCGACTGCATGGGGTCCCAGTATCGATAGTATCAGATAGGGATCCCAGATTTACTTCGAGGTTCTGGAGGAGCCTGTAGTCAGCTTTGGGTTCGAGGTTGAACTTTAGTACAACATTTCATCCTCAGACAGATGGGCAGAGTGAGAGAACGATCAAGACTGTTGAAGATATGCTGAGAGCTTGTGTATTAGAGTTCAAAGGTGCTTGGGATCAGTACTTAGTTCTGATTGAGTTTGCGTACAATAATCAGTACCAGAGCAGTATTGGGATGGCACCGTATGAGGCCTTATATGGGAGACCGTGTAGATCACCTCTTTAGTGGGATGAAGAGGGTGTGAGGATGCTTGAGGGCTCCGAGCTGATCCAGGATACAATGGATAAAGTGAGATTGATTCGGAGTCGCATCAAGGCGGCTCAGGATAGACAGAAGAGATCAGCATCGGCGTGAGATGGAGTACAGTGTGGGCGATAGAGTATTCCTCCGAGTGTCACCTTAGAGAGGAGTGCTGAGTTTTGGTCGTAAGGGCAAGTTGAGTCCTCGGTATGTCGGTCCGTATGAGATTACTGAGAGGATTGGACCGTTGGCCTATAGATTAGCGTTGCCGAGTGAGATGTCCCAGTTGCATGATGTGTTTCATGTGAGTATGCTCCGGAGATACCGCTCAGACCCGACTCATGTGATTCCGGCTCAAGAGATTGTGATAGCGAGTGATCTGAGTTATGTTGAGGAGCCGGTGCAGATTATCGGATCTCGGGTCAAGCAATTGCGGAGCAGGGTTATTCCATTGGTGAAAGTCCTATGAAAGAACCACTCATCAGAGGAAGCAACTTGGGAGACTGAGGAGCACATGAGGAGGCAGTACCCTCATCTGTTCGACCAGTCAGGTATGAAATTTCGGGACAAAATTTTTATTTAGGAGGGGAGAATTGTAACATCCCATTACTGATGCGATGAGCATATTGGTACGGGTCGTTCTGTTATTGCATAAAGAGTGATCGAGTGTTTTGTGGCCTCTGAGATAGATCATTTTGCACATGCATACATAGTGACATGCATTCATGATTGTTCGAGCATTTAAATTGTGAATTTTGAGATAATCGAGTTAGATTTGATTTAAAGTGAAATTAAGAATAATTTGAGTGGAATAGTGGAATTAGAGTGAGAATTGAATTTTAGAGAATTGGAAATTGAAATTGAGTATGGGATCGAGTGCTTTATATTTTTGAGGAATTATGAGAATTTTTCTGGAATTTTTAGAGTTATGAGTCCGGACCGAGAAAATGCTTAGAGACTGATGATTGTGATTCCGGTTTCGAAAGTGAGTGGTAAATGGCTTGGAAAATTTAGATTTGTGAGTTTAGGAATTATTGTGATGAGCCATTGAAATATAGAGACTGAGATTGAATAAATTTGGGGACTATGATTTATAGGTTTAATCCAGCCATATATATAAATGTCTTATGCTTGGAATTGGAAGATATCTTCTCCTAGGGCACGAAATTTCCTCCTCCTTCCTCGGTGATTTCTGATTCTCTCCTGGGTGTGAGCTTCCGATCATTGCGTGCCTTCTTCCCGTTGGGTTGAGCTTAGCTTGTTCCTTTAGAGAATGGAGATTTGTGGAGTTTGAAGGTTCATCGTGGGTGTGGAAGAAGAGAGAAAGAGTTGTTGATTTTCGGAGATTTTAGGGTTTTAAATCGATCAATTATTTGGTAAGTTTATTGTGTTTTAATGTTGTATTTATGGTTATTTATGGCATTTATGGTATTTAATGTGTTAGATGGGGTGGTTGAATGTGTTTAATGGAGGTTTTAAGTGTATTAATGGCGGAAAAGTCGATCGGAGAAGACGATCGAGTTACACGTCGCGACGTCTAGAGCAGCCTCGCCGCGACGAGAAAAATGAGTACTCGCCGCGACGAGCGAATTAAGTTCTCGCCGCGACGAATAGAGCGGTACGTCGCGACGAGCCAATCGATTCACGCCGCGACGTGGGTTTCATGGTCGCGACGAACGGTGGTTTTCTGAGGTGAAATAAGTGAGTTTTTGGGGCATATCTTATAGTATAGACCTCCAATTGAGGTGATTCTAGAGTTGTTATGAACTAGAGAAAGAGGTCTTCGAGCGAGGTTGATAATAAGAGTTTGAAATTAAATTAGCGAGTTCTCAATCATAGAAAGAGAGCTGATTCTGGTTCCTATAGTGACCGAAGAGTTATGTTTTGGTGATTGGAGTATAATTAGAGTTTAAATGAGAGATTTGTGAAATCAATGGATATTATTGACCTAGTGAATAGTGGATTTTAGTTGTGAAGCGAGAGATAGCGGAATTGGGTCAGAGCGTTGGGAAATCATGATCATGCATCGTACCATTTTGAATTTGAGACATATGCATCATTGAATTCCTTTGATTGAGCATTTAGTGATGAGAATTTATTGAATTGTTATAGAGGCGCCGTTGGATCGTCAGTCCACGGATATTGCTGGGACTTCCAGGCAGTAGCTCGGAAGTTACAGGTGAGTAACCTAGTTGGTTCCTCGATCTTTGTATGATAATATGTGCTGCGAATGTGTGAATTAATTGCCAATGTGAGTGATACAAATGTGAGATAAATGTGCTGCAATTATGAGTAAATGTTCTGATTGTGAGTGATTGTACGAAATGTGTTGCAAATGTGAATACTTGTGATTGTGAATCAGTGTATAGAATTATGAGTAAGCGTTCTGATCGTGACAAACGAGTGAAGTTATATATATATATGTATATGTGCTAGTGACTGTGCAAGTGTTAGTGCATGCTAGGCATGATTATAAGAGATAACTAAACAGTTGTGACTGAAGCATTTAGTGAGCAGAGCTTTAAGCTCGAATATCAGTGAATGGGCCTAAGGCCAAAAAGGGAATAGTGCATACCCAGAGGGCTCTCCTATCCCTAATATGAGTGGGCAGTAGTGCATACCCTGAGGGCTCTCCTACTTGCCGAAAATGTGATCATTGTGAAAAGTGCCCGAAACGGGACAGTGTTAACGCTCAGTCACAACAAGGACATAAAATGAGAATTTGCATACATTGTGCATCTGACTGTGTAGTGAAATTGAGAATGCGTGTAATATGTGACAATTGTGAAGTGCCATGTCGGAGCTATGTTATCGTATCAATGTGTAAATTGTGTACAGTATTCTAAAACGCTTTAAAGTGTACTATGTGATATATTATGTGTATATGCATGAGTTAGGTGAACTATCGATGATGGTTTCTCATTGAGTTCGCAAACTCACCCAACATTGCAATATATTTTTCAGGACAGCGTCAGTAGGATTCTAGCTCCCGTGATAGATTTTCCTGCCGTACGAGTGCGTGATCAAGCGTAGCGATGGCATACAGGTCGGTCAGCTGGGGCAATTTTTGGGATGATCTTAGTATAGACATTTGTATCAGTTTCCTTTTTGGGTTATTGTATTGAAACTTTAGGGGACTGATATATTTGTCTATATTTTGGATTGATATTATGAAATGAAAGTTTATTGTGGTCTTAAAATTTTAGTGATTTGCTTATGCGGTTTAATTATATTGATGCCATGCGAGTATTTAGTGATAGTTGCGAGTGGTAGCACTTCCTTGCTGTGGGATATGCGTCGGTACGACCCACGGGCGCTCCGGTGCGTACCCTATGGTAAAGGGGCGCTACATTGTAGGTGACTTTATAATCTTTGCATTGATATAAAGTGTGAAATTTTTGGACTTTGGAAATGAAAGATAGAAATTTTCAAAGTTGACCACTGTTTGGGGATACATTAAATAGGGGTAGTATCTTTGATTTGGATTTTTGACCCCTTTAGAGACAAAATTGAGTTTTGAGTTCTTCATGGAAGTTTTAGAGTTTCTTTTAAGCTTTCGATTGATACAAAATTTGTCAATTTTGAAATTCGGAAACAAAAGGTATTATTTTTGAAAAAATTTGGATATATATATATATATATATATATATACATACATATTAATATATATATATATACATATTTAAAAAAAGAGAAAAATTTTGTAGGAGCAATCTCGTGAAGGCGATGCCTCGCCCTCACGAGATCAAATTTTTATTAATTAATTTTTATTTTTTAATTATTTAATTATTATTTTCATTTTATAGGAAATATGACCCTCTTTCGATCTTTTGCTTATAACTTTTTCATCCGACATTCGATTGACTTGATTTTCAAAGCGTTGGATTCCTACGACAATTATCTTCATCCTCATGAGAAATTTGAAAATTTTTGAGATTAAATTGAGGTTGATTAAATTAATCAAAGTGAGTTGAGAAATTTTCCGAACATAGTTCAGTATTTTGAGAAATTTTTAATCTTTGGTGATCCGATTGAAGTGATTCTTGAGGCAAAATGAAATTAAGACATGGGGCTACAAGTCATATGAAGGAATTAAATTTCAATTTAGACCCTAAGACTTTCAATTTCTGAATTGAAGTTCGGATTAGTGTTCAGTCTTAGATTAGGAACATCTGAAAGTATTTTGGCCATAACTTTTGCTCTAGTAATCCAAATGAGGTGATTCTTGATTTGGATTAAACTAGACAAATAGATCTACAAATTTTATGAATCTACAAATGTTATGAAGGATTCGAGTTTCAATTTTATCTTTAAGAATGTCAATTTTTGGATGGAAATAAAGTGCTGGAAAATGTGTTGGCATAAGACTAATCTGAAATGTTTTGAGCATAAATTTTGATGTAGTGCTCCAAATTAAATGATTTTGGTGATGTTATGAAATTAAGATAATAAGGAACATTTCTCTATAAGGAATTTTTGACAAATTCCTTCAATTTGATAGAGAGAAAAATGTCCTAAAGTGAGCATGACTTGAAATAAGGTTCAGGGGCAATTATGGGAGATTACTTAAAGAATTAAGGTTTTAAGGCATACATGTAAGGGTAATATGGACATTTAGCTTTCATTAAATGAAAGGAGATGAGGGCTATCGTTTTATAGGAAGCAACACACGACCTTGGGAATAAAAGACACGAAAAATTGAAGAAACAAATGAAGAGAGGAGAAAGAAAGGAGAGAAGGTTCGGTTGGGTGAAAAGAAAAGAGGAAGAGGAAAGCTAGCTAGGGTTTCGATTTTATGGGCCTTCAAGCAAGTTTTTGAGTAGATTCAAGAGGAAAAAATGTGGAAGAAGGTGAAAGCTTCCTATAGAGCTTGGAAATTTCGAAAATAGAGAAGAAATGAGGTAAGAGAAAACTCTTGAGCTTTGGATTTTTAATGAAGTTTTGGTTTAGATACTTTAATAATGGTATGGGTTTGTTAATTCCAAGCTCAATTTTGATGTTTATGCCTTAGGTTATGTTTAATTTTGGATGGAAATTAATTAGGGTTATACCCAATTTTTGTGATTTGGGAATTTTGGAAGTTTTTGATTTAGATATCTTGAAATTAATATGGGTTTATGTATTATGAAGTCAATTTTGAAGATTATGTGATTTATGATGTTGAATTTGGGTGAATTGGTTTAGGTAAATTTAAATTGGAAGAAAGAAAGAAGCTATGGTCAAATTGAAGTTAGGGACAAGTTTCTAGCATCAAAATGAGGTGGGTAATTTGTTTATATTTTGAATTTTAAGCTAAACATGTGTATTTGAAAATTCAAGAAACAAATTTTTGATAAATTAATGTTTATATAAATGTTTGAAAAATATGATTTTCGAAGGATTAAATTCCTTGTTTTGGAATGAATTTAAGAAAAAGCAAGGATTATGAGATTCACTGGTTTCAAATTATTTGAATAATTTGAAAAATGTGCTTTGTGAATTTGAATGAGTTTGATTTATGATTTAAAGAAATTAATGCATTCATTGTTATGAATTTGATTGATATGTGATTAAATTTATGAATTGAGATTGAATATGATTTGCTATATGAATTGATGTGATATGTGGATAAGTGAATGTGTCAAGTATTGACACGATATGATGGTATGATATGAAAAATTTAAAAATCAAGATTTCGAAATGTGCCTTCGGGCAATCCGATTGTTCGTTTTCGATTATGTGTTATGTAGGTTTAGTCATGTCCCATAAGTGGGATAAGTGTGCACTTGTCTGTTTTAAAGCCTTCTCCCAGCTGCCTGCTAGTGGCACTAGAGTTCCGATCTCAGACTCCCATAAGTCACGGCTACACCGAACCGCGATGCAAGAAGGTGTAGTACGTTTCGTTCACGGCTGCACAGGACCGCTATGCAAGAATGTGCAATACGTTCTATTTTAGACCGAACCAAACCATTTGATGTGTTATGTGTCCTTGTTTTGTTTCTAAGTGTGATGCATTGCATGTTTTGAAAAATATTTAAGAAATATGGATTTTGTTCATGAAATGTGAAAAAAAATGTGAAAATTTTGAGAAATATACTATTGTGGATTTTTCAGCTGAGAATTTATTGAAATTGTTTGGCAATGATTTGGAAAGTTTGAGAAATAAGAAATTTGCCAAATTTTCTACCGTGAAACTTTTAAAATAAATGGCAAAAAGGTTTTGCAAAATGTTTTCGTTTATCTTTCAATTTATAAACATATTATCCACAAGCTATCTAGCTCACCCCCCCCCCCTTTATCCCCATTTTCAGGTATTCGAGCAGGAGATCGGATTAAAGATGGTCAAGACGTCAGTTCGACTTTTGCATGTTTTTGTAAATTATATAATTTAGATTTTAAGTAATTTGGATTTTGGTGTTGATTTGTATATGGCTCGAAATGCCATTTATGTTTACTAAGTATTTAGTTCATGATATATATGAATTATGAAGTTATGTATGGAAATGAATTATAGGATTTGTAAATGAATTTTGGAATTGTGCATTAAATTAAATTATGGATGGGATTATGTATGATTAACGATTTGATTTATGGAATTGTGTATAAATTGTAATTGAATTATGAGATTTGTGTATGGCTTTTGAATTATGGAATTGTATATAACTGGGATTGAATGTGGTAGGAATTCCGGACGGGGGGTCCGATGATTACTGGTTATTGTTGAGAATTATAGAAGTGTGTTTTAAACACTTTGTAGGTTTTGGGTTAGATAGGATGCAGTCGTTATGCTGCCGAAATTTCTATGACAAAAGAAAGAAAAGAATAAGATATATGATTTGTTAAAAAGATAAGATTGAGAAATTTATGTTAAGAAGCTTTATATGTTTTGAGATTTGTATAAGGTTGAATTTCCAAAAGTGGGAATTATTTGTTTTGATTTTGAATGAGATCGAATAAAGATGAAAGAAATTAATAAGAAAGAAAAGAAAAAAATTATACCGATTTTCGAATTGGTTTAGTCTAGGATCCCAACGCGATAAGTTTAAGTTTTTGGATGTCGGATACTTGTTTAAATCAGCTGCTCCGTTTGTGTGCTTGAATTCGATCCGTATTTGTTTCGCATTTTTGTTATTCGATAATTCGATTCATATTTCGACCCGTTCTTTCAAATTCCGCCTTATATTTCTGCTTCGGTTTCTTTCGCTTTTCGAATATTCGATTCTGCTTCTGATTTCGTTTCCACACTTCGTTTTCGTATTCGTGTTACGCTTTTTTGGTTGGGATCCGATTCTCAAGATCGAGTCCCAACATTTAACTTCATTTCAATCAACTCATTTCAATCACCTCATTTGGATTATTAGAGCAAAAGTTATGGCCAAAATACTTTCAGATGTTCCTAATCCAAGACTGAACACTAATCTGAACTTCAATTCAGAAATTGAAAGTCTTAGAGGCTAAAATGAAATTTAATTCCTTCATATGACTTGTAGCCCCATGTCTTAATTTCATTTTGCCTCAAGAATCACTTCAATCAGATCACCAAAGATTAAGAATTTCTCAAAATATTGAACTATGTTCGAAAAATTTTCTGACTCACTTTGATTAATTTAATCAACCTCAATTTAATCTCAAAATTTTTCAAATTTCCCATGAGGATGAAGATAATTGTCTTAGGAATCTAACGCTTCGAAAACCAAGTCAATCGGATGTTGAACGGAAAAGTTATAAGCAAAAGATTGGAAGAGGGTCATATTTCCTATAAAATGGAAATAATAATTAAATAATTAAATAATAATAATTAATTAATAAAAATTTGATATCCTCGCCCTCGCGAGATTGCTCCTGCATATATATATATATATATATATATATATCCGAATTTTTCAAAAATCATATCTTTTGTTTCCGAATTTCAAATTTGACAAATTTTGTATCAATCGAAAATTTAAAGGAAGCTCTACAACTTCCATGAAGAACTCAAAACTCAATTTTGTCTCGAAAGGGGTCAAAAATTCAAATCAAAGATACTACCCCTATTTAATGTATCCCTAAACAGTGGTCAACTTTGAAAATTTCTATCTTTCATTTCCAAAGTCCAAAACTTTCACACTTTATATCAATGCAAAGATCATAAAGTCACCTACAACTGTCATGAAGGACAGAAAAATCAATTTGACCTCTAAGGAAGTAAAATTTTCCAATCAAAAGTTTTGTCCTCTAATAATCATGCTAAAACAATAACAAAAACTTGTAAAAACCATAACTTATTATTCCATGATCCAAATATTCTATACTTTATATCAAAATAAAGACCAAATCAAAATCTTCAACTTTCATGAAGAACTTAAAGACTAATTCAACCTCTACTCAATCATAACATAGGTCAACCTATAACACATCCAAACTTCCAATTTTTATAACTTTCAATTCTCACATCCACAAATAACATATGATACATCATTAAAAAGCTTGGAAAATCTTCTATGACTTTCATATAGATCACTTAACTCAATTCAGACCACATCAGTACATAATTTGCCTCAAAGCACGGTACACCTAAGTGTACACTTATGGACTTTCTCACAAAACAAAGCAAAATAATACTTAACTTTGACTGATCATAACTTTCACTCCCGATATCGAAAAATATCAAACTTTATGGCGACAGAAAGCTCTCAATAGAAGCTACAAGTTTCATGAAGATCTTTTTCTCAAATTTTTGCCTAAATTAAAAAGTCAACTTTCAAGTCAAACTTTCTATCACTATTCATCCCCAAAAAATCAACTTTCTTAATTCTTTAAATTCTCACACTTTTTCTCTTTATTTCTTGATTTTTAACTTCTTTTCAATCAACTCATTCACTTAAGCGTTCATAATTCATACAACTCTATTCAAAATTCAAAGTCATCAAAGCCAATCACTTCATTTCTCATTAATTTCCTTTAAGCGTAATTACAACCATAACACAAAACATATACAAAATACTAATTTAATTTCATTTATTATTTCTTAATTCCTTTTTTAAAAATTGGGGTCCAACAAAAACTCTTTGTTTCCTCTTGCTTTCTTCTTCCACATGTGTCTGATCTTCCTTAAGATAAAAGATAATTCATCATCTTCTTCGCTTGAATCTTGTTCAGATCACAGGAGTTGTCATCCTTGACTTCTTCGATCTTTAACGCTTTTGACGATGAACTTTTCTTTCTTTGAATCTTGTGATTCTTTTGTCTAGCCTTCAATACTATAGATTTATCCTATCTGAGTTTATCTTCTGCATCAAGCTCTACTTCATGTATCTTCAAGGATCCAAGCAATTTATCAAGCTTTAATACACTCAGGTCCTTAGCTTCTTGTACTGCAGTGACTTTAGGTCTCCATCTTTTCGATAGAGTTCTAAGAATCTTCCGAACATGATCTTGATTATCATAGATTCTTCCAAGAGCTTTGAGTCTATTGACGATAGTTTGAAATTGTCTAAATATCTGATCGATAGACTCATCTTCCTTCATTTTAAACAGCTCATAAGGGTATATAAGAATGCTTATCTTGGATTCCTTCATTTGGTTGGTGCTTTCATGTGCGAAGGATAGAGAATCCCACATCTCGTTCACAATGTCGCATCCATGAACTTTATCGTATTCACTTCTGCTTAAGGCACAACTTAGAAAGAACTTGGCCTATGAATTTAGCTGGAATCTTGCTTTTTGATCAACTGACCATCTGGTACGTGGAATAGCATTCCCTTCATCATCCATTGGTGTATACGGTCCATTATCTATAATCTCCCAAAGATCAATATGTGTAGATTCAATGAAGAGCCGCATCCTGTCTTTCCAATAGTGGTAATCTTCACCATTAAACGCAGGAGGTCTAGTGACGGAGGCGCCTTCAACTATATAAATGTGTGATTCTGCCATGGATCTTTATCCACACTATGTAATGGTAGTTCTTGGACACCGAGATCTGATACCAATTGAAGTAAATCATGCGTTAGTATAAACTTTATATTCAATGTACAAAATGCACAAGAGAGGGGGTTGAATTGTGTATGCTTTTGCGTGAATACAATCCCCTTTTTAAAATTCTTTGAAAACTTGCTTTCTCAAAAACTATTGAGTAAGAATCATGATGTATTGCAATTAAATTCTATATACTTGTATAAAATAATAGAAAGTAGAGAGTTCAGAAGTTGACACAATGATTTTATCCTGGTTCACACCAAACCGTGGGCTACGTCCAGTCCTCAAAAACCTTTCTAAAATTTCACTATTTTTTTCAAACTGTACAATTATTCTTTACAACTTTTGAGTTCAAGAGTCAAAAATACAAAATACTCTTGAACCAATTAACCTTGAAATGTAACTAAAGCCTTGACTTCCAAAAGTATAACTTGAAAATACATAAACATGACAAATCGGAGTGATGCCATAACTCTTGACTTACTCAGTCTCTTGTTCGTCACCTGAATGGGGAGAGTAAAAAGGGAGGGTGAGCTATAAAGCTCGTGGGAACACAGTTATAATACAGAAATAAGCAAAACTATTTAAAAGATAACTCATTGCCGTGGTACACTTTGAAATCATAGTAATTGAGCATGTGAGAGTCATCAACTCGAAATGCTTGATTTATAACTATTCATGAGTAGAATTCAAAACATGAATGCATGAAACATGATAACAAAACATAAACACATAAGCATAGCATAATGGTTTGGGTTAGTCCGAGTTCATGACGCACTACACCTTCCCATCAAATGGTCCTGTGTAGTCATAGTTTCTTGAGGGAGTCCTTGTGGGGAGCTCCGTACCACTTGCGAGTAGGCGGGCGAAGCCTTTTTATGAGTCAACGTGCACGTGACGGTTCTTGAGGGACATACCACAAACCCACATAACATGCATGATTCAAAGTCTTGTAAACTTGATGGCCAAACTGGCACTTGTTTGTAAACTTGCTTTTTATACATTTTGAAAAACATGATTTCATGAGCATGTATTCTTGAAAAGAGATAACCCTTTTTGAAACCTTTTTATTAATCATGAATGAAAATCATATGGAAAACATATAATTAATTCACATTAGCACATAAGGCAACATTGATGATGCAATTTAAAGCATTAAACCTTTCTTGATTTGAACAAAACAATGAGTGATTTATTTACTCTATTATAAACATGTACCCACTTTGCGTTCCTTGCTTATAAACTTGTTTAGGAATGCCTCTCCTCTTGTTCCTCTTGCTCCTCTTGCCTCACTTGGTTTCCTTAACCAAATAACCAAAATTCCAATCAATTTGGTGTAGAAATCGGAAGGTCATACTTTAACAATTCAAACTATAACTAAAGCTGAAACAAAAATTCTATGCATAACTTCCATCCAAAATTTGACATTCTTAGAGACTGATTCTGTAACATCCCACCCCCTACTGGAAGGGTAAAATGATAAAATTGGCATAGGATGGGATAGATTGGGATTGCATAGATTTTCGTATCTAATAGGATTGCTACACAAGAGTAATCGAGCACATGAAATATTTGTACATGCATTCATGACATTTCCGCTTGGGTTTCAAATGGAGATCTTTTGTGAAATTTTGGGGATACTTGTATTTGAAAACTTATTGAGTCTTAAAATTGTTTTATATTTTATGGGATTTTCAGAATTTTTGGAATTTTTGAGGGTTCTTTCTGGTGGAAAATTCAAACCGATCGATTGAGTGAGTAGTATTACCTGAATAGGATTGTCTAATGGCATGAGATTAGTGGATAAACAATGTTAAGAATTATTTTAAAGCCATGATTAGTGATTAATTGGGATTAGCACAAAATTAATAAGGATTGTATGAGTTTTTGTCTTATTCCAATTTTAAAATGCCAAGTGGTCTTTTTAATCAAGTAACTTTGTCTCTGATACATATCCCATACGAACTCTTCATGTTGGAAGTCAATAAAGCATTTTTAAAAGGCCAAGTGTGCTTGAGTTTGTGTGTCATACGACTCTCCCTTGAAATAATACAAAAATTGGTTCGTTCTTATCATGTTTCAAAAGTTGGTGTATGCTCTTCCCCTTCGATGGTCTCTTTTCCTTCCACTCTTCTTAGCTACTTGTTTGTCTCCCTTTACTCTCAACCGATCCAAGTTGAAGCCTTGAATTGAGGAGACTTCTTGTGATGCTTGTGAAGGTCGTAGGTGAGGTGTTAAGTTAGGAAGTGTGGAGAGTTGAAAAAGGGTTTGGAGCATTGGAGAGTTTGCATGATTAAGGTAAGAGTTGTATTTGTTTTCCTTCTTTTGATAGTTTAAAAGCATGCATGGAGACTATTTATATGTGTACTTGTGCATAAGAAGGGTAGGTTAGAATGGGTTTCATTATGTGCTTATATATGGATGAATGAATGATTATAGTTTTAAGTGAGTTTTGGCTTGGTTTTGGATTGAGTTTGTTAGCTTAAATGAAAGGAAACAAGTATGATAATTGGGTAGATATGTGCTGCCAAAGGTTGGTAAATTATATAAGTGAATGTTGTGATTAGTTTGTAGTTGAATTAGAGGTATAATTTGATGCTTAGTGATGTGTTAGGGATGTTGGAAGTGATAGAAGATAGGTTAATGTTGAAAGCTGGAAATTGAGTTTTGAACCTATGGTACTGTTTTATTCATAATTTAATGTGTAGAAATGCAAATGAGGTAAGGTTAGTGGTCACTGAAACTTTGGACTGTTGGCTCCAATTTAGTGTGAAATAGGTGTTGTTGAATTTCAATGATAGAAGGGTGAAATTTTTCATGGAAAGTTACTGTTCCATTGCCTGTGAACAGTAACCGCAACCATGACATCTGAGTTTTGTTGATTTTTATGAATTAATTGAGATGGAATTAGGGAAAATGATCTTCATGGAAGTTGTAGCATATTGAATTATCTTTCCATTTCTACTGATCTTGCTATTTTAGAATTGTGTATTGGGAGATATGAATTGATTACTAATGACTGGTTTTGAGCATTTTGGATGAAACCTAGCTTAAGTGTGATTTTGTGAGTTTACTGATTGGAGGCAATTTTAACATTTTATGTGGACTGAATTGGTGTGAGTGAGCTTCTGAAAAGTTGTAGAGGAAGAGATTATCTTGAAATTGATATTTGGTATGTAATTTTTAGAAGTCAGAATTGGGAGATATGATTTTTCAAAAACTGATCCTACATTAGGTTATGAATGGCTGATGATAACAGAAACTTCCATAACAATTTTGAAATTGTTAGAGATCGAATTGGGTGTTGAGTGCTTCATGAAAAATGAAGTTTATGATGTTATCTTTACAAGGATATAAAGTTCTGATTTTATTGACTTATATACTGGAAGTTATGCTTCTTGTAAGATTTCTGCCCAAAGTGAAGGATTTCAGGGACAGTGACATTGAATGAATTAATTGACTGGCTTAGCAATAGAATTTGATTTTGGGTTGTTCATGAAAGTTGTAGAGGACATTGTGAACTTATTGACCATATTTTGTGGTAATTTATTTCTGAAGAATAAGTGAGTTATGAAATTGTAAATTTACTGCTCTGTGTTGATGGAAATTGAGTAGGCAGAAGGTTTGATGGATTATTTGACACCCTTAGGGTTGGAATTGATTTTTATGGTCTTCTTGAGAATTGTAGAGCTGTTCATAAGCTTTCCAATGAGGTATAGTGGGTATTTTTCTGATTTGTGTGCTAAAAGTTAGAGTAGTTGGAAATTAGGAATTGAAATCTGGAAAAAAAAAAAAAAAGACAGCAAGGGAACTCGCCGCCTCGAGGGCGACTTCTCGCCTCATGGCGAGATAATTGGCCTCGTCGCGAGGGCGACGGATCGCCTCATGACGAAGAAAGGTGATTCAGCCTCATGAGGGCGGGTCTCGCCCCATGAGGAGGTTCCGTAAATATATATATATATATTTATTTTATTTTGATTATTATTTTGATATTAAATGGTACAATGGTTCTTTTGTCAATTTCTTTCCGTCCGACGTCCGATTGACCTGATTCAGAGGCATCGGATTCGTTGAATATTTAATTTCATATTATGAGAAAGCGGGAAATTTTAGGCGGAATTTGGCGTAGCCCCTATCGACGGAACATGTAAACACTGTTTTATTTAATTGAGGACCTATAGAGGTCCGAATTGCACCGTCGGCGCCTATGGATTTCTAATTTTCATAGAATTTTATTATGGGAAAATATTGAATTAGGACCGGAATTCATGAACATGCATATCTCATCATCATGAGCCTGATTTCATATTTAGTGACTCGTAATTTTTCCGATTCATATAGAGGTCCAATTGGGCGTCGATTGACCGACGTCACGAGAGGCTTTCGGCATTAGCTCGGAAGTAATAGGTGAGTAACCTAGTTGGTTTCTCAAATTTCTGGTTGTGTACATGCTTAACGTGAATTACGTGCAAAGGTGAATTGTATGATTTCGGCATGTATAAAAGTGGATGCTTGTATTATATGATTTCTTGTCTTGAATGATCCGATATTGATAGATCGGGCTTTATAGCCATTATATTGAATTCTTTGTTATCTTGGGCTTTATAGCCATATCGTGGATTCAACGATACTTTGGGCTTTATAGCCAAACACTTTGTACATTCTTGCATCTTGCATCGCATGCATAATTGCATGATCGGATAATGGGCGTGCCCCAAGTTGCTATTATTACTCGATAAGAGCTTGAGCTCTCATCTTTGTCTTGGACCGGCCACGAGCCCGAGGGGAGAAATCTCGACGCGTCCCAGCTGAACACCGACCGAGCACTTGGGCACAATCTTGAATAATCGGAAAGAGTCACATATGCATTGCATTCGCATAAATATTTGTTTTGTGATAAATCTTGCTTCGTGATGGTATGTATTCTTGTGAATGGTTTCTTTATTCTTGGATATGGTTATTGACCGCTTATTGGTAATTGATGATTCTTGTCTTTGCATCTTTAGACGCCACGGGCGTAATCGTGATTGAGTGAACCATCGATGATGGTTTCTCATTGAGTTCGCAAAACTCACCCAAAATTTGCATCTATTTTCAGGTCTGAAGAATACTCCGGTTGACACGGAGTATGTCTCATGTAGACAGTAAAGGTTAGAGGTCGGGATCGGTTAGGTATCTGCATTAGTGTTTTAGTAAATTGTATTCCGCAATCATTTGTATAACAAGGCATTGTATATTTTCTTGCATTGGTGATTATAATTATTCTTGGATAAGCGTAATAATCAAAGCTGGTTTTATTGAACACGGATTTTCATTACTTCTTGTGTTTGCCGTGTGAGCGTGGAGTTAAGGGCTCAAAGAGAAAAAAATGTATCTTGAATTTTAAATCGATCGATGTAAGACGCCACTCTCGTAGGACACGGACTCGGATATCACCAACGATATCGGGTTCGGGTCTTACGGGTGTGGGGTGTTACATTTAGGTGGTATATACGCCACTCTCGTGGGACACGGACTCGGATATCACCAACGATATCGGGTTCGGGTCTTACGGGTGTGGGTGTTACATTAGGTGGTATCGAGCCCGGTGATGCGTAATGTATCCGGGCACGATCAAACATAGGTTAAATTGCCTGCATTTGAGTCGTGTCGTTGCAGACCGTGGTAACTGATCCCTAGTATGAGACGCACGAGGATAAATCCTACGTGTGCATACGTGTTAAGTGACTAAGTGAGAGAAAAGTGAGATCGTATTAGAAAGTGAACCCATGAATGTGTTTGGGCAATGAGGAATGGGAAAAAAGAAACGTAACTAATGAGAATTATAATGTATTGTGGTTTGTATGACTGATTAAGGAAAGATTACGGCGACAGAGAACGAATATGTCTAGAATTGGAAGAGGTCCATTGGAAATATGAGAAGTATTTTGGGTAGAGACTGTAGTAAAAGTTAAAGTTCGAGAGTGAGAGCTCTGACTGTAGATGCGATGCAATGGGAAATATTGGAACCGAGTAAGCGTAGATGGTGCGATTAGGCAAATATTGATTCATTGTACTACACCTATTGGTGTTAGACATCGATAGATATCATAGAGATGATGATAGTGAGATTGTAATAAGAGCAATATTGTACCATAACGGTCTACCTAGGCGAAAGAGCAAAGTACCTAGTAGGGAAGAAAAAGTAGGCATGGTGAGATAAAAGTGTGCAGATAAACTGAAATGAACTTGTGAAGCAGGAAGGATCGTGAACGCATAAGCGTGAGACTGAAATGGTTATGTGAATATTGTGATAAGGGTTTGGAAATCAAGTATAATAAAATCGTAAGAAAAAAAAAAAAAAGACGGATCGACAAGTATATCGGAAATTTTGGATTGGTTGAATATGTAGATTTGGACATAGAATGATAAATGGATGGGTAAAGTAGATAAATGGATGGAGATACAATGAAGTTGTATCAACGGATTTGTCGGGTATTGGGGATTGTGAATACTGAGGAAAATAAAGAGATAAGTCAAGCTGTAATGACCTTACAAGATCAAGCCTGCATGTGACGGATATGAAAATAAAATGATGAGACATATAGTTCAATGATATGTGGAAAATGAAATAATGATAGTGATATATGAAAAGAGTTGTTGCATTTATCGTTGGGAGTATCTATTGGATAGTAAAGTCAATCGTGATGAATGAAACGTATGTGAAAGATACATGGAAAACATAGAGGAGATGATCGGTGGTGAGTATAGTGGCTATAAGTGTGAGGGTTATAATGGATTAAAGTATAAGAAGAAATAAAGAATAATTATGGAATCAGTCCTCTATTTGAGGATCAACATATATAGAGAGGAGTTTGGTGAAAGTCTAAAGGGTATAGGTTATTAATTGGTCTCCGGATAAGATGAAATATGTTCTGGTGATGTGTAGCTGAATAAGTGTTGAAGAAGTGTTTAGGTAATTGTCGAATGGGACCTTAGTGCGAGGAATGTTCTGTTCTTTTATTGATGGCATATAGTGCGTATAGTTAAGAATGATTGAAAAGCAATTTGGGACACTAATTGGTGATGAGATTTTGTGAACAATATTATGACGGTAGCAAGACTTATGCGAATGACTAGAATAAAAGCGAGTATGTATGTATTAAATCAAAATGTGAATTGGAGTCATGTCTCAAGAGGAGACTTAGGCATACTCGAGGTTTTATGCCTTTGTGTATACGGAAATGTAAAGTATGCAATGACAGAAATGGAATGTTGATTCGAGGTGATCCTATGGCAAAGTGAATTCTAGTTGGATCAATACAATTTGTGGATGAATTAGTGTTTGAACATGGCATATTGAGAGATTAAATGAAATAAATTGCGAAGTCGTAAGGAATATATATATATATATATGGAATTTGGAGTTACTTGGGATTGGTTATAAGGCTGGATACATCCAGAAGTTGCGAAAGCTCAAAATATTGGAGGAAAAACGTATGAGTTATAAGATTGATAATTGTAAAAGGAGACATTTGGAAAAAAATTTATAAATTGAGTATTGATTGTATCGCTTCAATCTGGAGACTTGGCAATCTGTATAGAAATGTTCCAGTAAATGTTATGATCTGATGAAATTGTGTGAAGTGATTTTTGTGCATAGGACAAGTATAATCGCATGGACTGCTTTGTGACTAGTGATTGAAATATATTGTTTGAAAAAAAAATTGGAGACTCTATTCGTACAGAAATGTGTTTAGAGGTAGCCATGATACGTATAGTGATAATGATTAAGATAAATTGAGCCGACGTTGATAAAAAGGTATTGGAGACTTTAGATTCCTATAAGGATACATTGTGTTAGTTCGAGGAAAAAGATGGGCATAAATGATTATTATATTGACAATTTTGAAATAAACAGAAAATTCTGCCCACTAAACTTAAAGTAGATAATGGGTAAGTGTGCAGTGTTTCTGGAAAATGGGGATACTGGATAAGGGTAAGAATGGTTAAGAGTGAAGGAGTTTAAGTAGTAAATATGCAAGTCAAATCGGAATCACAATATCGAATGATTCAAAGAAAAGGTATGTGTACCCGATAAAAAGTGCTAGAAAAAAAAAAGTGAATAAGAAAGTGAATAGTCAAAGTTAGACATTCTAGTAATCATATGTGAAAAGTGAAATTGTTTATAGATTTAAATGGTCAACAGGCACAATGCGTAAGTGGTTTAGGTTTCATAGGGTTATAACCATGTTATAGAGTTCTGATTTACTGTAGGGAAATACTGCTACACTGCACAATGCTTAACGGGAGTCAAAGACCAATATGGATTTGAGACTGTGATGTGAGAGACAAAGGAAAGTAACTTAGGAAAATTGAATGGGTTAGAGGAGGTAAAACCGGATCGGACAAATGAATTAGCGTAAGTACATATTCGAATAGAGTGTATGAATACCATAGAACAATGAATTGTCTAAGGAGAGTTGAAGTTGAACAGAAAGTCAATAGACTATAAAGAATGACTGCAGTAGGTAAATTAACACTGGTTTTATCAAAATGGAGCTAAGTGTCATTGTCTTAGTATCAAAAGGAAAGTGAAGGGACAAGGACAAGATAAATGATGTTATTGTAAGTAACACCTTGAACAGATGTACTCAATGGAATATGAATTAATCTGTATATTACTGGGGAAAAAGGTATTGGATGGTAGTGAGAATAAGATAATATTAGTAATCTAGACGGGATGAATAAAACGTGATAAGTGAACGGGTTCGGAAATAAGGAAATGAATCATAGAATCGGAACAAAAGGGTATAGCTAATCTGAAAATGGTAAATGAGCTAGTTAACAAAGTGAGATCGCCAACTGACAGTCTTGTGGAGTCTGTTTACCGTGACAGGTGATAAGGAATTAGCCAAATAAGTGATGGAACAACTGACTGAATATAGTTCTTGTGCCTTTGGAAAATGAATTATGGAATGGAAAAGTGTATGGGACATGTAGAAACATATGATTCTTGTCATATGAGCAGTTGATTGAGAATTTCGAGGACGAAATTTTTTTAAGGAGGGGGAATGTAACATCCCACCCCTACTGGAAGGGTAAAATGATAAAATTGGCATAGGATGGGATAGATTGGGATTGCATAGATTGCTCATGTCTAATAGGATTGCTACACAAGAGCAATCGAGCACATGAAATATTTGTACATGCATTCATGACATTTCCGACTTGGGTTTCAAATGGAGATCTTTGTGAAATTTTGGGGATACTTGTATTTGAAAACTTATTTGAGTGCGCCAAAATTGTTTTATATTTTATGGGATTTTCAGAATTTTTCGAATTTTTCGGGGTTCTTTCCTTGGAAAATTCAACCGATCGACCGAGTGAGTAGTATTGCCTTGAATAGGATTGTCTAATGGCATGAGATTAGTGGATAAACAATGTTAAGAATTATTTTAAAGCCATGATTAGTGATTAATTGGGATTAGCACAAAATTAATAAGGATTGTATGAGTTTTGTCTTATTCCAATTTTAAAATGCCAAGTGGTCTTTTAATCAAGTAACTTTGTCTCGATACATATCCCATCTGAACTCTTCATGTTGGAAGTCAATAAAGCATTTTAAAAGGCCAAGTGTGCTTGAGTTTGTGTGTCATCGACTCTCCTTGAAATAATACAAAATTGGTTCGTTCTTATCATGTTTCAAAAGTTGGTGTATGCTCTTCCCTTGATGGTCTCTTTTCCTTCCACTCTTCTTAGCTACTTGTTTGTCTCCTTTACTCTCAACCGATCCAAGTTGAAGCCTTGAATTGAGGAGACTTCTTGTGATGCTTGTGAAGGTCGTGGGTGAGGTGTTAAGTTAGGAAGTGTGGAGAGTTGAAAAGGGTTTGGAGCATTGGAGAGTTTGCATGATTAAGGTAAGAGTTGTATTTGTTTTCCTTCTTTTGATAGTTTAAAAGCATGCATGGAGACTATTTATATGTGTACTTGTGCATAAGAAGGGTAGGTTAGAATGGGTTTCATTATGTGCTTATATATGGATGAATGAATGATTATAGTTTTAAGTGAGTTTTGGCTTGGTTTTGGATTGAGTTTGTTAGCTTAAATGAAAGGAAACAAGTATGATAATTGGGTAGATATGTGCTGCCAAAGGTTGGTAAATTATATAAGTGAATGTTGTGATTAGTTTGTAGTTGAATTAGAGGTATAATTTGATGCTTAGTGATGTGTTAGGGATGTTGGAAGTGATAGAAGATAGGTTAATGTTGAAAGCTGGAAATTGAGTTTTGAACCTATAGTACTGTTTTATTCATAATTTAATGTGTAGAAATGCAAATGAGGTAAGGTTAGTGGTCACTGAAACTTTGGACTGTTGGCTCCAATTTAGTGTGAAATAGGTGTTGTTGAATTTCAATGATAGAAGGGTGAAATTTTGCATGGAAAGTTACTGTTCCATTGCCTGTGAACAGTAACCGCAACCATGACATCTGAGTTTTGTTGATTTTATGAATTAATTGAGATGGAATTAGGAAAATGATCTTCATGGAAGTTGTAGCATATTGAATTATCTTTCCATTGCTACTGATCTTGCTATTTTTAGAATTGTGTATTGGGAGATATGAATTGATTACTAATGACTGGTTTTGAGCATTTTGGATGAAACCTAGCTTAAGTGTGATTTTGTGAGTTTACTGATTGGAGGCAATTTTAACATTTTATGTGGACTGAATTGGTGTGAGTGAGCTTCTGAAAAGTTGTAGAGGAAGAGATTATCTTGAAATTGATATTTGGTATGTAATTTTAGAAGTCAGAATTGGGAGATATGATTTTTCAAAAACTGATCCTACATTAGGTTATGAATGGCTGATGATAACAGAAACTTCCATAACAATTTTGAAATTGTTAGAGATCGAATTGGGTGTTGAGTGCTTCATGAAAAATGAAGTTTATGATGTTATCTTTACAAGGATATAAAGTTCTGATTTTATTGACTTATATACTGGAAGTTATGCTTCTTGTAAGATTTCTGCCCAAAGTGAAGGATTTCAGGGACAGTGACATTGAATGAATTAATTGACTGGCTTAGCAATAGAATTTGATTTTGGGTTGTTCATGAAAGTTGTAGAGGACATTGTGAACTTATTGACCATATTTTTGTGGTAATTTATTTCTGAAGAATAAGTGAGTTATGAAATTGTAAATGTACTGCTCTGTGTTGATGGAAATTGAGTAGGCAGAAGGTTTGATGGATTATTTGACACCCTTAGGGTTGGAATTGATTTTTATGGTCTTCTTGAGAATTGTAGAGCTGTTCATAAGCTTTCCAATGAGGTATAGTGGGTATTTTTCTGATTTGTGTGCTAAAAGTTAGAGTAGTTGGAAATTAGGAATTGAAATCTGGAAAAAAAAAAAAGAAAAGGGCAAGCAGGGGAACTCGCCGCCTCGCGAGGGCGACTTCTCGCCTCGCGAGGGCGAGATAATTGGCCTCGTCGCGAGGGCGACGGATCGCCTCATGACGAAGAAAGGTGATTCAGCCTCGCGATGGCGTCTACGCCCATGAGGTGAGTTTCCGTAAATATATATATATATATTTATTTTATTTTGATTATTATTTTGATATTAAATGGTACAATGGTTCTTTTGTCAATTTCTTTCCGTCCGACGTCCGATTGACCTGATTCCAGAGGCATCGGATTCGTTGAATATTTAATTTCATATTATGAGAAAACAGGAATTTTAGGCGGAATTTGGCGTAGCCCTATCGATTTTGAACATGTAAACACTGTTTTATTTAATTGAGGACCTATAGAGGTCCGAATTGCGCCGTCGGCGCCTATGGATTTCTAATTTTCATAGAATTTTATTATGGGAAAATATTGAATTAGGACCGGAATTCATGAACATGCATATCTCATCATCATGAGCATGATTTCATATTTAGTGACTCGTAATTTTCCGATTCATATAGAGGTCCAATTGAGCGTCGATTGACCGACGTCACGAGGCTTTCGGCATTAGCTCGGAAGTAATAGGTGAGTAACCTAGTTGGTTTCTCAAATTTCTGGTTGTGTACATGCTTAACGTGAATTACGTGCAAAGGTGAATGTATGATTTCGGCATGTATAAAAGTGGATGCTTGTATTATATGATTTTCTTGTCTTGAATGATACCGATATTGATAGATCGGGCTTTATAGCCATTATATTGAATTTCTTTATTATCTTGGGCTTTATAGCCATATCGTGGATTCAACGATACTTTGGGCTTTATAGCCAAACACCGTACATTTTGCATCTTATCGCATTGCATGCATAATTGCATGATCGGATAATGGGCGTGCCCCAAGTTGCTATTATTCGATAAGAGCTTGAGCTCTCATCTTCGTCTTCGACCGCCACGAGCCCGAGGGGAGAAATCACGACGCGTCCCCATGAACACCGACCGAGCACTTGGGCAATCTTGAATAATCGGAAAGAGTCACATATGCATTGCATTCGCATAAATGATTTGTTTTGTGATAAATCTTGCTTTCGTGATGGTATGTATTCTTGTGAATGGTTCTTTATTTATTGGATATGGTTATTGGCGCTTATTGGTAATTGATGATTCTTGTCTTGTCTTCAGACGCCATGGGCGTAATGTCGTGATTTGAGTGAACCATCGATGATGGTTTCTCACCGAGTTCGCAAAACTCACCCAAAATTTGCATCTATTTTTCAGTCTGAAGAATACTCCGGTTGACACGGAGTATGTCTCTCGTAGACGAGTAAAGGTTAGAGGTCGGGATCGGTTCGGTATGCGCATTAGTGTTTTAGTAAATTGTATTCGCAATCAACGTATAACAAGGCATTGTATATTTTTGCATTGGTGATTATAATTATTCTTGGATAAGCTGTAATAATCGGCTGGTTTTATTGAACACGGATTTTCATTACTTCTGTGTTTGCCGTGTGAGCGTGGAGTTAAGGGCTCCAAAGAGAAAAAAAATGTATATCTGAATTTTAAATCGTCGATGTAAGACGCCACTCTCGTGGGACACGGACTCGGATATCACCAACGATATCGGGTTCGGGTCTTACGGGTGTGGGGTGTTACATTTAGGTGGTATATACGCCACTCTCGTGGGACACGGACTCGGATATCACCAACGATATCGGGTTCGGGTCTTACGGGTGTGGGGTGTTACAGATTCAGAACTTCATTTCTTCACAAAACTTGTATCTCTATGTCTCTAGTTTATAACGCATTAAAAATCACCTCATTTGCACATTTACATCAAAAGTTATGCCTAAAATACCAAAGCATGTCGCCATGAGAAATTGGCCGCTTCGCCATGTAAAATGGAGGCCTTGTGGCGCTAACGAGCCCAGAATCCTCCCGAAACTTTATTTTTCCATTTTCTTCAACCATAATCCTTCCATCTTTCAAATATAACACATATAAACCCTAAATCATATCTTATACTTCATTTCTAAGCTCATTCTAACCCAAAAATCAAGCACAAACACAACATGATCATCAACCCTAAAAGATTTAACCATTTTTCATAAACCACTCAACCGCGGCGAAAACTAGATGATGCTTTGATTTCTTCCAAATTCTTCAAGGATAGTAAAACCCTATTTTTCTTCTTCCCCTTTTCTCTTCCACGGCACTCTCCTCTCTTTTTCTCACTTTCCCTTTCTTTCTTTCTTTCTAATTCCAACACTTAAGTCTTAATGGATATGCAAGGACCATATTGCCCCTCCATGTAAAGCTTTAGCCTCCCAAGTTTAAGTAACCTTCCAATAATGCCCTAAAAAAAATTTACTCTTTCTTTACTACTTATTCCATACTAATCTCAAATTAATCTTAATTTTCCACTAACACTTCCAAAAAAATCAAACTATGCAATAAATCATATAATCAACATAATTCATGCTTAATAACATCAATAAAGAAAATTTGGGGCCCAACATTTCTCCCCCTCTTAAAAGAAATTTCATCCTCGAAATTATTACCTGAATCATCGAAAAGTTGAGGATACTTCTGTTGGGCCCCGACTCGTAATAAGCATGCTTAAATTATTTTGAGGCATGTTTAAATTATTTTGAGGTTTTAGTTTGATAATTTTAATTTGGTTGGAAGAAATTGAGGATTTTATGGTGTAGGTTATGAGTATTCAATGAAGGATTTAGTGAAATTAAAATTGTTGATAAATTATGATTTGTGATGCGTTGTGAGTATTAAAAGGAATTATATGAATTGAGGGTTTTATTGGTTTAGGCTAATAAAGATAAAATGAAAAAGAAAGAAAGGAATTGGGCTAGGGTTCATTAGATTCTCATTTAAATGATGAAGGAAGGAGGCAAATGGACTAGGGTTTATTAGGGTCCATTAGGTTACTCTTAAATGAAAAAGAAAAAAGAAAGAACTTGCATGATGGTTGTTAGGAAGCCCAAGCCCACGAATTTTTAAGTTGGAAGGAGGGAAAGATTGAAATTTGGTAAACTTTTAAGTGTTTAGGAGGGAAAGAAGGAACTTGGGCTTAAGTATGGGCTTAAGTTATTAGGTTAAGTTAAGAAAGAAATATCCTAAGGCTTATGAAAGAAGAATAACGAAAGTTCAAGAACAAAAGGAGAAGAAAGAAGTCACGAAATTATCAAGGAGAAAGGAAAGATGAGGATTTGGCCAAGCAAGAAGAAGAGATAAGTTTTAAGTTAGAAATCAAGCTTTTCCTTAGTCTCTTAAGAAAGCATCTGAAATTACAAAGACAAAGAGAGGAGAGAAGGAAGTTTCGGTTGAAGGAGGAGAAGAAGAAGAAGAAGAAAAGGTGAGAGCTTTGGTTTTCTTGGTTTAGGAAGGTGATTGAGGAGTTTTCTTAGAAGAAAAAGGAAGAGGAAGAGTTCAATCCTCCATTTGAAGCTAAAAGAGAAAGTCGTGGGGTTTATTTCCAAAGGTAGGGTTTCGAAAATTTATGGTTTAATAGTTAGGTTAGTTGAAATGGAAGTTGTTCCATTCTTTTAAAATTTCTAGCATGGTTCTCTTATGTTAATTAGGGTTTTATTGTGAGAGTTTTGCCTTTTTGCTTAAACATGGTGGTTGGAAGAGTGAATATGAAGGTAAGGAAAGGGTTTAAACTTTTATGAAAAAAAAATCTGATTTTCGTGGTTTCACTTTTTAAGGTAAGAACATGTGAATTTTTATGAAATTTTAGATGAGTCTTGATGTAAATGGTTTAGTTCAAGTATGGGTAAGGTTAGGTAGGTTGAATTTCAAGTTTTTTTCCCATTCCTACAAAATTCCAGCATTAGTATTTGATGTTAAATTGGGATTATTGTGCTTGTAAAAGTGAAGTGAGGCCTTGAAGGAAAAGGAAAGAAGAAGGGTTTGAAAGTTTAAGAAAATCAGCATTGGTGGGTCTCTTTAAGGCATGAGATTGTTGAAAATTTTAATTCATTTGAGAGGGGTTTTGATGATTATAGTTTAGGATAGTGTAGGAATGGCATAGGCAAAGTTAGGTAGGTTTTAATTCATGTTTTGCGTTCTTTAAAATTTTCCAGCATTGTTCTTTGTTATTAATTGGGACTTTTATACTTTGATTAAGGTGAATTAAGACAATTAGAGGAAGAGCCAAGGTATAGACCAATCCTACAGTTAAAGGAAAGGTCATTGGTCCGAGAATCAAGCTTAAGGATTAAGGTGGGTAATTTCTTAATACTTGAGATAATATGCATTAAAGTTTTTCTAATAAATGATTGTATGAATGATTCTTTGTGATGTTCTTTGATTATGAGTTATGCTAGAATGACTTGTTTAATGATTTGTTAAATGAAAATGATAAGACTTGATGATTTCGGAAAAAGACTGGATTGAGTGATTTTTAAAAAAAATGCCATGTTTGGCACTTATGTGTGAATAATGTGAAAGTACATGATTTCTTGGGTTTGTAGTGATCCCCTCCGTTTAGCAAGTGCACTTGTCTATATAGGCTTCACCCTTTGCCCGCTAGTGGCCCGAAGTTCAAAATCGGACTCCTCTCATTCACGCTACACATGGTCGCAGCGGACATGTGTAATGCTCGTTAGGATCACTCAAACCACTTGTATGTGATTATGTGCTATTATGTTATGATTGTTGACTTTGTCAAACCACTTGTATGTGATTATGTGCTATTATGTTATGATTGTTGACTTTGTCAAACCACTTGTATGTGATTATGTGCTATTATGTTATGATTGTTGACTTTGTAAAACCACTTGATTTGTGATTATGTGATCTTGTGCTAATGTTTGCTATTTGTGACTTTGAAATTGTTTGACGTATGGTATTCTGTGAAAAAGTTTTGAAAAATTGAGAATGCTTTACTTAATGTTTGTATGAAAAGAATGAATGAATGAATAACGGTTTCCTCATGTTTCTCATTTATTAAGCTATTACCCACGGAGCCGTCGAGCTCACTCCCTATTTTTCCCCTCTTCAGGTAGCTAGCGAGAAACTGGGTAATCGCATCGGGTTTGAGGCAACTCCGATGCAATTTGCTAGAAAACAAGGCTTTGGATAGTGTTTTGAAACCCATGATATATTTGTATATGTTCCTATATCTTTTGGATGTATTTGGGCTAAAATGCCTTGAAAGCATTGTATTTGCTTATTTCCGTGAAAATGTAAGAGTTTTGAAGTTAAAGTGTATTGTATATGTTTCCTTTAATATGTGAAGTGAAAAATGTAAGTTTATTAAGCATGTATGGTTGTAAAATTGGAAATGATAAAAACAAGGATGAGATGGTATTCCTTTAGGAATCCAATTGCTAAATGCCTATGATTGAGTTTTGGAGTTGATGTTGAGATAATTGAATTGATTTGGTTGTTGGATTGCTTTATGGATGGGAAGTGAGTAGATAGGTCTCTTTGTAGTTTGAGAAGTGTTAGAATCCTAAGAGTGTGTTGTTGCCATTGAATTGGGTTTTATGCAGGTTATTGAATGAAATTGAAGATTGGCTAGAGCATTTTTAGGGGAGGTGCTGCCCAAGTTTTCCTAAATTTGGGCAGCAACTTCGCTTAGGGTTTAGACCCTCTTAGAGAGGGAATTCGCTTTGGAAGTCTTCTTGAAGTTTGTAGAACGCGTTAAGATCTTTAGAATGGTATGCAATGGGTCATTTTCGGACTTCGAATGAAGAAGTTATAGGGTTTGCAAGTTTTCAGATTTCTATTCATGATTCATTGTTCATTCGCATTTTGCAGAATCTGAGAAGCGTTTTTACCTTCTTAGAAACAGTTTCAAGTTTTGCTTTCTTCATAGAAAATGTAGCTTATCTTTTCCTCTTATAATTTGATTTATGATTTGCGATGTTTGAATATGGGAGTAAGAAGTTATAAGCATTTGAAGATTGTTGTTACTGTTCATGTTGCAAAATTACTGTTCCATTGATTGTCTATTTGGGCTGAATCTTTCAGTAGGTTTTTACCTCTCCTAATGACTGATTTGGCTTTTACTCCCTTCATAAGAGTTGTAGATTACCTTTTTATCTTTCCAACGAGGTATAGTATACGATGTTCGGAGTTAGGAGTAAGAAATTATGGTTATTGGAAGATTGCTGTCACTATTCCCAAATACTGTTCATGTGGTCATTTGAGGCAGCATCTTCATGCATGGTTTTGTCCCTCTTAATGACATAATTGAGTCTTGTTTCCTTCATAAAATATGTAGAGGGTCTTTTTATCTTTTCATGGAGGTATGATTTGTCCGAATCGGAGTTAAGAGCAAAAAAGTTATGAGGGTCGGAAATTGACATTTCACCATTCATTTGGTCTCAAGCACTATTCATTTGGTCATTTTTGCATTTTCTCTTATAACTTTCGCATTTGACCTCCGATTTGCACGAAATTTGAACCATGGCTTTTCTCAACAAATCTTCTACCTTCTTTCATAAAAATGTAAAATTTTCAGATTAAGTTGAATTCTCGGAAATTTGCCCTCAGGTTCGTTTGAACCGCTTGTTTACTTTGCTTGCGATCTGTCTTCGATTTGCATTCGATTTATTCCGCATTCGCTTTGCTTCCGCCTTATGCCTTTCAGTTCGTTTTGCTTCCGATTCCGAGCTTTCAATGTGCAATTGTTTTTGTTCAGTTCGAAACATTTGTTTCGATTTGCTTCCGTTTTGTTTCCGTTTCCGAATTTTCAAAAATTTGTGCTTTTGTTTCTGTTCTTTCGTTTCATCTTCCGGTTGATTTTCAGGTTAAATATGAGAGTTTCGGATTAAATAGTTGGGTTCGGATTCGGGATCCAACAGATATGCTCTGGTTTAGTTTGGTTTTTCGTAAGAGGTTGGATATCCGGAAATGGGTTCTAACAACTTCTCCTTCATGTCTTCCAATAGCTCCCACGTGGCCTCTTCCACCGAATGGTTCCTCCACAGGACTTTGACTAACTGAACCGTCTTGTTCCTGAGGACCTTTTCTTTGGTGTCCAAAATCTCCACTAGAATCTCCTCATAACTCAAATCATCTCTCAACTGAACCTCCGTAGCCTGAATGATATGAGAAGGATCCGATCTATACCTCCTCAGCATGAAAACATGAAAGAAATCATAAATCTGAGACAATTCCGGCAGTAACGCCAACTTGTAGGCTAGTGGTCCAATCCTCTCAAGAATTTCATAAGGACCCACATATCTCGGACTCAACTTGCCTTTCTTGCTAAACCTCATCACTCCTTTCTAAGGAGACGTCTTAAGGAACACTTTCGCACCGACTTCATACTCCATCTCCTTCTGATGTGCATCAATGTAGCTCTTCATCCTATCCTGAGCTGCCTTAAGCCGCTTCTTAACCAGATTGACTTTATCCACTGTCATCTGAATCAATTGTAGTCCTACCAGTTTCCTCTCTCCTTCTTCATCCCAACATATCGGAGTTCTGCACTTTCTTCCATACAAAGCCTCATATGGAGCCATCTGAATGCTCGAATGGTATGAATTATTATAAGCGAATTCAACCAATGGCAAATGCTCATCCCAAGCTCCTTTGAAATCCATAACACATGCCCTAAGCATTCCCTCAAGTGTTCGAATGGTCCTCTCAGATTGACCATCCGTCTGAGGGTAAAAAGCCGTACTAAAATTCAGCTTAGTCCTTAAAGCTTCTTGCAAGCTTCCCCAAAATCTCGAAGTAAACCGAGGATCCCTGTCGGAAACTATAGAATCTGGAATCCCATACAATCTCACTATCTCATCGATGTACTTCTTTGCTAGCACATGCAAGGAATCAGTCTGCTTGATTGCCAGAAAATGGGCTGACTTCGTCAACCTATCCACAATAACCCATATGGCATCATGCTTCCTACTGGTCTTGGGCAAACCCATTAGAAAATCCATGATCACTCTTTACCACTTCCACTCAGGAATGGACAATGGCCTCAACTTGCCTGAAGGTGCCTGGTGTTCAGCCTTGACTTGCTGACACACTAGACACTTACTTACATACTCTGCTACATCCCTCTTCATGCCCTTCCACCAGAAATTCTCTCTCAAATCTCTGTACATCCTGGTGCTACCTGGGTGCATGACATAAGGCGCATTGTGTGCCTCATCCAATATCTCATCCTTAACCTCCCTGCTATCTGGAATGCAAAGCCTGTTTCCTACTGTTATGAGTCCATCATCCCCCACTACTACTTCAGAATTCTTACCATTCTGAATTTCCTCTCCTGTGCCTGCAACTCCCTAACCTTCTCCCTGAGTATCGGCCTTACTCGGAAGTTAGCTAGAAGGCAATTTGGTTCCTCCTGCTTCGAGCTTATCTTAAGCTTGGCCATCTCTTCCAATAAAGGAAGATAAACTGCATGAACATGGGCAATTGACGACTTCCTACTCAAAGCATCCGCCACTATATTTGCCTTGCCTGGATGGTACTCAATCAGCAAATCATAATCATTAAGTAACTCAATCCACCTTCTCTGCCTCAAATTCAGTTCCTTCTGGCTTAGCAAGTACTTGAGACTCTTATGATCAGTAAAGATCCTCGTCTGAACCCCATATAGGTAATGCCTCCAAATCTACAAGACAAAGATCACTACTGCCAACTCCAAATCATGAGTCGGATAATTCAACTTATATGGCTTCAGTTGCCTTGAAGCATAAGCTATCACCCTGTCTCCCTGCATCAATACACAACCTAGACCCTTCCTCGAAGCGTCACTATACACTGTATAGCCCTCATCACCAGAAGGCAGAATCAAAATCGAAGCACTTGTCAATCTGTGCTTGAGCTCCTCAAAGCTCTTCTGGCATTCATCAGTCCAGATAAACTTCTGATTCTTCCTCAATAGCTTAGTCATCGGAGCAGCTATCATGGAGAATCCTTCTATAAACCTCTTGTAGTAACCTGTCAGACCCAGAAAACTCCTCACCTCTATCACTGTCTTGGGTGCATGCCAGTTCACCACTGCTTCGACTTTCCTCGGATCAACATGTACACCATCTTGTGAAATCACATGTCCAAGGAAGGTCACCTCATGAAGCCAAAACTCACACTTGCTGAGCTTAGCATAAAGCTCTCTCTCCCTTAAAGTCTGCAATACAATCCTGAGATGCTCCTCATGCTCTTCTTCACTCTTGGAATACACCAGAATGTCATCTATAAACACTATGACAAACTGATCCAGATACTCCTTAAAGACCCTATTCATAAGATTCATAAAAGCAGCTGGAGCATTGGTCAAACCAAACGGTATGACTAAAAACTCATAATGTCCATACCGAGCCCTGAAGACTGTCTTGCTTACATCAGACTCCTTGATTCTGAGCTGATGATAGCCTGACCTGAGATCAATCTTGGAGAAGACCCTTGCTCCCTGCAGCTGGTCAAACAGATCATCTATCCGTGGCAAATGATACTTGTTCTTAATCGTCACCTTGTTGAGTCTTCTATAGTCAATACACATCCACCATGTTCCATCCTTCTTCTTGACAAACAGAACCGGTGCTCCCCAAGGTGATGAACTCGGCCTAACATACCCCTTCTCTAACAGTTCCTCCAACTGTTCCTTAAGTTCCCTCAATTCAGCTGGAGCCATCCTATAAGGCGGTATTGAAATAGGTGCGGTTCCGGGAATCAAGTCGATGGCAAACTCGATTTCCCTCACTGGTGGCAAACCTGGTAATTCCTCTGGGAACACATCTGGAAACTCCCTCACAATCGAAAAATCCTCTAACTTCCCTTCATTCACATCGACATTTACAACATGTGCCAAAAAGACTTCACACCCCTGGCCCATCATTCTATCAGCTAGCATAGCCGAAATAAATCTTGGCGATGGTGTTTTCCTGTCCCCCTTGAAAATCACCTTCTTACCGTTGCCCAGATCAAATTCCACCTCTTTCCGACCACAATCCAGCTTTGCCAAATATTTCTCCATAACATCCATCCCCAGAATAACATCTAACCCTCTTAGGTCTAGAGGTAGTAAGTCCACTACCAATCTAGCACCATTAATGATGAGTTCACAACCCTCATATACTTGGTTGATCACTACACTCCTCCCTATAGTAGTACTAACAAGCAATGACTTATCCATAGGCACTGAATTCACACCATGCAATGTTATGCTTGCAGAAACAAAAAAATGCGAGGAACCAGAATCAATTAAAACAAATCTTCTTGAATCAAAATGGCGAGGTCATACCCTTGACAACAGTGCACAGTGCGACTTCCTCTCTAGTCATGGCAAACACCCTTGTCGGTGCCTGTCCCTTAGGCCTTCCTGAAGGAAAAGCCTTCCTTGCAGTCCCAGAGCTGCCTGCCTCAGTAACTGGCCCGGTTCTCATTGTTTCTACACGCCTTGGGGCTTGAAACTGTGACCCCTCCTGTCTCGGTACCTATGGACAATCCTTGACCATATGCCCCTTCTCTCCACATCTAAAACAGACTCCAAGTAACTTGAGGCACTCTCCTTGATGACGTCTTCCACAATGCTCACATAGGGAGTTGGTGAACCAGCTCTTTCCTACTCTTCCAGTGCCTTCCACATTAGAGGCTTGCCCTGACACTGCCCTTATCTGCTTGTTCCTGGTAGAGCCACTGCTACCCACTTCACTCTGGGTGCGAAAACTCCTTGTGCTCCTCTCAGGCATCGGTGCACTTGTTCCCTTCCTAAAAGACTGGTCCCTGTTCCTGCTTTTCCTACTTACTTCATTTCTTATGTTCTCCAATTTTTCGGCCTGGAGTGCAGCATCCACCAATTGTTGGTAGTCACAGAAATTGTGGATCAAGACTTTCTCCATGATCCCCAAGTGAAGACCTCCTTCAAACTTACGGCATTTGTCTTCCTCTGATGCCACAATGTTGGCTGCATAACAAGAAAGCTGTGTGAACTTCAGCTCATACTCGCTCACACTCATGTCCCTCTGTGTGAGGTTCAGAAACTCCATAGCCTTCTCTTGGCCTGCCACGCCGCGGCAAGCAATGAAGCCCTCGCCGTGGCGAGCGAAAGGGTTCTCGCCGTGGCGAGCAAATAGCCTCGTCGCGGCGACCGCATGCCTTCGGCCCACCATGAATAAACCTGAAAATTTTCTCATTTTTATTAAAAACAACCCATCCCAAAACTCAACAAGATACAACCAAGCAACTACTAAATGATTCAATGCGAAAGATCAACAACATATCTCATTAATATCCAAAAGATGAGTTTTACAAAGCTTTAATAACATTTCAAACCAAATTACAAATTTTGAGTTCAAGAGTCAAAAATACAAAATACCCTTGAACCAATCAAACTTGAAATGTAGCTAAAGCCTTGACTTCCGAAAGTATAACTTGAAAATACATAAACATGACAAATCGGAGTGATGCCATAACTCTTGACTTACTCGGTCTCTTGTTTCACACCGAATGGGAGAGTAAAAGCGGGGTGAGCTATAAAGCTCGTGGGAACACATTTATAATACAGAAATAAGCAAAACAATTTAAAAGATAACTCATTGTCGTGGTACACTTTAAAATCATAGTAATTGGGCATGTGAGAGTCATCAACTCGAAATGCTTGATTTATAACTATTCATGAGTAGAATTCAAAACATGAATGCATGAAACATGATAACAAAACATAAACACATAAGCATAGCATAATGGTTTGGGTTAGTCTGAGTTTATGACGCACTACACCTTCCCATCAAATGGTCCTGTGTAGTCGTAGTTTCTTGAGGGAGTCCTTGTGGAGAGCTCCGTGCTACTTGCGGGCAGGCGGGCGAAGCCTTTTCATGAGTCAACATGCACGTGATGGTTCTTGAGAGACATACCACAAACTCACATAACATACATGATTCAAAGTCTTGTAAACTTGATGGCCAAACTGGCACTTGTTTGTAAACTTGCTTTTCATACATTTTGGAAAACATGATTTCATGAGCATGTATTCTTGAAAAGAGATAACCCTTTTTGAAACCTTTTTATTAATCATGAATGCAAATCATATGGAAAACATATAATCAATTCACATTAGCACATAAGGCAACATTGATGATGCAATTTAAAGCATTAAACCTTTCTTGATTTGAACAAAACAATGAGTGACTTATTTACTCTATTATAAACATGTACCTACTTTGCGTTCCTTGCTTATAAACTTGTTTAGGAATGCCTCTCCTCTTGTTCCTCTTGCTCCTCTTGCCTCATTTGGTTTCCTTAACCAAATAACCAAAATTCCAATCAATTTGGTGTAGAAATCGGAAGGTCATACTTTAACAATTCAAACTATAACTAAAGCTGAAACAAAAATTCTATGCTTAACTTCCATCCAAAATTTGACATTCTTAGAAACTGATTCAGAACTTCATTTCTTCACAAAACTTGTAGCCCTATGTCTCTAGTTTACAACGCATTAAAAATCATCTCATTTGGACATCTACATCAAAAGTTATGACCAAAATATCAAAGCATGTCGCCGCAGGAAATTGGCCGCTCGTCGTAGGGGAAAGAAGCTCGCCGCGGCGAGAAAACTGGAGCGCGCCGCGGCGAACGAGCCCAGAATCCTCCCGAAACTTGATTTTTCCATTTTCTTCAACCATAATCCTTCCATCTTTCAAATATAACACATCTAAACCCTAAATCATGTCTTATACTTCATTTCTAAGCTCATTTTAACCCAAAAATCAAGCACAACACAACATGATCATCAACCCTAAGAGATTTAACCATTTTTCATAAACCACTCAACTACCATTTCTTACACATGCTAAGCTATATTAGGGTTTCATCCAACCCATACAAGAAAGAAAAGAGCTTAACTTACTAGATGATGCTTTGATTTCTTCCAAATTCTTCAAGGATAGCAAAACCCTATTTTTCTTCTTCCCCTTTTCTCTTCCACGACACTCTCCTCTCCTTTTCTCATTTTCCCTTTCTTTCTTTCTTTCTAATTCTAACCCTTAAGTCTTAATGAATGTGCAAGGATCATATTGCCCCTCCATGTAAAGCTTTAGCCTCCCAAGCTTAAGTAACTTTCCAATAATGTCCTCAAAAATTTTTACTCTTTCTTTACTACTTATTCTATACTAATATCAAATTAATCTTAATTTTTCACTAACACTTCCAAAAATATCAAACTATGCAATAAATCATACAATCAACATAATTCATGCTTAATAACATCAATAAAAAAAATTTGGGGCCCAACAGTTATGACAACAAAAGTATAACGCAAATCGCAGATGTTCATGAAAGGGACAGTGAGATGAAATTTTGTATTTGTTCGTCTCATTCGTCTTGAGTATATATATATATATATATACTTAATAAAATATATTTTACGAGTAAATGACAAATATATTATTAGTTGGTGAGGAGTATATATATGTATATACTTAATAAAATATATTTTACGAGTAAATGACAAGTATATTATTAGTTGGTGAAAAAGCTAACATTTAAGGCACGTATGAGAGAGTATGTAAGAGGAAGAGACTCCTTAACAAATAACAACCGAAATTTCAGCTTTTAATACATTCAGCGTTAACTCTACGGTCTCTTGGCTTGCATTCTTGTCTCGTTTCGTTTGCAAAGATCCTTCCGTGCTCACCGCCAAGAGAATCAAACTTTTATTCGTTTGCTGGTTTGCGATCGAGTCGAGGGTCTTGAGCCTTGAAGCACAAGCTTTCGAGATCTGGCCATAATATCATTCGAGTAATTAACAACCCAAAAGTCTGGGCTTGAGCTAAGATCTGATAGAATTCACGTAATCTGCCCTAACTGGTTTTCTTGATTAGTTCGCCATGAGTTGGAGATACAGGGCTGGTTTGCTTTTGATGCTTACTGTTGTTGTTATATGGGTCTTGTCTGCAGAAGTCACCCAGGTATGTTTTTCTTATTTTTCAATTGTACCCTATAGATTTGAGTTGCGAGTAACTAACTTATTGTATTTGTATCAGTTCCTGCTGCGCCTGTATTTTACGCATTCTTGATTTTGGATTTAAGTCCCAGGTCTTAGTAATCGATAATCCCCATTGGCTACGATCAGTAGTTTCATGTTGTTAACTTCTTGCTACAAGTTTCCATAAAAGCAGTTTTATGTCATGATTTCGGTACGTAATACTTTTTATCCTAAGAATTGGATTAGTCGTGAAAAGAACTGGGCTACAGCACCTCAGGTGTGGTGCGTCTTCTAGATGAGGGCTTTTTCTTCTCCTTATTCTTGTTAATTATTAAAACCTTATTTGCCTTCCAAAAGAAATAGGGTAAAAAGTAAAGGCAAGGGAGTAACTAAGTCAAAAAATGAAATTATGATCAAGCACTTATCATCACGTTGTTTATTTATCTGCTATCTCCGTCTTCACGTTACATTGTTTACCTTTTACTTCTCCACCAAATTACATGGTCCCTACACGCTGTGTTGCAGGATATCTTCACAGACTATAAGCAGCCATTTGCTGTAACATATCTTGGAGCTTCTCTTATGGTAGTTTACCTCCCAATAGCATTCCTTAAAGATTGGCTATGCACTCTACTTAATCGGCAATCTTTAAAAATTGGTAAAGTCACAGAAAACATCAACGAGTCTTCTGATGGATTTAATTCTCCTCTGAGTGGGAAACTCTTTGAAATGGAACTTCAGGGAACTTTTACTAAAAAGGACTGTGAAGTAAACTTTTTGACTGAAGAAGAAGAGTCATTGGTTCCAAGACACAAAGAAGATGTAAATGTTTTGAAGCATGAGAACGAGCTCAGCAACAAAGAAATTGCAAGATATGGCTTTTATATTGCCCCTATTTGGTTTGTAACAGAGGTAATTTTATTCTGGATTATCTGTTTGGTGTTTATATCTACAACACTTTATGATGCTGTTATTTGTCCACTTATAAAATACCAACAATCTTGAAAGCCATAATAAGTTAATCAGAAAAGTGAAGCATCGTTGCTTTTTCAACTTTTATGAAGCTGCATCATTAAGCTGCTGTCTTTAGAAGCTCAACCGTTTTTAACCTTTCCTATTCATTATTATCTGGACAAACACTAGAGGGTTTTTAGGCTTTATGAATTTGGCAGTGGCACGCATTTGAGATTCATTTTCATGCTTGTAATTCTTAACATGCTCTTTTTTAGAAATGTCTGGTTGAACTGAGATTTTGGAGGACATTTAACACTTCCTTAGATGTCCTTCTTCATGTTTTTATATTTGTGAGCATAGGATTCACCTAACTGATGCACGGTTGCGTTAATCAAATTTAGCTAGTGCGCCACCACTTTAAGATCCTTGACCCGTTGATAACTTCATGCATGAAGATTTGGTGTGTATAGGTTTCTTTGTCAATCAGACTTTTTTCTGAACTTTGAAGTTTATTTCAGTGCTGTGGTATGGATATTAAAGAATACATTTACTTGTTCTCAGGAGTTGCTGAGTGTGCTGGGAACAAGAGTTCTTCTTTTTCTTCTTTTGAGGAGGCATTCATTGCCAAAATAAGTTTATTTATAACAATATCTGAGATATATTCCTCTTTTAAGATTAGATTGACTTCTAGAGATCACATATGCTATTTCCTAAATGTACTTGGATAAGTTTATTGTAATTTAAGAGGAATTGGTTTATGATTTTTGTATCGTGCAGTATTTATCAAATGCTGCACTTGCACGTACAAGTGTTGCAAGCACAACAGTATTGTCATCAACTTCAGGACTTTTTACACTTTTTATTGGTCGATTACTGGGCCAAGATTCCCTAAATGCTGCAAAAATTATAGCTGTCCTTGTGAGCATGTTTGGTGTTGTCATGACTACCATGGGTAAAACATGGGCTACAGACGATTCACAACTAAACCCTTCAATGTAAGTATATTACCCAATATTGACTTTTTATTTCCTAGTCAATTAGTTCTGTATGAAATGAAACAAGTCACTACATAAACGCCAATTGATGGGTCTCTACAAACCATTGGCCCATTTTGTGACAAAGGATTTTGATCTGATTTCTTTGCACTGCTCAAGGCGAAGAAACCCATTCCCTTGCATTTTTTTTGCATCTTATGCAGCATCTTTTTTTGAAAATTCTTTTGAACTTGTGATGTTCAGTCATTGTTTTCAGGCATTGTCATATGAATTCTTCAAGCAATTTATTTGCATGGTAGCCATGGTTTCTTTTGTATTCTTCCTCATGATAGCTTGGATTCTCTTTAAATTTGAGTTTGGTGTTTCATATCTGTGTTCAGAAATGGGAAACGGTCTCTTGTTGGAGACCTTTTTGGCCTTCTGTCAGCCATGTCATACGGGCTATTTACAGGTTTGGACAGTCTTACTGTCAATTCATTCATGATGAAGTTATTCCCTTCTTTTGGTAGTTTGGGATGTTCTTGGATTATTCTGATAACTCAACATAGAATTATTGCTGCAGTCCTGCTAAAAAAGCTTACAGGTGAAGAAGGAGAGAGGGCCGATGTTCAAAAGTTGTTTGGATATATTGGATTGTTTACACTTGTAGCCTTGTGGTGGGTGGGTAAGTGCTCCATATGGTTTAATTTATTGTCTGAAAATGTTATTTTAGATTTGTAGAGTTGTAGGAGTATAGTTCTCCAGAACAAACTAGTCATTCAGAGGCTGAATGGAAAGCGTTTCATCTTACTCCTATTTCTTTGACTGGATAACTATTATGTACAAAACAAAGATATGGTCATGGGTTCGTGGCTAGGGCTTTAGACCTCTAAATCTCATTTTCCAAATCTGTTGAAGTGTTGAACATGGACTTAATTGATTTTCTTTTCCTTTCTTTTCACCGTGGTCCCTTTGGCAAGCAATCAAACTGTTTTATTCTAATCGCTGCTACTATTTGCTTACTAATGCCTGAGGTTGGTTTGTCTTACATGTCTGCTTGCCAATCTAAATCATCTCTTTTTCCCTTCCCTTTTAGTTTTGCCGTTGACAGCTTTGGGAATTGAACCTAAGTTTGCAATTCCACACTCGGCCAAAATGGATGAAGTCGTTCTTGCAAATGGCTTTGTTGGAAGCGTCCTCTCAGATTACTTTTGGTAAATTAAAAGTAACCTTTGATGTTATTGCGTTAGATGCAATAACCATAGTAACCATGCCCTAAAAATCTCATATCTTCCTAGGGCATTATGTGTCGTATGGACGACTCCATTGGTTGCCACTTTAGGCATGTCACTCACCATCCCTCTTGCTATGGTAGCTGATATGGTGATTCATGGCCGGCACTATTCTGCAATATACATTCTTGGCTCTGCTCAGGTGATGGCGTTTCCATAAGTATACTCTGCTTTTTTATATGTAGTTAGAGGACCTTCCTACATCTATATACTCTTTATTCAAGAACTTTGATATTCTACCAAGTCCTAATGGTTTAGCAACAATTATTAGATGTCTTAATTTGTCCTACTGATCTTCGAATCCTTGGATTCCATTGATGCATGGTTGCAGGTATTTGCAGGATTCGTAATAGCTAACCTATCAGATTGGTTCTCCAGAAAGTTAGGGCTATAGCAAGTGGTGAAAACCCGGACTTCTTTAATTCTGATTCTTTTGGCCTTCTCTCCAGCATCTTGACTGGATATTCGTTTTTAGAACATGTATATGGGGTTCTTCATCTCGTCATCCACCCACCATTGCAAGGGTAAGCGTGGAAATATGTTGGTGATGATTCTGTAAAACAAAGCCAAAGGCTTTTAATCAAAAGATCTGGTTTGAAAAGAAAGAGTATAGAAATTGTATTTTTCCTTCCCTTGTTCGTTTTAACTTAATAATGTCATTTTTATTATGTGAGTAATGGAACTGGTTATCTTTACTAGGTTTGTAAAGGGCGTTCCTGAAATTATTATATGATGATTGTTTTCAACTATGAAAATGATGTTTTTATCGTAAATTTGCTGGAATTTATGTCAGCATTAGTTGTATTTTTTTTAATTTCAAATAAGGATATTTGTTAGGTTGTAAGAAGAGGAGGAAGAATTTTACAAGTTTTAGGTAAGGTTTTCAAAAGATTGTTGTAATTTAATAAACTGAACTTTTGATAATTGGGATCTTTGGATGTGGTTTATAACTTTTAAGTGAAAATTTTGATCTTTTGTTAATACATAAATTTGTTTTTTTTTTCTTGGTCGTCTTCGAATCAAAGTTATGAATACAGTACCGAGTTCGGTATCGGATTGAATTTTGAAACAAAATTGTACCGATAATGACAAAGATCGAAATCGTTTGGATAATTTTATAAATTTATAAAATAATTCATAAAATTTTTAAAAACTGCAAAATAGTCCATATTGGTATATTGTATAGTTATATTGTATACTTTACTAATTTCTCGCTTACATCAATTATACTTTCAAAATCTTAATAATAAATAATAATGACAATTAATATGATATAATAATAATTTTAAATATTTTACATATAAATAATAACTACAATTAATATAAACAAAGACAATCATCATCATACAATTATAAAATTAAGAATAATACAAAGTATTTAAAATATTACAATAATACAATTTTATCATTTTAATAAATACTATTACATCAAAAATTCAAAACATTCGACAAAAAGAACAATAAATATTATATAAAGAGTTGATGACGAAGAAATAATTAAGTAGAAGTTAAACCTAAAACAAAAATATTACAGTTACATTACATATATACAATTTAACATAAACATCAAATACAAGTAAAATTAAAAGGAGAGGAAAATAAAAATATGAAATTCAATCGTCAATGGGAGGATACCCGTTAGAACTGCATTGACCTCAATGATCATTTGGTACAAAATTCTCATCATTGAGAGGAGCTTCATCATCATTATCATTCAAATTTAATGCACCAAATGACATGTCAATGCTTTCCCATCCAAGATTATATTTCAAATCTAAATCATTCACATCAACCAAATTGGGTTCTTCAGAAATTCCATCCGCCAAAATATCAATATTATCAATGACAATTGGATCATTTGAATTACTTATGCTATTAAGACTCCTAGTAAACAATTAACTTTAATTATTAGAAAATTATAAGAAATTATATCGAAATGAATAAATGAAAATAACATACCTTTCCCGAAGCTTTAAATTGTAAGAACATAAATTAAGTCTAAATTAAGTCATTCAACCTCTTAAGCTCCAATTTATTCCTTTTCTTTGAGTAGATAAATTCAAATATGCTCCAGTTTCGTTCACACCCAGTTGCACTCACACATTGACTTAAAATCTAAATTACAAACCTTTTCAATTTTGGAACACAATTTTCGAATTGATCTCACCAAGAAACTGCAAGTTATAAGATAACAAAAGTAGTGTTATAAACAAAAATAAAGTGATAATTAATTTTCAACAAATAAGAAATAGGAAATAAGTAATACCTGAAAAAAGTTTTCCTTTTTGTTGAATAGCAATTGACATTCCAAAATCTCCATAAGACAACTTATAAAGCTCTATTTGTGAGCTTAAAAGATCTTGCATTGCGTCATGAGGAACAGTTGTTGTAATTGTGAAAAGCATTCCTCTACTAACTTCAGATTACTTTGCAAGACCCAGTCTAAAATACACACTAGGATTCAAATATGCCCCAGTTGCAAACAATGGAGAAGAAAGTTGTCTTTCCCTTATCTCATTAATGATTGGGAGAAATAGTGTGTATAAAGAAGACCTATTTTTTATATTAGCTTTGATTGCTTCAGTTGCTCTCTCTATAGCATCAAAAATGTAACCCATTGTTGACTTTTCTTCACTATCAGCCAACCGAAACACCCTTACCAAAGGTTTACAAACTCGGATAACAAATTGATATTGTGACCAAAATTTTTTATCTTCCAGTATAATACTACAAACCTCCATTCCTGCTTTAGACTAGCATGCTGAGATGCAATCCATTTATCACTTATAAACATTTGCGTTAACTCCTTCTTCATTAAAACAAAAGACTAAAGTGATAAGAAATTTGTTGCAAATCTTGTCACGACAGGGCGACACAAATTCCTACCATTGGTAAATTCCCTTCTCACCAAATTCAAAACTCATGCACGATTATAAATGAATTTTGTCACCTTGTTAGCCTTCTGCATTGTCTCATCAATAACAGGAAAATATCTAGGATCCCCTATATTTTCCAGTATTAAGTCAATGCAATGTGTAACACAAGGAGTCCAAAATAATAAATTATAGGTATTTTGTAACCTTTTCCCTGTCGCTTTATAAGCAGAATCATTGTCAATAATAAGTTGAACAATGTTTTCTGGCCCTACTTCATTCACAACTTCATCAAACATCCCAAACAAAGTCTCAACATCTCTAATAAGGCCAGATGCATCAATAGATTTTAAAAACATAGAGCCATTTGAAGAATAAACCAAAAAATTTATAATAGGCTCTTGTCTTCTATTTGTCTAATCATCACACATAATTGAACAATCATAAGTACCCCAACTCACTCTTCTAAACAGCACAACTCAAAAGTTTACCTCTTAAGTCATCAATCGATGGCCCTTTCTATCTTGGACCATAAGAGGCTATTACATCCATCATAGGTTGATAATAATAAGACTGAGAAGCATTGAATGATGAATCCGTATCATATGACCATCTGACTACTACCATGTCGACATTGTGAGTCGCATCTTTTAATTACATTGCACTATGAATTAAAGGTTGGGCTCCAGGAGTTGTTTATGGTGCAAAGAAACTAGCCACATGCCTTCTTCTCTTCCTTACATAAGATTCTTCAGGATCCTGAGGCTGAGATGGAACACTACCAATACCAGTACCACTACCACTTTCACCTTCAACATTTCTATAATCACCACGGAAACCAGAAAACAAACTTCCACTACCATTTTAAAATCCAATCTTCCCCTTCTATCTTTCCCAAATTGATGTTCATTAAGCAATATTTTCATCTGCCACATCACATCATGACTTACTTTTTTACAAGCTTCCACATCTCCTTTAACCCCAGCTAAATGCCTTTTCAATCAAGTGATTCCTCCACCTTTCAAATACTTGTTACAAAATAAGCAAATGGTATGATTCTTTTGACCGGGAACTGCACCAGCGTGAGCCCAAGCTGGATCACTGTATCTTCCTGAACTAGGTTGATCGGGAGTATTTAAACTTCCTTCCATTTATCTGTACACAAAAATAAATAACACATAATTTCAGTACACAATGATAATATGCATATCCATCTTATATAATATAACTCATTTTGTAATAATCACAAAGCTAACAATTCAAAACATTCAACATATATAATAAATAACACAAAACATACTCCAATAATTTGCAATTTCAGCAATTACAAAACAATCATAATATCATTACCACTTCCTTCTATTTCCAACAATTTATAATTCTAACAATCACAAAACATTCATTATTGTTTTCCATTCCTAATAATTTTCAATTCCAACAATCACATAACATTAATAATTTCATTTCCATTCTAACAATAATCAACAATTTCTAATTCCAACAATCACAAAACAATCATAATTTCATTTCCATTTACAACAATTTTCAATTCTAAGTTCTATCAATCACAAAACTTTCATAATTTTATATCCATTTCATTCCATTTACAACAATTTCCAATCCTAACAATTACAAAACAGTTATAATTTCATTTCCATTTCATTCTATTTACAACAATTTTCAATCATATCAATTACAAAACAATCATAATTTCATTCAATTTCTAACAATTTTCAATCCTAACAATTACAAAACAATCATAATTCTATTTCCATTCCATTCCATTTCTAAGAATTTCCAATCCTAACAATTACAAAACAATCATAATTTCATTTACATTCCATTCCATTTCTAACAATTTCAAATCCTAACAATTACAAAACAATCATACTTTCATTTCCATTCTATTCCATTTACAACAATTTTCAATCATAACAATTGCAAAACAATCATAATTTCCATTCCATTCCATTTTCAACAATTTCCAATCATAATAATTACAAAACAACTATAATTCCATTCAATTTCTAACAATTTCTAATCATAACAATTACAAAACAATCATAATTCCATTCAATTTCCAACAATTTTCAATCCTAACAATTACAAAACAATCATAATTCCATTTCTATTTCATTCCATTTACAACAATTTTCAATCGTAATAATTACAAAACAATCATAATTCCATTCAATTTCTAACAATTTCTAATCCTAACAATTACAAAACAATCATAATTCCATTTCTATTTCATTCTATTTACAACAATTTTCAATCCTAACAATTACAAAACAATCACAATTCTATTTCCATTTCATTTCCAACAATTTCCAATCCTAACAATTATAAAACAATCATAATTTTATTTCCATTCAATTCCATTTTAACAATTTTCAATCCTAACAATTACAAAACAATGATAATTCCATTTCCATTCTATTCTATTTCCAACAATTTCCAATCCTAACAATTACTGAAACAATCATAATTCCATTTCCATTCCATTTTATTTCCAACAATTTCCAATCATAACAATTACAAAACAATCATAATTCTATTTCTATTCCATTCCATTTCTAACAATTTCTAATCATAACAATTACAAAACAATCATAATTCCATTTCTAACAATTTCTAATTCTAACAATTACAAAACAATCATAATTTCATTTCCATTTCATTCCATTTACAACAATTTTCAATCTTAACAATTACAAAACAATCATAATTCTATTTCCATTTCATTCCATTTACAACAATTTCCAATCCTAACAATTACAAAACAATCATAATTACATTTCCATTTCATTTCATTTACAACAATTTCCAATCCTAACAATTACAAAACATTCATAATTCCATTCCATTTCCAACAATTTCCAATCCTATTTTTCAAAACATTCATAATTCTATTTCTAACAAACCATAATATTATATACACAATTTTATATTTTGTTCTTAAATATATATATATATATATATATATATATTGTTTTATAAATCTTAATCGACATTAATAACTATAAGTATAAATTGGAATCTACAGTATCCAACATATTCACAAATCACAATTTGATAACATTACCAATTTTAAATATTTATGATTCCCTACACATATATATTACCATTCCATTAAAGTTCAACATCTTTTAACTTTTATAGTCAATTAATTATTTACCTAGCTAAAATTAATACTCAAATAGGCAAATACTATCATTAACTACAATCAAATTATTATTAATTTCTAATTCTATAATTTTATACTTAACTAATTATTTACCAAAATTCAATACCCAAATATTAAAAATAAATTACCATTTAATAAATATTAAGAATGTGTCAATTAATGATTTAAGTTTTTCAATTTTACTAATTTTGATTATCAATTTTACAATTTTACATTTAATTATTAATTTCACATTTGATTATCAATTTTACAATTAGGTTTAAATGTTGATTTGATTTTGATTATCAACTTTCAAATTTAAGTTTTAACAACCAATTAATCAACATCAACAATTTAACTTTAAAGTTTAAGTTTAAAACATAAGGTTAACCATAAGCACCAAATTATCATTAAATAAAATACATGTACAATTAAACATTTCAAATTATTAAACTCAATCTCAAATTCAATTGCCCAAACTCAAATTCAATCTCATTCATCAATAATCCAACAATTCAATATTAATACCGTAATCACAAGCCAATTTCCACAATTCAATACCGTAAATCACCATTCCAAATTTCCAATCCACTTCCAAAATGGCAAAATCCAATTCCAATTTTAGTTCAACTTTAACATTCACAAATGACAAAAATCAATCGACTTCAATATCCATTCGAACCATTCCCATTTCCCATTCTCAACCGAAATCAACATCTAATTTTTTACCCAAATCCAACACAACAACACAAATTTTTAACCCCAAATCCACCATCATCCAACAACCAACACAATCACAGAAGCAATAATTTTCAAAATGCCATGAAAAATGAAATAAAAATCAAAACACATACACCCCAAAACAATCGGGTCTTCGCCAATCCAAGCGACGTCGGGTCGTGTGGTGCGTCTGAGCTGAGGTGGTCATGTCGTGCGTAGAAGGAAGAGAGACAATGAGGAGGAACGAAAGGACCGAACGAGAAGGCGGCGAGGAGCGAGCTGAGGTCGAACCATCGAAGGGAGAAAGAAGAGATCGCCAACCGCGCAAACCAGTGGTCGAAGGAGGAGGACTGGAGAATTGGAGGAGACATCGACAGCGAGGAGGAGATGGCGAGGAGATGGGGAGACACTGAGAGAGAGATCGGAGAAGACGAAGAGAGAGGAGGCCAGTGACGTGGAAGAAACGAAGAAGAACCGAAGAATCGAGAAGGGGGTAATTAGCTTTAAAACTTTCAGAAATTGCAAGTTAGTCCTTGAAATTTTCAGAAGTTATGGTATCGACTGGAATTGATGGTTCCGGCCGGTACCATCCGGTAAACACCGGTATCGACCGGTATTCGAGGCCGATACCGACATTTAGCATTTCGTACCGTTTACCGGCCGGTACGGTACAAAACTCAAAAGCCTACTTCGAACTAATCATTATCTAGAAATACTAGTTTCTTCTAATAATAAATCATCATCACTGGACTCATTATCTAAATGCACTTCAAAACTTTTACTATCTTATATCATTAAAACTTGTACTATGGATGATATTTTCTAATTTAATTGAAGTTCTTTTTTTATTAATCCTATGGTTGTTCCTTAATGACACTCAAGAGAGAAGTAAATTAAGTGCTGATGAATTTAAAAATCCTTTTGCTACTTAAAACTGTGACTTAATCAAGTTGAAATAGAATGATAGTATGGAATGACAATAACAATAAGTGCAATCAAACAAACAAAAGTAAGGTAAAGTGAGTAAGAAAGGGAGGCTAGAAACTAATTTTATGGTGATTTAACAAACAAACTTTACCTACATCCATTCCTCAGTACTCATTTAGGTTTTCACTAAAATCTTCATTCAATTAGATGAAGAGAAACCTTTTTACAACAATCTTTGTTTATCCCAATAAAGAGTAACCCTATTACAATCTTTCTTGAAGGTGAACATTAACCACAAGTCTTTTTAAATCAATCAAAGGTAAGAGACCAGATCCTAAATTAACTTTACATCTTGAATAATCCTTGGTATTCTTGCTCACTTCAATACTTTAAGGCTTACAGTCACGTTGAAATAAATGTATAAATGTGTTAAAACTCTTTGAATTGTGTTCTTATAACACCCAATTGTGGTAAAAGCATTCAAAAAATGAATACTCCAGAATTTACGGTCATATTAGTTTAAAAGTATTATTAGATATAAAAACTAGTTGTTATAATAACTAGTAACAATGACATTGGTTGACTATTTAGGCACATGACCAAAAAGCCATATTGGTTTGACCAATTTATCAATCACTATTAAATCAAACTCATGGTATATAATATATTAACCAATGCACTAACAAAATAGCATTGCATTAACATATAGTACTATGAATTTGACATGCATGATGAGTCTAATTAGGAGATATAACAAGAATTAGAATAGTATTGGTATATCTTTCATGACTTAATCTTCTTGATTTTATCCTTCACCTAAATGGATATGAAGTTACGAAAATTTGGTTTCTCAATTTTATTTGTAATCTTTATAAGGTGTCTTTTGACTTCAGTATTATATGATTTTAAATGGCTTTCGCATTGCCCTTTTTTATGGCATAAAAAATAAATCACTAGTAGTAGTTATTTTTTGTTATCATCAAAATAAGAATTAGAAACTCCCTTAGTTCAAAGCATTTAATATTTAGCAATATGACCCTTTTTCATATTTATAGCAAGTTATGTTTCTTGAAATAGGACAAGGTGGTAATTTTATTTTTATTTTGTTTATAATTTTGATTTTCCTCTAAATCATTTATATTCCTTCTTTCCATCTAGGATATTTGATTTTATTTGTGTTAATGTACTTTTTTCAAGTTTTACTAAAACCCTTATAAGTTTATCATTGTGAGAGACATAATTTGTTGAAAATGATCCTAATTATTTTGGCTATAAACATTTCACATTTTAATTGTTTCTATAAATTCATATTTAACATAATTTTTGCCTTATTTTTGGGTATAACTAATTAATTCCCCAAACATTAATATATTGTGAGGTACTTGATCATTGTGATTTTCCTAATTTTATTTCAAACTTTTCTCCTAGAAGAGTAAGAAATCTTTACTTAGCAATACTCTTGTAAGGAAAGCATATTTGTACCTTTTAAAATCTTAATTTTTTACATATAAGGTTTTATAATAATTATGTGCTATTATCTTCTAGGTGAGAAAGATTTTTTTATAAAATACAATGATATTTCTAAGTTGTTGAATCTATTTGCAAGTGTACATAATTGATTGTAGCAAGTTTATAAAACTTAATCCCACAGGACTATATTACTATGTCTATTAATCCTAGCCAAATAGGAAACTAACTACTATAAAGCAATTAAAACATCAAAGATAAATTAAGATAATAAAATATTAGGATTTTGGGGATCACTTATATGAAATTCAAATAGGTAACTACCAGCTTGCAATGCGTAATCTAAACGAAATTCATCACGTTTAGTTAATCTTTTCTGTTATTACAGAGGTTAGGATATTTTTGTTCTTTAAATCTAAGGTCTATATTCTCCAAGTACATGGATCATACTTCATACCTTTATATGATTCCTTATATTGAATCTATATTGACCAATAACAAATTCAATAATTAAAAATAAAGAGAATAAATTCAATCGAACAAATAATAAATAATACATTAATAATTTAAGAATCCATCATAATCTACATCATTAACCCTAAATAGGGTTAAGTACTCCTATTTAGGTTCTTTGAAGGAGACTTTAGAGGCTAGTGACAACATCATTTGACAATAAGATTTTAGTTTTAGGGTTTCTTCACATCAAGAAAGGATTTGGAGTAAGATTGGAGGAGACTATGACAACTCTTCCATTTCTTTCTTCACATATCCTTAAAGTGCAAATCATTAGTTTGACACCTATTGTACTTTCAGACAATACTGATTTTATTCTAGGATCAATCTGTAATGCCTTCTATAATTTTTTTCTTTATTTAATTTCTTAACAGTAAATTTTGGAGCAACTAGCATTTATTTTCACTTCTATCAAATAATTTTTAGCTTCATTTATGTACTTTTACTACAATACTTTTATTATAGTTATTTCTATGCAATATGGATCATTTAGAGTTCTTAATTCTATTTTATGTTTATGGTTAATCAAATATACATTAAGCATTATTTTTAGGGTCCTAGGAAATTAATTTAGATGAATTGTGAACTATGTGTGCTAATTATGGAACAAAATGCCGGGTGTAAATTATCTTAGCTATTTTAGTGAGTTCAATTTGTGAAATTGGCATAGTTTCTAAACTAGGATAAAGGGTTGACGAAGTTGAAATTTTAACATTATAGCATGTTAGTGATGGTTACATCATGCATGAATAATTGAAAAAAAAACAAAGAAATATAATTTTTTAAAAGATGAATGAAAATATGTTAACCTAACAAAAGCTACCATACACCATTACAATGAGTCACATGATCCAACTACAAAATCATATTAGGAACATATACAACAAAATACCTACTACAAAAAAATATTACAGCAACCAATTTTTTATCATTACCTAACTAAATGAATTTTGTTTATAGTTGGCAATGAAAACCATTCAAACCCAATTTACAATATGATCTGCTAGCTAATGCGTATCTTCTTCAACTTCTTTATAGATTCTCTTGTTTCTTTCACTCTATATAGAATAGTTGATTGTAGTGAATGCATTACTTTGTTTCGTGTTTTATTGCATTATTCTCTACACTTATACAATTGTGATGTCAATTTGTAGTGAATGCATTACTTTGTTTCGTGTTTTATTGCATTATACTCTACACTTATACAATTGTGATGTCAATTATTGTTTTTGAAATCATTTCTTTTAATGGGTGATTTGATTTGTTTAATATTTGAGAGTTGGTCTATCAGAAGATAACTCCTGAGTTCATATATACGATGAAGATAAAGGATACCAAGATGTCATGAGAGGATACCTACGTCCTCAAGTTTAGGTTGGAGGTGTAGATCACAATATCAGTTATAATCAATTTGTGGTCCATATTAGTTTCCATAATACAAAGCATGCAAAGACCTTAACGCCTAGTAGGATCTTTCTAGATTAGGACTAGTTGAACATAGATTCACAAAATTACTGGTGATTGAAGGCCATTATGTATCCTTATCATCCCCACAAAATTAAGGCATCAAGATTCAAAATTTTAGTGATGCAATCCATGACAAGATTTCGATGCATTCACTTTACATGAGAATGGAGAACATAGAAGTGGCGAGCAGGAGCAACCTTTCCCTCATTTATTTTATATGTGGATGAAGGGAAACACTTTGGAATCATCTTCATCCCATTAGTCTATGACTACCTAAACTAAGCTAACTTTGAGGCCTGGATGTAATAGTTGATGGGTTAGACCAGATAGTAGCTACCACTTCCATACCCCTCATAATGGAAATATTACTAGTTATGCAGATGGTGGAGCTCTGAAGAGATAATCGAGGACAGTATTTGACACTTGTACGTGGACCACTGTGAGCTAAAAAGGGGGCTCCAATCTAAGAGGACCAGACTGTGGGTATGGAGCAAGCACTAACTCCACCTCTACTACCATCCTCTACACTAGCAACCTAGCCATCCACACTTAACTATACGATTACATGCATTGGCTGGGTAACATCATAATGATGGTTATGCAACACTTAAGAGTAGAAATCTTACCTTTTACCAATGAAACCAAAGAAGCCTACTACATATAAAGAGATAGAGCTTTAGCTCACAAAGCTCGAGGAAAATTGAGTGATGCCAAAGGGAGATGCTAAGAAATCAATTAGAGGGGGGGATGTTGAGGATGAAGATTATAGAGAGCTAGAGGAGACTGTCGCATCATTACAAGAGGAGACAACTATTCTTATAGTTGATAGAGAGATGGGTGATCATGATGATACATAGACAATAGCTAATGAGTCCTTTATTAGGAGCCTCATAGAGATAATTTCTTTTAATGATCTAAAGGACCGGCGGGCAATAGTCCCTTATATACCACCATTGATACCTCTACCTCTTTTATAAGAATGATTTATCTATCTTTTGTACTTATAGTTTTAATTTGTGTTAATACTCTTGATGATATATATAGAAATATAAATAAACACACACACACACACACACACACACACACACACACACACACACACACACACACACACACATTATAGTAGTCTTCTTCCTTTTGACCTACATTTCTCGAGCTCTGTTAGATTAAAATCAACACTTTGATGGAAAATCAATGGAAATGGAATTTCATGTAGACTTGGATTGTATATTTCAACTCAGGAAATTTCAATTCCTTTATTGTATTTCCTTTTTCTTTTTATTATTTTATTGCTTTTGCATGTTTGAAATATTAAGGAAAATATTTATTTTAAGTGTGGGAAAGGATTATAGGAGTATGAATATATATCATACTCAAACTTAACAAAGTTTTCTTAATTTTATTAATAAGAAGCAATTCTTGAAAATTATTTTTCTTTAAAAGCATACTATTGGAGACCATTCGTTATGAATTTGATTATTTTGGTGATTTGAAATGTTTGTTTAACTAGTTATAAGTATTGGTGAATAAGTGGATTCAATTTGTTTTATAAATATAGAGAATGGATAGTTTATAAACATTATGATAGTCTTTGTGTAAAATGTGTATGCAATGAGTATTTGTGACTTATTTTAAGAATTTTATTATCTCTAAAAAATATATGAAAATATTTTATAAATGAGCATAAATAATTTCACTCCACTAGTTTTATAACATTAAAAGGTTGAAGTTAGAGAGTGGTAGTCACCATTTGAGGTAATGTCCTAGTTGAATAATCGGGAGCATCCATGACATGGTATTTACTCCCACATAAAAAGATGGGTGTCTCTTTAAACAAACTTCAAATGCTCCTATTTTGTCTAAATGAATGTTTAACAATTTCTAGGAATTATTCTTTTTCGAGTTTGTGATGGAATTAGTTTCCGTGAGAATAAGTAACTCCTTAAGTGTGGGGAAGTTTCCAGTATGTTAGTGATACATTACTTTTAACATTATTTTCATAGTATATTGCTTGTATTTTAGATGGTTTTGGAGGATATGGTATTTAAAGTGAGAAGTACATTTATTTTAAGTTTTATTTATATCCTTTTAAGGAAAAAAAAACAAAATTAGAGGAGAATTGGATTGACTTGAGAAAATTTGGATAAGTTAGAGAAGTATCGCTAAATATGTCACCTATATGTTACAGTGTTAGGGTTGTGTTCCTTCTCCTTTATAGCCCTACACCCCCGTATTGCCCTTTGGATTAAGATACACTACATTAATACGTTTTTATGTAGGTCTTGTATCGGCGTTGATGATTTTTGATTAAAATTAGATAGCAACATAGCCTGCTACCTAGACCCATATTAGGATTATATAGCTTAATAAAAATTAGGGTTTCTAATTTAAAGAAAAGAAGACAAAATGAAAAGGAGTTCTTTAGCCATAAAATAGTAGGAGAGTAGTGGGAAGTCATTTTATATCAGTTATTGATCAAGATAAAGTCATTTTTGAAATGTACGTAAGATTGTTGAAGATTCAAGATTCATGACAATGATCTCTTTTCTCATGTTTCTTTATTATTTATCATTTTATTATTTTTTACTTATAACTAATTGGAATATATGTTTAGGTATGATTTAATGTTAGGATATAATACATATTTAATTTATTATTTTAGAGTAACGTATTTTTATAATTTATTGAATTAAATAAACAAAAGTGGAATATTTAATTATTTGATTTATGCATCAAGATTCAAGACATAAGATTTGTGGTTAGATCACAATATAGATAAAGTGGGTTAAATGTGAGTTATTCTAAAGAAAGCCATAAGATCTTCCTAGGTTAGGGTAAAACCTATGAAGAGAGTTCATAAAATGAACTAATGCATTCTTAGGTTGTCATGATTCAAAAGAGATTTCAGTTGATTAATCTCAAAATAAGGGTTGCATGTACTGACAAAGAATATGATCAAAGTTAGGGATTCTTACCGATCTATGAAACTAGAATCATTCATTAAGTCAAAATGAAATTGAATATAGTAAAGGCTTAGGGGAAATATCACGTAAATCTACGTTATTCATATAATTTTTTATTCTTGATCATTACTTTGCTTTTTCATTTAGATTTATCATTTATTTTACTTTCTTATTCAATCAATCATAACTATTAGTCTAGTTTATTAAGTTTATGAATAGTTCATAATTAACCAAAATCTTTGTGGGATCAACCCATATTTAGTATAACTATAACATATGCTTGTAATAAAATACATGCATCAGGAATTCTTACTTACAAGGACCTGTTAAGTAAGTCCCATGAATGTGTGACTTTTTCATTGCAACATTCAAGTATGTAATTCTTTATGATGACACTCATCTCTTCTCAGAGATTCATAGTATATAGATTCATCTCATTAATGACTTTATTAATGATATTTTGGCATTCCCATACCAAATAATTATGTTATTTACAATTATCATACCAAATATCAACTTTTACCTCACTCCATATCCTAAAGAGTCAAAGTTATTTTTTAATTAGATAGCAAGGAAGATGTTTATGGTCTTATAACCATTTCTCATTCCCACTTCTTTTCATCCAACATAACATTATCTCTTCTAATGGACACTTCACTTTTCTAGGAATCACTTTTCCAAGAACAATGATATTTGGTTTCTTTCCACTATCATGATGGGTGAGAATATTAGTCTTGGTCACTTTATTTTCAATAGTATATTTAACTTCAATAATACTAAGAAAAAGAAGCAACACATCCTATATGCCCTTATCCTTAGCCTTATCTTTCATACTTCAATTTTCCACTTATTGATGATGAGATTGACTTTGACTTTTTATTTAATTATGATATTCTTTATTGTAAGGATTGCCAATTAGTTAATAAACACATGACTAAACTCCATTTATAGCAGCAATAGCAGCAACAATAACCTAATGATATGGCTCCTTAATATAACGCTAGTACTCAAGAGTCTCTTTTGACTCACACCGTTAATTTGCTTATAGATGATAAGGCTCTCTCCTTATATCATTTTATGATTATACTAAGTACTCTTGCATTAATGTTCTTAAGGTTTAGTTTACATTACTTTGAGGCAAAGTTCAATATGTCTAAGATCGCATTAAGGATTATTACCCATTAAATATAGTATCACAAACTTGTTTACACTAATTAATTACCGATTTCCTTCCTTACTAGTTGATTTCCTTTTTAATGCTTCCTAAAATGGGGGTAAATAGCATTAGTGCTATTAGATGTGTTTGGGAGAGTTGTTAATTTTTTTTATTGATTTTATTAGATGTAAGACTTTGCGCTTATTTTAGTTGGATCTAGTATATATTTTTAATGGTCGCTTTTCGATGTACATTAACATTATACTTGATATTAGTAGTTAATTTCATTGCATTAAACTTATGTTCTTACTTTGACTATACTTATGTAAATGAAAAGTGGTATATCTTCTACCCTTCAAATTTTTTTGGATGCATAAATTAAATGGGAGTAAAACATTCATATCTTTGTGATATTAAGAGTCAGATATGCTTAAATAATTAATTTTATTATTGAATTTTAATATCATAACATATTTTTCATATTAAAAGGGATAAATTATTAAATCGGGGAGGTTATAGTCCATATTTTGATGATAACAAAACATAGTTACTATTATAATTTATTTTTGATGTCTTAAAAAAGCAATATGAAATAAAGTCAATAAATAATTTATATGCAAAACATTCAAATCAAGAAGAAGACCAAGAATAATGAAAATCAATGAATAATAAGCTTACAAATATACTTTTAATCTTTCTTTTATCTCTTACTTGATTGTTTTAGTGCTTTAGGGCTCCACATGCATAAGCATATTATGTTTTAAACTTAATGCATAAATCTTTTCTTTCATTAGGAGGAATAAAAGTTTTAATTTTAGAAAAACTCTTAATCTTTAAAATACTCTTTAAGAAAAGAACTTGAAAAATCTTTTAAAATGTGTTCTTAGGCATATGGTCAACTAATGTATAGGTGTAGTTAACCAATATATTATTTGGAGACATAGGTTGACTAACTAAAAAATCTTAAAAATTATATCAACTAACATCTCTAATCATATTAACATTGACATATCTAATCATTCTTTTATTAAAGATTTTATCCTTGCTTGAACTAATAATGTATGATTATAATTACTGTTTCTATTTTTATATTTATTGATAGATTATTGTGACAACAAATGTATTATTTTAAAGGATTTTGATCAAGAAATATCTCATATTTCCGCTTTGATAGTAGAATATAATTTTAAAAGAATTTAAATTTTATTTGTCAATAAATTTAATCATTTTGTATTTCATGACTAACAATTACTAATAAAATTTCAAAAATTTTCATGGGTGACAATTCTATCGATTGGTAATATAGTTTAAAAATTTCAAAAAATTTTCATGGGTGACAATTCTATCGATTGGTAATATAGTTTTTTTCCTGAAAAATATCTTGGTAATAAAAGTTGAAATAATAAAGATGGATATAGTTCTTAATTTTTTTTGTTCCCTCCCATTGAATTTATTGATTAAATAAGACCATTCATTTTAAATAAAACTAATATTCTTTTTTTTTTGCTAGCCACGAGGTGTCTTAAGAGGGTCCTAACTTTAAAAAGGCGCCTTTAAGCATTTCACACTCAGACTAATCCATGTTCGCACCGGATTAATTTATAAGGGATAAAATGCTGGTCAAACAAATTTCTCCATTTTTGGGTTAAAAAAGGAATATTAGTTTTATTTAAAATGAATGGTCTTATTTAATCAATAAGATTTTTCCATTCTTAAGGTTTGAACTCGAGATCTTTGGTTAAGGAACAAGAGTGCAGAACCACTCACAACCATGTTTAGTTTAAAGCTAATATTCTTAATCAATGAATTTAATCACTAAACTCATAATTCTAATTGTATCATACAATATAAGATTACATACTTATGTTCGCATTATTAGCAAATATAGAAGCGATAATGATCACAATAACAAAGTATTGTAAACATATGTAAAAGACAATCATCTTCCACAATTAAGTTTTTATTCACATAGTATTGATGTCCTTTTCGGTGAAATTTATATTTAGCAAGCATGTAATCTATTTTATGTGTCCTGGACCCGTTATAACAGTATATACACCTTTGCTTAAAAAGTTAAAATCATCTGTAACTAGGCGAGATTAATTTTTTTGAAAAGAAAAAGAAGAAATAGGGAAAATTCGTAGCTCGAGACGAACGTTCATACATCGATCAACGGCCCTTAAAATAGCAAGGGAAGACAAGGAAAAGCTCCAAACTTCTATTGCCCAGGCTTGAAGCTCCTCATTCTCAATTCTACCTAATGGCGTCTCTCGTTGGATTCAAACCAGTTGTTCTCCTACTCCTTACTCAACTGTTTTTATCTCTGTTCTTGCCGGCTCTTTCAACTTCACCTGGGTAATGGTTTTTGGTTATCGAAATTTTATCCTTTAAATTGGCATCCAAATCGATTTATGGGCAATAGCAAGTTTAGTTGTGTGAAGTGAAACGATCGATTTTAGTTTTTTGGTTCAGAAGATCAGGTTTAGGGTTTCGACTTTGACTAGTTGCAGGCCTGTGTGATTTTGTATTGTTTTAACTTCACAGGTCTGGTGATGGGTACAGCATTAATGGCAGAGTGAAGATTCCGGGTATGTTTTTCACTCGCTATGTTTTTGATGTTTGAGTTGCTCTGTATTCCGTTTGTTCTAATTGTTACCAATGGTAAATTTAACATGCTTAGTTGCACATCTTCTGATCTCGAGTTATCATCATGAATCTGGTTACGGTTATTGTTTTTATACAATTTTCAGTTTCTGACTTGTATGAGTTTCACTTGATTTCTTTTGGTTTTTTAAGTGAGGGCTGAGGGGATTAGGAATTTGAAATTTCTGAAATCTTAGTTCTGTTGCTTTCAATTCTACCATGGTTTATTTAGTTTACGAATTCGTCAAGTGGCACTTAGTCCTCATTCTTTTTTTTTGCCCCCTTGGGTAGATTGTTCTATATAACTGTAGTTCTCAAACAAGAATCCATTTCCTCCTAAAGTTTAGATGTCCTGCTTGTGAGTGCTAACGTAAACCAAGACATCAAGGTTCTAGCCATGCCTAATACTGTCAAAGCCACTCAACAAATCATGTTGGTCTTGGCGGATTTAATTTATAAAGTAAAAAAAAGAACATGTGACAGTTTGAAGTGATTGGATAAGATTTTGTAAGTAATGCGGATCGCAATATGCAAAACTCTTATTGAGGTTAGTTCAATTGGTATAGGCTCAAATGCTGGATAGTTTTGGCCTTTTCCTTTGCTTTCACATATACAATCATTGGAAAAATGTTCTAGCAGTTGCCCTAAAACTTCTTTTATGTAATTTTTCGCTAAAAATATTGTGAATGGCTGTGGTCAAGTTATATCTTGTTTTTATTTGTATCCATTGAGTGTATCCCTAAAATTCATCGTTTATTGATGTACTTATCTCCAGGTATAGGTGCAAAAGGAATTAGCAATCCTGGAAAGCTATCAAATGTCAAAGTTATTCTAAATGGTGGCCAAAATGTTACTTTTCTGAGACCCGATGGATATTTTTCATTGTATCCTTTCAATATTTAACTTATTTGCTCAGTTCTAATTAAACTTGATTGTTATCACTTTTGATCACTTCTGTTAATAATTTGCTACTTGTTTCTTCTTTTGATCTTGCAATATGTTGGATGACCACTTTTGATCAATTTTGTTAATGATTTTCTATTTATTTCGTCTTTTGATCCTGTTATATGTTTGATGACCACAACTGTGATCATCTTGTTTGTTTGGGCATTCTGCCATTCTTTTGACCTGAACTTGATTCATTTAGGGCTTTTGATGCTATTATGGAAGTACTCTTGTTAAAGATACATCTTAATTCTGTGATTCCTTCACTCCTTGAATTCTGTTCTAAAAGCAATAATGTGCCAGCGGGGACTCATTTGATTGAAGTTAGTGCAGTCGGCTATTTCTTTTCTCCTGTAAGTTATTAATTCTATTAACTCATGTTAATCATTAAATCATCTCCAATTTAAAGGACAATCTTAATTAGTCTTAGTTTAGCATTCAGGTTTATCTGTTTTCACTTTTTTTTAAGGTTAGCTTCCCTTATATTCAATTGCTATTTTCTTCTCTCCTGGCCCACTGGAAAACCTACCAGATCCTGCATCACCTACCTTTTCATGAGCCCTCTCTTCTTCACCTGTATCATTGCCCATTGCTTCAGTTCAATAACAAATGTTCTACCCAATGATCCATAGAAATAATCATGTATGAAGCCACAAATCGTAGTTGATTCCATTTAACCAAAGCCCTATCATTACTCATTCAATACTAGCTAATATACCAATCATTGAAATGCAATTTCGTAATTTTGAACACTTCTCCAATGTTGCCTTTTGGTCATGATGCTTGGATTCCTGAAGGAAGGAGTTGAGGGAAAGGAAAAAGAAGGAACCAAAAAAAAAAGTGCAGACAGATTCTGAAAATATGGAATAAAAAAAAGCTCTATTCTCAACGTTCTTTAGTTTTTGGATATTCCATTAGTAATTCCTACTGATGTTTTGGTTGGATTGAGTGAAAGTCGTGATGCTTGCTGGTGTGAATTGAGTATATGAGGTGGCCTCTAAATCACACTAAATACATTTTTCACTGGATTGCTTATCTGTTGGACTCTCCATTGAACTCTTATTTTTCAGGTCCGAGTTGATGTTAGTGCTAGATTCCCAGGCAAAGTCCAGGCAGCTTTGACAGAGAACAGAAGGGGTTTGAATGAGTTGGTATTGGAGCCACTTTCTGAAGAACAATACTATGAGGTGGATCTACCTTTTTCAGTCTTGTTTTTATCATATTTCATTTTGTAGAATTTCTGCCTGATATTACCCTTATTTTATACAGATTAGGGAACCATTCTCCATAATGAATGTTGTGAAAAGTCCAATGGGTCTCATGATGGGATTCATGGTGGTAGTTATGTTCCTGATGCCCAAATTGGTGGAGAACATGGGTAAGGATAGTTTTTGATATTTGATTATAATGTATACTGAATCTGTCCAAAGCTAAGTAACTCGTGGCTTACTTAGATCTGTTACCTGGTTTTAGCTGCTATACTTCCAGTTTTCCTATTATATTCATTTTGTTATGTTTGATAACAGATCCTGAAGAAATGAGGAGGGCTCAAGAAGAAATGCGAAACCAAGGAGTTCCATCCTTGGCAAACTTTTTGCCTGGAGCTGCAAGGAGCTAGATGAACTTATGTCCAAATTGGCCTAATCCATTCTTGTATCAGAAGCTGAAAGTTGCATGCAGCACTTTAATTGAGATTGATTTATACTTTCCAGCAGAATGATGCTATTTGACACTATTTCTTCTCTCTCATGGTTAGAAGGTGGTAGTTATGCCTTGACAATGTTTTATGTTGGGTTACAGTGCAGAAGCCAATGTACGAAATTTTGTTGGTCTAATCATCATTGTGTTGTTTGCCTAGCTTCAAGGGAGGGACAAGGATAGAGAAAAATCACACGAATAAGTGACGGATGGACAGATGAATTGATGCATAGTTAGTTACATCGATCCTTAAAGCAGGTCCAATTGAGGGTTGAGCGATTGATAAGATCAAAAGGGCCCAAAAGCAAGTATTTGGCGAGCCTGTCGGTTAGGCCCTTCAATTTAAGTAGTAACCGTTTTCTTCAACGAAGCAACACCAATTCACCAGTTTTCAAATACCTCCCTACTTGTTTATTTCAATTCTTCCCATCCCAAGTTCCCAACAGCACAGCCCAAGTACAACGCGCACACTAGATTTTAATTTTAAGTCTTGAAAGAAGAAAAGAGAGCGTGAGATGGAGAACTCATCGGCGACGACGAAATTAGATAAGCGATGGAGATCGAAGCCTCTTCAGAACTCTAGACCTTCTCTCGTTCTCGCCTTGTTCTCTTGTCTTGCTTGGCTTTACGTCGCCGGCCGGTTCGATTTACCAAACTTCTTTCAGATGCGTTTGCCTGCATTATTTTCGTCTTCCATATGTGATCTTAATTGTTTTAAGTCGTGAGATTGTTAGCTTTGTTTTGGGGATTTTCGTTGGGTCGGCTAAATCTAAATCAATTCAGCTTGGATCTTACTGATCCAGATTCTGCTGTCACTTCTCAATGCAAACCGAACTGATCATCCACGAACCCTTCTTTTTGTTTTTGTTTTTTTTTTTTAAATTTTCCTTCTTGTTCTAAACGAATGTAGTGCGCATATGCTAAAGAAACTGTCTTTGTTGAAACTGACAATAGACACTCGTTTTAAAAATAAAACAGTTATGTTCTTTCTGTTTTTCTTTTTCTTTGGGTGTTATATAACGATTGAACTCTTCTGAAAACCATCAGGTTGTGGCAAGATGCAGAAAACAGAATATTACTTGCCAATCTTCTTAGGATGCATTCAGCCCAGGTTTCATGGCCATTCTCTCTTTTGTACCATGTAAAATGCGTTCTTATGGAAATTGTATTATGTAAAACGTTGTCATGGTTTAGTGATAATGGCAAGGATTTCTACTGTGTGTCGACTCAACTTGACAAATGGTAGACGTAAAAGCTTTGTTTTCGTTTTTCTAAAATCTGTTATAAATTATGTTTATGTTTAACTGTTTTCAGAGACCGAGGATTCTTACAGTCGAAGATAAGTTAGCTGCCCTGGGATGCAAGTGCGTTTCTTCTTTTTCTGTATTTTTAGTCTCCAAATTCAGTTTTGTTGTCCGAGATATGTGTATTCTATATCTATTTTATGTTAATGGCTTTAGAGATCTTGAGAGGAAGATTGTTGATGTTGAGATGGAATTAACACTAGCAAAGAGTCAAGGGTATCTCAGGAACAAGCTGTCACTAGGTGGGTCTTCTTCGCAGAAGTTCCTTGCGGTTATTGGAGTTTATACTGGATTTGGTAGTCGCCTAAAGAGGAATCAGTTTAGAGGATCATGGATGCCTAGAGGTGAGCTGAGATTTGAATCACATTTCAACTTTACATATACTTGCATTTTCTAATCTCCTTGAGGAACCAAGATACTCATCTCTTCTTAGACTAGTTTTTGAATTCATCCTTGGATAATTTCATTGTTAAATTGTTCTGCCTTTCCTTCAAGTAACCATTTTACCTAATATAAATTTGGTCATTGTTCTTACCAATTGCACCGCATTTCCTTTGTTCCCAAGAATATGATCATCATTGTATCTCTTAGACATCATTAAATCAATTCAGAACTCACTTTGTGTATTAATTCCTTCGAAATGTTATCACCAAGTACTTTGCCTCGTCACATACAACTTGTGACCTGTTCTCGTCACTTTTATAGGCGATGCCTTAAAAAAACTTGAAGAAAGAGGAGTGGTGATACGTTTTGTGATTGGTAGAAGGTATGCCTTCCTGCATTTATCCTTATGTTGAAATCTGTTATTTCTTTTGCTTCTTGTCAACTTCCTTGATTTAGATATTTTCCAATAGTGGTGCTTCATATTTGTTTAGCAGTCTTGTTATAGCTTTTTGTGTTTGAAATTGGCAGTGCCAATAGAGGTGACAGCTTGGATCGCAATGTTGATGACGAGAATCGCTTGACAAAGGATTTCTTGATTCTTGTAGGTGAAGGGTTTTATGTAATGGCATTCCATTAGTTTTGCAAATCTCCATCTATGTTTTAGCTTTTATCATGTTATTATGTTATTTCCCAAGTGATGGACCATAATGGAAAAAGCTGTACAGCATGAATGGAAGTGTAAAATAAACAGTCTTGATTTCCTTAATTCATGTGGATCTACATTGCTCTAGTATTCCTCATATCAGTGAAAACTTGGATTGCCTGAATATTTTAACCATGGAGTCTGAAAAAATCTGTCAGGAAGATCATGAGGAGGCTCAAGAAGAGTTGCCTAAGAAAGCAAAGTTCTTCTTTAGCACTGCAGTACAGAAATGGGATGCAGAATTTTTTGTAAAGATTGATGACAATTTAAACCTTGATCTTGGTATAGCATCAATTCTTTTATTGTTTTACCGTCAAGAGGCTAATTTTCATATTCAATGAAAGCTATTTTCAATATTAATTGTCTTTCCTCTTTCTTGACAGAGGCATTGATTGATTTTCTTAAACATCGTCATGGACAAGACAGTGCTTATATTGGATGTATGAAATCAGGAGATGTGATAACTGAAGAGTACAGTCGCTTATCTTTTTCCTCTCTAGCCAAATGGCTATGGCTTATCATTTCCAATATATGATTGTTGTAGTCCCAACTTGAATATTGCTACCAAGTTTTCCAGCCCACTTGAACTTCTATGAACTAATTTTCCTGTGTAGGTTTGTGAACTAATTTTCCTGTATAGGTTTGTGTATTTCTGTTCCTTATTCATGTGGATGTGGAGTGAATTCAACATGGCACAAAATTCCTAGCTTGTCATCTGTTATTCCTGTTAGTTTTTAGGAAAGTTATCTTTGGTTTTTGTTTTGTGCATATAATATATACTATTTCTGTTCTATTTGTGAGCTATGAGTTAGGTTCAAGCTCTGAATTATGCTTGGTTTCCTTTTTTGGCTCCATAGTGGCCCAGGGTCTAATCTGTTCTTACTTCAGACTGCTCTTTAAGATATTCACGTCATTGGAATTGTGCTTGTCAGAAATATAAAGAAGAAAGGCTATAGGAGATGATTCTTTTTTACAATCTTCTTTGTTTGCAGGGGAAGGCAATGGTATGAGCCAGAATGGTGGAAGTTTGGTGATGAGAAATCGTAAGTGGTATAACTTGTGTATGTTAATGGTACAGTGATTAACAATTTAATTTCTAGTTCAGTCATACATAAAATATATCATTTTTCACCCTTAGAATCATGAAAAAAATGTGAAACTTAACCGTATTTTCCATCCTTCTTGTTCTGTTATTCCTTCTCAGGTACTTTAGACATGCAGGTGGTTCACTTATTATACTGTCTAAAAATTTGGCGCAGCATATAAACATCAACAGGTAACTATTTTTAGTATATATTAGGAAATATCTTTTAATTTATGGAGGAGAGGTCAAGTGCCTGGAAAGCTAATATATTATTAAGTTGAGATATCAGCAACTGAAAATTATATAGCTTTTCATTGTGATGTGCACTTTGACTTAAGGAAAGTGGACTGAAGAAAATATGATGGCATTAATTCTGAAGTTTGTGAGAATGAGTACATTTGACACAGGGTAAAATTATGCCAAGTGAGGTGCTTAGCTCATTGTACCATCTCAACAGTAGTCTTCTAGTTCTTGGTAACTTGGTTCTGCTGTAATAAGCTCAACTTGCTGCACAGTCTTAAATCTTGGTTGACATATGTTACATCGAGTCATCCAATATTTACCATGTGCAGTGCATCGCTGAAGACTTATGCTCATGATGATATATCAGTAGGATCTTGGATGATCGGTCTTCAGGCAACCTATATAGATGACAATCGCTTATGCTGCCTTGGCATTAAACAAGGTAGATTTTGTCTACCTGGAATTGTTAAAAATTTTCGTGTACTTGTTTCTTGAAGCGTGAATTTGCAATTTTTCTTTTTGGAACTGAAAATAGCATGCCTAGAAAATAAGAGAAAGCACCGAGTAAAGAACATCAGAAAATATCATTAGATTTGTACTTTAGTTTTTTAAATTGGTGAACTTGTCATACTATTTGAGCGAAGTTCTCACATAGTTTTCTCATTTAGAATCTGCAGCCAGTATTAACTAATGATGTTTAACTCTTCATTTACAGACAAGCTGTGTTCGTTGGCTTGAGTAGAGAGGACAAATGCTTCTAGTCCATCAACTTCGCCAGATTAATCCTGCAGGATTTTGTTTTTCTGGATGCAGTAAGATTTCGCGAGTATATATCCGTACTGCTTGCATCTTCTAATTCCATCTGCTTCAAGTTTATCTGGAGGATTGACTACAGTATTCTTTGTAGACTTAGGATACCCACAGGCTAACTAGACTCAAATTTGGAGCTGTTGATTTCAACTGCTCCAATAAAAGTTTCCTCACCAGCTCTTCTCATGCAGCAAGCTTGTCTTTTTCAAGTAATATGATATTGTTTGCCTCCACAATCGTTTTACTATTACTGTTTCTAACAGCAAACTCATAAATATATAGAATTTATTTCATTTAATAACATTTTTCTGTCCATAAGCTAAACTCTACCAAGTTCCAGGTCTCCAGTCCAGTTTTATATGAGGTCGTGTTAGAAAAGGACTAGGGAGGATAGGTTTGTGGGCATTGGATAAGTGGTAAAAATCTGAATCAAATTTCAGAAGCAAAAGGGCACAATTGAAAAATAACTGGGTATTTTATAAGATGTAAACAAGAGAGCTAACGAATACAAAATACTTCAGATGTAATAAAATGTAAAATGTTAGATAACATAGACACCTATACAACTAGAATGTAGAACATATTTATAATTAGAAGATGGACATTATTATGTATTAAAAAGATAAGCATTCTTTTATATTTCGGTATCATTACCAAATCAATAGCTGTACTTATATGAATATTGCACTGAGAAATTAATATAGTAGTATAATTAAAGGAAAAATAAGTTCAATAATTTTATTATCAATTTAATATTATTCTATTATAATAATGATAATTTGAATAGCTAAAATAAAGATAAATCAATTCTAACATCATAACCTAATAATGTTAAGTATAATTAGAATAATATAATTGTAGTGTAGATATAATTCTTGCCAAACTCAAACATATTATTTAATTATCCTTATTTTTTCAATCTTAATGTAGTTAAAATAATTTTATTGAGTATCATATTCAATCTTAGATTTTAGATTACGAAGATCTTTCTTGTTTGTATATTTTTCATTTTATAATAATATGTATATTAAATTAAGGGAAGTTCTAGTTCATAGTTTTAATAATAATAAAACATATTATTTACAAAATTTTTATTTTAATGGTATTAGTTAGAGAAAGAGTTCAACAATCCGAGAGGTGATCTGCACTAGCCTTGCAGAGAAAAGCTCTCCCTATCAGGACAACGAAGTGTAGTAGACATGCATTTGTCGTGTTTAACCACAAGTTGTAAGCTCCTACCTCCTCCCCCCATCACACAAAGCCCATTCTTTGCCCTTCCCCCAAACCCTTCTTGCATGGGGTAGTATTTGGGTTGACACTGTACTATTGATTGTTATAGACTTCGTTGGTCAAGAAAAAAGGATACTGAAAAATAAAAATAAACTTCTTATTAAAAAAATAGACAAATCTATAAAAAGACAGAAAAATTGCTAAAAAACATAGAAATCATTAATGAAAAAACAAGCTAAGCATCATTGGCTTGGTTAGCCTTTACTTGAAGAACTACCTAATACTACATAGGCTCATCAAACAACGCTCTTTTGCTTTCTTTAGCATTTAACCTAAAATGTTCGGTAGATTCCCACGTGTTATGCACCCATTCGCTACTTTGTTCTTAAGATTTTTTACCAATGTTAGGAATAAGAGGCTTTTCTCGATTATTCCTATTTCTCTTTCACTTACAGAAAAGCTAATCTTAGTTCTCAGAGTCTTGAGACGAATCAGTTCTCACTCCTACTCTAACTCAAATCTTTCTAAACTATTATATAAGCAGATGTGTGGAATAGTAAATAGGTAATTTTGAAACATCACGAAAGCTGTCCTTTTTCCCAGCTAAAATAACAATATAGCTATTTTGCTCTTGATCTTGGTCTTTCCATCATCGTGGTTGACTCCTTGGTCCAGTAGTTTTCATTTGATTTCAGTCTTTAAAAATCAATCATAAGTAGGGCCAGTCCCTTTGTTTATTTCTAAGAATAAAATGAAATTTACAATCCTACAAATAGGCAAAGCAGAAAATCTAAATATGATGAGAATATAATATTAGAATAAAATCATATCTAACTAGCTTGTAAGATAAACCTAAGGAAAATAACTATGATCTAAATAAAGAAATACTAGCTATCAAAATAATAATAACTAAATATATTTTACCAACAAACTATAAATAAATACAATTTAGATAATTAACATTCTCCTCAAGTTAGATTATAGACATAGAAAAAAATCAAGGTTGCTAACTCGATATGAAAGACTTCATTGCAACTAATAGAGCAATAAATGAATAAAATGAGTGCTAAATTGGATTTAGATTATATTAAAATGTATTTATTTTTAAAAGGAATAACAATCCACTAAAAGGTTAATATAGAAACTTCTAAATACAGTAAGGACACTTGCTTATAGAATTTATAATCTAAAAGGCTTCGCATTATTGATAATTTCCCCTTATTTTATTAGCTTGTATAGCTACTTGGAGTTGCACTACTAGATAATTGTTTAAGCTATATTGTTGTTTATTTATTAAGCTAGTTTCGTAGTTAACCAAGTTAAACTTATATGTTGGACTAAGATTATAATTTTATTAATGAATTACTTATTTTTTTTAAAAAGGACCAAATATAAATGTTGTACTTAATAAGACAAAATGTTTGATAAACTTTTAGCAAATACCATCTCTTAATATGCTTCAAAGGTATAACGAAGTTAGTAAAGCAAGTCATATCAGAGCTAGTCTTACATATCAGAGAACATATAATGATGAATAGAATAATTAGAAGCTACAATATTTTGATAGCAACTTCTTGGAGAATTAAGGTGACGAAGTTAGTAAAGCAAGTCATATCAGAGCTAGTCTTACATATCAGAGAACATATAATGATGAATAGAATAATTAGAAGCTACAATATTTTGATAGCAACTTCTTGGAGAATTAAGGTGGATATACAGTGGTAGAGACAGGCGAGAAGCAATTTTGTAATAGGGACTTGGTAACAATAAGCTAGAATGATTAGGCATAATCCTCATATAAGAGAGGAATATATAATAGAACAAGTTTGTAGGCTAGTTACTTAGTTTAGGAAGCTCTTGGCTATGCATTTGTTAATGTTCATAATCCATGATATTAATTGCAAGAACATAACATAATATTTATCAAAGATAACATATTAAAGATTTAAGAGAATAAGAGAATTTAAAATATTTTTTAGAGAGGACACATTATTTGAACATAATGGGTCTACTTCTCCTTTATTTATTGTGAGAATAACATATTTATGATAATATCATCACTTTCATCACCACGCCATTTGACATCATTGCTTACATCATATTCTTATGATATCATTACTTAACCATCGTGATAAATGACATCATTACTAATGACATCATACTATACACTAATATTAGATCTATTTAAACTTAATTACAAATTTATACATACTTGAAAACAATAACAATTTATTATATATGGGACCTATAAACATATTCTTGCTTAGAGACATCTGAGCATTCTTGTGTGGCATTAAAGTCATCATAAAAATTGCTATCATACTTAAGCATTTCATACCATTCTTAGTCTTCTTCTTTGCTAGTATCCATAAGTGTTTAAATTTTTTGAATTTTGGACTAGGCTCAAACTTGAGTTTCACAACCCAGCACAAAGTCATAATCACACACATATACACATATTGTTTCCCAACCCATCTACATTAACCTAACTCTATAAGTCTTTCTAGCTGTCATTCTCTTTAGTAGATTAGTGATAGTGGGTGGCGAGCAGTGACAATAAGGGGAGGGTTGAGTTAAAGCATCAATTAGGTTTGTTATTGATATTGATTGATAATGGTAGTGATGTGATGAAAAATGGAAGTTTGAAGTTAAATCGATTGGGTGTTGTTGATATTCTATTATAGCAATAGTAGCAACACGACAAAGAGGGGAGTGTTAAAGCTCAATCAATTAGGTGTTATTGATATTATGTTGTAAAGATGCTAGCAACACAATTAAAAAGGGTCAAATTTGAAACAATTGGGTTTGTGCTATTGTTTATTATTTATGATGGCAAAGACGAAGAGGTCCTAGTCAATTTATTGGATTAGGTCAATTATCAAGTTAGTAGCTAGTGTTTTAGGCTTTGAGCTTGCTTTAAACCACCTAAAACTTGATCAAGCTTTGATTCAGGCTCAGGATGACTCTTAAAAGGCTTCAGGCATAACCTAGCATGGTAAATTTTGGTTATTAGGTGTTACATTAAGTCAAAAAAGCATATTATCCATTAAAAATGATTGTTTGGAATACAAAATGAAGTTTTATATATGTCTCATGGATAAAGTCCTAATTGTTAAAAATATGAGATTAAATCAAATTTGAGAATACGAAAAGCATTAGACAATTGTGAGAATAATGTCCATTATTTGATAAAGGAAAATAGTTATTTGTAAGAAAAAGATTAAAAAGCTTATAATTAATAATATATCATAATTTTCCTTTAACTTCTTGTTCTTAGTTACTGATTTAGAATGTTTTCTAAGTTTAAGGAGAGGATGTGGACTCTATAATGCCGTATTGTTGAAATAATTGGCATTCTATATTGACCAATGACAATTGATCATGAGGTATTCTAGTATAACTTACATTGGTAGGATTAACATCTTTATTAATCTTGAACAAAAGTTTAATAAAGAACTTTTTATTCTTCCATTACAATGTTGAACATTTTGTGAAGAAATCATAATAAGACAATACAATAGTTTAAGGTTTTGTTTAATATCCTTAACTAACAAAGTCAAATATTTTAATAACATATTAGGAAAAGATGCAAATGGTTTGAAATATTGTCCCCACATAAGACCATTAACCTCAATCATTAATTTGAAGTTTTGGTTGAGAGAAAAATAAATAAAAACTAATAATGTTATTATTAGGGAAAGAAGACTTGAGGACATTGGTGGTAATTTTACATCTTGAAAAACTATTTAATGAATAACTTAGTCTAAAAATTTGTTATAAGAGCATTTCCATTTATTATATGAAAATTGCATTAATAAGGTTACCAAAACTCAAGTTAAAGCACCTTATAATTCAAAATTATGTTATGAGTGCTTATGTTTATAAAGCAACCACATGAGTTAGTTTTGATTCTCTATAAGGAATAGAAAATGGAATCTGTTGTCATCTTTCTTGGTCAGTAATAAATATATTGTATGATGGTATTTTAAAAGATATTGATTGTATAGTATAATAGTCATGTACCTTTTTAGTGGATGAACTATCTTTCAAAATTAAAAGAGTTTCATATTCATTAATAGCTAGTAAAACCGTAGAGATGTCATCTTCATCTAACGAAAAGACTAAATCAAGATCATGATCATCACCATTAACAATGAATATAATAGCTTAAGATAAGTGTACTTTTATTATTCTTCTTTAGGTAGTTTTGTATAATGTCCTTTTCGGTTGCTAAAATAACATTTATTAGAATTTGCATAAGTACACTTTTTTTAAAAATAAAATCAACTAGTAGTTTGATGCTTTCTATGCTTTCTTTAATAAATAATCTTTCTTTATCTTATATTTAGAGAAATGATATTTTTATTTTATCAAAGAAAAGAAGATTTTAGACATTTAATTTGCAAAACTAAATTTTAGAAAAACTTTTCAAGTTGGATTTTATAATCTATAAAATGCTACAAAAAATTATTGTTGAGCATAAATTCTATCCAATGCTTTTATCATCATTTAGTGAATTTCACCAAATGTAACATCCTCTAGTCAGTTCAAATGTTGACTGATAAGTCGTTGAGTTTCTTGGCTAAAGATCATCATATTCTTTAATAGTATAGTATTATTAACTAATATTTTCTAATGAGTATGCAAGTCTTTTCTCTTATATAAGCAACACTTCTTTTTAAAGAATTTTGTTATAAAAACATCATTAGAATGATGAATAGAACCATAGAATTCAATATAAATACCTCAACGTTGTACCAATTTTTGCAATGTTATAAAACTAAACTTATTAATAAGTGGCCAAATTTATCTATTAGTCTTTTAAAATGCCAACAAATTTGGTCGTGAACTATCTAAGAAGTTTATTAACTTGAACTCTAAGTGATTAACTTTTTAAAAGTGGCTAAGTGTTAAACTCTAATAAGTGGTTATGCCATTTCTTAAGAGTAATGTCATCTAACAAAAAAAAGTTTGAAAATTAGAATGATACCTATTTTTTTCTTATGAATGAAGAGGTCATAGAGGTTGACGCATATCTTCATCATTATTGATTACTTCTTTAATAAGGGTTGATTAGAGACTAATTTAGAGGATCTTTCTTAAGTTATAAATTGGGTATTGATTTATAGTATTGAGGAGTCAAAATATTTCAGATTAGAATAGTACCTGATAGGTGTATATTATAGTATGTTTTCTAGAAGTTTAAATGTGTTTTTTAAGTGTTTTCTTATATGATAATCTTGTGTTTATGACTTAGAATTATGATAATGTTATTGCTTTTTATGTGTCTTATAGAGATTTGATCTTAACATTTGTTTCAAGGGTTGTTTGATGTATTTATTAGTGGGTGGAAGCAGGAAAAAAATTGAAGAATAGATTATCATGCACAATCGTGCACAACTTTTCTAGCTTGCGAGTCTTTTGTACTTTTGACAATTCAGGGCTATTTTTGGAACCAAAATAAATGCAAAAACCCTAGATAGAACCCTATAAAGATCAAAAAGTTTTTAAGATAAAACAAACATCAAAAAGGAGGCTATACATTAGAATTAAAGGGATCACAGTGGAGACATCAAGATTAACTCAAAAATTTCTAGATCAAAACATAACATTGTTTTCTTTCTTTTCTTTTCTTATATTTTCATTGTATTGAATGTTAATTTGGATTAGTAGGATGTTGAACATAATTATGGATTTCTAAATACATCTTAGGGATTTTTGTTGAACTGTTTGTTAAACTTTATTCTTGTTGAATTCAATATATATTAATATTTTGTGATATTTGTTATGCTTATACTTGATAAGAAATCGAGAGATTGAATCAAGTTATATGTACTAAAGTGCACAACAAGAGTTGGTAAGTTAAACTACAAATATCAAATTAATAAACAATTGAATAGAGATCTTAATTGTGAGTTAATTATCCTTAAGATTGCTTCAAATCCAATTGAATAGTTAGGAGTAGTTTTATGAATCGAAAGGCTACAATTCTATTGTTATCTATTTCAATTTGGATTACGTAATTAGATCTTGAGATAGGGTAATCAAAACCTAGGGATATCTAAGATCAATCGTAATTGAATCAACAAGATAAAGAGAAGACAAAACAAGAAAGAATAACCCTTAAGTTTTTGTTATTGATTAAAACCCCTAAGTTTCCATTATTGTTCAACATTATTCTTATTAATAGCTTCAATTATGTTGGACCAATGGTGGTTGACAAATTAAATCCCACTTATGTTTTGATAGTAATAAAATGTATAGAATTGGTTAAGAAATTGTTTCAGGTATTTTGGGATTGATATTCAATAAAAGAATTGTGCAAATCAAGATGGGCAAGTGTTTAATCATTGAAGAATCAAGATGGGAGTTTCCTTATAAGTGAAAATGGCATAAATCATGAGGATTATAGAAGATTTGGTTGGATGTTACCGTTGAAGGCAACATAAGTCGACTTGCACAAAGATAAGTTAAACTTATACATCAAGATCCGAACAACATAAGTCGACTAGTACATCATAAGTCGACTAATATATGAAGATCTGTCAGGTTGAGACAACACAAGTCGACTAATCATACCTAAGTCGACTTATCGAAGACCACAAGTCGACTTACACAGCACAAGTCGACTTATAGAAGAGCGGAGATGCAATTTTACGTAAAATGTTGTCACAAGTCGACTTATACAACTCGACAAGTCGACTTATGGTCACAAGTCGACTTATACAACTCGACAAGTCGACTTATGGGTACAACAAATTAATTCCAACGGTTCAATTAGCCACAAATGGAAAGGAGGATGTTAAGGAACGGTCATAACAATCATGCAACGGCTAGAATGAGTTCCACCAGCTATTTTCCTTCAAGTATAAGAGTGGATGATCAAGGAAAAATATTAAGGAAGTTCTACAAGAAAAATACTCCACTATTGCTTCATAGTTTGCTCATTATTGCTCTTATCTTGTTACATCATTGTATTGAGCTTTGTTCTTCAATCTTTATCTTATTTCTCTTACAATTTGAGTGACTAGTGAAAGGTCACGTGTAAGGTAGCTTGAGCCAGAAATCAAGTGGTGTTAGTAGGATTTGTGCCGGAAGACAAATCATTTGTAAAGGTAGCTTGAGCCGGAAATCAAGTGGTGTTGGTAAGATTTGTGCCGGAAGACAAATCAAGTATAAAGGTAGCTTGAGCCGAAAATCAAGCGATATTGTAAGAGTTCACACTAAACTACAAAGTGTGTAATAAAGTGGTTTGCAAAATTCTAAGTGGGAGCTTAGGTAGAGGACGTAGGTCTTAGCACCGAACCTCTATAAAAACAGTGTTTGATCTTCTTCCCTAATCTTTTCATTTAAATTTGTTTAAATTGTTTTTGTGTGAATTAACTTATGATTTTATTGTAGAATTTTTCAAAGAGTTTAAAGATCTATTCAACCCCCCTTTCTAGATCGCTTACAATTGGTATCAGAGCAGAAGTATCCAGGGATGACACACAATAACCTAGCGGAAGAAGGTAACACAAACAACCGCCCTCCTTTATTTAATGGTACTAATTATTCGTCTTGGAAAAATCCTATGAAGTATCACATTATAAGCGAGGGAGTGGAATACTGGAAGATTATTATCTTCGGTCCACAAGCACCTTTGAAAGAAAATGGTGAGTTAAAAACGGAGCTGGAATACGACGACAATGATTGGAAGCAAGCTTACATCAACGCAAAAGCTATGAAACTAATTTATTGTGCTCTCACGGTTGAGGAAAGAAACCGAGTTAATTCTTGTACCAGCGCTAAAGAAATGTGGGAAAGACTTCGCATCACCCATGAAAGAACTAATCAAGTTCAGAAAACAAAGATCAACATGCTTCTCCATGACTATGAAATGTTTGTCATGAAGGAAGGTGAGTCTATTTCAATTATGCTTGATCGTTTTACAGAAATCATAAATGAATTAGGCAACCTTGGAAAGCATATGACGAATAGCGAGAAGGTGAAGAAGATTCTTCGCTCACTACCGAAAGAATGGGACTCACAAGTCACCGCCATTATGGAATCCAAGGATCTCAATCATTTGGAATTCAACGCCTTGGTGGGATCACTTATCAACTATGAGATCATTCTCAAATCCAGAGGAGGTAGAGGTAAGTCACAAAAGTCAATTGCTTTAAAAGCTAATACTTCTTCTCTTGTTGAAAGTGATGAAGAAATAGATGAAGAGGAGGAAGACGAAGAAATAACAATGTACGCCAGATATTTGAGAAAATTCAAAGGACTTCTCAAAAATCGGAGGAAGGAATTAAATTGTGGAAGAAATGGAGAAAGGAAGAAATTTGCCATGGAAAGAGGACATCATGCTAGAGAATGCAAAAACTCATCCTCAAATTCAAATCTCCAGAAAAATGACAAAGGGAAAAAGAAAGCTAGCCTTATAGCCACGTGGAGTGATGATGAGGAAGCATATCAAAGCAATGATGAAAACAACCTTGCTTTTATGGCAGATAGCTTCTTGACAAGTGATGATGAGGAAGAGGTAATAATCTCAGATCAAAAACTTATAGATTCTTTTACTGCTTTACAAATTGATTTTGAAGAAGCCATTGAAGTCAACAAGAAATTGAGAAAGAAAATAAGAGAGCTAGTTGCTGAAAATAGTGTCTTGCATGAGACTATTGATGATTTAGATTGCACTAAGGAAGATCACTCTACATGCCTTGCTGAAAAACAAAATCTTACTTGTGAGCTTGATAGACTTAGAAAAGAATTTTTTATGTGGTTGAAAAATTTGCTGGTGGGAATGAAAAGTTTGAAAAGATGTTATCTTTACAAAGATATTCAATTTCTAAACATGGTTTAGGATATGATCCATTTGATAGAGATTGTTCTTTGATTTCTAAATTTACTAAAGATGGCAAAGTTGCTAAATGTGCTAGATGCTTAAAAGATGATCATATAGAAATTGCATGCAAAAGTATTAGAAGATGTATTAATGTGAAGAAAATTTGGGTAGTAAAAGGTACAACTCCTCTTAATGTGGTTTATATGACTAACCAAAATGGACCCAAAATGGCCTGGGTACCAATGAGTAGAAAGAATGTTTCAGTTGTAGGTACAATCAAGGAATGAAAATCCACCAAGCACATGATACATTGATAGTGGATGTCGACTAATTGGTGACAAGTCTGCTAACAAGTCAACTTGTGTGGGTCAATAAGTCGACCTATGATGTACACAACACTATGGAAATGAAGAAATTTCAGGTTAAGTCGACTTATAAAAATCGACAAGTTGACTTATGAGGGTCGATAAATCGACTTATGGAGGTAAAACAAGTACTTATGTTTACACGGGTTCCATTGTTGGATTGTTATGTTATGTAATGACTTTTCATTTTCTTTGTGTTTGCTTTTTAACTGCCAGTTGAATATAAGTTATCTGGGTCTTCTTTAAAAAAATTCTCTTTTTCACAAAATCTCTGAAAACATATTCTCTTCTACTTTTGAGATTTATTCATGATGATGTTTTTCCACCATGATGGTTTTTGTATCTAGCCAATAACAACATTTCATATTATTTGTATTTGCTAGTTACTTGAGACTATTTGTGTTTGATGACTTGTTTCTCTATTTAATGTGATTGCGATATTTCATCTATTGTTGGTTTGTATTAGTTGTTTTGATTATGACAAAAAAGGGGAGAAAAATGAGAAATTGGATATTCTTTAGTTACTTGATTAAGGGGGAGTATGTGAAAATTGTCTTTAATTTAATCTATCATGATTTCAAATTAATTTTATGAATTTGATCTTACAAGGTTATTAAATTCAATGATTTATATGATTGAGGGGGAGACTTCTAACCAAATGACAAGGTATAAAAACCTTGATCAATGTTTCTTTTTTTTCATTTCTTAAACAATTTCTAAGTGTTTTGTCATTATCAAAAAGGAGGAGATTGTTGGACCAATGGTGGTTGACAAATTAAATCCCACTTATGCTTTGATAATAATAAAATGTATAGAATTGGTTAAAAAATTGTTTCAGGTATTTTGGGATTGATATTCAATAAAAGAATTGTGCAAATCAAGATGGGCAAGTGTTTAGTCATTGAAGAATCAAGATGGGAGTTTCCTTATAAGTGAAAATGACATAAATCATGAGGATTATAGAAGATTTGGTTGGATGTTACCGTTGAAGGCAACATAAGTTGACTTGCACAGCATAAGTCGACTTATACATCAAGATCCGAACAGCATAAGTCGACTAGTACATCATAAGTCGACTAATATATGGAGATCTGTCAGGTTGAGACAACACAAGTCGACTAATCATACATAAGTTGACTTATCGAGGACCACAAGTCGACTTACACAGCACAAGTCGACTTATAGAAGCGCGGAGATGCAATTTTACGTAAAATGTTGTCACAAGTCGACTTATACAACTCGACAAGTCGACTTATGGTCACAAGTCGACTTATACAACTCGACAAGTCGACTTATGGGTACAACAAATTAATTCCAACGGTTCAATTAGCCACAAATGGAAAGGAGGATGTTAAGGAACGGTCATAACAATCATGCAACGGCTAGAATGAGTTCCAACAGCTATTTTCCTTCAAGTATAAGAGTGGATGATCAAGGAAAAATATTAAGGAAGTTCTACAAGAAAAATACTCCACTATTGCTTCATAGTTTGCTCATTATTGCTCTTATCTTGTTACATCATTGTATTGAACTTTGTTCTTCAATCTTTATCTTATTTCTCTTACAATTTGAGTGACTAGTGAAAGGTCACGTGTAAGGTAGCTTGAGCCGGAAATCAAGTGGTGTTGGTAGGATTTGTGCCGGAAGACAAATCAAGTGTAAAGGTAGCTTGAGCTGGAAATCAAGCGATACTGTAAGAGTTCACACTGAACTACAAAGTGTGTAATAAAGTGGTTTGCAAAATCCTAAGTGGGAGCTTTGGTAGAGGACGTAGGTCTTAGCACCGAACCTCTATAAAAACAATTTTTGATCGTCTTCCCTAATCTTTTCATTTAAATTTGTTTAAATTATTTTTGTGTGAATTAACTTCTGATTTTATTGTAGAATTTTTCAAAGAGTTTAAAGATCTATTCAACCCCCCCTTCTAGATTGCTTACAAATTATTCAATTTTTAGTTTTATTAGGTATTTCAATTTCATTTAAATTATTTTAATTCTATCCATTCAATCTTTTATTATCTTAGACAAAGTACATTCAAGTTGTTAGGTATCTAATCAATCCTTATGGGAATGATACCTTTTATACTATGAGTTACGATCTATATAATTGTAGTACAATTTTTTTATATAAAAATATCAACAAGTTTTTAACGTCGTTATCGAGGATTGAATTAGCATCTTATTCAATTTGAATTCTTTTGATTTAAGGACTATAATACTTTTCTTATACAAGTGTAGGTGCTTGAACATAAAACTAAAAAAATAACAACCTCAAATTGAGAAACTTGCAGATCTTTTCTTCTAACCCAATGAGTATAGATAAGAGTTACTTCAACTCATATAATCTTTGGTGGCATAACTACCCAAATTATTCCTGGAATAACAATGCAAGAAATAATATGAGAGCACAAGGTTCACCATGTTTCCAGTAGAACAAGCTTGGATCCTTGGAGTCTAAGTTGGACAAGTTAATGGATGTGTTAAGCTCTAAGCTCGATAGCTAAAATGAAATTAGGAAACCAAATTTAATCAAATAATTCAGAAGCACTATAACTTGGAGTTTCAAGTTAAGCTACTTTTCAATGCATTGTTAAAAAAGAATGTGGAGAGTCTTCTAAGTAGTTGATAGGTGCTTAATTGATTATTTAATTATTTCATAACACTTAGCGATTAAGGATCTGAAATTGCTTAAGATATTCACTTTGACTCATACGTGATTTTAGGCACAATTTAGAAGCAAAGAAGTTAAAGTGAGTTGAAAGTATAATATTTAGGCTATTTTTTGAAGATTAATTTTTATCTTCATGGAGCAAGAAGAAGAAAATTAAAAGACAAGAAAGATGGAAACACAAAGAAGAAGAACGAGAGTTGCATGGATTTTTGCATAGATTATATATGGATTTGGATGGTATTAATTCGATTATGGGATAATCATTCTCACGGCTGCAGTAGGTAGATAAAGGGAAGTATTAAAACGACAACAGATGAAGAAACAAAATGCAACACAACTAAAGGAAAACGATAGCAACTGGAAGAGAATCATAAAGGAAATGAAAGTGCAGAGACACAACAACTGGGGTTGCAAACGACAACATTCAGGTAGCTGCTAGAAGGAAGACCAAAACGCATACGTCTCACGTCTGCATTTAACGCAGATGTAGGGAGCATTTTTGGCTTAAAACGCACAATAGCATAATAGAGAGGAAAAGAGGAATGAATAGTAAGATGGATCAATAAATTAATTTGTCAAATCAAACAGAACAGTAGCGGTAGCTTGCATTAGAGAATAGAGGGAGCCGCAACAGAAGAGAGCTGAAAGGGGTCTTTGGCTAAGATAATTTTCATAGGGGTTGAAGCATTTTCTTAGGATAGACCCACGGGGGACTAGACATTTCGAAACCGATTCGAAGGTGAAATTGATGCCAACGACCTAAGTTAAGTGTATTTCACTATTTTGTTGTTTCTTTCTCTCATTAGGAATGGATTATGCTATTTTGTGTTGATTGAATTGGGTATTGTAAAAAGATGATTTTAATGCATTTATTGAATCATTTATTTATAAACCCATTGCTATAATTTCAATATAATTTGTAATTGTTATGTTGAAATTCATATATAGTGACTAATGATTCGTAATCATTAGGGATAACATAACCTAGGTTAAATGACGTATCGTATGTGGTTATTACCTTGATTAATCGGTTTTCCGAATTCGTAATGCTACAGCCTAATTAAGTCTAGAAATCATATCCTAGGTTATTTGATGATTAGGTTTAATTAACGATTGTATCTTAATTAAACACTACCTAAGGGAAAACTCGGGTTAATTATTAATCACGGTTAATAGTTGCTAGGAGAGGTTTAAGAACAACAAATCAATGAAATATGTTTAATTAGGGTGTAAGTCAAGATTGAACCAAAGAATTGGGTCCCTACCGAATTCTCCACATTTATCATTTTTGCATGTTTTCTTTAATTTGTTTTTATTAGTCTAGTTTCATTTTATTTTCTTATTTCCAAAATCCAAAACTCCCTTTTTCCTAAACACCGATTAATTTCATTTCAACAACTTTACACACACTCTCTGTAGGATGGACCTAGACTCACCATTGCTATAGTAGTAGCCTAGTTATTTTATTTTGACTAGTGTTACGACACTCTATCAATTTTGGCGTCGTTACTGGGGAGTGTGATGTTTTAGTTTTTGTTTGTGATTTTAATTTTTGTTTTGTATATATCTGTTCGTAATTGGTTTCTTTTTAGTTATTTCGTGATCCTTTCTTTATTTTGTTTTGTTTTTGTGATTTATAAAATAAAAAAATCATAGATGGAAGTAATATTTTTTAAAAACTCTTATTCTCAATCCTATAACCAATGTTGGATTGATTAACCTAACTTTGGCTATAGATGGAATAATCATCAGAATTACTTCTATGATCGTTTGCAGGACACACAACAATTCTCATACAAACCAGAAGCTTCCTATCATGACTCCGGTCTATCTTTGAAAGAGTTAATTAATATTGTGAACGCTAATACTTTGCAATTGTAATAGAATACTCTACAATCCAACAAGATGGAGATCAATTTCCATAAAATACATAGTCTAGCACCCAAGATTTGGAGAGCCAACATGAATAAGGTACATCTCTAGAAGAATTGCTTAATATTATGGTTGCTAACAATCTTCAAATTCAACAGAATATGCAGCAACTCCAATAGAATATGCAACAACTATTTCAGCAAGGTGTATAGCAAATCCAACAGGGTGCTCTATAATTACAGCAAGATGCATTGCCACAATGGGGAGATATCAATCATCTGGAACTACAAAGCGAAGAGGAATAGTTGTATCAACCTGAGGTATATCCAATAGATGTTTGTGTGGAAACTTTACAAATGATGAGGAGCTTGAGAATTTTGAGAGCAATACTCAAGGAATTGCACGTGAAGAAGAAGTTGAGGAGGAGCTCGAGGTAGACAAAGATATATATTTTAGCTCGGAGGCAAGTACTAAGTTCCATTTTATTATTGAGAATGACTCTTCACCTTTACAGAGTAGATTGGAGGAATTAAATGAGGAAGAAAAAGGTGAAAAGACATTTGAGATCTTTTCGGAGTGTATGAACTCAGTTGAGATTAAGAATCTAAGGATGCGATCAACTAAGGCCCAATCCGAAACAACCTTGTATGGAAGTGGTGCTAACTGTAGCATCATAAGATCATAATTTTGCCACTGAGAAAAGTATGGAGTCGAGCTAGCAACTCTAAACCAAGACGATTCTTGGGAGGCAACGCAAGGGAAGAATGTAACGCCGGACTTTCTGAGCCCTTTGGTGATTATTCTGTATGTGGAGATACTATTGCATATTGATATATACATGGTTGAATATCAGTTCAAAGATGAATTTGAATCCTTTTGGTATGTATGCCAGTGATATAAAATGTTATATGCGCTTACATGAACTTAGAGTTCATCGGTATGTGAAATCTTAGAGATTTCGGATAAATAAGCTTTTAAGTGTGAAAAACTGAGTCCGTTGGATGGATCTGACCATGGTGGTTAAATTAAATGTGTTCTAATGCTTTAGAGGTGATTAGACATGATTTATAGACTTATTGGGCATTTAGAAAGTTTAATTGGAAAAGTTGATGCACATAAAGGCTTATTTGCAAATTGTTAAAAGTCAAAGGACTTAAACGTAATTTTTCAAATCTTGGAGGAACAATATGTAATTTTATAAAGTTAAAGGGCTTAATTATAATTCTCAAAAGTCCAATGACCAAAATAAAAATAAAAGTTTTGGAGATTCCTAAACTTTGGGCTTAATTGCAAATTTAGGAAAGTTTGGAGAGTAAAATGATAATTTCACATAAGCTAACGACAAAATGGTAATTTCATCCCATTGGTAAAAGAAGAGTCAATATTCTAGACCCTTCGTTCACTTATGGTTGTGCATCACATTTCTAAGGACTTGAGACATTTAGTTTTAATTAAAAGAAAGGAGAAGAAAGGAGAAAAGAGAGGAAGAAGAGGAAGTTTTGGCCATCAACAAAATTCACCCTTATTTTTAGTTTTTCAATTCAAACCAAGGTGTTCTAAGCTAATTTGGGGTCTAGAAACTCAAATCTATCATTAGATTTGAGAAAATCTCAAAGGATTTGACGATATCATCAACGGAAGGTTTAGGTAAATTTTGTCCCATCTCTCTCTACATTATGATTTTGAGTTTGGTGTTAAGATATGTTGTTCTCCATGCTTGAATGTGCATGAGACATGGTTGAGATGAATGAAATATGTAATGGAGAGGCTTCTTTCAGTCAAAACCGAAATTGTCCCCTTTTGGTGAAAGTTTGTGAAATTTTGAATATCTTTTGAAATTGATAGTCTAAATGAACTCTATGATGTTAATTATGTATGTATGAGGTGAATTGATGATGGAAAATGAGGAAGAAGTGCATTAGAAGGAGGCTTTCAAGTTTATGCCTTTAGGTGTTTGATAAAATGCCTAAGTGAACTTGGTTTAGGATTTAAGGATTTTGATGGTGTGCATTGGAAAACACTTTTATTTCAACTTGGAGTGAAATTGAATTGTTGTTTAGATTGATGAATAATGGTCTAATATGCTTGGATAAAGATGTGCTTAATTATGTTATGAAATGAGTAAGTTTGGATTGAAGGCATTAAATGCCTTAGAATATGCAAAAGAGAAGCTAATGTGATGGTGTATACATACGAAATTTATGTTTAAGTAGTAATTTCCTTGTATGTATTTTTACGTATAAAGGCTCAGGACCCGTGAATTAGGGAGCTCGTACCAAGGATTGTTGAAGTTAAGAGAGAGTATATCTTCTTTGAGGTGAGTTGGGGAGACCATATTTCTCAAATAGGATTAGAACATCCTAAGACAAGCATGATGACTTGTATGTGAATTTTGAACCTAGGCAATGTATGTTAGACTTGAATTTCAAATGGATGCTAATATGCTTAGGTATTTAATAAATGACATTTTTTAAAATAACTTTTTGCACTTGGAGTGCAGCTGATGTTCTTATTATATATTTTGAGAAATGATATTGTTTTCCAATCTGAACTTGAAATGTAAAGGACAACATTTTATTTTTTAAAACTACATTTTTGAACAATTTTGCATCTGGAGTACAAAAGATGGCTTTTATTTCATGAGATAATGTTTGGAAATTTACATATGCATAATCGAGTCATATAGGCTGCATGTTTTTGTTCTCTTTTAGCTTAAAGCCATAGCACGATTTTATTTTATCGGTTGGACCGATAAATAAAGATATGGTGCCTTACTTGATTTTATACTTAATAATTGAACATGATTTGTTTTGTGATTGGTGAGAAAACGATTGGTCAATCGTGTGCTGGGCACAACTGATTAAGCGATCGTCATACCCTTAACACTGGTACATGAAAGTCGAGTTGTCGTATCGACACTTTTCTACAAGATTCACGAGTGATTCCATACCTAGGGTCTAGACACCGATGAAGTCATCACTTAGGGTCATGATGCTCTTGTGGATTGTAGTCCGAACTTACCACGGATGAAAGTCGAGCCAACATCAAGTATCAGTGGGTGTGCACATTAGTTTGGCCAACTAGTGGTGTCACTCATCATTGTTTTGGCTTATCCTGATATTGGTTTTCCTATTGATATTTGATTTATACATATGATATTTTTATGCTTTTGTGTACTGGAACTGGAACCTATGTTCACCGGATGAGTGAGTTAATAAGCTAGGCCTATGTGGTTCCTAACCAGTATACGTTGAGTCATAAGCTAAGCCTATGTATTTTCTATGTGATATATAATTCACTTCATAGGTTATCTACACCGTCTTGGTTTGAATCAAATTCTATTTGTAATATATGTCTTTCCTGCTCACTACTCACCCCCTTCGCTTTCCAATCATACAGGTTAATTTAGTGAGTTTGAAGCTCTGAGTGGATCGTACGATTTTTTGACATTTTTTGGATATTACCGCACGTGGGTAGTTTCCTATTTTGTACTTTTATGGTCTAGTGGCTCATGAACTGTGTTTATGTAGATACACTTTATGATTTTGTAAGTTAAATTTTGATTACCTTGTGTTTTATAAATGACTTTATTTATGAATCTTTCGATATTGTTGTTGAGATTATCTTGAGTAGACTTTAAAGTCCTAAAGTTGTGGTTGGATGTGAATATAGAAGTGTGTTTGAAATTGTTTGCAACTTTTTGAGATTTTTAAAACACAGCCATTGTGCTACCAGAATTAAAAAAAAAAGAAGAGAAAATAATAGATATTCAGTTAGCCTTATATAGTCAGATTAAGGATACCATGAGTGTCCTTAGCTCGGTTATACGACAGTTGTTATGAGCCCGAGGTGGTACTGGGTCGTGACAAAGAAAAATTCTTTTCTTTACATTTTTGCATTTTTTAACCATGTGTGTTCTTTGTTGGTTTGTTTCTTGCTTATTTTAAGTTTTCAATCAAAATGAGGAAAAGAATAAAGCAAACAAAACAAACATTTTCTCGTTTTCTATTGCTTCTACGATTATATATGTTAAGTCCAAATGACTTTACTTAGATATGATTTTGATGTATAAAAAAAGAGCAAAATAAAAAGAAAATAAATACAGACGAAATCAGACAGACGAAGTCATACAGACAAAGTCAGACAAACAGATGAAGTCAAACAGACGAAGGAACACAGACGCAGACGCAAAATGAAAAAGACGCAGACGCTAAGCAAAACAGACGCAGACGCAGATGCGAAATAGAAGAAGCAGACACAGACAAAGTAAAAGCGAGGCTTGAGCATTTGAGCGAAGCACGAGGCGATAAAATACGTAAGAAGAAAAAGCAGATCTGAATTAAAAGAAGACGAAGGAGTCAGTTCGAGTTAGTTACAAAACTAAACTGAATAACCGTTTCTTTAAAGATTCAAGAAACAAGAATCAAGAAGCAGTTGGAGACGAAGGCTATAAATACAAGTTGAAGTCGAAGATTGCAAAGTTAGAAAAATTAGACAAAGTGAGAAAAAGTTAGCGAAAGTTAGCAAAAAGCATTCTGTTCAAATTAGCTGAGAGCTATTTTACTGTAACAAGTGTGTAAACACTTTTCTGAAAAAAAGTAGTGCAGATAGCCTGCAGAGGCTAAGTGTGAAAGAATACTGATTGTAGAGACCTGAAGAGGCTCGCAAAGAATACTTGTAACGTTGAAAGAGATAGTGGAAATCTCATAAAGAACTCTGAGGACTGGACGTAGCCCACTGTTTGGGGTGAACCAAGATAAATTGCTGTGTCGACTACTCTCACTCTATCTCTATTTTAGATTCAAGTTTTATCATTACTTAATCAGTAAACAAAGTTTTCAAAAGTTTTGATTAATTAGAATTTATCGGAAGTTCTGTAAAGAATTTTATTTCTAACAAACAGTTTTGAAAGATTTTTCAAAAAGGGGAATACACAATTCAACCCCCCTTCTCGTGCATTCTATATAGTTTTATAAGTATTGTATTAACGTGTGATTCACTTCAATTGGTATCAGAGCTTGGTATCCAAGGATCACTTTAGCAAAGTGTGGATCAAAGATAATGGCGAAATCACATGTATACATCGCAGAAGGAGCCTCAGTCACTAGACCTCCAGCATTCAACGGAGAAGATTATCATTACTGGAAAGATAGGATGCGGCTATTCATAGAATCTACTCATGTCGACCTTTGGGACGTAATAGAGAATGGACCTTATACACCAGTAGATGAAGATGACAATTCCATTCCACGAGTCAGATGGACGGCTGACCAAAAGGTGGGAATACAACTGAACTCAAAGGCGAAGTTCTTCTTGACGTGTGCCCTAAGCAGGAGCGAGTATGATAAAGTCCACGGATGCGATACCGCGAAGGAGATGTGGGACACATTGTCCATCGCTCACGAAGGCACAAGTCAAGTTAAAGAATCCAAGATAAGTATTCTTGTGCACCAGTATGAACTTTTCAGGATGAAAGATGAAGAATCTATTGATCAAATGTTTGGAAGATTTCAAACAATTGTCAATGGATTGAAAGCTCTTGGAAGAACGTACAATAATCAAGACCATGTTCGAAAGATCTTAAGAAGTCTTCCAAAGAGGTGGAGACCTAAAGTTACTGCGGTGCAAGAAGCCGAAGATTTGAGCGTGCTAAAACTTGACGAGTTGCTTGGATCCTTGAAGATTCATGAAGTTGAACTCGATGCTGAAGACAAGCCCAAACGGGATAAGTCGATATCGTTGAAGGCCGGACATAAGAATCACAAGACTCAAAGACGGAGGAAATCATCAAAAGCATTAAAGATTGAAGAATCAAAGGATGACGAATCTAGCCAATCAGAACCGGAGTCAAGTGATGAAGACGACGAGTTATCTTTCATCTCTAGAAAGATAAGACGCATGTGGAAGAAGAAGTCCAGAGCAAACCAGACTTTCAAGAAGAATGTCAAAGATGAAGCTAAGCAAGAGAAGTCATCTGTCATATGCTACGAATGCAATCAGCGTAGACACTACAAGTCCGAATGTCCTACTCTTAAGAAGAAACCAAAGAAGAGTAGAGAAGGCAAGAAAAGCATGATGGCAACTTGGGAGGACCTAGATTCATCAGAATCAGATACAGGTTCCGAGTCCTCTGAACATGCAAACATCTGCCTGGTAGCCGAGGAAGATAGTGATGAGGAGGTAAAATCTGACTATGATAATTTGCATGATGCGTACTCAGAATTGTTAGAAGATTCTCATGCTATTCTGAAATAGTACAAACTGTTAAAGAAAAAGTATGCAGAAAATGTTAGACGTACTGAAGTAATAGAGAGAGAAAATGTCTGTCTAAAGAAGCAATTAGAGGAAAAAAATAAAGTCATAGACAGATAAGAAGAGATTAATCAGCTTAAACTAAAAACTAAGAATCTGTCAGCTGATTTAGCTACCTTCACAGAGAGCACTAAGAAAATGAATGAGATGCTTGGAAAATGTAGACATCCGAGTGATAAAACCGGATTAGGGTTTACAGGTAATAAGACTCAGTCTCATAAAAAACCTTTCGTTCAAAAGAGAAACCATAATAAATCTCGTTTTAATCAACATCCTAGTTATATGCATCAAAGAACTCATCATATGCATACTACTAACCATAAAGGACCCAAGAAAATTTGGGTACCAAAAATAAATAGTTTCTCCTGTAAATATCCTTCCTTGGAAGATACGGCAAGCACCATTGGTATTTAGACAGTAGATGCTCGCAACATATGACGAGAAAAAGGTCTATGTTCCTAGATCTTCAGTATAAGAAGGGAGGATCGGTAACTTTCGGAGACAACCAGCAGGGCAAGATCATTGGAATCGGTAAAATTGGTAAAGATTCCTTTGCATGTATCAATAATGCACTGCTTGTTGATGGTCTGAAACATAACTTGATTAGCGTCAGTCAATTGTGTGATTCTGGTTTCACAGTCACATTCAATCAAAATCTTTGCGAAGTCAGAAACAAAGATGGGTCTATACTTTTCTCTGTCAAGAGAAGAAACAATCTTTACAAAATTGATTTAGAAGATTTTCAAAGCCAAAATATTTCATGTTTTCTATCTTCCGAAGAAGAAAGACTAATCTGGCATAAAAAGCTAGGTCATGTCTCTTTTAAACATATTTCAAAGTTGGCAAAACATGATTTGGTAAGAGGATTGCCAAAAATAAGTTTTGACAAAGAGTTTTTCTGTGAAAACTGTTTGAAAGGAAAACAAGTTAAAACCTCTTTTTCTTCTAAAAATTTTGTAACATCATCTAGACCTTTAGAAATTGTTACATATGGATTTATTTGGTCCAACAAGGACAATAAGTCTTGGCGGAAAGAAATATGGACTTGTTATTGTTGATGGCTTTACTCGATTTTGTTGGATATTGTTTTTATCACACAAAGATGAATCTTTTAAGTGCTTTAGGACCTTATCCGTAAAGTTGAGAATGAAAAGGAGTGTCTATAGCCAGTATCAGGAGTGACCATGGTGGAGAATTTGAGAATGAGAAGTTTAGGTTATTCTGTGAGGAGAATGGAATTTTTCACAATTTCTCTGCTCCCAAGACTCCATAACAGAATGGAGTTGTTGAAAGGAAGAACAGGACGATTCAAGAGATGGCTAGGACCATGCTGTGTGAGATGAATCTTCCTAAGTACTTTTGGGCAAAAGCGGTGAATACATCATGCTTTATTCAGAATAGAATTATGTTGTGAACCATGTTGAAGAAGACTCCTTATGAGTTATGGAATGGAAGAAGACCAAACATATCTTACTTTCATCCATTCGGGTGCAAGTGCTCTATTCTGAATACAGAGGAGCTGTTGGATAAATTCGATTCAAAGACCTATCCAGGAATCTTTCTAGGCTACTCATCATCGTCTAAGGCATTTTGAGTGTACAACCTTACTTCAAAGACAGTTGAGGAGACCATCCATGTCAAATTTGATGATAGTTCTCAACCCCATAAGGAAGATGACATGGAAAGTGAAGGTCCTTCAAAGAACTTAGATGATAGTACAGAAACTCCATCACCAGGAACTCAAGAAGAAAAAGTTGAAGATATTCCAGAAACTATCGAACTGAAAAGAGACTGGAAATATAAAAGTTCTCCAGAAGAGTTGATTATCGGAGAGACCTCAGAAGGAGTTAGAACAAGGTCCAGATTCAGAAGAGAAGCTAATGTGGCTTTTATCTCTGAAATAGAACCTAAGAAGGTTGAGGAAGCTCTTCGAGACGAAGCTTGGGTGTTAGCCATGCAAGAGGAGCTGAATCAATTTACTAAGAATAATGTCTGGTCCTTAGTTCCGAAACCCCCTAAGAAATCCATCATAGGAACCAGATGGGTCTTTAAGAATAAGTTAGACGAATCAGGAAGAGTGAGTCGAAATAAGGCTAGATTAGTAGCACAGGGCTATAATCAGCAAGAAGGAATAGACTACAATGAGACGTATGCTCCAGTAGCAAGACTTGAAGCCATTAGGATATTGTTGGCATATGCAGTTTGTCATAATATAAAGCTGTTTCAGATGGATGTTAAGAGTGCCTTTCTGAATGGTCTTATAGACGAAGAGGTGTATATTAAGCAACCACCTGGTTTCGAGGATGTTAAGAATCCAGACCATGTCTATAGACTTCATAAAGCCTTATACGGCCTGAACCAAGCTCCTAGAGCTTGGTATGATCGTCTGAGTACTTTTCTCTTAGAGAATGGTTTTAGTAGAGGTCAAGTTGATAAGACGCTCTTTAGGAAGAATTTTCAGAATGATTTTATTTTAGTTCAGATTTATGTTGATGATATTATTTTTGGTGCTACTTCAAACAAGCTATGCATGAAGTTTGAGAGTCTAATGAAGAAAGAGTTTGAAATGAGCATGATGGCTGAATTAAAGTTCTTTCTTGGGTTGCAAGTTAAGCAGACCGAAGAGAAGATATTTATTCATCAACAAAAGTACGTGAAAGAACTGTTGCTCAAGTTTGATATGAATAATGTGAAGCCTATGGCGACTCCGATGCATCCTTCAAACCTTTTGTCGAAAGATGAACTTGGTAAGAAGGTGGATCAAACCCTATATAGAGGGATGATCGGTTCTTTACTATATCTCATGACAAGTAGACTGATATTTTATTCAAGGTTCCGCCAGGTGCAAGGTTTCAGGCCGATCCTAGAGAGTCTCATTTTATTGCTGTTAAAAGAATTATGAGATATCTTGCAGGTACTACTGATCTTTGCTTAATGTTTGAGAAAGGTAGAGATTTCAGGTTAATCGGATATTGTGACGCGGACTATGCCGGAGATAGAATTGAAAGGAAGAGCACAAGTGGAGAATGTCACTTTCTTAGCGCAAACCTAGTTTCTTGGTCAAGCAAGAGACAAAGCTCGATAGCTCTATCAACTGCCGAAGCAGAGTATATGTCAGCCGCAAGCTATTGTTCACAGACGTTATGGATCAAATATCAACTTGAAGACTATTCAGTTCGAGAAGAGGAGATTCCAATCTACTGCGACAACACAAGTGCAATCAACCTGTCAAAGAATCCGATTCAGCATTCTAGAGTGAAGCACATCGAAGTTAGACATCACTTTCTGAGAGACTATGTTCAGAGGAAGGTGGTGCGTCTACAGTTCATCGAAACAGAGTCTTAGTGGGCAGACATCTTCACTAAACCATTGAGTGAAGAACGGTTCCAGAAGATCAGACGCAACCTTAACATGGTCATGTTAAGTGAACAGTCAGGCTAAAGGGACATCAAAATTAACGACGTCAGAAATAATGAGTTATAGCTAGTAACTTCTCTGACAAGGAAGTTTTGGAGGGAAATGCCTCACGATCTTCAGAATCCCTATGACTCTAGAATACGCGTGATAAGACCTTTCAAGTTACCTGAAGTTGATATCATTGAGGTTACTCTCATCTCTAGACGGTTCATCTTGCTTTCCAAATTCTCTCGATCATCCTACCCTAAGACGAAAAGCTAACCAGAAACAGTTTTCGTTCTTAAACAATGGAAGCAACTATGATTTTCGGAAGGCATGTGGATTTCGAGTCATTGAGAAATGATGGTATGGACGTAGAACTGGAGATTGTAAGAGTTGGTTGGAGGAATTTCTTCCAGGTACGAGAACCAGTATACACAAATGAGGTTTTCGATTTTTGGAAGAATGCTCAGCTTGTAGACAACACTGTGGTATCTTTAGTAGATGGTATATCTGTTGTTGTGACTAAGGAGCTGATAAAGAAGGTGACTGATTGTCCATCGGTTGGTGAGACTCTGTCTACCAAGGCCGGTTGGATGTCTTAGGTTGGTATGAAAGAAGAAGATGTCAGAAGACAATTATATGGAGCCAATAACCCTTCGGAGAGGAAGACTACAAATCTGATCCCAAAAGCTAGGGTTCTCCATGCAATTTTGTTTAATTGCATCTTACCCAGAATAGGTTCCAGACATTTGGTGACTACCCTGGATGAACAATGCTTGTTCTACCTGCTGAATCGCAATCCCATCGATTTACCCTTCTTAATCTTTCACTATATGATTAAGGGGATGAATGATACAAATAGCTATCCTTAAGACATGCTTCTTACAAGGATTTTTAAGGAATCCAGAATCCCTCTCCACAGAGGAAATAGAAGTATTGTACCAGTGAAAAGTAAGATTGATTCAATCACTATACGGAGAATGGGTTTGAGGACAGTGATCAGAGAAGAAACAGACTCTTCAAGGAGAACAAGAACTGAGGGGGAGCGTGTATCGAAGAAGTCTCCCGCTTCAAGTCTCCGAACTCAAGTGAGTATAAGATCGCCTACGGATGAAATAAGAAGACTTCCGGGAAGACCGCTGATAAAACGGGCAAGTCCTCAGGTCGAAGTAAGTCTACCTCGAAGGACAGAAGAAGGTGTGCCAAAAAGACAAGGAGAAAGTCTTTTAAGTGAAGTTACGAAGAAAGCGAAGAGATCACCGAGGATTCGGACTCTAAGGCAACAAAAAGAGAAGAATGCCAGAGAACAGAGTCAGGAACAAACTCCTCAATCTCGTGCACCTAAAGCAACAAGGTCGTTAGTTTCTATTATGGAAGAGGATACAGCCAGAAAAGCCAAAGAGACTAACAAGAAGAGAAAATCAAAATCTAAAAGAGAAAAATCTCAAGTATAGAAATCTTCAAGACTGACTGAAGCAGAAGACAAGACTAAGAAGATTAGTCGGAAGAAGACCGTGTCAACTGCTGAGGAGGTTAGTCGAAAGAAAGAAACCTCTGATATTGCTCAAAGAGAAAAAGAAACTGAGCAAAGAAGAGTTCAGGAAATCCCCATTGCTCAACAGGAGGAACCAGTGAAGTAAAGGCTGGTTCAGGAGAATCCTATTGAAGCACAACCAGAGGAAACAACAGAATCAGACTTGGATAATGATAAACCTTGTCTGATGGTATACAACTATCATAAGTTTTTGAGAAAGCAAAAGCTGAAGATCAAAATGATTCATTTTGTTACCAGAAAAACTGCTATCGCCATCGGTAGTCAACCAATGAAGAAGACAGTAGTTCTCGTACAACCTATGTCAATAAATAGTGACACATGGGACTTACTGAAAGAAGATGAAAAGATATTCTACTATGCTTTGAGGGATGCTGCTACGAAGCCATACCCTACAAAAATTTCCTGTAAGCCGTGTACTATTTTTCCGATCACAGAAAACACAGAAATAAAGATTGTACCGGATATCCAGCCAAGATATCCTTTGGATTTGACTAAGGAAAAGTCGAAGCTATTTCCTGAAAAAGTTCGTGAAGATCTGTCCGCAGATCAAATTGAAGAAGAAGTGCGTAGAATTAATGATGCATGCGCTTCGAATGAGAATAAAGATAAAGCGAGCTGCAGTTATACTGACAAGCAAGAAGACTGTCCAGTGGGGGGAAGAGTAATAACAGGGACGTTTATTGAGTTCCTTGTTCGAGATAGTTTATGATTAGACCTTTATCGGTACAATCGCCTATGAAGTCAAGGCATACCCCGTAAGGAAGGCAGCTTGTTGATCTTTGCCGCCCGTTTGACTTAGATCTTCCTGAATCTGATACATTTATTCGTCCACCAACTATTGAGATCAATGATGAATACATTCCTACCTCTGATACTTACACTACGACAATTCCGTTCACTGCTCCCTCAGTAGATGTTGATCAATCCTCCTCACCGTTGGACTCACAAGCTGAAATCAGCAAATTACGTGGAGAAGTCAACGAGATCAAGGAGACGATGAATGACCTGAAGAAGATGATGACAGAACTGCTGAAGAGCCATCATTGTTAATCATTTTTTATTATAACAAATAGGGGGAGAAGAGCAGAAAAGAAGAGAATGAACAAGGGGAGAAGAGAATGAGCAGAAGAGAAGAGAAGAGGATGTTCAGAATGTTCAGAGAAGAAGGTGTGACTGAAGCAGACGAAGAAAGGAAGAAGTCAAAGAAGAAGTTCTGAAGATAAGTTTTTTTGTGTTCTTTTCACAACATTGTATTTTGTTTTCTTTTGTATATAATTTGTTATCATTAAAAAGGGGGAGATTGTTAAGTCCAAATGACTTTACTTAGATATGATTTTGATGTATAAAAAAGAGCAAAATAAAAAGAAAAGAAATACAGACGAAGTCAAACAAACAGACGAAGTCATACAGAAGAAGGAACACAGACGCAGACGCTAAATGAAACAGACGCAAAATGAAAAGCAGACGCAGACGCTAAGCAAAGTAGATGCAGACGCAGATGCGAAATAGTAGAAGCAGACACAGATGAAGTAAAAGCAGACGCAGACCTTGAAGCACGACGATAAAATATGTACGAAGAAAAGCAGATCTGAAATTCAAAAGAAGATTAAGGAGTCAGATTCGAGTTAGATAACTGAGAAACTGAATAACCGTTTCTTTAAAGATTCAAAAAACAAGAATCAAGAAGCAATTGGAGACGAAGGCTATAAATACAAGTCGAAGTCAAAGATTGCAAAGTTAGAAAAATTAGACAAAGTGAGAAAAAGTTAACGAAAGTTAGCAAAAAGCATTCTGTTCAAATTAGCTGAGAGTTATTTTACTGTAACAAGTGTGTAAATACTTTTCTGAGAAAAAGTAGTGCAGATAGCCTGCAGAGGCTAAGTGTGAAAGAATACTGATTGTAGAGACCTGAAGAGGCTAGCAAAGAATACTTATAACGTTGAAAGAGATAGTGAAAATCTCAGAAAGAACTCTGAGGATTGGACGTAGCCCACGGTTTGGGGTGAACCAGGATAAATTGCTGTGTCGACTACTCTCACTCTATCTCTATTTTAGATTCAAGTTTTATCATTACTTAATCAGTAAACAAAGTTTTCAAAAGTTTTGATTAATTAGAATTTATCGAAAGTTCTGTAAAGAATTTTATTTCTAACAAACAGTTTTGAAAGATTTTTCAAAAAGGGGAATACACAATTCAACCCCCCTTCTCGTGCATTCTATATAGTTTTATAAGTATTGTATTAACGTATGATTCACTTCAATATAGTCATGAGTAGATAATGAATTAACTAGAGAATTTCATAACAACCTTAGCATGTATTTTTACTCCTGTGATTGGTTGATATGCATTATCTTTAGAAGACTAGTGACTAGTAGTAGACAAAGCCGATGAGATTTTGATTCTTATTAGACTGACACATTCATATCAGTCTCATTGTCTTTTGATAATGTGTAACCTTCATGACATATACATCCTGATTTTACCTTGAATTTCTATTCGAGACCACATTTTTATCACATGCATTAATATGGATATGATTAGTCATTCTTTGCTTTTCCGAACTACATTAGCCAAATAGCCTATCCATTATATGATTTTCTTTTTTGATAATCCCCCTTTGAGCCTTATTAGTTTTTTTTGTATCAATCGTATTACATGCTTTATACTTAACCAAATGTCCTACCCAAGCCATAAAGCTAGTGGAACATTTGTGATTGTTAAGTTTGTCGATGTACAAAATTCTAAGTGTGGGGGTGTACATATGTGTGGGTTGGCTAATGTTGGGATGTTTTATTATGTCTTATCATTGAAATTCCCATGTTAATGTATTTTCTTTTAATGTAAAAAAAGAAAGGAAAAGAAAGAAAGAAAAGAGAAAAACACAAGAAAAGAAAAAAAAGAAAAAGAAAGAAAGAAAAAGAAAAAGAATGATTTTTTTTTGTTTAATGAATTTATCAAGGAGGAAATGCATATAAGTTTGCAAAGTTATTCATAATTAATGCATCTTTCTAGAGTTGTAATTAATGTGTTATTTGAGTATGTTGGATATGAGGTAGATGTTGACTTGGAAGGTTCATTCTTGTAGTTTCAATGTATTGTTGGCATAAATTGTATGAGTGATTCCTTCAGATCAGTGTATGCTTCATGTGGCTTGTGTATGAGAGCTGAAGTGAGTTGTGAAATATAAGTGTTGCATTCTTCATAATTGACAGTACCCAGTTTTGGTAAATGGTAACTTGTACACTTGATGTCACATTGAGTGTTACTTTTGTTTCACTAGCTTCGATGACTTTCATGCTACTACCTAGATACGTCTCATCTTACCTTTGCTCACATTACATCATTTAAAAGTCCTTTGATCCATGATTTTGCATATGAACTTTAGTGGTGGAGAAATAAAATGATATGCAAAGTTGTAGGTTGTCATGATTATGAATGGTGTTGAGTGTACTAATGGATATATTTTAGTTAAACACATTTTTCGAGTCTACCATTAGATTGCTCAGGTTTTGAAGATGATGAATGTTGATTGATCATGAGTAAAAGCTTGGAATGTTGACTTCTTGCAATAATTTTTGAAAGTCATTCGTCTTTGCTTATGATTATATATTCTCGAAACATATGAGAATTAAGTAAATATTTTTGGTCTTTTAAGCTTAATTTTAATGTTTTGCCTGAGCACGACCAAAAGCTAAGTGTAGGGAAATTGATAGGTGCTTAATTGATTATTTAATTATTTCATAACACTTAGCGATTAAGGACATGAAATTGCTTAAGATACTCACTTTGACTCATACGTAATTTTAGGCACAATTCAGAAGTGAAGAAGTTAAAATGAGTTAAAAGTATGATATTTAGGCTATTTTCGAAAGATTAATTTTTACTTATCTTTATGAAACAAGAAGAAGAAAATTAAAAGACAAGAAAGATGGAAACAGAAAGAAGAAGAACAAGAGTTGCATGGATTTTTACATGGATTATGCATGGTATTAATTTAATTAATGGACAATCATGCTCACAACTGCATAGGTGGATAAAGGGTAGTATCAAAATGACAACAAATGAAGAAGCAAAATGCAACATAGCTAAAAAAGGAGCAAAATGTAGCAAAGCCAAAGGAAAATGACAACATCTAGAAAAGAAGCATAAAGGACACAATAATGCAAAGACACGACAGTTGAGGTTGCAAACGACAACGTTCAGGTAGCTGCTAAAAGGAAGACCAGAATGCAAATGTATCACGTTTGCGTTTGCATTTAACGCAAACATAAGTAGCGTTTTTTGCTTAAAATGCTCAATAGCATAATAGAGAGGAGGGTTTTAAAAGAGGAGTGAATAGTAAGATGGACCAACAAATCAATTTGTCAAATTAAACAGAATAGTAATGGTAGCTTGTGTTAGAGAGGGAGGCGCAACAGAAGAGAGCTAAAAGGGGTCTTTGGCTGGGACAATTTTCATGGGGGCTGAAGCATTTTCTTAGGATAGACCCATGGAGGGCTAGATGTTCTAACGTCAGTTCGGAGGTGACATCGACATCAACAACCCGGGTTTAAGTGCAATTTACTATTTTTTTTGTTTCTTTTTATCATTAGGAATTGATTTATGTTATCTTGTGTTGATTTAATTGGGTATTGTAAAAAGATGATTTTAATGTGTTCATTAAATCGTTTATTTGCAAGGTCATTGCTAGAATTTCGATATAATCAGTAATTGTTATGTTGAAATTCATACATAGCGACTAATGATTCGTAATCATTAGAGATAACATAACCTAGGTTAAATGACACATCATATGTGATTATTGCCTTGATTAATTAGTTTTCTTAATTCGTAATGCTACTACCTAATTAAATATAGAGATCGTATCCTAGGTTATTCGGTGGTTATGTTTAATTAACGATCATATCTTGATTAAACACTTCCTAAGGGAAAACTCAGGTTAATTATTAACCTACGATTAATAATTGCTAAGAGAGGCAATGAAATATGTTCAATTAGAGTGTAGACCAAGATTGAACTAAAGAATCGGGTCCTTAGCAAATTTCCCAATTTTATCATTTTTTCATGTTTTCTTTAATTTGTTTTTATTAGTATAGTTTCATTTTATTTTCTTATTTCCAAAATCCAAATCCCTCCCTTTTTCCTAAACATTAATTAATTTTATTTCAACAACTTTACACACACTCTTTATGAGATCAACCTAGACTCACCACTATTATAGTAGTAGTCTAGTTATTTTATTTTAACTAGTGCTACGACGCACTGTCAGTAGCATCAAAGCATGACTAATATCCTTGTTTTGTTGTGACATTTGTAGGGGTAGCCATTCCAATCATTAATGTCAAGCACCAGATTATATGTGGAACAATCCATATTGCATGTAAAACTAGCCTTATAATACACCAGGTGAGCATATTGATATTGATTCAGATGCAACATGTTATTAGAACTTATTAATGCCCCAGAGAGAAGAGGAGACCAAGGTTGATGACAAGAATGAAGTTGTTATTCAAGAAGAGAAAGAAGAACAAAGGAAAGAGAAAATATAGGTTGAAGAAGAGAAGGAAGTCTCTATTCAAAAAGAGAAAGTAAAAGAGTGGGTAAAGGTGGTTATGAAAGAAAAAGAGTAATTCACTTCCTATAAGACAAACTGTTGGAGTTAACTGAAGATTCAAGGGGTTTCATCATTACTTATTTTATTGACAATTTGTTTTGGAAAAGGACATTAATAGAATAACTTGAATTTCTTAATTTGATCAATTATGTCCTTCTTACTATCTTAAAACATATGGCTTATTTATAGGCTGTAGGTGTAAGTCGACTTGTATTGAGATGTAAGTCGACTTATACCAGTTCGGTACTAATAAGTCGACTTGTATACCCGTGTAAGTCGACTTATGCGTGTACAGTATCGTGAGATTGTTATAGTAGTGCCCTAAAGGCAATCCCCTTTAGCGCTTTTTGTTCATAGTCATGTACAGACTTTATGAATAAATAAAGAAAGGCATGTTTCATTTATTTGATATTGATCTTTAATCAAATTAATGAAGTCCATGATATATGACATAGCATGAAGGAAATTATGATGTGATCATAATCCTGAGATTCCTATCATGTGCAATTATGTCAGTATCTAAATTCTCCCTAGTCATAGGATTAATGAGACTGGACATCATTAATCCGGACAGACTAGCATATGTTATACTCCTTGATTGGATCAAGCAGTGGATCTCGAAAACTGTAAATATGAGATATTTAGAGTTGACATGTGGATGCTTACTAGCGGTAGTAAGTACATTGGATGACCTGCCATGAGATTATCAAATAGATATCCTATTCTAATGTCAGTGATAATCTCATCATAGCAATAGTGCAAGTATCCTTAGACTTGAGGTACTCAAGGATATCTTGAATCTTGATCTTTGTGCTTTGACTCCATTCCTTGTTGCCTTCGAGGTTACTCATAGGGTGGTGCTTGGAGTGCGACTTGAGGTATTGAAGGTAATTGAGTAGCCAATAGATGATTCATCACTACGTGATAGCAGAAGAGATACTACACCTCTTGTCGGGATCATTACTTTAAGTCTCGGCAGAGCATAAATATGTCATGAAGAGTGTCTTCATGGACATATAAAGTAATGAGTCCTAAGGCAGAACCGATATCACTGGGCTAGACTTAGTCTAGTAAGAGTTGACACTTTGACCATACTCATAACCAAGTGGGGTATAGGATGATGAAAGGACGAATTGCACAGTAATTGTCTATGGAAGGGTTCGTGATCTGGTTCGTGATGAATTCATCAAACCAATTACTTTCGGTCAATTGGGGTCATGATGTGTTCTTGACGACGCTCATGACTTGCTTTCAGATTAATTGTTAATCTAAGTGGCCAACATAACCGGGAACCTAAAGGGTCACACGCATAAGAGTGTTTCAGAGAATCCGTAAAATAGTATTGGACAGAGTTCCAATTATGAAGAGCAATCGGATTAAATGGATCCCGATGAGATCGAGATATGTCCCGATGAGATCGCGACATCGATATTGCTGAAAAAGGTTTCCGGGGGTTTTTCTCATACCGGGACCCGATAGGACCGACCCCAGCGTGACTGGACCACTTCAGCATTTATTTATATATATATATATATAATTGATTAATTAATTAATTAATTAATTAATATATATATATATATATATGTGAAACGTGGCATGGAGGAGGAGAGGACATGGTTTAGCTTTATATGTATATATATATATATAAATGGCTAACATGGATGGTCCACCTACTTAAGCATTTAATGAGTCTTTTAAAAGTTAAAAGACACATGGCTTAATGAAGAAGATAAGTTGAGGTCGTTGGCTTTGGATAAAAGAGGAGAAAGGTTTTAAAAACCTATGAAAATTGTTTTCAAAGGCTTCTCTTTTAAGAGGAACGATCAACTATTTTTCTCTTCTTCTCCAGGGTAGCTTCGTCAAATCTTAAGCTCTCCAAGGACAGAGGTAGGGTCTAGTAGCCTTTACTTTGTTCTAGCTATTCCCGGGTCAAAAGGGTTTGTCCCGGTTAGATTTTCTGATCTCTGCATGGATACCTTTAGAGATAGTCTCTATTGGCTATTCAGGTTTGAATCTTCATACAGACACATAGATCCTGGCCTTCGGGAAGGTCCCGGCGATAAAAATTTTTGTTTTCCGCACCTGGTACATGTGATGTACCTCCCGGGATTTTCCTACAGTGGTATCAGAGCCACTTGTGTCGTGTATGAAGCTAAAACCCTAGCTAGGTCGGACTTCCTATTTGAATTTGACGTTGATGCATGTATGCTGTCCAAATTTCGAATTAATATAGGGATATGTTTTTCGAAATTTTTCTGCCCAGAATTGTTCATAACATGTTATAGAATATGTCTGTGAAAGATGAGAATTTATCAATTTGATTTGATATAGTTTTGCTATTTTATTCCCTAAGGTTCTAGATGCTGTTTTGTGACACATTCTGTGAACAGGCATGTGTATAAATTCGATAATAAATTCTAGAAAAAAAATTTTTCGGATTGGCCTTCACCAACATGTCCCTAAGATGTTTTTGAATGTCTATGTGGATGGAAAAGTGTTTTCAAGGTTATTTTCTATTTATTCACGAATTTATTCTATGCTGTTGGGAATAGCTGTGTTGATGAACACAGATTTTGAATCGGTTTTGTTGCTTAGGTTGACTGATGTTTTGATGGCTATAAATCCTGAAAAAAATTCATGAAGCATGTTCTGAACATGTAGAACCTGTATAAATTTCTCAGAATTTATTGAAATTGTTTCAATGATTATTTCGAGCAATGTGTAGTACTTGGCAGTTTTGTGAACATTGCTGGGACTGTTTTTCTTGACATAATTGAATGTGTATTTTTCAGTTCCAACGCCTTGGACCATTTTTAATGTGATTGAAAATGAGTTATCTTGATGTAGTATGCTTGCCAAACTGAATTGCTTGAATTTGGTTTTCCAAGAATTTTCGGATGCCGAATAGGTCACATTAGCGTCTCGTTAGTGTATTTCATTATCTTGCTTGTTTTGGCAGTCATAATTTTTTGTGACTTGTGCCGAAGTAATTTGATAACGTATGGACTAGATAGAGATGCTTAGGGTGATAATTTGGTGTTTCCTAAATTGTTTGGATATTTATGAGTAATGACTCATTTTCAAGCTTTTCTTGTATGGTTTGACTGTATATGGCAATCATGTAATAATGAAGTGTTCATTGGTACATCAAATTAACAGATATTACCTTAGGTATGTTGGTATTGTGAATTAGGACTACACGGATTGAGAAATTTGCCGATTAGATAGCAATTTCGCTTGGATAAGTTGACTTACACAATGTACAAGTCGACTTGTCTGCATTAGACGTATAAGTCAACGCACAATGGTACAAGTCGACTTGTTAGTTGCGATTACTGAAATCGACTTACACATGCATAAGTCGACTTACAGAGAGGCATAAGTCGACTTATACATACACAAGTCGACTTATAACATGCAAAGGAGGGATGATGGATGATTTTAGGTATAAATTCAATGTGATTGATGAAGTACCCTAAGTCATGCCATATAGTCATAGGACTATAATCCTCGACTTGGAGAAGAAGAAGATGAGACTGTAAACCCTCAAATCATATGAAAACTAACGCCTTCCATTAATATGGTAAGAACCGAGTTCTTATAGGGTTGGGTTGTTGGGTAAACCCAAGCTCGCTCTATACTGGATATGTTGAACCATGAAAATGTGATTTTGGATTAATGGGTTGGTTTTCACTAGAAGCGTTGGTTTGTTGAGTAAACTCAAGGTCAGCGTGGACGAGGCGAAATTGGGTAACATACATCGATGTATGCGCATCAAAGAGTTGATAACCCAATGTAAGTGCACACATCAACAAGTTGATAAGAGCGATCGATAGTTGTGTCTAAGATGTAATTGGTATATTTGATACCTCCCGAGACATAAGGTGGCTTATTGGGTAAACCCAAGGTCATGCTTAATGTCGGTTATCGATGATGCAATTGGTATGTTCGATACCTATCGATTGACCTAAGTTGTGGCTTGTTGGGTAAACCCAAGGTCATTCTTAGCAATATCGGATATCAACCCACTAGGACATTATGTCATTTTGTTTCTTTGGATTCGTAATGAGGGTTATGGATTCTATGAAACTAGTGGGAGCTTTTTGCATATCATTCAAGTCCTTATGATTATGCATCTATTCCTATTCTAACATTCTTTCTCTCTTTCCGTTTAGGTTGGTTGAAGATGTCTTCCAGTGTGAACTTACGCTCGCTAATGGATTCCAACAAGTTAAGCTGGACGAATTTTCTTGATGGCTAAGGAATCGAGAATTGTTCTCGATCTCGAGGCTGGGATACATCTAGATGTTCCACTTCGGATGCACTGCTGTCGATGCTTGATGAGGATCGGAAGGCATATCGTAAGCATCTAAAGGACGATGACATGGCTACTTGCATTATGCTTGCCTCGATGTCACAGAGCTGCAGAAAAGACGAGTCCATGGATGCTCACACTATAGTATTTCATCTTAGGGAGTGTTTGATGAGCAAGCTCGATGCGAAAGGTTCAAGACCTCGAGGCTTCTCTTCACCACAAAGATGACTCGAGGACATCTGGCATGCGGTATGCCCGAAGATGAATGGCTATATTGAGAGATTGGCCGTCTTAGGTTTTGTAATGGATTATGAGTTAAGTATAGACTTAATTCTGGTTGGATTGTCCGAGAGTTATTCACAGTTCGTGTTAAACTATCGGATGAACCAAATATCCACAACAATACCTGAGTTGATCAATCTGCTCAAGACAGCTGAGAAGACTATCAAGAATGATAGTAAGCAAGTGCTAATGGTGGCTGCTTCTTCTTCTGGTTCAAAGAAGAAAAAGAACCCAAAGAAGAAGAAGGCCAAGAAACCAAAGGAAGCGCCATCAAGAAGAAGACCAAAGAAGCTGGCCCGAAAGGAACTTGCTTCCATTGTGGTAAAGATGGCCATTGGAGGCGCAATTGCAAAGTCTATCTGGAGTCATTGAAGCAGAAGAAGGCATCAGATGCCTCAACTACTTCAGGTATGTTTGTCATTGAGGTTATCTGTTTACGATCACAACATTTGGGTATTTGATCTTGGTTGTGGCTCACACATATGTAATGATATCACGCAGGCCTAAGGGACGATGAAGCGACTCATGAAGGAGAAGTAGACTGCGTGTTGGAAATGGAGCAAGAGTTCTTTGCATTAGCCGTAGGAACCTATGTTTTGTCTCTCCCCATCGGGCTTGTACTCGAATTGGATGATTGTTATTTTGTACCGTTTTGACAAAGAACATATTGTTTGTTTCTTGTTTAAATAGAGTGGTTTCCATTTAAATTTTAATAGCAATGGTTGTTCTATTAATTCTAATGGAATGCTTTATGTGCTGGTACATTATGCAATGGTATTTACATATTAGATATGTCTCATCCAATTATGAATGTCAATGACACCAAAAGACATAAAAGAGATAATTTAAAGTCAACTTACTTATGGCATTGTCAATTTGGGCCATATAAATGAGACACGCATCGCTAAGCTCCATAAGAGTGGCGGTTTAGGGTCATTTGATTATGAATCATATGACACATGCGAATCTTGTTTATTAGGCAAGATGACTAAGTTACCCTTCAAGGAAAGGGTGAGCAGCGATGGAGTATTAGACCTAATACATTCGGATGTATGCGGTCGATGTCCATCCATGCTAGAAATGGTTGTCGTTACTTCATTACCTTTATCGATGATTATTCTCGATATGGGTACTTGTATCGATGAGATACAAATCTGAAGCGTTGAAAAGTTCAAACAATTGAAATGAAGTAGAAAACTAGCTTGGTAAAAGTATCAAGGCATTACGATCCGATCGTGGTGGAGAATACTTAGACCAGCAGTTTGGATTATCTCGAGATAATGGCATTTTATCTCGGTGGATTCCTCCTTACACACTACTGACCTGATGGTGTGGCTGAAAGGAGAAATCGAACCTTGTTGGACGTGGATACGATCAATGATGGGTTTATACGATTACCAAAATCATTTTGGGGTATCTTGCGCTAGAGACAATTTGTTTACTTGTTAAGCAGAGTTCCTCTAAGGCAGTTGATGTTACTCCATATGAGATGTGGACTAACAGAAAACCTTATCTTTCTCATTTGAAAGTTTGGGGTTATCACGCTTCGTGAAGCGGATTGGTCGAGATAAGCTTGAAGCAAAGTCGACAAGTGTTTGTTTGTAGGATATCCTAAAAGACCATGGGATATCAATTCTACCTTCTTTGAGGAACAAAAGGTGTTTGTTTCAAAGCATCTTTGTCTTCTTAGAGAAAGAGTTTCTTCTGCAAGAAGGCGGTGGGAACAAAGTTGAACTTGAAGAAGTTCAAGATGCTCAACAGAACCGAATCAAGCTGCTGAACACGAGGCATCACTCATTCGGATGAAGTAATAGTTCAACCTTCTACTACACGAAGTTCGTGGGTCAGTAGGATATGCACTATTCAGAAATATGGATTTTCGTAAGTGAACAGAATGACGTATTGCTCATAGAAGATGATGAGCACGCTACCTATGAAGAGGTTACGAAAAGTTGAGTGCGAAAAATGGCTTTACGCCATGAAAGTTGAAATGGATTCCATGTACCAAAACCAAGTATGGACTTTGGTTGATGCACTGAAGGATAAAACCTATAGGGTGCAAATGGGTTTTAAGAAGAAAACCGGCGTGGATGGTAATGTGATTACTTATAAAGCAAGGCTTATGGCCAAAGGATTTCGTCAAAGACAAGGAGTTGACTATGACGAGACCTTCAGCCCCGTAGCAATGCTTAAATCCATTAGGATACTCCTAGCCATTACCGCTCATTATGATTATGAGATATGAAAAATGGATGTGAAGACAGCTTTCCTTAATGGAAATCTGGCCGAGGATGTGTACATGACACAATCAGAGGGCTTCACTTCCATCAATGGCGAAAAGGTATGCAAGCGTCAGAAATCCATTTATGGATTGAAGCAAGCATCCAGGAGTTGGAACATCTGTTTTGATGAGTCAATCAAAGAGTTTGGTTTCTCACAAAATCCAGATGAACACTGTGTGTACAAGAAGGTTAATGGGACTGCAATCGTATTCCTTGTGTTATATGTAGATGACATATTATTACTTGAAAACGATGTTTCTATGTTGCAATCAGTTAAAATTTAGTTGTCCAAACAATTTGCGATGAAAGACCTTAGTGAAGCAACTTTTATCCTCGGGATAAGAATCTATAGAGATAGATCAAAAAGGTTGCTTGGTCTTTCACAATCATCGTACATAGACAAGATGCTAAAGAGGTTTAGCATGGAGCAATCCAAGAGAGGGTTTCTTCCCATGTCTCATGGGATAACACTCTCGAAATCTATGTGTCCTAAGACACAAGATGAGAGGATGCGCATGGATCAGATCCCGTATGCATCTGCAGTAGGATCGATCATGTATGCTATGTTATGTACGAGGCCCGATGTATCGTATGCTCGAGTGTCACGGCGATACCAATCGGATCTGGTGAGGTCCTTTGGGTGGCTATCGAGAATATCCTCAAGTACTTGCGAAGGACTAAGGATGTTTTCTTGATATATGGAGATGGAAATCTCAGTGGCGGCATCTGGATGCGTTTTCAATCTGATAAGGATGATTCAAAATCCCGGTCAAGTTATGTTTTCACACCGAGCGGCGGGCGATCGGTTGGAAGAGTTCAAACGAAGAGGCTGGCGATTCAACGGCCAAGGCGAGTACATTCTTTGCATCGAGGCGCAAAGGAAGCTGTTTGGATCAAGAAGTTCATTACTGAACTTGGTGTGGTTCCTTGCTGTGATGGGCCCATACAGTTGTATTGTGACAACAATGGGGCTATTGCTCAGGCAAAGGAACCAAGGTCTCACCAACGATCTAAACACGTACTCTGCAGATATCATCGATTGAGAGATCATTGCGGAGGTGATGTCGCGATCGAGAGAATTCCACAGTAGAACATTGCTTGATCCGTTGTGAAGCCATTGTCCGGAAGAATTTTGATTCTCATGTACTCGCTTATGGTATTAGATACCAAGCGATTGGCTTTAGGTCAGTGGGAGATTTGTAGGTGTAAGTCGACTTGTATTGAGATGTAAGTCGACTTATACCGGTCCAGTACTAATAAAGGCGACTTGTATACCGTGTAAGTCGACTTATGCGTGTCTGATCTTAGTGAGATTGTTAGAGTAGTGCCTAAAGGCAATCCCTTTAGCGCTTTTTGTTCATAGTCATGTACGGACTTTATGAATAAATAAAGAAAGGCATGTTTCATTTATTTGATGTTCTTTATGAATTGATATTGATCTTTAATCAAATTAATGAAGTCCATGATATATGACATAGCATGAAGGAAATTATGATGTGATCATAATCACGAGATTCCTATCATGTGCAATTATGTCAATATCTAAATTCTCCTAGTCATAGGATTAATGAGACTGGACATCATTAATCCGGACGGACTAACATATGTTATACTCCTTGATTGGATCGGCGGTGGATCTCGAAGCTGTAAATATAAGATATTTAGAGTTGACATGTGGATCTTACTAAGCGGTAGTAAGTACATTGGATGACCGCCATGAGATTATCACATGGATATCCTATTCTAATATCGGTGATAATCTCATCATAGCAATAGTGCAAGTATCCTTGACTTGAGGTACTCGAGGATATCTTGAATCTTGATCTTCGTGCTGACTCCATTCCTTGTTGCCTTCGAGAGGTTACTCATAGGGTGGTGCTTGGGTGCGACTTGAGGTATTGAAGGTAATTGAGTAGCCAATAGAGGATTCATCACTTACGTGATAGCGAAGAGATACAGCCTCTTGTCGGGATCATTACTTTAAGTCTCGGCAGAGCATAAATATGTCATGAAGAGTGTCTTCATGGACATATAAAGTAATGAGTCCTAAGGCGAGAACCGATATCACTTGGGCTAGACTTAGTCTAGTAAGAGTTGACACTTTGACCATACTCATAACCAAGTGGGGTATAGGATGATGAAAGGGCGAATTGCACAAGAATTGTACATGGAAGGGTTCGTGATCCGGTTCGTGATGAATTCATCAAACCAATTACTTTCCGGTCAATTGGGGTCATGATGTGTTGCTAGGCGACGCTCATGACTTGCTCAGATTAATTGTTAATCTAAGTGGCCAACATAACAAGGAACCTAAAGGGTCACAGCGATAAGAGTGTTTCGAGAATCAAGTAAAATAATATTGGACGAGTTCTAATTATGGAAGCAATCGGATTAAATGGATCCCGATGAGATCGAGATATGTCGATGAGATCGCGACATCGATATTGCTGAAAAATGTTTAGGGGTTTTCCCATCGCACCCGGTAGGACCGACCCCAGTGTGACTGGACCACTTCAGCATTTATTTATATATATATATAATTGATTAATTAATATATATATATATATATATATATGTGAAACGTGGCATGGAGGAGGAGAGGACATGGTTTAGCTTTATATGTATATATATATATATAAATGGCTAACGTGGATGGTCCACCTACTTAAGCATTTAATGAGTCTTTTAAAAGTTAAAAGACACATGGCTTAATGAAGAAGATAAGTTGAGGTCGTTGGCTTTGGATAAAAGAGGAGAAAGGTTTTAAAACCTATGAAAATTGTTTTCAAAGGCTTCTCTTTTAAGAGGAGCGATCAACGATTTTCTCTTCTTCTCGAGGATAGCTTCGTCAAATCTTAAGCTCTCGAGACGGAGGTAGGTCTAGCAGCCTTTACTTTGTTCTAGCTATTCCGGGTCAAAAGGGTTTATCCGGTTAGGTTTTCTGATCTGCGTGGATACCTTTAGAGATAGTCTCTATTGGCTATTCAGTTTGAATCTTCATCTGAACCATAGATCCGGCCTTGGGAAGGTCCGGTGCCAAAAATTTTGTTTTCCTTTGGTACATGTGATGTACCTCCCGGGATTTTCCTACATAGGCTACTAAACTACTATAAGGGAAATGGATGGAAGCAAGCCACTAATTATAAACCCAGACTGATGGTAGACATGAAGGGTATGTCAAGCTATTAAACAAACGCTACTTAGGAGGAAACCTAAGAATTGTAATAGGTTTTATTTTTTTTCCTATTTCATTTGTTAGAATGTGTTGTTAGTTAGGTTTTTAGTAACTTTTTGCATGTGAGTTTATTATTTTCTTATTTTTGGAGTGATTTTGATTGATGAATATTATATTTGGAATGGTGATACAGGTTATTTCTGAAGGATGTATGAGGAAAATGGTGTAAAACGTGCCAATTTTGGAGGGGGTTCATGACATATGCACAATCATGACAAACGACCTTACCCAATTACACAACCATGCACCACATACACAATCATGCAAACCCTCTTTTATCCTTCCCCCAAAACCTAACCATATACATATTATTTTCTCTTCTTCCACCTCTCACCTTCTCTCTAAGTAGCGGTCCACCTCCATAGCTTCTTATTTCTCTCAAACCTCTCTTAAATTTCAATCTTTTCTTTCATATTTCTTCTATATTAACATTAGTCCTATACATATCTAGTGATTCCCATCCTTTAAAAAAAATCCTTTAATGGGTTTTGCAAGATTTTTTATACAGTCTCTCTCCTACATTTTTGGCTCTCTATTGTGTTTTTGTCGTGATTTCTTAGTTAATTTTGCAGGTTTCACTCTCCGTCATGTCTCCAAGAGTTTAAAAAATTGTAAAACACTCAAAACCCAAAGGAAAAGTGAAGGTGTCGGGTAATGGTGTAGGTGATTTAGCTAAGGATTTTGGAGTTCTTTTTTCAATCTTCTCTCGAGAAGAAGGTAAATAATTACAAAACCTTCCTTCTAAATAATTACTACACCTAGATATTTTGATTATCCAATTTTAGAAGATTTAGATTTGAAAGGAAAAGTTAAGTCTTTGAGTGCTAGAATTCAATGGGGTAAATTTATACATTGTGATTATCTTGTGTTTAAAGACTTGATCCTTGAATTTTACACTAGTTTGAACTATACGTTGGGTAAGGTAGATAATTTTTTTTTATTGTGATGAAAACCTTATAATTTGGATTATGATATCATAGAAGAAATATTTGGTTTTCCAAAATCAAACATTGGTGAAAAACATGAAAATTTCATGTTAAAAAGTATTACAAAAATTAACAGGGTTAGATGTGCTTGATCCACAGGATGCACCAAATAATGTTATTAAGAATCATAGACACTTATCACCACATAAATTCGTATGTCATGTTGTTTTTGCTAAGAGTCAAAGTTACAAGTTCTTTGAAAGGATTTGTTTCTACTTTGATACATGGATAATAAGGTTAAATTCTGCATATCTACCCATATGTTTCAAACGATAATTACTTTGCTGGATAAAAAAAGTAGTTATCTAGGCATAAGTTTTCTTGTATTTGCCCTGGCTCGATTGCATAGTATTAATCTTGATGAACTAACCCATGTTTTTCCTAAGCATTTAAATCACATGGATTTAAGGAGAGTTGAAATCTTAGAGTGCCATGTGATGGAACTTTGAGATATCAACTCTAAATCAAAAGTTAAACACTGGACATGATAAGCGAGTTCTAGTTCTGCACCTCTATAACAACACCAATAAGTCTCATCAAGTGATGAAATCAAGGAGGAGGAAAAAGGCCGGGAGAAAGTTCTTGAAAAAATAGATGAGAATAACAAGCAAATAGAGGGTTGTCTAGACACCGTAGAGGCACAACTAAAGGAGGTCGTGAACCATCAAAGATATTACACGAAAACATTATTAAAATTTTTTGTTGTCTGAGGTGTCCAAATTCCATCTCTTACACAATTACCACCTGCATCTCTATAAATATTCTTATTCTTATTTTTATTCATTGTTATTTCTCTTTATTTTTATTGTTTCCATTTCCATATTAAGGACAATGTGTTGTTCAACTGTAGGGTGAACTTTACATTTACATTGTGTTAGTTTTTATTAGTTTGACATTATGTGAACATTTTGTTGCATGATGTGTGCATTGTGTCAATAACATAAATTGCACATAATTTGTTTACTTTTGAACATGGTAATTTAAATTGTAAAGGTATATTAACTTATTAATTTTGTGTTTTAAGTTTCTCGGGATGAATATGCATGTTAATTATGATATGACATATATTCTTTTCTTTATGACATTTATTTGGATTCATTTATAATTAAATTAATTTAAATTGGTAGGCTTCATTAGTAACCTTTCATGAGAGTGATTGACTAAAAAGAAATGAGGTAGGTTAAGAAATTGAAAAAATTGTGTTAGATAAAATTTTATTTTGTTAGCCCTTTTTTAAAAATTGGGTTAAAAATAGATCTGGTATCTAGTTGATAGTTATGATATAGTTGAATAACTGGGGGTATTCAAGACAAAATATTTGTCTTCGTGTCAAAAGGCTATAATGACACTCCAATTAAGCTAAATAAAAAACATAGCCTAGTTGAGTAACCAGAAGACATTTATGACAAGATGTTAGCCTTCGAGTCAAAAGACTAGGTCATCATTAAAGAAAATCTTAAATGATAGTGCTTGCAATAAAATTAAATCTCAAAGCATAGTGCTTGCAATAAAATTAAACCTACTAATCTGTTAAAAATAGCAAGAATTTTCATAAAGGGATACTTGGTGATAGTTTGCCTTTTTAATTGATTAATAATAATAAGTGCATGCTTACAAATTTCATAGGTGTATGAATAAGGTGTCAATATTTTGATTGATATATATTCAAATCAAAGCACTTAAACATGAATAAGAAAGTGTGTTAGTGGTAAATAATAAAAGCTTTTTCCAATGAAAAGGAAAAAAATAACATATATGTGTGTATAAGAGTAGTTACTTAAAAATTTAGAAATGTAATATCACTTTATATATAAAGAGGTCTTAATTATAAAGCGAGGGAAAGAAATGTTGTAATTCCATTTAATATGTCATCATTGCTTTATTTAAATGAAAATGTCATCCTTTTAAAGATGCTCCAGTTATAACAGAATGAGATTAAATGAGATTAAAAACTCCTTCTAGACATACAATATAGACCTTCAAAACATCTTACTTCATCTCAAATGATGTTTATGATTTTGAGAAGGACCTACCAATAGATGCTCCTATAATAGTAAGAAGCAGTTCCTTTACACTTCAAGTTTGGTCCAAATTTTTTAATTATTAAAGTGTACTCATCTAAAAGATTAGTCTCTAGACTAATTCAACCAATGGATATTTATTTTAATTACTCTTTTACACACATGTTTAATATTCCTAATCCCATTAACTTTGTAACAAATGCATTATATTTCCTTTGGTATTTCAGTCTTATATGGACCATTATCATATACTTTGATGCCTTCTTTATTTTCAAGCATTTGCCAAAAAAAAAGACTTTTCTAGTGACCATTTCTTTTACTTTCTATCTTGGTTTTATCCAATAAGGAATTACTATAGAAAGCTTACATTAAAAGCTTCTAAAACATTATATCCAAATGTATAAAAAAAACTTCAAAATCATAAAAATTTGCTATATTTAGTCAATCCTTATATGGTATGGATTTTTCTCTTTTTTATTCACTCTAACCCCAGGACTAACACCCTTTATGCTCATTTTGGGTTTCATCTTTATAAAACTTATTCTTACAACCTAGCTAATTGTTAGAATAAAAATCTTCAGAGATAGCCAGAGTTCCAAGCACAAATAATCAAATACAAATATAAAATTATAAAAGTCCTTATTTTCCCTTACTAGGAAGCTAGATTACACTTCTATATCTCCAAAGTAAGTATTTATCTATAAATCCAACTGAGATCAATTTGTTATTATTAGTGTATTTAATTTTGTAATTAAGTTTAGACATAATTAATAGTAGTGTGAGGTATAATGATGCAAGTAATGATGTCATTTGCTATGATGATGTAAAATTGATATTATTATAATATGATGAAAATACTAATTTCAAATAAAGTGGAGATGAAAATGATATCATCAAGAATGGAACGTCTATTGATTAGATTTCTCAATAGTTACTAAGTGGGTATCTATGTAACCCTAATGTGTCCTTCATCTCTACTCCATCAGTCTCCTAGAGGTAAGCCCTCCATTTTATGCTTTCCATTTTTATGTATGCTATTTGTAGTGAAATTATCCTTTCTACATGAGATTAGCATACACTAGCTATATTCTCCATAATTTGGCTAAGTGAGGTGAACATTCCTTGATGGCGTTCAAGGAGGTAATTTTCTCTCTAATTTTAATATAAACATGATAAAAAAAAGTTGTTGTTGACTTCTACTTGTGTCCTGGAACCTTCTAAGATTTCTTTCAGTCCATAATTCCTTCATGCAACTAATCAACAAAATAAGATAGATAATTGTATTAATTTAGGAAATTAACTTCAATTTGATGAACCATTGCATAATCTATGAAAATTGAAGAGTGTTAGATCCTAGAGGCATTTGAATCTGATCCTGTTCTAAATGTCCTTAAAGAAAAGACACTAAAAGCACATTCCTCATTAGGATTCAGGAAGGGAAGCCTATCCATTGTACTTAACTTATTTAGGGTTGTTAGCCATATAATGAGTGAAAAGCTAGGCAGAAGCTCTTTACGCCAAATTATTCCATGCAATCTACTTTTTTACTTCTCTGAATAAGCCACTCTCTACGTATCTTAATACTGAATAATCCATAGGGATGGTTTCTCCAAAGGTATCTATCAAGGGACATCATATTTTATTGATAGTTAGGTTTTAGGATTTGAAGGTCCCTTAGGAATTCCATCCACTACCCTTTTCTTATAATAGATTTTACCTTGGCACTTGAAAGGAGATAGCTCCAGAGTTGAATGACTATTTGATTACTAATTAGGGACTGCTTCCTATCTAATTGTCATGCCAAAAAATAGCCTTTTCTCCATTCCCAGCTTGACAAGAAATTTCAGGTTTTAGTACTTCCTTTAACCTCAATAGTTATATTAGAAGCCAAGAAAAGGAAGTCTTTAGGCTAACAACCCATATGCTCTTCCCTTTTAGGAAATAACTATGGAGCCATTTCCCATAAAGTTTCCTTACCCTACAAAATAGACCATAACTTCTTTATCAAGAGAGTTCCATCAATGGATTTTATAGGGATAATTCTTGGACCTCCATCCACCTTAGGCCTGCAAACATCACTCCACTTTACTTTGGCATGTCCCCTGATAGAATCACAACCTCCCCATTAAAAAATTCCTTATGACTTTTTTACTTATAATAACTCCACTTGCCAGTACCATATTAGAAGACCAATAGATATGAATGGAGTTAAGGACTAAATTAACTAATTTTATCCTACCTTCAAAGGATAAGGCTCAGTTGGTCTAAGAAGTCAATGTCTTCTGAATTTTTTCAATGAGAGGATATCATTCACTAAATTGGATCCTTCTAGTTGTGACCGGTAAGCCTAGATAGCATATAAGTGTTTATTTTCTCCTTATTCTAGCTATAAATGTTATTCTTCCTTCCATTTGATTTGCTCTTTTAGACAAAACAAAATGGCTTTTAGCATAGTTGACAGTCAATCTAGATATGAAATTGAATTGATTCAAAGTAGACATTAACGTTGTGTTTGGTTGCTGTCTTCAGGGGGCAAAGGCAGAAAAAGAAGGAACAGAAGAGAAGGAATAGAACAGAAACTGGGGACAGTTAGGTGTTTGGTTGTGGTGGACGGGACAGATAAAATTATCCCCGTCCTAAGGACAGAAATGTGTTTGGTTTTGATGGACAGAACCAAAAAACAGTATGAATGACAATATTACCCTTGCAGTGTAATATGAGTAGATATAAGTAAGTAAGTGGTTATTATATAATTGTATGAATATTTAATTTAAGTAAATTTGTAATTTTATAATTACAATGAAATAAAATGAGAAACCAAAATAATTACGGAAATGTTAAACCTTTAAAATTAATAGAGATGAGTTATTTAATATAAAATGCCTACAAACTAAAATATTAATTTATAGGTTAACAAAAATTTGTATGATTTAGAAATTGAAATACATAATAATGTAATAAAACATCTAAGCATTCATTTAATTAATGACATCATAATTTAGTTGTAACATCCCGTTACTGTCATTAAGGGTATTATGGTAATATTGGGACGGTGATAGGATTTCCTTTGCATACATTGGTGAGCATGTTACTGGCCTCTAATCATAGAGGAACTGGTTTACTGCATATGCATATATTCATTGGTACATGCATTCACGATTTTTCGGGATCTGATTGTGAGTATGAATTTACTGAACTGACTGGATCGAGAGCTAATTGAGGAATTAGAGTGATTGAGTGCATTTGGCTGATTCGATACTGTTTATGAGTGATCGGTAATTTATAGAGGCTTATAGAAAATTTTCTGCTATTTATAGAGTTTCGGGTTCGGACCGAAAAATTTGCTAGAGATTGATAAATTCGATTCCAGATTTCAAAATTGACTGGCAAATAGCGTGGAAAATATAGATTGGTGATTCTAAGAATAAAAATGTTGAGCTATTAGAAATTGGAGACTGAAATTTGAACTGAATCGGAGACTCATGGCTATAAATATCTAAGTGGAATGGGAAGAGGGAAAATACCCTAAAGCATTTTCGTTTTCTTCCTCTCCCTTCTCCACGGTGGTTGCGATTTCTCCCCTATTGGTGAGTCTTGCTATTTCTCCCTTTGGTTTTCCTCTCATTGTGTCTAGCTAACTGATTTGCTGTATTTGATGAAGGATTGAGAGGCTTTTGAGAGGTGTAATCGGTGATTTGGAGGATTTAGGGTTTCTGGTGAAAATCATGGAAAATCGTCGATTGGTATGTTTGTTGTGTTTAAAGTTGTTTTATTAGTTACTGCATGAATTTATGGCATTTATGAGAGTTGATTTGAGGTGGCTGAGGGTTTTATGGAGGTTGGTATGTGTATTAATGGCGGAAATCGATCGGAGAAGACGATCGGACCGGCATTGCTGTCATGACAAATGAAGCTTTGGGCTTCGTCGCGACGAATAAATCGATTTAGATTAAATGCATTGGTCGCGACGTACGCAGCATGACGTCGCAACGAGCAAGGAAAAGGCACGTCGCGACGAGTCTTTGGCCGACGTCGCGGCGAGCAGCGAGAGGAGACGCACGCCGCGGCGAGCGTGCTTCATGCCACGGCGAGCATGCCTTTTCTCGCGGCGAAGGCCGCATGGTCGCAGCGAGGAATTGTCTTAATTGGTTCAATTATGTTTAATTGGGCATATCTTTTGGTGTAGACCTCCAATTGAGGTGATTCCAGATTCATTATGAACTAGGTAAAGAGGTCTACAATTGAGGATAAGTATGGGAATTCAATTTGATTTAATTGGTACTGAATTATAGATATTAAGGTCAATTGTGATTCATAATGTGACCTAAGTGTCAAATTGAGACTATTGGAGTTTAATAGGAAATTGCTATAGGAGACTTGAATTGAGGAAATTGACTGGATTATAGGAATGGATCAATTATTAGTGATCAATTGAACAAAGAAATAGAATTGGGGTTAAAGTACGAAATTAGGAATTATAGGAAGATTGTGAATATGTATTGTACATCATTTCACTTGAGACATATGCATTCTTGTCTGTTTAATTGAGCAATCGGTAATAGGCGTATTTAAGCTGTTATAGGCGTAGTTGGATCATCGTTCCACGGACGTTCTTTGGGACTTCCAGCGAGAGCTCGAAAGTAACGGTGAGTAACCTAGTTGGTTTCTCAAATTCTTGAGTGTCTAAATGTTCTTTGTAAATTACTTGATAACGTGAAGTACATGATTCTTGAATTATATGTGATTGGATTGCCTTTGTGTGACTGCATGACTCTTTGGAAAGGGGTGCGATTGAATTGTATGTGTTTCTTGAATTGGATTGGATTCTTGATTATCGATTCTTTGTTACCTTTGGGCTTTATAGCCATACATCGTAAATTCTTGAATCATTGAATCTTGAATTCTTGTAAGTTCTTGAGAGATACACTATCTTGGGCTTTTATAGCCATATCTTGAGCTACTAAATCTGAATTCTTGAACATTGCATTGCATGCATAAATGCATGATCGGATAAGGATCGTGACCCAGTTCTTGATCTCTTTGAAAAGAGCCAGAGCTCGAACACTATCTTGTCAAGGGCTTAGCAGGGAGAAATCACGACGCCGCCCCCCCCATTTCTTGGTGAGCACTTGGACCACAACATTGAATAACGAAAAGAGTCTCATATGCATTATATACATGGTGATTGAGTTCTTTGAATTGTGTGACGATTCTCGAATCGAGTGATGCCATGATTTATTTGAATTGTGGCGTAAAGCGTGCTACGCTCTTGTATTATTACTCTCGTCATGTATCTTGATATAGACTACGTACCTTTGTTATATAAAGCGTGTTACGCTACTGTATTAAGATACTGTATATTGTTGTAAATCGTATAGATTACTGTAAATCGTTATATAATCTTGTAAATAGATATTCTTGTGTCGTCTTTGACATGATTTGCGTAATGCATGATTTGAGTGAACCATCGATGATGGTTTCTCACCGAGTTCATAAACTCACCCAACATTGCAATTATTTTTCAGAATCGAAGAGTACCCGTTAGCAAAGCAGGAGTATGGCGCAGATTCAAGTGAAGGTCAAGTCGGGATCGGTTCGTGTATGCCTTGCATGTCTTTACTTTTGTACTAAAATGATTATTTGTATTCGTAAGATTGACCTCGGTGGCTTTTGAAAATGTTTGTACCCAATTGGATAGACTTAGCGCATTTGTTATTTAATAGTAATGTCTTGATTTACGATCGAGTGGTTATACGCCATTCTCATGGGCACGGACCCGAATATCCTTTGTGGATGTCGGGTTTGGATCCTGCGGGTGTGGGGTGTTACATTTGTGGTATCAGAGCCCAGAAGTACAATCTTACATGGGCGTTCTGAAAAATGTTTCAAGTGCATGCATCTAAGTCATGTCACAACAGACAATGACAACTGATCCCTAGTCTAGCATATGAGTCACATGCATGAGCATGTACTAGTCATTTAAGCAGTTAGAAACAGTGAGAAAAATGAAAGGAGAAATATGATAGAAATGGCAAGAGTTCAAGTGAATATGGTGATGAAAATCTGATATTCCATGATAGAGAGGAGTTCTGTTGGGATTGATTACCGTGACAAGAATTATGAATAATGATTTATGATTGTGAGTGATTATCTTTGAGCGTGATCGAATGTGCATACTTGTGATTGTGAATCGGTGTATAGTATTACGAATAAGTGTTCTGATAGTACCCGGTGAGTGAAGTGATAATATATGTACTAGTATTTGTGTAAGTGTTAATACTTGTCTAGCGTGATTTTAAGCGGTAAATAAACTGTTGTATTGGAGCATCTAGTGACGAGTTTTAAGCTCGAATACCATTGAAAAGGAATAGTGCATACCGGAGGGCTCTCCTATCCCTAAAGTGAGTGGGCGTAGTGCATACCCGGTGGGCTCTCTACTTGCGAAAAAGTGATTAATGTGAAAAGTGCAGAATCGGAATAGTGTTAGCGCTCACCACAACATAAAAATTAGCATACCTCGTGTATCCGACTGTGTAGTGAAATCGAGAATGCGTGTGATATGTGACAATTGGAAAGTGACTATGAGTATCGAAGATCGATTAAATGCATTTAAAAGTGAAGTAAATAAGCTGGCATAGTTGAGAAAATTGTAAAGCACGCAAGTTTCATAAGAGTGAATCTAAATCTGATCGAATGAATAGTGAATGATTTAGTATTTGAGTATGACTTATAGGGAGACTTAACGATGATAGAGGTATTGATAAAATGCGAAATTTTCCAGGAAAATATGTATACGGGATTTGGAGTTAATTGGGCGAATGAAGGTTGAATACGTCAACTGTGTCAAAGATTTTCCGGCATTAGCTTAACTAAGATGTTTGAAGAAAATGTGTGAATAGTATGGTGATGATTGTGAAAGAGACATTTGGAGGCTATTCGACTTAAGTATTAATCATGTTGTATTAAATTGGAGACTTGGCAATAGTTAGTGAAGCGTCCCGAAAAGGCTAAGAGACAAATTGTTGATATAGTCAAAGTGATTCTATGTATTTGGGGATGTATGACTTCGTGAACTCTATGTGACTAATTATTTGAAATTGTTGTACTAAGTGTTGCTGTGAGAGCTTGGAGATTTTAAATTGTACAGAAATGTTTATGGATATGCAAATCAATGATGATCGAGATACTTTGGGAATTTGAATGATTCGCAAAAGAGATTAAATGGATTGAGCGAAATTCAATAGCGATAGAAAATTATTCTTGTTGATGGATAATTGTCAAACTGGTAAAAAGAAAGTAATATGAGTTATCGAATTTCAAATAAATTGTGTATAAAAGATCTTGGCAAAACAATCGGTGATTGACGCAAAGCTGTATTGGGAAAATTTTAAATGGGAGTCAACTTATGAGGAAATGACTGATAACTGTGTTATGAAGTGTTGTGTTTCAACAAGAATGCACCGAAAGAGTAAGAAAAGGTTTAGAGTGTGAACTTGAATAGTTATTAGTGGAATAATTAACGGATGTATTCTTTGAGGCAAGCGTGAGACCGATATCATTGGAATCCATCGAGTTATGCGAACATAGTCGAAGACTATGGTTGATTTGAGTTAATAATGACCGTAAAGCGAATCGTAATAGGGGTTGGCGATCCGTTTATGGCAACGAAGTCGAATCGATAAGGAAACTAAATTCGTCATTAAATGGCCTCTATGTGGATCGTGAAAATGGATTGGCAAGTGGTTTAAAATTGAAAAGATGATCTGATTTACAAAGTGATTTCTGGATTGGATTAAGATACGATGTTAAGAATTGGTAAATGTGTTTACGATGCTGAGTGTAAGGATTGGCAAATAATTATAAAGATATGGCGAGAATCGAATCAAAAGGAACCGATAAATTATCTGTCCTCCTCATATTTGTATATAAAATTTCGAGGACGAAATTTTTATAAGGAGGGGTGAATTGTAACATCCCGTTACTGTCATTAAGGGTATTATGGTAATATTGGGATAGAGTGATAGGATTTCACTGCATACATTGACTGAGCATGTTACTGGCCTCTAATCATAGAGGCTGGTTTCTCGCATATGCATATATTCATTGGTACATGCATTCACGATTTTAGGGATCGATTGTGAGTATGAATTCTTCGTATTTGGATCGAGAGCTAATTGAGGAATTAGAGTGATTGAGTGCATTTGGCTGATTCGATACTGTTTATGAGTGATCGGTAATTTATAGAGGCTTATAGGAAATTTTCGCTATTTATAGAGTTTGGGTTGGATGAAAAATTTGCTAGAGAGGCGATAAATTCGATTCGGATTCGAAATTGGTGGCAAATAGCGTGGAAAATATAGATTGGTGATTCTAAGAATAAAATGTTGAGCTATTAGAAATTGGAGCTGAAATTTGGGCTGAATCGGAGACTCATGGCTATAAATATCTAAGTGGAATGGGAAGAGGAAAATACCTAAAGCATTTTCGTTTCTTCCTCTCCTTCTCCCAGTGGTTGCGATTTCTCCCTATTGGTGAGTCTTGCTATTTCTCCTTTGGTTTTCCTCTCATTGTGTCTAGCTAACTGATTTGCTGTATTTGATGAAGGATTGAGAGGCTTTTGAGAGGTGTAATCGGTGATTTGGAGGATTTAGGGTTTACGGTGAAAATCATGGAAAATCGTCGATTGGTATGTTTGTTGTGTTTAAAGTTGTTTTATTAGTTCTTGCATGAATTTATGGCATTTATGAGAGTTGATTTGAGGTGGTGAGGGTTTTATGGAGGTTGGTATGTGTATTAATGGCGAAATCGATCGGAGAAGACAATCGGACCATTGCTTGGCGTCATGACAGCGAAGCTTTGGGCTTCGTCATGACGAATAAATCGATTTAGATTAAATGCATTGGTCGCGACGTCTGTGACATAGCGTCATGACGAGCAAGGAAAAGGCACGCGTCAACGAGTCTTTGGCCGACGTCGCGGCGAGCAGCGAGAGGAGACGCACGCCGCGGCGAGCATGCCTTTTCTCGCGGCGAAGGCCGCATGGTCGCGGCGAGGAATTGTCTTAATTGGTTCAATTATGTTTAATTGGGCATATCTTTTGGTGTAGACCTCCAATTGAGGTGATTCCAAATTCATTATGAACTAGGTAAAGAGGTCTACAATTGAGGATAAGTATGGGAATTCAATTTGATTTAATTGGTACTGAATTATAGAGATTAAGGTCAATTGTGATTCATAATGTGACCTAAGTGTCAAATTGAGACTATTGGAGTTTAATAGGAAATTGCTATAGGAGACTTGAATTGAGGAAATTGACTGGATTATAGGAATGGATCAATTATTAGTGATCAATTGAACAAAGAAATAGAATTGGGGTTAAAGTACCGAAATTAGGAATTAGCACCGGAAGATTGTGAATATGCATTGTACATCATTTCACTGAGACATATGCATTACTGTACCGTTTAATTGAGCAATCAGTAATAGACTGTATTTAACTGTTATAGAGGCGCCGTTGGATCATCGTTCCACGGACGTTGCTGGGACTTCCAGGCAGTAGCTCGAAGTAACAGGTGAGTAACCTAGTTGGTTTCTCAAATTCTTGAGTGTCTAAATGTTCACTGTAAATTACTTGATAACGTGAAGTACATGATTACTGAATTATATGTGATTGGATTGCACTGTGTGACTGCATGACTCCTTGGAAAGGGTACGATTGAATTGTATGTGTTTACTGAATTGGATTGGATTCTTGAATTCGATTCTTCGTTACTTTGGGCTTTATAGCCATACCTTCGTAAATTCTTGAATCATTGAATCTTGAATTCTTGTAAGTTCTTGAGAGATACCTCTTGGGCTTTTATAGCCATATCTTGAGCTCTTGAATCTTGAATTCTTGAACATCGCATTGCATGCATAAATGCATGATCGATAAAGGATCGTGACCCAAGTTGTTGATCTCCTTGAAAAGAGCCTAGAGCTCAAAAGCTGTCTTGTCGGGCTTAGCAGGGGAGAAAATCTCGACGCGTCCCCATGTTCTTGTTGACGATTAGGCACAACAACTGAATAACCGGAAAGAGTCTCATATGCATTATATACATGGTGATTGAGTTCTTGAATTGTGTGACGATTCGAATCGAGTGATGCCATGATTCTTGTAAATTGTGGCGTAAAGCGTACTACGCTCTTGTATTATTACTCGACATCAGATATCTTGATATAGACTCATCGTACCTTCGTTATGTAAACTGTGTTACGCTACTGTATTAAGATACTGTATATTGTTGTAAATCGTATAGATTACTGTAAACTGTTATATAATACTGTAAATAGATATTCTTTGTGTCGTCTTTGTCATGATTTGCGTAATGCATGATTTGAGTGAACCATCGATGATGGTTTCTCACTGAGTTCAGAAACTCACCCAACATTGCAATTATTTTTCAGGAATCGAAGAGTACCCCGTTAGCAAAACGGGAGTATGGCGCAAGATTCAAGTGAAGGTCAGAAGTTGGGATCGGTTCGTGTATGCCTTGCATGTCTTTACTTTTGTACTAAAATGATTATTTGTATTCGTAAGATTGACCTCGGTGGCTTTTGAAAATGTTTGTACCCAATTGGATGACTTCGCGCATTTGTTATTTAATAGTAATGTCGATTTACGATCGAGTGGTTATACGCCATTCTCATGGGCACGGACGGATATCCTTTGTGGATGTCGGGTTCGGATCCTGCGGGTGTGGAGTGTTACATTAGTACATAATAATTTAGTTAAATGTTTAAGCGTTTATGAAACTAATTACATAATAGGAGTTAAAAAATCGTACAAGGTATAATTTTTAATACATAATAATAAAGTATATCATGCAAGCAATCATGGAATTAATTACATAAGATGTTACAAATTGGTAGAAGTTAGAAATTGTACAACATAATAAATTAATAAAACATGTAACCATTCATGAAACAAATTACATAATAGGTATTAAAAAGTCCGACAAGTTCGAAATTGTTATACATAATAAGTTAACACAACATCTAGGCATTCATAGCATTCATTACATAATAAGTTGAACATACATACAACCCTTATATTTTATCAAGAATGTCGGTAATAATAAAACCCAAAATTAAACCAACGGCAACAAGTAAAAGTCCTTGAGTCCAAGCATTTTTCTTCTTCAAAGTAGCAACTTCAATTTGGAGTTCATTTGTTGGAAGGGAAGATTGATACAGTATTAATGACGGTTCATTAGTGGTATGAACAATTTCTTCACTCTGACGAGTCTGCCTATCAACATCGATGAGATAGGCACGTTCTGCTTCTACATAAGTCCGATACCCCTTGAATTTTGCATTAGGAAACCCCTCTGTTGCCAGTTTTACATCATCCCAGTTTGTAAAAATTCCAACGTGACGCCCAACAAACACGACATAAAAGCTATATCGGCCCATAGGAAAGTACCTGAAAATGAATAATAACGTCATCATTCATACACCAACATACATCACAAACATCCAAATAGTTAACAAAGCAACCATTCATCATGGATTCACAAGTGCACAAACAAAGTCAACAATTCGAAGTACCATCATTCAACATCACACAAGCTGTTTAAAGACAAATAATGAAGCCATAAAATATTTCTAACTATAATCATTCTTCATCATATAAGAGGCTCCTAACATAAGCCTGTCTGTGATCTGCAGTTACATGCCATAACAATCCCTCAGCCTGAGCATTCGCAGAGAACATCCTCATAGTCCTAACAATTTCTGTTGTGGAGAACCCCAACTGCTCAAGCTCTTCACCTAGGTTTCGACCTTCAGCTCCTCTAATTGCATCAGCAATTATCTTTGCATTCTCACAACTAGCATCAATGGCCTTAGCAAATGTTGCAGAAAGGCCATCGAAAAGTTCAACATCCGTCATCTTCCTTTTGGCTTTATTTTGTCAGGTCCCTACTATGTTGCTGGAAGATGAGACAGCTTCGGTGACATTGGCAGGTGCTGATCCAGGGGGAGTCCCCGATGGGCACATTGGATCAAATGAGCCAACAGGAGCTGTTGGCTCATCACCCTCAGTGTCATCGATATCCAGATCTGCTACAGCATCTACAGCAACTTGAGAACCTGAGCCAATAGCTCTGTCCCTTCCAAAGATATTCTCAAGTCTAGGATAAATCGGGAACGGCTTCCCAGGAGTGTAGTACTTGTTGGGGTTTTTCTGGAAAACAATAACACAACTTTAGCATGATAAACAAATTACTTTGGGGATGATGCAAGAAATGACCAGAGGTGAAAATAAAACAGTTACCCAACTCCATTCATGCAGCACTTGCTTGCTATCAACCTCTACACATTGCATGGTTTCATTCCAACCAAAGCCACTATAGTTCAACATGTCAAAAGCTGTTTGATATTTTTCTTTCAACCTCTTGTGCTTATTTTTAACATGCCTCTTGTCAATGCCACAATCAGGAAACTTTTCCACCATCCTTTCAGCAAGACGTTGGAAGGTACCAGGCTTAAATTGCCCATTATCAATTCTATAACCAGCAACAACTGCCTCTTCCATAAATGTCACCAATGCTTCTGTTTCATCTGAATTCCAGATTCTTGACATCTGACCTAAACCATGGAATGTCATTCCGCAAACAAAGCAACCAAACCATTTCCATAATATATTAATCACCATTATTTGAAACTTGTATGGAAATAAAGAAGAATGTACATAAACTTATCACATTCGGTTAATATATAAAGTGAAATTAAACCAAAAGCCTCAAGTCAATTACAATGAAAGTGAAATTAAACCAAAAGCCTCAAGTCAATTACAATGAAAGTGAAACAAAGTTCAGTACAATGCAATAAATAAAAACAGAAACTTAATTAAAGTTCACAACTTAATGGTTTCTTCTCCAATCATCATACATGTTCCTAGCTAACTCATCTCTCCATTGACTCCATTCATTAGTTGGCTCAACACGATCAACAAATTCAGGAAATGGTGCATCTTCCCCAATCGGCATATCCTCTTCCTCAAAAGGGGTCTGTTCTGCTGGATCATCTGTCATATGCAATCTAATAAAGTTGTGCAACAAGAAACATGCAAGAATTATGTGCACATGAGTGGCTTCTGGATAAAAAGATGGATTTATGAGGATTTTCCATCTTTTTTCAGTAAACTGAATGCACGTTCAATGACATTTCTGGCAGATGAGTGTCTCTTATTAAACAACTCTTCTGGAGTCCTAGGTGCTCTTCCATCTCTTGCCCAATCTTGAATATGGTATCTTGTGCCCCTAAAAGGTGCAAGGAAACCAGGACCATTGGTATAGCCAACATCCACTAAGTAGTAATTTCCTATAGCCAGAAAACACACCCAACCATTATATTTGTAATCACACCTTAATAAACAAATTTCCAAATTCTGACAAATATTATGATCTTACATACCCCTTGGAACTTCAAGTCTATTGCGCTTAATGTGAGATCATGCAGAACCCTTGAATCTGCAGCTGAACCCTCCCATCCAGCAAGAACATATACAAAGTTTAAGTTCTTATCACACACGCCTAACACATTAGTGCATATTCTCCCCTTCCTACCTCTGTATCTGGGTTTATTTGCCCGTGGCACTGTTATGTCTAAATAGGTCCCATCTAGTGCACCAAGGCAGCCCTTTGAACAAATACAAACAATACAGTAAACATTTCTAGCTTAGAACTGTGCATAAGCGAAATTACACAAGTTATTGTAGCTAATGCAACTTACTAACCTTTAACCACTTCCACTTATTGTCTGTGCAATCCTCAGGAATTGGTATGGGCTTCACATACAACATATGTTGAAGCTTCAGTATTGCCTTCAACACACTATGGAAGATCCTACTTATGGTTTCTCCTGACCTCATAAACCGAACTCGTAATACTCTATTGGATTCATTTTGTGCCAATATTTTTAGGAAGATTAATACTTTTTCTTGTATAGCCACATGTCCATTAGCATTCAACCCACCATGAACCTGAAGCATTTGACATAACAATCTAAATGCATTTAAGTCCATCCTTAAATCCCAGTGGCAATTCCTATCACCCTCATGCAAAATTCTATCTATATTGGCTTGCCTGCTAGGTATTCTCAATGCCCGACTACCTCTAACATTTGCACTCCTTCTCCTTTTTCTAGAGTGCACATACAAACACAACAACATAAACATTCTCATAAAATCCAATTCTCCAGTCCATAGCTCATACAACGTTAGACACTTAAAAATAGCATCACGGCGCAGATGATTCATTTTTAAAATGAAAACTGTCTGCAAAGAAAAACACAATTAATCATAAACAAGGCACAACCAACAATAATATAAATTGTAAACAATGATGCTTCGTATGATATATATATGTACATATATATATCATATGTACATATATATAACACATCCACATGCACATGGAAACCATGTGGATATATATATCCGTATATATATGCACATATATATACGGAGAGATATACATACATATACGTATGTATATGTGTGTATATACGTAAGTTCATATATATATACACTTATATTTTTATATGTAATTTATATATAATCAGAATTCAATTCCTTTTTCTTTAGCTTCTTTCCTTTGTTCTTGAAATGGAATTCAATTCCTAACCGCACATATATAATGGCTTTTTGGCAATGTCAAATCAGAAAAAGAAATTCAAACTAGGCTTGGATTTTTAAGAAGAGGTGAAGATCCTATTATATTGCTCTAGTCCTATTCCCCACCCTTCTGCTCTAATATAAGACAAAATGAGATTCATGTCTCTTGATTATGACTAATACTTAAAATAAGCAGACAAAATAGCACAATATTAGCAGAAGAAAGTACAAACATGGCATCCCATCTAAGAACAAGATGGAAAGTCGTGGGGCAGGTGTTAATCCTTGTCACCATTACCATTCAGTTGGTTTACTGAGATTTGGATTAGGATAAAGGGAGAAAGAGAACTTAAAAGGAATGATTACATAGCTCACAATAAGGTGTCTTTAATAATGTTTATAAATTTCATTGCAACTATCATAACTGAAATCATTTCATTAGAAGCCCTTACTTACCTAAGATATTATCAATCATGGCCACATTAATAACAAAAGTTGAATATGTATCAACTACAAAGCTAGTATAGAAGCAATATAGTTAAAGAGGCATTCAAAGAAAGTAGGCATCAACAACAAACTGCCTTATATCAAGTAAGAAATTCAACATTTTTTTTGAATTGAGGAAGTGGAGAGAAAAATGTAAAGGTGTAAACACTCCATACTAATGACAATATACTTTATCATAAATACAATTAACAATGAATAATTTGATTAATGTCAATCCTCATTGAAATATAAACAATCAAACATAAAATGAAAGGCATGTCAACTTCAGAAATCAATTATCCATGCTAGATAAATATCAGATACAAATACTGAGATAGGTAAAGGCCATTAAAAGCACTTACAATAGTAGTTGTACAAAATTGGAGATGAATCATTTGCTAGAAAGTTGGAGATGAATCATTTCTTTGTTTATTTACAGTCTTAAATCATCTCTTTGTTAGTAGTTGTAGAAAATTGGAGATGAATCATTTCTTTGTTTATTTTACAGTCTTAAATCAGATGTTAAATCATATTAAAAGCATCATTCAAAATAGAAGGCAGGGCAGAAGACAAACAATGGAAGCAGAAGATAACAAAGCACATGGATAATAGACCATATACAGAAATGCATGGCTTACCTGATATGCTATCGTTCTCAAATGCTTTTGTAGTTATTTGTTGATCCACCTGAACAGAGAAATAAACAAGCATCAGTCATTTCCTACCCATGAGGACAGTCGATAGAAATATCAGATACAATCCACTCCAGAAGCACAGCAATTATCATAGTATAATGGGAAGAGATCCAGATACAATCCAATCCAAATTTGTAAAACAAAAATAAATTCAGCATTGTCGAAATGAAAAGCCACTAGTGATAAAGATTAAAGAAAGAGCAAGGGGAATATGTGAATCTGCAAAACCACGTCCAGTACAGTAGTGAAGAGAGGAACTATGACACGTTATTTCAGATCTGAATCACGCAATCTGAAACCAGGCATTCCAATTTTGTTAAGAAAACATATCTTCGATTCAACGGAACCAAAACAGAGACAACAAATTACAACAAGACTCAAACACTTCTTCGGGAATGAGAAGACGCACAAGAAAGACCAGTGCGAGAAGAGAGAAGAGAGGAGACCGATCCCAAATGGCAACCACAGAATAAAGACCAGTGCGATTTGGGAGAAACACAAAACTTACCTCAACCGCCACCAACCACAGACCGGAGAAAGACCAGTGCGTTGGGAGAAAGAGACGGTAGCGATTTAGGAGAAATGAGAAGATAGTAGAGAAAACGGGATAGGTTTCGATGTTTTGGAACGGGGTAACTAGGTAATTGTATTTTCAGATTACAATCCGTCCCGGGGCAGATTCATTTTGTACCATAGTTTGTCGAAGTACACAATTCCACCATCCCCGTATTCCTGAGACGGGGACAAAATAGTGGAGACATAAAAGCAAACACTTCGGAGACGGAATTTATGTGTCTCTGTCCACTGTCCCCACCCATGAGCACCGCAACCAAACACAGTGTAAGAGATCAATTGATTCACTATAAGCTTTAAAGGATAAGAATAGTTCATCTGCAAAGCACAAATTCACAAAGGAGCTTTTTTGCACCTACTGTGATGTTTAAAATGTGTTCCCCTGCCAGTATTGTAATTCAAAAAAGAAGTTAAGGCTTCCATACATAATATGAAAAGATAAGGTGGCAAAGGATCCCCTTGCCTAAGCCCCCTTTCATTATAGAAAATACTTGTTGGAGTTCCATTGACCAAAATATCATAAGTTGGAGAAGTAATATAGGCTTCAGTCCACTAAGTGAAACTATTACAAAAACCCATAACCTCAATAGTGTCAATATGAAATTCCATTCCGCACTATCGAATGCCTTTTTAAAGTCTATCTTGAAGGAGAAATTCTTTGGAGAATTCCTTCTTAAATAACTTCTTAAAAGTTCCTGCACAATGGTGATGTTATCTCTTATTTACTTACCCTAGATAAAAGCACTTTGTTTATCACTAACAAAGGATCCCAAAACCAGCCTTAGTCTATTAGCAATAATTTTTGCAATCATTTTGTAGAGGAAATTGGAGCATGTTATTAGTTTGTAATCCTTCAAAGATGTTGGGTTACTTAGCTTAGGGTTCAAACAAAGATGGGTTTTATTGATTTCCTTCAAAAGAATTCTTGAAGAAAAGAATTCTTTGACAACTTCACTCACCATTGGACCTATCTCACGCCAAGTCTTATGAAAAAAAAAAGATCATTGAATTCACCTAGCCCGAGTGCCTTTTTGGAATTCATTTGAAAGATCACTGTTGGAACCCGATCTGGAGACCGGACTCCAACTACTTATAACTTAACACTCTTACTCTTGCTTTAATTCCACATCTATTGGGCCCGTTTTCCATAGCCCAATTTTCGAAGTCCTAAAGCCTTACGCTCATTTCTTACAGGTCCTTAGTCAGTAACCTACATTAAATGGCGGCGCGCTATTTAAACACCAAAATCATGAGTTCTACTCTCATTCATTAACACATTCAAATACAAATGATCACAACTCATTACCCCAAAATCACATATATTCAAAGTCACATCATCCTAATTCATCATGCCTTTCTGATCTTAACTTCCATTATCATAATCCTAACTCAATAATAATTCTTCATTTTAATCAAACCATCATATAGATTCTTCCAATTATTCATAACAAAGACAAATACATCATGTTCACATGCTCGCTAAGTCAATTCTATCCATTTAAACACTTTTCAATATCTCGTACATATCACTTATATACATACGCCCCAGTACGTCCTGTTTTATGGACCAACCCAAACCAATTAATGTGTTATATGTTTTACTTTGTTTAGAATGTGCTGTATGTATATGTAATGCATTTCATGTGTACAATGGTTTGGGTTGGTCCATAAAACAGGACGTACTGCACATTCCCGCAGAGCGGTCCTGTGCAGCCGTGAAACACATGGGGAGTCCGAAAACGGAGCTCCTATGCCACTAGCGGGCAGCCGGGCGAAGGCATTTAAAAATAGAGATATATGTATAAATGAAGGGTCCATTAAGAATCGAACCATTAATTTGTGTCTATAGGTTGAGGAACATTGATTTCTGGATAAGTTGAGTTAAATATATGTACTTGTGAAAATATGATGAGAACTATTGGAGTGTGAATGGTATATGATCTAGGAGGTGAAAAACATTATGAATATGTGTGGTAGGATTATTTGGAAGACATGAGTTAAGAGAATGTACTTACTTGGTGTTTGCTTAAGTATGAATTTCGAGGACGAAATTCTTTTAAGAGGGGGAGAAATGTTGGACCCTGAACCTTGGAGTGAAAATTTAGAAATAATAAATGAAATCAAATGAGTGTTTTGTATGTGATTTGTGTTATAGATGAGGAAATGTGATTTATATATGTTGATGGGTTGAGAAGCCTTAAGCATGAATCATGATTAGATATGTAAGACATTATGGAAAAGCAAGAGATTATGAATGACAAGATGCTATTGAATGTAAGAAATCATATGAATTGAGGTTGAGATTTGGGTAAATTCCAAATCATAGTTGCATTGTTATAAATGGTGTGCAATTAAGAAAGTGAAGTTTAGGATGAATGTTAAATGTATATGTTGATTCAAGGGAAATTAAGGAATGATTGAAATAAATTTGGCCAAAGTTGCCTTCTTTGAAGTTGTAGCTTGTTATTTTATCTTTCCAACGAGACAACATATGCAAGTTTTCGAGATCGGAGTTAAGAGTTATAGTTGATTCAAGTTAAGATGTTATATAAGATTGATGTTAGTGATAGCTTTGATGAATGTTTGAAATTTGAGGTTTTGATGAACCAATTTAGTTGAGATTTGAGAAGTTCATAAATTGAATTCATTGCTTGAATTGTTATGAAGTGTTTAGGTGTTGGAACCTGATCCGAAAATCGGATCCCAACCGAAAATCAGGAATCGGATACGAAGAACGAGGCGAATTCAAATTGGATAACTTGAATTCGATATCGACAAACAAAGCAACGAAACGAAAGAGGTCGAAACAAAGCGAAATCGATACTTAACAAATGTCCGACATCCGTGCATAAATTATCTAAAGGAAGCGTTGCGTTGGATATCTGGACTAAGACATATCCGAAATCTGGTATAAACTTTTTTTTTCTTTTCTTATTCTCATTTCTGACCTCATTAGTCAATCTCATTCAAATCACACAACCAAATTCCACTTTTGGAAAAATCATTCTCATGCAAATCTCTAAATCTGATCATATTCTTATTTATCCATACAAATCGTAAATTACATTTTTATTTTAATTTTATCGAAATTTAAACATAATAATTTGCTTTTGTGCCCCAAAATTTAAAAACCAAAGAAACGCACTTCTAATACATAATCCAATAGCACAAGGCAACATCGGACCTCCCGTCCGGCATCCAAACACCAGCAGAAACACAATCTTAGTTCTAAACATTTCATCATTCCAATCCATAATCCATCTCAACTCAAATATCCACAATTCAATCACAAGCCATTCATATACATTCCACTTGCCATTTATATCCATCTCAATTCAAATTTACGTACAAAATCTATTCCACAATCATACATAACTCATAACTGAAATACATCATAAATTTACATAATGACTTTTCAAGCCATAAACAAAAGCAATACATAATCCATAAACCTTTTTCACAACTTCAAAACTAAACTCCAACATTACACATAAAACAAAGCATACAAAAACTATCGGGTTGACATCATACTCGTCTTCCATCCGATCTCTGCGTGAAAACCTGGAGATGGGGATGAAAGGGGGTGAGCTCGGAAGCTCGTGGATAATATATTTATAAACTGAACAATAAGCGAAAAAATCTTTTATTTTTCAAACTTTTCAAACATTTCCCATTTAAGAATTTCTCCAAAAACTCATTTTCAAACTTTTCAATTTCATCAACACTTTCTAAGATTTTTCTCAAAATTTTCATTTGTTTCAAAACATTTATATCCAGTTTCAAGAATTTCATGCTTGAAAATTTTACTTTCTCGTTTCTCAAAATCTCAAACCTTTTTCAAAACATGCACAGTCTTAAACATGAATGCATCACATCATAGTGTATCACATCATAATTAAATTAAAAACACATAACACATCAGAATTGGTTTGGTTCGGTCCTAACAGGACGTACTGCACATTCCCGCATAACGGTCATGTGCAGTCGTGAACAGGACGTACTACACTTTCCCGCATAGCAGTCCAGTGTAGCCGTAAAAGGAGTCCGTAATCGGATCTCCATTGAATATTGCAGGCAGCCGGGCGAAGGCTTAAACAGGTAGAGAAATACGACTCACAAAAGGACTCGACCAAACCCACTTAACACATAACGAAAACGAATTGATTGCTCAAGGCACTTTTGAAAATCTTGATTTTTTTACCTTTTTCAACTCATATCATCAAATTGTGTCATAGATGACACAAGCATATATCCACATAATTGCACATAATCAATCTAATGCAATTCACGTAAATCACATATCAATATATGCACTAATTATTTAAATCATTCAAATCATAAATCACATAATTTGAAAACCATGAAATTCATAAGTCTTGTATTTTCTAAAACTCGTTTTACTCCTTTGAAATCATAATTTCAAACATTTACATCCTTTTTCAAACATTTTTATCCATAATAATTTATCAAAAATCAAATTTTGCTTTCTTTAATTTTCAAAAATTCACATTTAGCTTATAATTCAATAAATAAATATACTACCCACCTCATATCCATGCTAGCATCTTGTCCAATGCTTCAATTTGACCTTTTCTCCTTTCTTCCTTCCAATTGAAAATTCCCTAAATCAATTTCATCCAAAATTTAATCTCATAAATAACTTAATCCTTCAATTTGATGCTTAAGTCATCAATTCTTACTAATTTCAAGATAGTTACATCACTAATTTAAAAAAAAACCCCAAATTACAAATTGAACCTAAACCAATCCAATCAAATTCAATATCATAATTAACTTAATTTCTCAAATTGAACTTAGGAAATATCAATTCCTCTGATATTCAAACTATTTCAATCTCCAATTTTGAAAATTCCCAATTTTCAAAATTGGCCTAAACCAATTTGCACAAATTCAATATCATAAAACATAATTTCTTCAAAATTGATTCCATAATTCATCAATTCATGCTATTATTGATGATTCTACACCATTAATTCACAAAATCCCCAAATTCCAAATTAAGCCTAAATCCCCAATTTACAATTTTTCAAATTAAACTTCACCTAAAGCATAAACATCAAAATTAACTTAAGAAATCTCAAATTCATCACTAATTCAAGCAATCTAAAGCAACAATTTCAAAAACCCCCAAATTGCACTATTTATCATCTTCTTCATTAAGCTTTCTCTCTCTAGAATCTTCCATAACCAAAATTAAACATAACCTAAGGCAAAAATAACAAAATCAACTTTATAAATCACATACCCATATCATTTTCCATGATTCTAAACCAAAGTTTAAGAAAAACTCAAAGATTGAAATTTCTTTTACCTCTTTCTCTCTCTAGAATTTCGAAAATCCAAGCTCCAATGGTAGCTTCATCTTCTTTCATGCTTTTCCTCTTGAAGAAGCATCAAAGACCTCTTTGAAAGCAATCAAAACCGAAACCTCTAAGCTTCCTTCTTCTTCTCTTCTTCTTTCTCACTCACCGATTCCTCACTTCTCTTTTCTTCTTATGTTTTCTTCTCTTTCTTCTTGATTTTCTTTCTTATTTTCGTGCACCAGACCTCCCAAACGACATCCATCTGATGAGTTTTGCCATGTCACTTTAAAATGGGGCACAAATGACTCTTATGCCCTCACTTGTTTGCTTATTTCAAAAATTGCCCCTGCAGGAACTTGAAAAATTGACTACTTGCGTCCTGTTTTCAAGCATCTAAACGAAATAATTTGGACAAACTTTCTTCTTGAAAATTGTTCCTCTAGATCATACAAATCCAACGCCACCAACCGCGCTTAATTCGGATCAGAAACGAAGAAGTTATAGCCAAAATACTATCGGAACTGCGAAAAATCCGAGACTGAACATTAACATAACTTCAGTCCAGAAATGGACAATCTTAGGGATGAAATTAAATTTCGATCCCTTCATAAGAGTTGTAGCCCTATATCTTAACTTTATGTTCCCTTAAGAATCAACTCAATCGGAGTTGTACAGCTCCCGAATTTCGCAAAATACTGAACCATGTTCAGAAAATTATCCAACTTATAACCTATAACCAAATCTCTTACTTTGGTTCAATCAATCTCTTTTCATTTAATCTTCTAAAAATCATAATATTCCATAACAATGAAATTAAATGTCTTAGGAATCCAACGCTTCAAGAATCAAATCAATCGGATGTCGGACGAAGGAATTATAAGTAAAAGATTACGAAAGGGATCGGATAAAGAAACAAAGTAACGGAACTTCAAAACTAAACTTTTCAAAAATCATATCTCTCGATCCCGAGCTCAGAATTTGACAAATTTGGTGTCAATAGAAAGATCAAAGGAAGTTCTACAACTTCCCTGAAGAACTCAAAATCAAATTAGGTCTCGAAAGAGGTCAAAACCTCAATTAAAGATTATGTCCAAAACAGCTTTTCCTAAACTACTTCCAATTTTTAATCGCTCATAACTCCTAGCCCCGATATCGAAAAATTGCAAACTTTATAACAATTGAAAGATAAAAACATCATCTAAAACTTTTATGAAGACCACTTACTCTAATTCAAACTAAATCCATACGACGAGTGGTCTCGAAGCATAGAACACACAATTCTATACTTACTAGCATTTTCAAAACAAAGCATATCTTCAGAAAATCATATCTTTCAATCCCGACATCGAAAAATAGCAAACTTTATGTCCACAAAAAGCTCTCGACAGAGGCTACAATTTTTATGTTGATCATTTTCTCGAATTTTGCCTAAATCAAAAAGTTAACTTTTCTTCAAAAAGTCAAACTCCGAGCGAACTTTGACTGATCATAACTCTCACTCCCGATATCGAAAAATATCAAACTTTATGGCTACAGAAAGCTCTTGATATAAACTACAAGTTTCCAGAAGATTATTTTCTCAAATTCTCCCAAAATCAAAAAGTCAACTCTCAAGTCAAATATTTTTTCACTATTCATCCCCAAAGTCAAACTTTCTAAATTCTTCAAATTTTCACACCTTTTCTTTTTAATTCTTGCTATTTAACTTCATTTCAATCAACTCTTCCACTTGAACTTTTATAAACCATACCAATCTCCACAATTATCAAATACATCAACATCCAATAATGCTTTTCTCATAAGTTTCCTTAAAGCATACATACAACATATATATATATAACACTTATTTTATATCATTTCTTATTTTTAAATTCCAGTTAAAAATCGGGGTCCAACATTAGGCCTTTGAATAAGTAAATATGTAAAGATTATAAGTATTTATGAAGTTAGTTTTGATGGAGGAAGTTTTGGAAAAATGGTTGAAGGGGTTTTGGAAAAACGCATGTCCGTTAAACGGACATGTGAGTCCGTTAAACGGACCTTTACGGGTCAAAAGGGCCCCTTGCTATGTGTATGTCCGTTAAACGGACATAGGTGTCCGTTAAACGGACTTTCTCGGATGGTTTGGTATAGTTTGGGCCGTATGTGTCCGTTAAACGGACATGCATGTCCGTTTAACGGACAGCTACGGGTCACCTGGGAAAAAATGCATTTTTAACCAGTTTTGAGGCCGAATCTCATTTTAAGGGCTCTAATACGAGTTGTAGATCTCGATGTTATCTTTCAAATAGAATAAGAACGAAGGCATTTGGATATTTGTAGAGAAAGTTATGGCGTTTGCGCCAAAAGAGTTTCAAATGGATTTAGAGTTTAAGCATGGGTTAATATTTTGATCATAACTCACTCATCCGACCTCGAATTGAGGCGATTCTTAAAGCATTGAATTCCTAACACATGTATCTTTCTATCCATGAAAATTTGCATCAATTGGAGTTGAATTGAAAAAGTTTGATTGAATCATATGATAATCAGAATGTTTTGTTTCATTCTGATCTTGCTATTTTTCCTTCCTCATTCGACCTTGTCAAATCATTTGCTTATATCTTTTCCGTCCGATATCCGAATGACTTGGTTCTTGAAGCGTTGGATTCCTAAGACAATGAAGTTCATGATTATGTGAAAATTATTAATTTTAGAGATTTAATTGAGTAAGATTATTTGAATCAAAGTGAGACAGGAAAGTTTCTGAATATAGTTCAATATTTTGCGAATTTCGGGATCTGTAGAGATCCGATTGAAGCGATGTTTGAGGAATAATAAAATTAATACATAGAGGAACAATTATATAGAAGGAAGTTTGGACTAATTCATTCATCTTGATGGTGAAAACAATGTCCTAAAGTAGGATAAACTTTAGGGGCAGTTTTGGAAGTTAACTTAAATATCAAAGTTTAAAGGCATATGAGGAAGGGCATTTGGGTCTTTGACACCCATTTTAATGACATGGCATGTATTAAAGGGAGTAGGGGTCATGGGTTCTAGAAGAAAGCCGAAATTCATAAGAGAAAGAGGAGAAAAAAATGATAGAAAAGAGAGAAGAGAGGGAGAGCTCGTGGAGAAAGAAGGAGGAAGCTAGGGTTCCAAATTTTTGAAGGTTCCAAGCTTGTTTTCTTGTTGATTTATGAAGGAAAGGATGGAAGAAGTCAAGAGCTTCTTTCCAGGCAAGAAGAATTTCGAAAATAGAGAAAGTAAAGGTAAGAGTTAAGTGTTGATCTTTGGGTTTTAGTGAGTTTGTGGTTGATTTGGCTTGAGATTGATATGGGCATGTGAATTATTAAGTTAATGTTGGTGATTTTGTCTTGAGTTATGTTTAATTTTGAATGAAAAGTATTAAGGGTTATACAAGTGGATAAAAGTTGGAGATTTTAGAAATTCTTGGTTTAGCTATCATGAATTTAGTATGGGTTTGTTAGCTATGTAATCAATTTTGAGAATTATGATGGTTATGATATTGGATTTGGATGATTATGGTTTAGGTAACTTTATATGGGAAGAGAGATAGAAGAAAAGAACAAATCGAAGCTTTGGACAAGCTTATGGCATGGTTATGAGGTGGGTAATGTGTTTATTTTTCAAATTATGAGCTAATTATAAATGGTGGTTTTATAAGCTATTGTTTTATAAATGATTGAATCAATTGCTTTTGAAATGATTTGTAAAGTGTTAAATTCATTGTTTCCAAATGATTTATGAAAATCTACAATGGTTCGGAATTGTCCGAAAATGACTTGAATTGTTTATTAAATGGATTTTTTTGAGTGAATTGATAAAGATGAGGTACTCATTGGAATTCATTGTGTTAAATTGATTGATGATATGATTATGTGAACTTGTGTGATATTGTGAATGATTGACATCATGTTGAATTTGACATTATATGAAAAATTGAATTTTCGAAATATGCCTTCGGACAATATGAGTTTTCAAGCATGAATACGTGTTATATGGGTTTGGTTAGGTCCTTCATGTGGATTCAGTGCACTGGTCTCAATTTTTAAAAGCCTTCGCCCGGCTGCCCGCTAGTGGCATAGGAGCTCAGTTTTCGGACTCCCTATGTGTTTCACACTTCACGCACAGACCTTTCTCATGGAATGTGCAAGACGTCTGTTTATGGACCAACCCAAACCAATTGATGTGTTATATGTTTTACTTTGTTTAGAATGTGTTGTATGTATATGTAATGCATTTCATGTGTACAATGGTTTGAAAGTTTGACAAAATGAGAATTTGGATTTTCAATTATGAGAGTTTTGCATAACTGTTTGTAAAGATTTATGAAAGATTTTGAATATGAGAAGTTATTGAGAAGTAACCCTTCACTGTTTTCGATCAACGGAAAGTAAGGTTTGAAAATACTTTTGCTTATCTTTTGTTTAATAAATATATTATCCACGAGCTTCCGAGCTTACCCCCCTTTCATCCCCATCTCCAGGTATTCGTGCAGGAGATCGGATGAAAGACGTCAAGACACCAGTAGTTGTACATGATTTGTACTTTGTGTATTTGGTTTAAGATTAGTGGAAATGGATTATGGCTTAGAATGCCATTAGAACATTGTAAGCTCTTGGTTCATAATGTATTTTGGATTATGCAATTGCATAAGATTTTGGTTTATGGGAATTAATCAATGTTTTGACTATGGATGGTGTATATTGGTTTTGTATACAAATTGTATTGAGTTATGAATGAAATTGGGATATATTTATGTGGATATGGATGAATGTGTTGATGATGAAATATGAATTGTGATGAATATGAATTGATATGAAAATGACTCGAAGTGGTTTAGAATTTAGGTTTGCGTTTCTGCTGAAATCCCGAACGGAGGGTCCGGTGGATTTGATTATGTGAAACTGTCTGGAATATATATAGAAGTGTATTCAAGTTATTTGCAGGTTTGGGTTTTGTTTATGTGCAAGTCGTTATACTGCAGGATTTTTTTTATATGATTTATAGGGATAAGTGAAGATGTATATGGATTTATGGATTTATTGACATGAGTATGAGATAGCTATGATAAAGAATGCAAATACGATGAATAAGAAGAATAAAGCAACTTGCGATTAATATAAGTTTAAGGCTAAGTCCAAGTATGATAGATGTAAAGCGTGTTTAAGAAAGCAAGAAAGAAAGTAAGAAAGACAAAATGAAAAGAAAAAGATTTACACCGGCATAGATCCGTTTCGGATAGTAATAGTCCAGGGTTTCCAACGCTATGATTAAGATGTTTGTATCGGATGTCGATTTCGGTTTTTATTTGCTTCGTTTCGATCCGTAATTGCTTCATAGTTCTGTTATTCGATTCCATTTTCCGAATCATGTGTTTACTTCGTCTTGTTTTCATTGGTTTGTTATTCGATAATCCGATTCGAAATCGCTTCGTATATGTTTCCGCATTTGCGTTCAATTTGAATCATTGACTACATTTGTATTCGATCCTTTTAGCTTCGCACTTGTTTCGTGTCCTCCGCTTCAGTTTCAATTGATTTATTTGTTTCGCATTCGTATTTCGATTTCCATTGGTATGCGCTTAAGAGTGATCATGTTCAATTTAAGCAGTGCGAATGTTAAATATGTGCAGTTGGGTTCCGGAAGCGGGATCCAACAATCACCTTTTTTATTTTCAGAATCCTCGATATTATTAATTAATGATTATATCTCCTCCCTAGATAATTTGTTTTTGATAACAAATTCTAGGAGTTAAGTATGCACTGTTATCTTCTTATAGCAGTAGAATTCCTTGAAATACCTCATAGCCTCTTTCAACAATTCCTCATATTTGTATATCATTCTCCCATCGTATGTGGTGATTACATTAATAGAGTTATAATTCCTCCTGGCAATTAGATAGTTGAAGAAAATTTTAGTGCTTTTATCTCCTTCTTTAAGCCACATAATCCTGACCCTGTGCTTCATTAAATTGACATAGTTATTTAGAGCCTATAAGTAGTCTTTTAATGCAGTTTTCTCCAAAGATAAGAGAGAATTATCTCTAGATTATAAGACAGGATATTCTAAACTTGAGAGAAATTGTCTTTGGTTACTATAATGGCTTGAGAGGTAATCTCACCTATCTTCTTCTCGAGGGAATTTAATCCTTCCTTAATTATCTTAAGCTTCTGCACACATTTGTATTGGAGTATTCCTTTTACATTAGTCATCACACCTTTCCTTACGGAATCTTAAAACCCCTCCACTTCAGCCAGATAATTCTAAACCTAAAAGGAGAACAACTTTTCACCTTTAAGAACAAATCACGCACTTTGATTGGGGTATGGTTAGAGAAGATAGAATCTAAGAAGGAGGCCTTGCTTTCTAGAAATTGTTGTAACCATACCTGATTAACCATAGCTCGATCTAGCTTTTTTCTAAGGGAGAATCCATTAGTTTGCTTATTGCTCCAAGAGAAGAAGTGCCCACATACGTTGAGAATGGAACTATAGAGAATTGAATTAAAGTCACTTGTAATTGACCAAAGTCCTACCACTCTTCTTTGAAAACTCAATAAACTCCCCAAAAGATCCTTCCTCTTAAAAGCATGGTTAAATCCATATACCATAGAGGTGAGGATAAAAGTATTCTCCTCAATAAAATGTCACCTCATGTGTATAACCTACATCTCCATTTCCAAAACCTCAACATCTATAATCCTTGGATTAATCCTACTATAATTATCCCTTAGCGCTGAAAGTTTTTTAGGGAAATTAAGGTCCCTAACATTCCATATTATAATCATAATGAAGAGGCCTTAGAGACTTTACCTCTGCCTAGTATCTTTCCTCCTTCTAACATTGGTGAATTGTTTTTGCTCATTTCCCCCAACATGGCTTGTAGTCCACTGCTATATTGTCTTCATATACTGTCCCATTTAATCCCAATCTCATAATAGGTATTTGATCTCGTAAATCCTTGGAGATATCAATGTTAATACACATACGAGCATAACCCAATCTTCTTCTTTTTGTTGTATTTTTATCTATACATAAAGGTTGCCCCAAGTAGCTTGCAATCACACTTTGTCCCTTTATAGTCCAATATTCCAAGGGAACATTGTAGAGGTTAACTTACAAAGAAATTGACTTGTGTTTTTCTATTTCAACATGGAACCCCGGTTGCTAGCTTTAAAGAAATAGTGGGAGATCATCATGTGCTTGGGGCATTCTTCCAAGACTTTAAAAGTCTGAGATTTAAAGGTAAAGGTAGAGAGCTAAGTTTTTATCAGCTAGTAAGACTTCTACCAAACCTTTGTTTTCATAGACATTGTTCGATTTTGCAGCACTGCAAATGAGGGTCTCCTCTCTAAAAAAAATCCCACCAGAGAAGCTTCCCAAGTTCTTACTCCTTATTGGGAACTTCCAAACCAGGAGAGAAAATGACTCTACCCATTTCTTCTTTGGGGAGGGGGACGAGGATTAATGGGGTGTTAAGTCTTCATCCACAACAATCACCTACTTCCAACTTTTCTTAGCCTTAGAGGAGGAAGAAGAACCCTTCTCAGCTAGCTTAGAGCTACATTCAAGAGCATGGTTACAGAAGTGTAGCAAGGGAAATTCAATTGTGATTCTACACAAAAGGCTAGAGCTTTAGGGGTTTACATAATGTTCATAATTGGTTATGGATAATTGTTTAGAGCTGTAAAGAAACTTTCAAAAAGTTGTTACCAAAAAAGGTAACTAGTCAAAGGCAAGAGTGTAGAGGAAAAAAAAGGGACCTACATTCCCTTATACATTTGGGGGAGGCCTTAGGAGCAGGTAAATACAAAAGTTTCTGGGTTAAAGCAGAGAAGGACGAGAGCAAAACTAGAATAAGGTTATCAGAGTGTTGAGTGAGAGGGCAAGTTGAAGATAAACCATTTATAGGGTATGGAGTTGTAAAGAGAGGTTAAGGAGAAAAGGTTTTCATCTTTCAAAAGAGAAAAAAAATTCATGTATACTATGTTCTTATCATTAATGTAGTGGATCTTTAATATCCAAAATTCAAAATTATCTTTAATTTTAAATTATGTTTGATGATGTACCATTAATTATTTAAGAGTTTATTATTAAATATTGGAATTTATTGACAATTTGTCAAAAAATTACTATTTTATGTAATTATTTGATTAAAAAGGCATGAGCTCCTTTATAGTTTAAATAAAATTTTAAAATCTCATAATCTTTAAAATTCTTTGACTTTTAATTTTTAGAAAAATCATTATTTTAGACTTCTAGAAAATAATGGTGAACACACGTGACATGAATATTATATAACAATAATAACAACAACCCAATAAAATACCAGCGATAAGCGGATTCTAAGAAAATCTAGTAGTACCCAACCTTACCACTAACTAGTAAAAATGTTATTTTAAATGACCTATAATAATAATAATAAGAATAAGAACAACAATAACAACAAATAAAATAATAAAAATAAAAATAATAAAACTACTAAAAAGACTTCACTAAATCCTTAAGAAGTAAGTACTATCTATTTATAAGTTTAGGCTGACTATAAGAGGAAAAAGTTAAAAGACTTGTAAGAATTACAAGGATCTCTTTATGAAGGATTCTTTATCTATATCCTAGTATGTCAAATTTTTATATTACGGATTTGTCTTTGGTAAATTCTAACATTGTCATATCATTCTTGATTACCTCCCCTAAATTTTCTTAAGCCTTTATTTTTCTCTTACAGTCTCTAAATATGATCTTCTTGCATCTCTCACTAAACCATCTGGGTATCTCCTCTTAACATATCCAAACTAATTAAGCTTTGTCTCTCTTAATTTGTCAATAATATTAACTATCTTTAATTTATCTCTTATAATTATATTCATGACCTTATCTCTTCTAATAAGGTTGCATATCTAATATAGCATCCTCATCTCTGTCTCCATTATCTTATGATTATGCACTTGTTTGATGGCCAACACTCCGTCCCATAGAGCATAATTAGCCTAATCGCTAAACGATAGATTTACTTTTAAACTTGAGTTGTACATTCTTATCATATAAAACTCCCAATGCACTGCTCTATTTAAATCACCCTGATCTAATTTGGTGAGCTATGTCTTCATTAATCTCTTCGTTGCTGTAGATAATAGATCCTAGATATTTAAAGCACTTCTTTTGCGGTATAACTTCTTAACTAATCTTTACTTCCACATTAGTAACCACCCTATGTTCCAAAAAGTTAAAATTCACGTACTTAGTCTTAATCCTACTCAATCTAAAACCCTTCGACTCTAACGTATCCTTCCAAATTCAAACTTGATATTAACCCCTCCATCCTTTTTTTCTTATCCATTAAAATAATGTCATCAATAAATAATATATACCAAAGCATGTCCCTTTGGATATTTTTGATGAGCTTATTAATCACTATTGCAAACAAAAAGAACATGAATATTATACATAAACTATTTAAGTGTTGTTAGCGTGACGACTTACCAACTCTTAAACTCAATTCAAACTAATAATTTATTATAGTTGAGTTTAATTAATTAAAATAAGGTTTAAGAAGTGAGTTGAGTTGATATATTAACAATATTTGATGGATCTACATATTTTATATTTTATTAATGTTGTACGTGTTTTGTTGATATTTTTAATAAAAATTTAAGAATAAGTTTTAAAATTTTAATATTACAATAATATTTTTCAAAATAAAGAGATTTACAAAAGTTTTCAAAATTTAAAATTTAAGAGATTTTTAAAATTATTTAATTCGTCTCTTTTATGATATTTAATTCTATTTTAATATATAAATTATAGATGCGGAAAAGAAAGAGATGATTAGCAAAATGAAGTAAACATCTCCGAGAGTGGAAAGAATACAGAGGTGAAATGGGATGTGTGTTGAAGTGGTGGAGAGTCTCTCTTATCTCAATCAACTTCTCTACTATTCCAATCCCAATCCTACGCTCCTCCGCCTCTCGACTCCTGAGGACCCAATCCTCTTCCTCCTTCCTATCCGTTTGTCGCAAGAGAAGGCTACTCACTTCTTTAGCGCACCACGGTGGCAAAGGTTCCGCGACCTCGTCGGACCTCTGCCTCCACAACACAATGAGTAGAAGCAAAGAGTTGTTTACTCCCAATGTCGAGGGTAAAGTTGGCATGTACGTTTGTGGCGTGACCGCTTATGACCTTAGCCATATTGGCCATGCTCGCGTTTATGTCACCTTCGATGTTCTCTACAGGTATCGCTGCTGCCATTTGTAATTATGTGTTTCAATTGGGTTTCAATGGTCCTTTTTTTTTTTTTTTGGCTGAAATTGGAACATTTTCTCAGATATCTGAATCATTTGGGATATGAAGTGTGTTATGTTCGAAATTTTACGGATGTTGATGACAAGGTTAGTCATATTTTTATGCTTGTCTGTTTGGTTTTTAGAAACAAAAAATTAGCCTTGCGTTGTTTTGTTGCTTTCCTTGAGATTGGAATGCATATAGATACATAAAGTCGCAATCACATTAAAGCATTTAGTGTTACGCCGTTTGAAGAGTTGGGTTCCAACTACATTTTCTTTCATATTTGGCATTACAGGATAGCTGAGTTGCACTTTTCAAAATACTGTAGATAATTGCTCGAGCCAAAGATTTGGGAGAAGACCCAATCAGTTTGAGCAGGCGCTTCTGTGAAGAATTTCAACATGACATGGCCTCTCTTCATTGCCTGCCCCCGTCTTTTGAACCACGGGTTTCCGCTCACATGCCCCAAATAATTGACATGATTAAGCAGGTATTATTTGATAAATTGGGTGATGATAATTGAATTTGAAATATGTATTTGGTATTTTTGCATTTTTTTGAAGGACTATAATCTTGGAATATGATGCAATTTGATCTAAGCATGCATCCATGTTGGTGTTCTATATGCAATTATGTATATTCCAAGTTCTCATTTCATGTTATGTGGTAAGCAGATTCTTGACAATGGATATGCCTACAAAGTTGACGAGGATATCTACTTCTCTGTAGACAAATCCATGGAATATGGAAAATTATCTGGTAGGAAGTTGGAAGATAATCGAGCTGGTGAGCGAGTTGCTGTAGACTCGAGAAAGGAGAATCCTGCTGATTTTGCATTGTGGAAGGTAAGACCAGATATAATATGTAGGCTTACATAGTAGTTTGTGATAACACCAACCTATAAACTACATTACATCAATACTGCTTACATGCTTTCTAATCTTTATTCCTCTTATCATCTCATCATGCGGTGATGATGTCAACTATGCAAATTATTGTGTTCTTTGCATAAACCTTGCTGCACTGACACAAGCACTCATCCTTCTATATCTTCCAACATCTGCCAATAGAAAAATTTAAGCTCTATTTATGTTTGTTGAAAAACCCCAAAATGACACATAGTCCCATACTTCCGTGTCAAAGTCAACTGTTTCCATGTCCTATAAATAACTTAATCCCCCAAGAAAACTGCATAAAGCCGGATTCACATTGAATGCCAAACTAATGGCGTAGGCAATCTGAGCTATTGGGTAGTAGGCTCTCCACAATTTTATACATATAATCTGCATTGTCATCTTTAAAAACTAGATTTCATGATTTGGCACTTTAAAAGCCATATGGCAGGACCTAGGGTTGGATTATGTGCCATTTTGACTATTGTTTTTGTTGGCAATAGAGTAAATTATAAGAGCCTAGCTTTCCTATGGCCAATATGGTTTGACATATGAATAACGCACAATTCGTGCTTCCCTTTATGCAATTTCCTCAAAGGGTTGGCTTGATTAGGTGCATGGTCATGGTTTATGAGGAAGCACGGAACAAAGTGGTCAATTTTGATGGTCTACCAATTGTTGAACATTAAGCTTACGTTCTTTGTGCTGACATATCACTGATGACAAGGCATATGGGAGGACAAATGCCTAAAATTTAAACACATCTTTTCTCACATATTATAAACAGATGTCAAGGCATGCCTTGATGCAGATCGTTACATATTGATTGTTTCAGATTCTCATACTAAACTGATGTAGGACAAATAGAAGAATTATTGACAAGTAGCAAAAACTCACAAATTTAGAAATATGGTTGATATTAGGTTGTTGAGGCCTTTGAGTAACTGATAAGTTACTCCTTTGTGACCAAAAGGTCATGAGTTCGAGTCACGAAAATAATCTTTTTATAAAATGCAAAGGGAAGGCTACGTACAACTTATATTCCTCTCTCAACCCTCACAAAGCGAGGAGCCTTGTGCACTGGAGTTGTTATTGTTGTGGTTGATATTAGGTTGTTGGAATATCAAGTTTCAAGGTTGGATTTAGACTAAAAATGTAGAATTTTCAGATTTTGTATGGCTAGAATTTTGAGGTTTGGTTGCTAGTAATTTAGGTTTAAGATTTCAGGTTTAATATGGCTGGATTATAGGTTTGAGATGGCTATAATGTAGGTTTAAGGGGCTGGAAATTGGGTTAGGGTTGTTGGAATTTAGTGAAGAATACAAATAATGGATACTAAGAAACTAAAAATTACCCCTAGGATCTAAGAATCGCTCTCAAAAGAAAGCATCATGGCTTCTAGTTAAAAACTCAAGTTTATAGAAAAATTCCAGATTACTTCTTATTGATGATGAGTTGAATACACAAATATATGGAGTTTTAGAATCCTTATTCTATTAGGAAAAGGGTTTCTAATTTAAATCTTAAGTCCTATACAACTAGTTTATCAATAAAATAACATAATATTGCTACTTCCTATCTAATAAGGAATCCTAACACAATTTAAATTTCAGCTCTTATCTTTTGTTATTAACTCAATTCCCAATCCTAATCCCACCAAATTAAGACTTATGGTTGACTAATTTTTTCTCTTTTATTTCTTTGATATACTTTAAGCTCTTTTGCATCATAAACATTTGTTATATGTTCTGCCAACTTTGGATTTGTAGATTAAAAAAAATGCTATGGTGACCACACCAATCATAATCTAGCACTATCTAATCCCAAAAAAAGAAGTTGAACATTGTACTATGTGCCGATGATTATATGTTCATTGACAAACTGTTTATTGAATTGGATTCATGAATTTCTCTCTGCATTTGTAGGCTGCAAAGGAAGGTGAACCTTTCTGGAATAGTCCATGGGGACGTGGAAGACCAGGATGGCACATTGAGTGTAGTGCCATGAGTGCTGCTTATCTTGGCCACTCTTTTGATATACATGGTGGTGGGATGGATCTTGTATTTCCCCACCACGAAAATGAGATTGCTCAAAGTTGTGCTGCATGCAAAGATAGTAGAGTTAGTTATTGGGTGCATAATGGCTTTGTCACTGTTGACTCAGAGAAAATGTCCAAATCCCTCGGAAACTTCTTCACAATTAGGCAGGTAAAGAATACATTATTGATTTATTTGCAATAGTTTGCATTTGAATCAGTTTCCATAATAACATGGTTCTGCGTATAAATTTTCTCAGGTTATAGATCTTTACCATCCATTGGCTTTGAAACTTTTCTTGTTGAGTACCCACTATCGATCTCCAATCAACTATTCCGATGTGCAGCTTGAAAGTGCTTCTGAGCGTACTTTTTACATATTTCAGGTACCATAAATGTTATCTTTCCATATTACATTTGGATGACAGTTATTCCAACACCCAGCAATAAATAAATAAATAAATAAGTAAAGGAAATGGTTGAGAGGAAAAGATTGTGGTAATTTTTTCTTCCCTGTCCCTTTCCTTGCCAATTCCATTTGTTTCATCTTATTATTTTTTGCAGACATTACAAGATTGCGCAAATTTTGCAAGCCAGCCTGATGAGGCAATTGAGAGGGTTTCTCTTCCCCCAGATATAATGAATTGCATCGATAAGTTCAAAATTTTGTTCTCAGCCTCTATGTCAGATGATCTTCACACTCCTGTTGTGTTGGCTGCTCTATCTGATCCATTGAAGGTCATCAATGATTTGTTACATACTCGAAAGGTATTTTGTTTATGATCCTTGCTTCTAATGCTTCAAATGCTTCTGTCTTGCACTCCAGGAATTGTGGCTTTATTTCCTTCCTGATAGTAGCAACAGCTGTTATTCTTGGATTTCCCAATTTCTATTTTTAAGTAATTCACAATGCAGGGAAAGAAGCAAACAAATAGAGTAGGATCAATTGCTGCTTTGGAAAAGACAGTCAGGAATGCTTTGATTGTCTTAGGATTGATGCCTGCAACTTACTCTCAGGTAAAATTACTGTCAGTATACTGCTACTACTTTGTCACGATATGATGATCTTCACTCTGGGAACTGCTAATGTGGAGTGTCTTTATATAATTATCAAGAACTGCTAATGTGGAGTGTCTTTATATAATTATCAAAATCTTCTGCCGTCCTGGATTGGAGACAAATATTTCTCATTACCAGGTCATTCTCTAAAATGCTATAAAAGTGTTGTATAATATACATACAAAATGCGAATTTCAGCACCTGTTTCTGGATTCTTTGCTTGTTTTTCTAGTAATTGTCATTTTTATCGAGTGACTGTCTAGTTTTTTCTAGGAACAGATATTTGTTTTTTTTTTTCAAGTAATCACTCGCTTAATCTTTCCTGCTGCAGGTTCTGGAGCAATTGAAGGAAAAAGCAATGAAGCGTGCAAAATTAACAGAAGAGCAGATATTGCAGAAGATTGAAGAAAGGACTTCAGCAAGACAAAATAAAGAGTATGAAAAGTCGGATGCAATTAGGAAGGATCTAGCTGCTCTGGGGATTGCTCTTATGGACAGTCCAAATGGAACAAGTTGGAGACCTGCCATTCCACTCGCACTGCTAGAGCAACAAGTGGCTCCAACTGAATGACTTCCACTGTAGCAATGTGACTTTTACACCTGTAATATTCATATATATATATATTTTCTGTCAATCACTATTTGTGTGATTGGATTTCGTACTTGGAAATGCAGTATGTAACCTTTTTAAGAGTCGATTTTGTGTTCCCAGGTAGGTGGATAAAACTGATGAAGTTGCCATGAGTGGAACTTTGATGACAACAAATCCCGAGTTGGTGGATAAAACTGATAAAGTTACCATGAGTGGAACTTTAGTGAACAAAAATTACACATACTTTGAATTTCTGTTATGAGAACTTCGACAGATAATCGGATTTGTATTGTTCCAACTTTTATAGATATGTACTACGGATTAATATCATCCAAGATTGCCCATAATTAAAATCTCAACTCCTTATATTGGTTGAAGTATACTGAACTAGGAAGAATATAAAAGAAGGGACATTACTCGAAATCACGAGTCAGCTAATTGGAATTTGCAATCCACAAGAATTTGTGTAATGGTCATCGCGGATAAATCTGGAGTCCAATCGGAACATGAACTTAAAAAAGCAGTAGCATGGATTGAGAATTGGTGATAAGTAATGTCATGGAAGATATTTTCTACACTTGCATTTTGACATCAATCACCAAGGCATGCACCAAAAGTAATGAATCTTATGACAGGGAATCAAGTAAACTCCTTGCAAGCGGGAAGTGTGATATTTGCAATGTGAGCAAATACGATGGATAAAGGAGCTACGGTAATTGGATCAGAAAGGCGAGCTTTTATGGGGTCCAAGGAAGGGATCGCCCCGGATGAGCTTACAGAAAGATGTTTTCCATTCAAAACCATCGTTTGGCTATGTAAATCACCATCCTTAGGGGTTAGATGGTATTCGTCTCTAAGAGCCTCCTGTACTTTAGAACGCCTTGACATCCTTGCGAACTTTGTTCTTCCAACTATCTGGGTTACACTTTGGCTAGAAACCCGGACTTTAACTGTACTGTTACCGTCCAGGTTAATCAAGAGCAATGTGATTCCAGTCTGTAAAAGAAAATCATATGCATTGCATTAGCCGGGAAAAATACGCACCAAACCACTACCAGGTGATGGAATTTACTTACGGATACTTTTGAACAATGAGCATATGCACGCAACTTCTTGGTGCCAGAAAAACTTGTGGACAGCACTTTTCTTCCCATAAGACGATGCCATAAGAGGGCACTATGAAGTAACATAACAATCGATACAATTGGGAATAGGGAACGATTGCTTTTAGGTTTAGGCCGGATTACCTGTAATAGTCTGGATTTGGTAACAAGGTTGTAGTGTTGAGCAGGCCATAGTTTCCTCCGATCAATGATTGTCTGCAATATGTTTTTGTATCATAAGACGCGGCCATCCCTAGCTGGTCTAGATACCTGTTTAATGAAATGGAAAACAACGGTCAAAAATTTTCTAATTAAAATGATCTGATGGATCGTAGCACAGCGAGTTGCAGAATGTCTACCAGAAACTGAACACAAATGCATCTGTGACCAAATGATGGCCGCTGTTGTAAGCACCTCCTGCTTCACTCACCCAAGCAACTGCAGAAGTTCCTGAGCTCTTCAAAATATGTTGAAGACTGCGAAATGTCTCGGAACTCCCATCAAGATATGACGGATCTAGTATCTTTTCAATCAGGTGTTCATCAACACCTATGAGCAAGGAGTACATTAAAGTGATTGTATGTGATGCAAAGCATACATATACATAAGGCAAATATCTTAGAATATATTATTACCTGGACCAAGGTTGTAAATATGGTGACTGACAACTTGAAGAGATTTTGGAGTTTTATCTATGAACCGGCCAAACCAATTTGCGTCGAAGAATCCACCCGGTGCCATCATTAGTGGCTTAGCTTTAAAACCTGCATATGTGGAATTTACTACACCCTGCAAAGTCTCTACGTCGTTTGCATATTGATCAGCTGCAACAGATGTTCCGACTCCACTCCCACTCAGTTCATTACCTGACCAGCAGTAACCCGTTTATCTTGGAATTAAACGTACATGGCTTGGATTCCCTGAACCCTTTTATAATCAGAATATCATCTACTGCGATTAACTGTAATTAACTAGTAGTTTATAATTCAATAGATATGGAATGATCTACTTGGTAAAGGCGATGCATACTCCGGTGACTTTTGTTATCATAATTTTGTTATAGAGACAAATAAGTCGTAGCGATAATACTTACCAAGCTCCCAACCATGTATACTGTAACCCTTGTTGACAGTATATCTAATGAGGGACTGAGAATTTGTTGGATCCCAAGCTCCGATAGCAGAACCATCAGAAGCTAATGTCCTACCTTGGAGTGCATTTAACCCAAATATCACTTCAACCCTGCATTTTTCCAGCTAAATTCAACCAACTTTTGAAATTAAATGAAATAATAATTAGATATTCATTTCTTTCCCAGGACTACCTAGCTTTCTTGAAAAAACGATTCAAGTCATCCCACCGGGACATGGTTAAGCAACCTTGAGAGAAACCGAACATTTCGGAACTATTTTTGACAAATGAAGGGCATGGTTGACCTCTACTCTCGTATGTGACTTTGTCCTGTAAAGAGCCTCCAAGCCTAATTTTCAAAGGATCAAATGCTGCAATTCAGTGAACAAAAAAAAAAAAAAACACAGTTAGAAAATGTGTTTATTCGTTTAGCTCTCAAAGAAGCCCCTTACCTCTAACGGCATTTAAAAATATTGGATTGGTTAGATCCTGCCAAAGAAAGAAAAACATGTGATTAGGCGCTGGCAGTCAAGACATCGTTTTCGACGTTGCATTTGTCAAAATGGTCATGCATGCACATAGTATAGTTCCCAAGATGAGAATAAGTCTTATCAGAGTTAAGTTGGATCACAAGATTCACAACAAAGTGAACTACTGGAGAAGGTATGTTAATGTTTGACAATGAAAATAAATATAATATTTCTTGAATAGACCTTTGATGATGGACGTCCTCAGGAAAAGAAAGAAATGCCTAGGAAAACTGGAACCAACAAAACATACAAACCAGGTTAAGTAAAGAAGCTCTTCCCCAGCTGCAAGTTCCATAATCACATTTCTCAGGAGGCCACCAGTCTAAAGTAGCACAGATGAAATCATGGTCTGTGATACCAATAGGGACTCTTCCATTGACCGAAACAGTGCCTTCTTCTACAACACTTCCAGACACTCCTGAGAACACCACAAAGAGAGAGCTATTGACAGCCAAAAAGAGCCGAAGACGCGAGCAGAAGGAATTGTCCATCTGAACAGCGACCGGCCCTCAACTTGCTCAGTTAAAACACACTACTTGGAAAAGAAAATTATTCCATCTAAATGAGGGAACTACGGTTAACTGCAAGTGACGGCTGAAAATACATAAGACGGTTCGGAAATATATATATATAAAGCTACACATTGACGAAGGATGTTTAGACAACTCGTCCAAGAAGAACTTCTACCGGAAACCAAGTTTGAAAGACCTACACCAAACTTTCATTAAAGAAGGATGAATAGGTGAGGCTTCAACAAATCCCCTCCTCTATTGTTGATTCGATAGAAATAACCTTGCGTTCATTTAAAAACATAAAATGGGATTTCATTTTGAAAATTCCAGCTCCATTCTACTCAACTTGCATGCATTTGTTAAAGAAACATTAAAAGAAGAAGTTCATTTTTTATTTAGTCCCCCTCCAGGAGGCTTTCCTTATTTTTTTTCATTTCCAACTTCAAACCTTAATTTCCATTTACAATTACTTGAAACTCTATCATTATTCATTGAAAATTACAAACTTTAATTTAATTAAATCAGGTATACTGTTATTTTGGTCATTTGTAAATTATAATATTACCATAGCATTTATATTATTGTTGAATTTCTTCAAATAGGTCTACATCATTTAATGATTAAGAACGTAAATTTTCCTAATAAATCATATTTTAATTACTACCAAATTTTACTATTTTATTATAAGACTCTCTTTAACTAAATTTAAAAGTAACAATGCAATAAAGGGCTTCACAAACTTTTGGTGTATCCTTGGATAAAATTACATTTAAATAAGGTAGGCTAGGTTACCTTAAGACCTGACAAGACAGACACAAGTTGTTTGTAAAAAAGTCATCCTCCAGAGCTTAAATTGGACCTGGATGAATACTGTATTTGGCAAATCCCACTTTCTAAAACGGTGCAAGTCAAAACAAAGAATACGACACCTGGGAAAGAGAGTACGTTAGGATTATGTGTTAAGGTCGTATCTCAAAAGGTCCTGCTATGCATCTGCACATGTCAAACCCGTCCAGCTAAGAACAACCAGTAACTTGTGGACTGGTTGTGTCCCAAATAACCTAAATTCTATTGCTAAGCTGCGTAATATCATGCTTAAATTGTATTATTTGCGATTAAGTGCCGTACGTGTCATATTTTTGTTGGTTATAATATAAAACAATTTTTGGCAAATAGGGCTGGCTAGTTTAGATTCCCTAGATACCTTCAGGAACATGTGGGGTAGGGCGTATATGGAACATGACCTTGGGATAATCTTTTAAAATCCAAAAACAGAACCAATCCTTGCATGTTAGTTGACAACTATAGATTGGCTAATCAAGAAAATTTATTAACTTATCCTTTAACTTAAATCTAGTTTTTAAGGACTTGTTGTTTTTCCTTTGATTTTATTTTTATTTTTAAATTTTGTAAAAACTTAACTATTTTATTTTAATTTAATTTTCTTCCATTTTATAAGTTATCAAAACTATAAAACTAATATATATTTTTTTTTTTATCATAATTTGATTTATTATCAATTTAATATATATTATTTAATTATTAACAAAATTATGATTACTATATTTTAATCATTTAGATTGTTTACTGTCTAAGACGCATAAGTCTCCACTTCTTTTTACCTGTATTTTTACTAGGCACAAGTCTTTGCTTTTTTGATCTGGTTTAACAAAATTTACTTTTATTAAAGAATAATTGTCATATGTCTTATATTATTTCCTATTCTAAGATTATAATATGGTTGCTACAAGTATCCTCCATAATGATGACAAAGGGTCAATCCAACCTGGCCCCAAATGTGGGATACGAGTCTAGATCTAAACTCGAGTGGATTGCTCAAAATGAAATTTCGAAGACTGCAACGCATTAACTTCAAAGTCTACCCACTACGTTTTTCCTATAAGATTTACCAATGTAGATTTTCTTGTTTTTATGTTTGTATTATTCATAGATAGTTATATAAGTGTGAGTAGTTCTTTTTAATTGAGAAAACTTTTCATAATTTAAGAGTTTAAGGTAACTACTTTACATTGCATTGTCTTACATTGACATCAATTATATTTTTAAAAACATGCTTATTAAAATAAATATGAATTGGAGAGAATATATTTTGACTCTATTCCATAGGTTTAGAACAGAAGTTTTTAAGGATTCAATTGATGAGTTTAAATGTTTGAAATAATTAAGAATAGTAAAGGATTCTTGTACTAGAGATGTCAGTTATATCTTTCCAATCTTGCTTGATCAGTTTCTTGTACAAGTTTGAAACCTAAATGTGAACTCCCTATTAAACCATTTAACCCTTGAACAACAAGTTTATATGCTAGTAAAAAAAAGGGTCATTACAATAACATGTTAACCCAATGCTAAATTTTATCTTTTAAAATTTTAGTAGTCATATACTTCATCTTCAATGTCTCCTTCTATTACATACTTTATTTCATCCAAACCTGCTACCTTACCCTAAATATGGTAAGTTACTAAATTACTACTACCACACCTAAATATGTTGTTACTTAGTCATTTCAGAGACAATAAAGCCAAATGAGCAATAAGGAATTTGATTGAAAAAAACAGACAAATAGGTATATTTGTTGATATTAAGTCATTTTAGAGAGAATAAAGCCAAATGAACAAAAGGAATTTGATTAAAAAAGAGACAAAGAGATATATTTCTAGTGTGATGACAAATACACCCTTATTCACTAAAAAATTATAAAATAATAAAAATTATTTGTACTAATTTGATATAGGATGATGATAATGATGAGTCAATGGTATAAAGTAATGATAGTCTTGTTAGAAGCTCAAACACTAATTCACCTTAATAAGCCTTATTCTTAGGCTTGGTTATAGTAAGGTTAAAGCAAGCGAGAGTTACATGATACTATAAAATTCTACAATTAAATGTGCTTATATATAAAAATGATACCCATAATCTTTATTAATGAATCTTGCAGTGAATAAACACAACTTAGAATTAGAACATGTTCATTCCTTGAAGGTGATAATAAGAGGGCAATAACAACTTCAAGCAAGAAGTTGTGCAAAATAATTCTTCTATTCCCTACAAAGTAAATTGTTTGAGATTTGATATTATCTCTAAGAAGGTGTAGAATGATGCTTAAAGTTTAATAGTTTTTTCTTTGAAAAATGAAAAGTGCATTAGAAAATTACAACTAATATAACAAAAGAGTAACATCATAGCAACCTATACAAACTTAAGGAGACTATATGTGATTAAGTCTTTATCAGGCTATCCAACCTAGTAATAACTTGTAATTAGATTAAGTGGTAATTTTATTTAGTTTAATAACAAGAAACATGTACTAATAAGAAATTCTTAGCTTATTAAAACACCAATTAGAGGCTAGATCAGAGCTTAACTTCAAATGAATGTTATGAGCTATGATCATTTATCTGATCTAATGAAAACTATTATGAATGAACTTTTGGGTTATTTCATGAGCATTTTAGAATATTCTCATATTCCTTTCATTCTATAATGTGTAGGTACCATAACTTATCACCAGTTTGAATACTATTTGGTCTCTTTGATGAGTGAATCTCATATTCTCAATCTAGGAAACAAATTGGAGCCAATCACTTCCATGGTAGGTGACTTTGCAGAGTTTTAAGGCCTAGCTTTAAAAAGTAGAAGGTGGATAGTAGATGATTTGAGTTTTCATATTGCAAAGCTTACAGAGTGATAAATAGAGGAATCCTTTTTAGTTTATCCATTATTCTCAAACGTTGCTTGATTGCCAAAAAAAAGGAAAGGAGATCATAGAGCGTCTTTGAAGAAAGTAAACTAGTCTCCACCGTATGGTTTTATGAGCTAAAGTTCTAAGAAGATTCAAGCATTTTTTGTTAATGAATTTCTTTAAGCTATGTACCTCTAGATGAGCTTATCTTCTACCTCCATATTAGCTCCGTAGCTAGGTACATGTTTCATATTCATAGAAAAGCATATAAACCTATAATGTCAATCCCCTTTTTACAACAATCAAGTTAACTTTATATTTTATAAGGATTTTTAGGTTTTCCAATTTTGAAATGGTGTGTAAGGGGCCCAAATTATTCTAATTGTCAAACTAGGACCATATTTCTTTTCATTATTTTCTACTATGACCTTGATTCCTTAAGACATTAGACCCCTCTATTTCAATATTTTATTGAGAGTCCAAGAACTAGTTTGTCTAAATTTATATTATGGAAACTTTGATCCTTAATGGTGCAAGTGTGCATCCATTTAACCCTTATTAATTCAAAATCTATAATAAGCTTATATATCTGCTTGGTCAAAAGCATCTTGTTTATAGTCATCATTAAGTTAATTCCTAAGCCTCCTTCATCCTTTAGGGTACAAATCTTTGACCATTTTACTTTGGTACCTAAGTGGTTATCAAATGATCTAATCCATAGAAAGTTCTTCATTATTATCTTTTATCTTAATAAGCTTTGGGGTATAAAAACGTGACAACATCAATAAATGTTGAGACAATTAAGTACAATTGAGATAAGTTGTATCCTACCTATATATGATAGAAATTGTTGTTCTAGTGGTTAATCCTTTTGTTAATATAATAAAAGAGTGACTGGTAATCCTGTTAAGTCAATCTTTTGTATGAAATTGGAATTCTTAAGCATTTAAAAGGAAGTTCAAAATAAACTTACATGTTATCAATATTTATCAACCTTAATTAATGACTTATGTAACTTTAAAAATAAAACCATAATGTTCTAATGGAAGAGAAGAATAATTACCCTTAAAGAGTGACCAGATAAGAAAGGCAAAGTATTAAAAGGAAGAGTTTTAAAGATTAATATATCAAAAAAATTAAAACTGAGCTAGTTTTGTATGTTTAAATTGTTTTATTCTTTTGAATACCTATTATAAGATATGTCGGTGATGAGCCATTAAAACATAAAAACATTTTGATGAAATATTAAGAATTTTAGGTAAATTTAGTTTAATATTTGTATAGGTTAAGTAGCTATAATCTAGGAGAACTAATCAATACAAGTACCTTAAAATTCAAAAGGATGTTATAGTATGGATAGGCAAAATTAAAGGAAAGGCTCATTTAGCATAACAAAATGTAATAGCCAAAAAAGACAAATATTGGAGTATATGCATTAAAATGTATACTGAAAAAGATTGTAGAGTACTTGAGGAAATTTTGGTTTATAAAGTTAGATGACACTCCATAAGACTATTGGATTGCTTATAGAACACTTATACCACACCATTTAGGCTAGTTTATGAAATCTTTCATTTACTAGAGCATAAAGCATTTTAGGCTGTAAAATTTCTTAACTATTATTTAGATAATGCAATTGAAAAATGCATATTCTAAATAAATGAGTGGCGCCATTTGGCATAATAAAATTCAAGGATTTAAAAGGAGAAGACAAAGAAGAGGTATAACCAATATACTAAGGAACTTAAATTGAAAGATAAAGTCTTACTTTACAATTCCTAACATTGGTTATTCCTAAGTAAGCTTAAATACAAATGGTCAGGACCTTTCACTATTATTTAATTCTTTCCCTGTAGCATCATATAAATCATGCATCAAGATCAAGCTACATTCAAAGTCAATGGACATTGACTAAAGTTATGCTTAGGAGTTGATACTAGTGAGTTTAAGCACAATTTTGGAAATTATATAACCTTAAGGACAAGCAAAACGTTCAAATTAGAAATCTAGCTAAAAGACTTATGAAGAAGTGCTTGTTGGGAGACAACCCAATATTTTAGGTGTATTCATTTTAATTTGATTTGATTAGTGCTAGTGCTAGTTTTAGTTTAGTATTTCTTTATTTCATTTGATATTTGTTCTTTTATTTTGAGTTAAAGTGGTTGTTAGACTCATGGATTGAAGTATGAATTAATGGTGATTAACTATTTAATCATTTCCTTCTATTTTAACTTAATATCATCTGAGTTTTGCATGTTTATAGGAAACAAGGTACCATGTTTATCCTATGTTGATAAGCTCATAGTCACATTTGAGAAGCCAAGAGCATTAGGAATGAACACACTAGGCAATAAGAAATTGTGTACATCTCGTTTTATCGAACACCCTTATATGTCCCTTATTTATGTTAGAGCATACCAAGTTATAAAGTCAAGAGCATCATAAATGAACACTTGGGAGAACACAACGTCATGTCTAACTCATATATAAGAACACTCCTATGTGTCTATCTGTCGTATTTGTTCCATATTGCTTAGATCCCGAGAAGTGCCTAAAAAGTTGAGAGAAATAAAAGTAATATAATAAGAATATGACATGTGTACTTACAGTATTAAAGAACATCCTTGTGTATCCCACATATGTGCTTAGTTTTTTAGGAAGGAATGAGGACCACTATAGAATATAGAGTAACAAATCAAATGTAACTTCCTTTTTTTGGTCAAATTCTAGGCAGAAAATTATCAAACATGTTCCTATGTTTATTATAATTGTTAATTTTTAGTACCAACAAATGTCATATTTACAACATTTTAATCCCTTATTCCCCAATATTATACCATTTTAGACCAATATTAGTAACATGATACCCACTATGTGTCGGGCCCGGGCCCGGGCCCCGGATCCCCATTCCCGAGGTGGCCCCTCGGGTCGCGCCTGCGACGGGCGCTCTATGAACCTTCGGACCCGATCCCAACATCCATACAAATACATAATTCGATTCATACACTCTATACATGCATTCTAAACATGCATTAAACATCCCAAATACATAAATCATCTGTCATTTGCATTCAAAGAAATTCAACAAGTATTCTCCAAATATAACATAATACAAAATGAAATTAAATCCCAGAATACAAAAGTATGCTTCATGATGAAATGCTGGTGGGCTAACCAAAGTACTAACTTATACAAGGCTCCTAACTAGCTGGAAGTTTCCGATGCCTGGCAAGGTCGACAATCGTCTCGATCTGCACCTGAGGAGGGGAGAGTAATGGGGTGAGCTGCGAAGCTCAGTGGCATATACGTTTATAGCCATTGGCAACGAGCCACACAATCAAGCAATATACATATATCACTAGCAAATCAAAATTCATCCATTCATTCGCATTCATATAAACATAGGTTATGCATTTTCTATTTCTCAACATAACAATCATTATGCAACAAGTCTGTCAAATCCATCATGTGTTATGCTCAACAAATCGATTGTGTATGCACAAACAATTGACTCGAGAGTTCCGTAAACGATCCGGATAAACCAAAGGTAAATCCGTAAACTATCTGAGTCCGATTTCTCAAGGATCTCGTGGCCTCAAGCGGGCAGCCGGGAGAATGCTTTATTGTCAACGTGTACATGACTCCATCCGTAACTCTCTTACCCAAACAAACACATAATCCATTCGTTTCATGCTCAAAGCATTTTTCACAGTTTTCTTATTTCTCATTCTTGTCCATTGTCATAAAGCCTATCAATCCATGCATAATTATAATCAAAATGCACATTCAATAATTCTCATATAATGCAATACCAACAAGGTCATATCATACGAACAAGTAAGCACACACAAGGCATTTTGCCCATACACACAATAACCATAAACATATTACCCACCTAATATCGCTTGAGTATCAGACTCACTGTTGTCCTTCCTCTTGCGATTGGGTCAAACCAGCTTGGTTCCCTATAATAAACCAAGTTCTCATTTAATCAATATCCATAGAAAATATGCCATAAAGCTTGACAATCAAAATAAAGCATTAAAGGTCTCCATCCGACTTCCATCTAAATTCTCGAAACCTTTGAAACAATTTCCGAATTTCCCTTCTTCATACAACTCGAAGCCCTTTATTTCTAGTTCATAATGAATCCAAAATCACCTCAATCGGACATCTACACCAAAAGATATGTCCAAAATACTAAAAATTTCATTTTCGGACAAAGGAGGGCTCGCGCATGGCGGCGTTGCTCGTCGGGCGAAGGCTTCGCTCGTCATGGCGAAGTCGCTCACAAGACGCCTCCCCAAGACGCCGCGACGTGCACCATACGTGCATGCGGTGTGCACAAATTCGCACGCCGCGACGTGCGGATCGGGGAAACGTTCCCGAACCTGAAAAATCCCAAATTTTTTCAACTCCAATCCATTCCAAACTCAAATGCAACACATCTAAGGCATAGATCAAGACTTCTACTACAGTTCTAACCCATTCTAAGCTTCAAATCCAGCACAAACACATCAACCCAAGAATCTTTCCATCTTTTTCACTCAAAACCCTAAATCATCGATTCTGCTACTTTCTCCATTCTCTAGGTTTAAATCTAACCAAAACCAAGTTAAACGAAGGATGACTTACCCGGAAATGATTCGAAACTGTCGGAAACGCTAAAACCACAAAACTCTCTCTTCCTCTTCTCTTCTCCCTCTCACCGACGGCTCCTCTCTTCCTTTCTTCTTCTCTTTTCTTTCTTCTCCTCTTTCTTTTCTTTTCTAATTTCTTCTTAACCCTAACCTAAAGAAAATACAAAGACCAACTTACCCCTCTTTACAAGCCTAAACCCATTCCAACCTAAGCAATCTTCTTAAAATGCCCTTACACATTTTAATCCCTTAATTTCATTTAAACCACATTATAACTAATTAAGCCTCAAATATCCACTAATACTCCCAATTTAGTCAACCTAGGGCATAATCACACAATTATCAAACTTTATGCTTAATAACATCATAAAAAAAATTCGGGGCCTAACATTATGTACATTTTGTGTTCTCTCATGAATGATAAAAAATGATCATTAAGGGAATCTAACGAGTCTTTCAATGGCCCTCTTTTATGTTAGGAAAGTGCCAATTCTTCTATTTTATTATCCTCTTCTAATTTATTTATTTTCATTGCTCTTATATGATACCTACATTGAGGATAATGTAAAACTTAAATATAATGGTTGGACTTAGGTACCTATGCTTATCAATTTTGTCAAGATTAGTTAAATAAGGAGCAATTTTGGGGAAAAAATTAACTTTGAAGGCATATTATTGATGTATGTTAAATAGACTTTACTTTTAGCATGTATTTTTATAACATTATACTTATGTTTTGGACACTTTTAGAGGATTTGATATTCAAAATAAGATATATCTTGTTTCAAGTTTTGTTTATACCTCTTTAAGGAAAAGAAGAGATTTTAGAGAAGAATTTAGTTATTGTTGACCAATCTTGGAAGAAGTGAAGAAAGACCTTAAAATATGACACCTACATGCCACCATATATAGGTCATGTTCCACTAGGGATCATTTTGTTTCTCTTTGCTCACTTAAAACAATCTCATGTTCAAGCTACATTAAACAAAATAAGCCACATATATCCACATATTGCTAACATATTGGTAGTTTTGATTTACATAGAATGTACATGGGCTTATTTTAAGGATGTGTTAAGCATTAAAACTTAAGGTTTAAATTATTAAAAGGAGAAGAAGTCAAAAAAAGGAGAGTTTTTGGCCCTAGAAGAGTTTGAAAGTATATAATAATCATTTAGAAGCCAACTCCAAGAGAGACAAACTAAGGAAAAATTCAATCTTGGAAGAGGAATAAGGAATTCAATAAGATTCACTAAGAATTCAAAATTTAAGATTCATGATGATGAATTCTTATCTTATGTTCTTTCTTATTTATTCATAAACTAATTAAGATATAGATTTAGGTGAGATGGATCATAGGATGCAATATGTTAAATTAATCATGAAATTTATTAATGTTCTTATATTGATTGAATTGAAGGATGAAAGTTAAAGGTTTAATTATTTAAATTATACGTTGAGATTAAAAGATGATATGTATTGTTAGATCACAATGTGGGTAATAAGCGTTAGGTGAGTTACTAGAAAAGGATTAAGTAATCCTTCCAAGTTAGAATAAAACCTATTATGAGAATTAATAAAATGAATTAACACATTTTTGATTATCTTAGTTAGAAAGAGATTTTAATTAATTTGACCTAAGAATAAAGGTTGTATTACCGAGAGAGAAAGCATAATCACATAATTGGAATTTTTATTATTCTAACAAACTAGAGTTGTTCATTAAATCATGAGGCAACTAAAACATTAAAGTCTTAGGAATATCTTACTTAAATCTAGTTTATTTATAAATTACTTTCTTTTTATTATTGCTTTGTTTTGGTAGTCTATATTGTTTATTTATTTTCTTTTCATCCAATCTTATATGTTAGTTTAAATAATTAGTTTATAGATAATTACTAATTAAGAACTAATCCTTATAGAATTACCACATACTTACCTATGTTAGCTATAACTACGCTTATATACTTAAGGTATAAAATACATATTAAGTTTTTGGAGCCACTATCAAAGACTAGACATAATTAATATTAAGTTCACTTGCAAAATGATTAAATTAAACTTCTTACTTTATTTTATTTTAGTTTCATTATTGGTCATTGAGTTTTCTCTATTATTTCTCTTTTTTAGTTCAGTTTTTATATACAATAGTCCAAAATTCCTAGGAATCTTATTAAACTAGATCTTAAGATTAAATGAACTTTACATATAAGAAGAATACCTTAGAGACAAAAAAGGATGAAAAAGTAAGATATCTACATTGAGATCCTTGAGGGATTTTACCATATTATCTGCTCAAGGCATCAACTTAGGTCTTGTATCGAAGCCAATAACTTCATGCCAATTTCTTCTCTTCTTTCCATAGTTCAACATAATTAATTTGGAGGTCTCCTAATGAAAATTTGAATTTGCACTATCTATGTTTTTAGAGTGTTGTGAAACATTAAAGCTTAATGGTGTCTCCTTGAATTCCATCAAGCTAAAGTTGTTATCTTTTTCAGTAAAGGATAAGGTGAGAGAATGGCTACAATTCTTAATCTTAGGAACTATCGCTACTTAGGATCAACTATACCAAACATTCCTTACCAAGTACTTCCCCCAAGAAAAATTGGTCAAATCAGAAGTTGAATTGCAACCTTTTCTTAGATGGAGGGCAATCATTATATAAAGCTTTAGAGAGATACAAAATTTCAGGCATCAGAGTGAGCTGGAGCACGATGGACAGATGTAGATGCAGAGCAGAGGTAGTTAGATCGAAAGCATCTCTAGCACCCCCACTCTTTCAGAGTAAGGCACATAGTTCAAAGACGCTAAGGCATAGGTAGCGACACCAGTACCAGTAGCATCATAGACACCAGGCCCTTGGTTTGTCTGTGTAGCTCTACCCATGAGTACACTTAATTCTCCTTTGGAAAATCATCATGGTTAGAAAGCTAGAAAGCTAATTTTGCTAGCGATAACTGGGAAAAGTGTCAAAGGATGTCTCGAGAGTGAGCCCACTATAGATACCCAAGAGGAGGAACCCAAACGAAGTTAGTAAATGAGAATAACCCACGTCGAGCGATTCGATCTTTCTTTATCTTTAGTAATGTATTTGGAGGTAGGTACGATGTACCCAAGGCTCAAAAATACACTTGAGAGAGATATAAGGACCTAATTATAGGCCTAAAAGAGGCCTATCATCTAAAAATTCTATAACGGGATGACCTATAACACTAATATCTTAGTAAATGTTATTGTTAGGGATGCTTTTATGAAGTTGAATGAAAGGGTCATCCTAAAGAAGGTTCTAAGAATGAACTTGACGTCCTAAATTTTTTCAATTATAAAGGTTAATGTTTTATCACAAAAGTTTGATTATATAATAGTTAATTATATTGGAATATTTAATGTTTCTTATAATATTTGTGGATCTTTAGGACATTTTGTTACTAATTATGAGTTTGGGAATTCATTTTTTATGACTTATTTATTTGATGAACATGATAACTATGTTAATAATCCTAACCAAAAAGATCATTCCTTTTTTTAACAACCATAACCCTAGTTGGAGAAACCACCCTTGCTTCTCTTATAAAAATAAGTTTAGCCCCACTGTAACATCCCGCTACTGTTAGCAAGGGTATTATGGTAATATTGGGTCAGACTGATAGGTTTCATTGCATTCACTGATTGAGCATGCTACTGGCCTCTAATTATAGAGGAACTGGTTTCTTGCATATGCATATATTCATAGGTACATGCATTCATGATTTTCCGGCATTTTTAATTGTGATTATGAATTGATTGGATTGTGAACTGGAGAATGACTGAACTGACTGAATTATGATTGATTGAGAAAATTAGGAGTAATTGGGCTCGAATAATTGATTTAGAATAGTTTAAGAGTGATTGACTATTGATAGTGGCCCATAGGAAATTTTTTGGAAATTCGGGAGAAAATGCCCGGACCGAAAATTTTGGAGTGATAGACCGATTGACTGTATAGTACTGAAAGAATTGTCCAATGGCAATGAAAAAATTAGGGTTATACTGCTAGGAAATAAATATGTTGAGCCATTGAAATTTTGAGACTGAAATTTGAACTGAGTTGGAGACCTATGTCTATAAATAGCTAAGTTTGAATGTGGGAAATTACCTAAGGCATTTCTTCTTCTCTCCCACGGTGATCTTCAATCTCTTCCATTGGTGAGGATTCTTCGATCTTTCTCTATGGTTTTCTTCTCATTATGCTAGCCTAACTGGTTTATTGTGATTGATGAAGGTTGAGAAGGATTTGGAATGAGTTATCGTTGAGTTTGAAAGATTTTAGGGTTACGGTGATTTTTGAGAAATTTGTGGATTGATCTTCGATTGGTAAGTTTTAATGGCTTTAATGTTGTTATTACTGGTTGTTTGAGTGTTAATGGCATTTATTGTGTTAGATTGATTAGTTAGGGTGTTAAATGTTTAGTTTAAATAGCATAAATGGCGGAAAATCGGATCGGAGAAGACGAAGTCGCCAGACGTCGCGACGTCTCGGTAGTGGCCTCGCCATGACGAGCAATGCATGCTCGCCATGACGAAGCAAACCCAGATACCGCAATGAAGCGGATGATTATCGCGCCGCGTCGAGGCAAAAGTGAACGTCCCGGTGAGGGAATTGGGAGCTGCACGCCGCGGCGAGCGACCCGCATACGACGCGACGAGAGTCGCAAGGTCGCGGCGAAAGTGGCTTTTCTGATTGGATTGAGTTTAGTCTATTGGGTATAACTTATGGTATAGACCTCCGATTGAGGTGATTCTCGATTCTTTATGATCTAGAGAAAGAGGTCTACAATTGAGGATAATTATGAGAGTTAGAATTTAATTTAAGTGGTATTGATTTATCGAGATTAAGGTCAATTATAGTTCATAGTGCGACCTGAATATTGAATTGAGACAATTGGAGTTTTAACTGGGATTTTCAATAGAGGTTTTGACCTTATGGTTATGGAATTGCTATAGGGAACTGTTATAGGAAATATTGAATTGAGAAAATTGAACTGAATTTTAGGACTGGATCAATTATTGTCGATCAATTGAGCGAAGAGTTAGAATGGGGCACCAGAGTTCAAAATTGGGTTTTAGCACCGGGGAAAATCGTGAACATGCATTGTACATAATTTCACTGAGACATATGCATTACTGAATCGTTTTATTGAGCACCTAGTAATGGGACTGTATTTTACTGTTATAGAGGCACCGTTGGATCGTCATTCCACTGACATTGCTGGAACTTCCAAGCAGTAGCTCGGAAGTTACAGGTGAGTAACCTAGTTGGTTTCTCAAATTCTGATCGCCTAAATGCTCAATGTGAATTACTTGCCACCGTGAAATTGCATGATTATTGAAATGTACATGATCGAATGACATGTTTCTACCGTATGGGATTGACTCATCAGTATTGGATTGGATTATTGATGATACCGAGGAATGTAATATCGGGCTTTTATAGCCGCATAATCGTAGATTACTGAACACTAAATTACTGAACACTGCATTGCATGCATAATTGCACGATCAGATAATGGAATGTGCCCCAAGTTGCTATTATCACTGAAAAGAGCCTCGAGCTCGAACATCAGATCGACCGCCTCGAGCCCCAGGGAGAAAATCTCGACGCGCCCCCCATCGAACCGATCGAGCACTTGGGCACAACAGAATAAGCGGAAAAGAGTCTCATATGCATTGTATACACATGGTGATTGAATTGCAAACTTATCAATTGTGTGATGACATGAGAGATTGCAAATTGTTACATGCCATCGTAAACTGTTTCATGATTTATCAGAATTGTGATATGATATCGTAAATCGTTATATACTATTGTAAATTGCTATTTGATATTGCAAACTGTTATAGACTACTGTGAATTGTTATATAATACTGTTAATTGACTATTACTGTGCCGTGCTGTACGCAATTTGAGTAATGCATGATTTGAGTAAACCATCGATGATGGTTTCTCACTGAGTTCGCAAACTCACCCAAAAATTGCATCTAATTTTTCAGGATCGATATAGTAGACCCCAGCTCCGAGATAGTCTTTTCTCGCCGTGCGGCGCGCGGCAAGAGAAGCGATGGCACACAGGTCGGTCAGCTGGGTTGGACTTTTGAGGATGACTTAGGATAGATGCTTGTATCAGTTTCTTTTTTGGTTTTGTTTAGGGGACTGATAGACTTGTCTATTCTGCTACTAGATGACTGTACCAGATGATTATTTTGGATTTCAAAAGTTACTGATTTCTGATATTTGGTTTTATTTATTGCGATGCCATGTGGATTATTAGTGAAAATATTCTGGTGGTGCACCTTTATCGTGGGATACGTTTCGGAGCGACCTTCGGGCGTCCCGATGTGTACCCTACGGTGAGGGGGCGCTACATTAAGTGGTATCAGAGCATGGTTTGGCATCTTTTGGGCATAGTGTGTTTTAGGCTGAAATCACTGTAAGAATAGCAGAACTGATTGGAATTTTCTTGTCTGTTTTAGGTCATCCGTCCTTGGAGATCGAGTTGAGTTACCAGCTGACCTGGAATCGGTAGGAGCTAGTAGGGAGTCTCCTGCGCCTCATTCAGAGGAGTTGCCTCCTTGAGTTCCTGTGAGACGGGAACGGAGATATGATCAACTGCGTAAGTAGGGGGCGGTTGACTTCTATGGCAGCACCGACCCTGTGGAGGCTAAGGGATGGCTAGAGAGGACTGAGAGAGTCCTCGATCAGATGGATTGTGACCCGGATGAGCGTTTTGACTACGCGGTTTCTCTCACATGTGGTCCCGCATATCGCTGGTAGAAGATCGTCCCGGCAAGCGTACCGTGCCCTACACACTGACATGGGATGATTTTCTGAGGGCGTTCAAGGACAATTTCATGCCCAAGATTTATCAAGAAATGAAGTTGCAGGAGTTCTTAGAGCTGAGACAAGGGCAGTTGACCATGGCCGACTATGAGGTGCGGTTCAACGAGTTAGTGGTCTATGCTTCTTCATTGGTGGCTACTGAGGCTGACAGGTGTCGGCGTTTCGAGGGCAGACTCAATCTGGAGATCCGCACTTATTAGCCAGTCCGATATGGATAATTTTATTGGTGAGGCGCAGATGATGATATAAGCACCATCGAGACAACAGGTGACCTGAGACCCGATCATGGGACCAGCATAAGAGATCCAAAGGATGCGATGATGGCGAGGGTTCAGCAAGCGACAGAGTAGGCCCTTCCGATCTGCAGGAGGGGCTAGACAGACTGGTCATGGGCAGAGGGGCAGATTTGTACAGACTGTTAGTGGCGGAGGCGATGCGAGTTTCGAGCGGTCTGCTCCTTTATGTGAGCATTGTGGCAAGAGACACAGTGGAGAGTGTCGATGGCTATCTGGAGCCTGTTTGAGGTGTGGTTCGATGGACCACCTAGTGAGGAACTACCCAGAGATTTTGGGAGCCCACCTACTATGATGGAAGATCGAAAAGAATACCACGGCCCCGGTGAAGTCGTGGAGGTGGATCGGGATGGAGAGGCCGAGGTCGAGGTCGGCGTAGGGTCCGCAGTGAGATCGGAGGGTCCGAGCAAAGAAAAGATTCTCGTGCCGTGGTCTATGCTATGACTCGGCAGGAGGCCCAGATTCCTGTGGATGTTGTTCATGGGTATGCTTCTTATTTCTGGTTTTGAAGCATACGCATTGTTGGATCCTGGATCCACTCATTCCTTCATTGCACCGCATTTAGCATGTAGACTGCATGGGGATAGGCAGAGGTTACAGTATGGGTTAGAGGTGAGTACACCTCTAGGTAGTACGACTGTATTGGGAGAGGTCTGTTTGGGGTGTCAGGTTCAGATCGATCGAGCAGTTTTGAGTGCCGATCTGATCGTTTTGCCTATGAGGGAGATTGATGTGATATTGGGGATGGACTGGTTGATTGCGCATAGGGCCATCATGGACTGTTATACCAAGGAGGTCGTATTGGAATCTCCTGGTCAGCCCAGAGCTGTTTTTCGAGGAGTTAGTCAGGCAGTGCCAGCGAGGATGATATCCTTCTTGAGTGCCCTGAGATTGATGCAGGGAGGTTGTGAGGCCTATCTGGCTCACGTAGTGGATTCCAGAGTCAAGCCGAGATTACAGGATGTTCCCGTAGTCAGGGATTTCCCAGATGTATTTCCCGAGGAGTTATCGGGATTGCCGCCAGAGCGGGAGACAGAGTTTGAGATTGATCTCGTTCCCGGTATAGCTCCTATATCGATCCCTCCGCATAGGATGGCACCGGTGGAACTGAGAGAGCTTAAGGCTCAGTTGCAGGAGCTACTGGATAAGGGGTTCATTAGACCGAGTGTTTCGCCATGGGGAGCTCCGGTACTGTTTGTGAAGAAGAAGGACGGGACACTGAGACTGTGCATCGATTATAGGCAGTTGAATCGGGTGACAGTGAAGAATAAGTATCCACTGCCTAGGATTGACGATCTATTTGATCAGTTGCAGGGAGCTCAGGTATTCACAAAGTTGGACCTGAGATCAGGTTATTACCAATTGAGGATTGCAGAGGCCGATGTTCCTAAGAGTGCTTTCAGGAGCAGGTATGGGCATTTCGAGTTCCTAGTGATGCCGTTTGGGTTGACTAATGCCCCAGCAGCCTTCATGGCTTTGATGAATAGAATATTTCAACCCTACCTGGATCGGTTCGTGGTAGTGTTTATTGATGATATTCTGGTCTATTCGAGGAGTAGACAGGAGCACGCTGAGCACCTGAAGATTGTTCTGTAGGTCATGAGAGAGAGACAGTTGTTCGCCAAATTCACTAAGTGTGAATTCTGGCTTGATGAGATTGTGTTTCTGGGGCACGTGGTGCCCGGTGAGGGTATCCAGGTGGACCCTCACAAGATAGAGGCAGTTATGAGTTGGGAGATTCCGACGAGTGTGCGAGTCATGAGTTTCAGATTGGCCGGATATTACGGAGGTTCGCCGAGGGTTTTCGCTGATCTCCGCCTTCGACGAAGCTATTGAGGAAGAATGTACCGCTCGGATGGTCCGAGGAGTGCCAAGAGCTTTGAGAAGTCAAACATCGGTTGACTATCGCACCGGTGTTAGGCATTCCATCTGGGACTGGAGGCTTTGTGGTTTACAGTGATGCCTCGCATCAAGGATTGGGATGTGTATTGATGCAGCATGGGAGAGTTATAAGCGTATGCCTCGAGACGACTTGAGGTCTCATGAGGTGAATTATCCAAAGGCATGACTTGGAGTTAGCAATAGCTTGTATTTGCTCAAGATCCGGAGACATTATCTCAGATGGTGAGACGCTCCAGATCTTCATCGATCATAAGAGTCTCGGATATCTGCTGAGTCGAGAGAGCTCAACTGAGACAGAGGAGATGGATAGAGTTATCAAGGACTATGACCGCACGATTGAATATCATCCAGGAAGGCCAATGTGGTGGCCAATGCACCGAGTAGGAGGTCGATGGTAGACAAACTCAGTTCAGTTTCGAGGTTACCCGGTCCGATTGAGCTTGAGAGCTCTTAATGCATGATGGATTTGGGTGGGATGGAGCTCGATTGCTATTCGAGGTCGAGGCCGATGTTGCATGACAGATCCGGAGAGCTCGTGGATCAAGACCAGTGTTAGTGAGACTGATTGAGAGAGTCCAGGCAGGTACTAATTCAGAGTTTGAGTTGAGAGATGGGACATTATGGATGGGACAGAGACTGTGTGTGCCTGATATTGATGATTTGAGACGTGAGATTTTGGAGGAGGCACATGTAGCTGCCTATGCTATGCATCCTGGTACGACCAAGATGTATCGTACTCTAAGACAGCATTTCTGGTGGCCTGGTATGAAGAGGCAAGTGGCAGAGTATGTTTCCAGGTGTCTGATTTGCCAACAGGTTAAGGCTGAGCACCAGGCTCCAGTGGGTAAGTTGCATTCGGTGCCCATTCCGGAGTGGAAATGGAAACGAATTACCATGGATTTTGTGATGGGATTGCCTAGGACACCGAGGCAGCATGATGCTATCTGGGTCATAGTGGACCGATTGACTAAATCGGCTCACTTCTTACCAGTGAGGGAGAGTAATACTCTCGATCAGTTGGCCCAGAAGTATGTGGCAGAGATTGTACGGTTGCATGGGGTTCCGTTGTCGATAGTCTCAGACAGAGATCCCAGGTTCACCTCGAGGTTCTGGAAGAGCCTACAGACTGCTATGGGTACGAGGTTAAACTTCAAGATCGCATTTCATCCTCGCATAAATGGATGAGTGAGAGGACGATTAAGACTGCTGAGGACATGCTTGCGCGTGTATTGAGTTTAGAGGATCATGGGATCGATGTCGGCTCGATCGAGTTTGCATATAATAACCAGTATCAGAGTAGTATTGGGATGGCACCGTATGAGGCCTTGTATGGGAGGTCGTGTCGATCGCCACTGTATTGGGATGAAGAGGGTATGAGATTGATTGAGGGTCCCGAGCTGATTCAGGATACTGTGGATAAGGTACAGTTGATCCGGAGTCGCATCAAGGTGGCTCAGGATAGACAGAAGAGCTATGTGGATCAGCATCGGCGAGAGATGGAGTACAGTGTAGGTGATAGAGTGTTTCTCCGAGTGTCTCCTTGGAAAGGAGAACTGAGGTTTGGCCGTAAGGGCAAGTTGAGCCACCGGTATATCGGTCCGTATGAGATCCTTGAGAGGATAGGACTGTTGGCTTACAGATTGGCGTTACCGAGTGAGATGTCCCAGATGCATGACGTGTTTCATGTTTGTATGCTCCGACGGTACCGTTCAGACCCGACGCATGTGATTCCGGCTCAGGAGATTGAGGTAGCCAGTGATTTGACCTATGTTGAGGAGCCGGTACAGATTATTGGATCACGGGTCAAGCAGTTACGGAACAGGGTGATTCCATTGGTGAAAGTCCTTTGAAAGAACCACTCTTCTGAGGAAGCTACATGGGAAACTGAGGAGCATATGAGGAGTCAGTATCCTCATTTATTCGATCGGACAGGTATCAAATTTCGAGGACGAAATTTTTTTAGGAGGGGTGAATTGTAACATCCCGCTACTGTTAGTAAGGGTATTATGGTAATATTGGGTCAGACTGATAGGTTTCATTGCATTCACTGATTGAGCATGCTACTGGCCTCTAATTATAGAGGAACTGGTTTCCTGCATATGCATATATTCATAGGTATATGCATTCATGATTTTTCGGTATTTTTAATTGTGATTATGAATTGATTGGATTGTGAACTGGAGAATGACTGAACTGACTGAATTATGATTGATTGAGAAAATTAGGAGTAATTGGGCTCGAATAATTGATTTAGAATAGTTTAAGAGTGATTGACTATTGATAGTGGCCCATAGGAAATTTTCGGGAAATTCAGGAGAAAATGCCCGGATCGAAATTTTTGGAGTGATAATCGATCGATCAGATAGTATCGAAAGAATTGTCCAAGGGCAATGGAAAAAATTAGGGTTATACTGCTAGGAAATAAATATGTTGAGCCATTGAAATTTTGAGACCTGAAATTTGGGTGAGTTGGAGACCTATGTCTATAAATAGCTAAGTTTGAATGTGGGAAATTACCAAGGCATTTCTTCTTCTCTCCCACGGTGATCTTGGTCTCTTCCATTGGTGAGGATTCTTGATCTTCTCTATGGTTTTCTTCTCATTATGCTAGCCTAACTGGTTTATTGTGATTGATGAAGGTTGAGAAGGATTTGGAGTGGGTTATCGTTGAGTTTGAAAGATTTTAGGATTACGGTGATTTTTTAGAAATTTGTGGATTGATCTTCGATTGGTAAGTTTTAATGGCTTTAATGTTGTTATTACTGGTTGTTTGAGTGTTAATGGCATTTATTGTGTTAGATTGAGTAGTTAGGGTGTTAAATGTTGAGTTTAAATAGCATAAATGGCAGAAAATCGGATCCGAGAAGACGAAGTCGCCCGCACGTCGCGACGTCTGCAGGTGGCCTCGCCGCGACGAGCAATTGCATGCTCGCCGCGACGAGAGAACCCAGGCGCCGCAACGAGCAGATGATTATCGCGCCGCGTCGAGGCGAAAGTGAACGTCGCGGCGAGGGAATTGAGAGCTGCACGTCGCGACGAGCAACCCGCATACGACGCGACGAGAGTCGCAAGGTCACGGCGAAAGGGGCTTTTCTGATTGGATTGAGTTTAGTCTATTGGGTATAACTTATGGTATAGACCTCCGATTGAGGTGATTCTCGATTCTTTATGATCTAGAGAAAGAGGTCTACAATTGAGGATAATTATGAGAGTTAGAATTTAATTTAAGTGGTATTGATTTTTCGAGATTAAGGTCAATTATGGTTCATAGTGCGACCTGAATATTGAATTGAGACAATTGGAGTTTTAACTGGGATTTTCAATAGAGGTTTTGACCTAATGGTTATGGAATTGCTATAGGGAACTGTTATAGGAAATATTGAATTGAGGAAATTGAACTGAATTTTAGGATTGGATCAATTATTGTCGATCAATTGAGCGAAGAGTTAGAATGGGGCACTAGAGTTCAAAATTGGGTTCAGGGAAAATCGTGAACATGCATTGTACATAATTTCACTGAGACATATGCATTACTGAATCGTTTTATTGAGCACCTAGTAATGGACCGTATTTTACCGTTATAGGCGCCGTTGGATCGTCATTCCACGGACATTCTTGGAACTTCAAGCAAGAGCTCGGAAGTTACAGGTGAGTAACCTAGTTGGTTTCTCAAATTCCTGACAGTCTAAATGCTCAATGTGAATTACTTGCCACTGTGAAATTGCATGATTCTTGAAATGTACATGATCGAATGACATGTTTTACCGTATGGGATTGACTCATCGTATTGGATTGGATTATTGATGATACCGAGGAATGTAATACTGGGCTTTTATAGCCGTACACTGTAGATTACTGAACACTGAATTACTGAACACTGCATTGCATGCATAAATGCACGATCAGATAATGGAATGTGCCCCAAGTTGCTATTATCACTGAAAAGAGCCTCGAGCTCGAACATTGTGATCGACGGGTCTCGAGCCCAGGGGAGAAAAATCGACGCGCGCCCCCATCGAACACCGATCGAGCACTTGGGCACAACAATCAATAATCGGAAAAGAGTCTCATATGCATCAGATACACATGACCGATTGGATTGCAAACTTATTGAATTGTGTGATGACATGAGATTGCAAATTGTTACATGCCATCGTAAATCGTTTCATGATTTTATGTAAATTGTGATATGATATCGTAAATCGTTATATACTATTGTAAATTGCTATTTGATATCGCGAATCGTTATAGACTCATCGTGAATTGTTATATATCATCGTTAATTGACTATTATTGTGCGGTCTTTGTATTTAATTTGCGTAATGCATGATTTGAGTAAACTATCGATGATGGTTTCTCATCTTGAGTTCGCAAACTCACCCAAAATTGCATCTAATTTTTCAGATCGATATAGTAGACCCCTAGCTCCGAGATAGTTTTTTCTCGCCGTGCGAAGCGTCTTTGGCAAGAGAAGCGATGGCACATGAATTCGGTCAATTTGGGTTGGACTTTGAGGATGACTTAGGATGATGCTTGTATCGCTTCCTTTTGGTTTTGTTTAGGGATTGATAGACTTGTCTATCTCGCTTGGATGACTGCATCGATGATTATTTTGGATTTTAAAAGTTACTGATTTCTGATATTTGGTTTTATTTATTGCGATGCCATATGGATTATTAGTGGAAATATTCTGGTGGTGCACCTTTATCGTGGAATACGTGTCGGAGCGACCTTCGGGTGTCCCGATGTGTACCCTACGGTGAGGGGGCGCTACACCCACCCTTTAAAATAATAGGTAACCATCTAGGTTTTAACTAAGATCCTTCATCCCCACTCTTCAATAGTCTAACTTAGAATCTTTACTAGAGAACTTCTTGACAACCCAAGCAAAATAAAATTGAGAAGTTCAAGGATGCAATTAATCAACTTAGATATAAGCTCGATTCTATCAACCCATACCAAAATGTTAAAAACACAAATTTCCCAATAATTCATTATTTCTATTAGATCACCAATCAACTTAGAAAACCTAAATACCCTAGACAACATTGAGACGTTATGATATGAAAGAGTCATGAGCTATTAAAGATCCTTAATTTGGAAAACTTGAGAGTGAAAAAAACAAAGGAGGTAAGACACCTATTGAGAAGAGTGAAATTAAGAGACAGAAAGAAGAATAAGAAGAGGAACCCACATATGTTTACCTTACACCATTCAAGGCATCTATGCTCTTTTTCAAAGATTGGCTAAGGAAAAATTAGATAAACAATTTGAAATTTTCTTTAATCATATTAAAAAAATTGTATATAAATATCCCCTTCACTGATGTTTTAAACTAGATGCCTTCTTATGCTAGGCTTTTCAAAAAAATATTATCTAACAAAAGAAAACTTGAGGAGTACAAAGCTGTTACTTTAACTAAAAAGTGTGGATCTATGATACAAAATAATTGCATGCTCATTTTAAAGACCTTGATAACTTATCTATTCCTTGCATTATTAAAGATACGAGCTTTGGTCACGTTCTATGTGATTTAAGGGCAAGCGTCAGTCTTATGCCCTTATTTGTTTGTAAGATGTTTAAGGTGGGTAACTTAAAATCTACAATCATTTCCTTGTAATTGGTGGATTATTTTGTCAAGCACGTGTTAAATACATTAGAAGATGTACCTATCAAAATTAGCACGTTCTTTATTCTTATAGACTTTATAGTATTGGATATAATGCACATTTAATTAGAGAATGGTGTTTTCTTACCATATCTAAGGCTTTACTAGATGTATCTAAAGGAAAGTTAATTATAAGGATTAGTAATACGAAGATAAAGTTTGAAAAATCTAAACACAAGAATCCTATTATTGGTAAGTGCAATGATTGCCTTAATTTTATCGTGGTTAACACTAAAATATCTTATATTTGATAAGTTAATTTTATAATATATTTAATGCCATCAAGTTACTATTTTTTGATTACTCTTTGATTAATTTTACCTAAGTAAACCACCTAAATTTGATTTATGTTCACTTTTTATAAGTGAAAGGCGATTTTTGCTTAAAAATGTGCATAGTTTAGTTTTTTTGAATACATCTTTGCATTTTAGCTCTGATAGGGGAGATTCCAAATCTTAGAGGATGGAATACAACTCATATGAAGAAGTCAAAGCCTAGTTCTCTCGTTTGATAAGTCAAAATCAGCAAAGAACTTGCAACTGACTGCTGACTCTGATATTTGTTGACCAAGTCGTAGTGGTTGGGTCATATCTTGAGTTGTACATGTCCAATTGAGGTGATTCAAGACCTTATAGAAAGAAGACATCCAGAAATAAGTTTTTTATGAAGAGAAAAGGTCAAAAAGGAGATAAAAATATACCAAAAAATCACACCTAAGACTCAGTTTCCTAATTTTTTTAGAATTCTTAAATTGTGGGACGTGATTAGGATTGGGGAAAAAGACCTCTATGAAAAAGGGTTTTCTCAGGTTTTTTTGAAGAGGGAAAAAAAGCAAAAAAGAGGGGGAGAGAGTTTCAGCCGACACAATACTCAATAGGAGGCTCTCATGTTAGAGATCGAAGGTTACAAATTAGTTTTTCACAAAGGAGTAATATTAGGGTTTAGTTTGTTGTTTTTATTTTAGTTTGGATTCTAAATCTCATTTAATGAATTCTCTTAGTTTGTGGAACATGTTTAGAGTTATTATTTATATAATGAACTAATTTTATTTACTAGGATTTTATGCGAAAGTCTAATTGATTGTATGTATTTAATTTATGGTGGGTTGAATTAATTTACTTGCTAGCTTAGTTATTTATTTCATTATGTACTTAATTATTTTAATTGTTTAACCAATAATTAATTGATTTGAAAGGATTAGGTGATTCTCAATGAAGATAATTTAGTCCTAGGTTCAAATGGATGTAAAAACATGCATGATGAGGATAGAAATATACCTTAATATGTATGCAATCATAATTGGATGCTTGTTTTTAATGAGTCTTAATTTAGTAATTTTTATAGACATATAGTATTTTAGTCTATTGGAACATAGGTAATAGGTTGCGACATTAAATATCACATACGTTAGAGCATTGGATTGACAATTATTAAAGTTCGTTAGTATTAATCAAAAGAGGAGCGTTGCTACGATAGAACCTGAAGCTATCTCTACAATTGCGACTCAGGTGGTGACTACACTTGCTAAACGTATGGATCAAGTTACTATTAACAACAAGCACGTTGTTTTATCATGCAAAAATTATGATGATGGTCATGCAAGTAATGGATTTCCCATAATCATTGAAAGTGCTTAATATATGGGAAATTATGCAGGTCGTTAATATACTCAAATGGGTTATTTTGGCATTAAGATTCAGCTGAATCTATCATGGAGTAATTCGAATAATGCAATTATTCCCTCTAATGCTCATGTCAAGCAGGGACATCAAAATCAAGGTCTTCCTGGGTATTTTCAACCCCACTAGGATCAAGAAAAGAAACCATCTATTGAAGAACTTTTGCAATAGGTAGTGCACAACACTTCAAAGTATGATTCTACGATTCAATCACACTCGTTGCTATAAAAAAATTTTAGGTACAAGTGGATGAATTGGCCAATATTATTAATTTTTGTCTTTATGGTATTCTTTTAGGCAACACTAAAAAAATCCAAAGCGAGAAGGACAGAAATTGTTGGACCCCGATCTTTGAGTGAAAATTTGAATTATGAAAATGAAATTTAAGGAGTACTTTGTGTATGTCTTGTATAAGAGATGACTTAAAATTTAAAGAATATTGAGAAGAAAAGAAATGATCTGATTTTGATATCTTTGAGGTTTCGAGTGGATTGGTATGATTTATGAAATTAAGTGGATGAGTTGATTGAAATTAAGTTGAAAATCATGACTAAAAAGAGAAAGTGTGAAAATATGAAAAATTGTGAAATAGTTGACTTTTTGGCCTTTGAAAGTTGACTTTTGATTTAGGCATAATTTGATAAAATGGTCTTCTGGAAACTTGTAGAGTACGTAAAGAGCTTTCTGTAGCCATAAAGTTTGCAATTTTTCGATATCAGGAGCGGAAGTTATGATCAGTCAAAGTTTATGTTTGAAAGGTTTGACTTTTATTATGATTGAAACTTTGACTGAGAAATTAACCTAGTTAGAGGTTAATTGAGCTTTGATGTTCTTCATGAAAATTGAAGGATTTGCTTTGATCTTTATTTCGATATAAAGTATGCAATTTTTTGATCTCGGAATAATAAGTTATGATTTTTACAAGTTTATGTTATTATTTTAGCATGAATATTAGAGGATAGTATCTTTGACCGGAAAATGGACTCCCGTAGGAGTCAAGTTGATTTTTATGTCCTTCGTCGAAGATGTAGAGCTTCCTTCAAGCTTTCTATAGAGACTAAGTTTGTCAAAATTGGAGTTCGGGATTAAGAGTTATGAATTTTAGAAGTTTTAGATTTTTATGTGAAAAAAAAAAGAGGAAATTTGTTTTATCCCCGTCACTAGGGTGACGCATCGCCCTAGCGATGGCGAGTGTTTAGCTCGCGTCACTAGGGCGACGCATCGCCGTAGTGATGGCGAGCGTTCCACCCGCGTCACCAGGGCGACGCGTCACCAGGGCGACGCGTCACCAGGGCGACCTCGCCCGCACGACGCCATTTTGATTCTTTGGTTTTCTTGACTTTACTTTCTCAAATCCGACCTTTGTTCACTATTTTGCTTATATCTTTTTCGTCCGACATTCGATTGAGTTGATTCCTACGGCGTTAGATTCCTAAGACAATTATCTACATCCTCATAGAAATTTGTGAATTTTTGAGATTAAATTAATGGAGATTAATTTAATCAAAGTGAGTCGGGAAATTTTCCGAATATGGTTCAGTATTTTGTGAAATTCAGGATCTGTAGAGATCCGATTGAAGTGATTCTTGAGGCGAAATAAAGATAAGACAAGGGGCTACAAGTCATATGAAGAGATTAAATGTCAATTTTTCCCCTAAGGCTTTTAATTTCTGAATTTAAGTTCGGATTAGGGTGTAATTTTTGGATTAGGAACATCTGAGAGTATTTTGAGCATAACGTTTGATCTAGGAATCAAAATGAGGCGATTCTTGTTTTGAATTAAACTAGAGACATAAGGCTACAATTGTTATGAAGACATCTAGTTTCAATTCTGGGATTAAGAATGTGAATTTCTGGACGGAAATAATCGTACATGGAAAATGTGTTAGAATATGGTTTTACCCGAACTGTTTTGGGCATAACTTTTGATGTAGTAATCGGAATTGAGCGCGGTCAGTGGCGTTGGATTTGTATGATTGAGAGGAACATTTCTCTAGAAGGAAGTTTGGACAAATTCCTTCAAATTGATTGTGCGAATCAACCCGCAAGTAGGCATGACGTAAAGTAGAGTTCAAGGGCATTTTGGTCTTTTAAGCACCATTTTAATGACTTGGCCTCAAAACACATGAGGAATGTCGTTTTGAGCAATTAAAAAGCCACGAATGGGCTAGAAAAAAATGAGAAGGAAAGGAGGAAGAAAATAAGAAGAAGAATGGAGAAGGTGTTTCGGTTATGGAGAAAAGAAGAGGGAGAAAGGTAAGTTTTAATTTTTCTACTTGCTTCTTAAGGATTTTGGGATGATTCCAAGAGAGAAAAAGGTAGAGGAGCGTAAGAGCTTCCTTCCAAGCCAAAAAAATTCGAATTTGGAGAAGAAAAGAGGTAAGAGGAAATTTTGAGCTTTAAGATTTTGATGAATTTTTGGTTTAGAAACATGGATAAAGGCTTGGGTTTGTGATTTATGAAGTTGATTTTGATATATATGCTTTAGGTTGTGTTTAATTTTGGATAAAAATTTGATTAAGGTTTAGGCTTAATTTGAAATTTGGGGATTTTGTGAAATTTTGGTGTATAATTATAGATAATGATATGGGTTTATGGAATATGAAGTTAATTTTGAAGAAATTGTATTTTATGGTATTGAATTTGGATAAATTGGTTTAGGCCAATTTTGAAAATTGGAGATTTTCAGAATTGAAGATTTAAATAGCTTGAATATGAGAGGAATTGATATTTCCTAAGTTCAATTTGAGAAATTCAGTTAATTATGATATTGAATTTGATTGGATTGGTTTAGGCTCAATTTGTAATTTGGGAAATTTTTGAAATTAGTGATGTAACTATCTTGGAATTAGTAAGAATTGATGACTTATGCATCAAATTGAAGGATTAAGTTATTTATGAGATTAAATTTTGATGAAATTGATTTAGGAAATTTTCAATTGGAAGGAAGAAAGGAGAAAAGGTCAAATTGAAGCATTAGACAAGGTGCTAGCATGGATATGAGGTGGGTAGTATATTTATTTATTGAATTGTAAGCTAAGAATGCGAATTTGAAAAAAATTAAGAAGCAAAGTTTTGATAAATGATTTTATGAAAATGATTTTGAGAAAATATAAGATTTATGAAATTCATGAGTTTCAAATTATTCGATTTATGATTTAAATGATTTAAAGAAATTAGTGCATGTTTGGTCATGAATGTGATTATTATGTGATTAATTTGGTGATATGCATTGCATTACATTGATTATGTGAATTCATGTAATATCCGCTTGTGTCATTTATGACACAATTTGATGTTATGAGATGAAAATGTGAAAATCAAGATTTTGAAAAGTGCCTTGAGCGCAATCAATTCTGCTGTTATGTGTTAAGTGGGTTTGGTCAGTCCTTTTGTGAGTCGTCATTGTCTCTACTTGTTATAGCCTTCTCCGGCCACCCGCTAGTGGCATAGAGTTCCGATCTCGGACTTCCTCTGCTCACGGCCATACGAACCGCTTATGGAATGTGCAAGACGTCGTCTGTTTTGGACCAAACCAAACCAAATCATTTGATGTGTTATGTGATTTGTGTTGGATGCCATGGTATAACCCAAGAACACACGCCGCAAAGATAACTCGCAAACACCTACTGGTGGGGTGTGGGGTCCAACACTAAACCACTGAAGTATTATGTGATTTTGCTTTGTTTATGTTGTGATGTATTATGACGTGATGCATTCATATTTGAAATTATACAAGAGAAATGAGAAAGTAAATGTTTATGAATATTTTAAAACAAATGAAGATTTGGAAATTTTAGAAAATGTTGATGAAGGTTCATGAATGTTTTGAAAGGTTTTAAAATGAATGTTTGGATTAATTTCCGAATGGGAAATGTTTGAAAAGTTTGAAAAATAAAAGATTTTTCTGCTTATTGTTCAGTTTATAAATATATTATCCACGGGCTTCCGAGCTCACCCCCCCTTTCATCCCCATCTCCAGGTTTTCACGCAGGAGATCGGATGGAAGACGAGTATGATGTCAACCCGATAGTTTTTGTATGCTTTGTTTTATGTGTAATGTTGGAGTTTAGTTTTGAAGTTGTGAAAAAGGTTTATGGATTATGTATTGCTTTTGTTTATGGCTTGAAAAGTCATCATGTAAATTTATGATGTATTTCAGTTATGAGTTATGTATGATTGTGGAATAGATTTTGTACGTAAATTTGAATTGAGATGGATATAAATGGCAATTGGAATGTATATGAATAGCTTGTGTTTGAATTGTGAATATTTGAGTTGAGATATATTATGGATTGGAATGATGAAGTGTTTAGAACTAAGATTGTGTTTCTGCTGGTGTTTGGATGCCGGACGGGAGGTCCGATGTTGCCTTGTGCTATTGGATTATGTGTATTAGAAGTGCGTTTCTTTGGTTTTTAAATTTTTGGGCTGTCAAAATACAGCTGTTATGTTGCCGAAATTTCGGTAAAATGGGTTTAAAGAAATGAGTTTGAGGAGTTATATGATTGTAGAAGAAATGATGAAGATGAATTAAGTGAATTGAAATTGGTGAGGATGAGTTTCCAAAAAGGGAATTGTATGGAATGGTTATGATTTGAATGAGATTGATTAAAGAGAAAAGGAATGAATAAGAAAGAAAAAAAAATTTATACCGGATTTGAAATGTCATAAGGTTTCCAATGCAATGAGTTTGCTATGCTTCATGTTTGAAACGGATGTCGGTGTTTGTTTCAGTTTGATTATTTCGATTCGCATTCGATTCGAAATTCTGCTTTTCGAGTTTCTCCGCTTTGTTATTCGTATTTCTGATGCACAATTTTTCCGAGTATTCGTTTCGCTCCGATGATGCGATTTGTATTCCGATTAGCGATTTCTCGCTTTTCGATTTTCCGCTTTCCATCCCCGCCTTATGATTCGATTCTATTGATTTCTGTCGATTTGGTATTCGATTCCGATTTGCATTTGCTTCGAGTATGCGCTTCGCTTTCGATTCTTATGCTTTGTTTTTTTTATTCGAAATTTCGATGCAAAATTTCCATTTCCATTCGATTCCGTTTTCCGTTCTGCTTTTCCGGTTGGGATCCGGTTTCCGAATTGGGTCCCAACAGAAATAGTGTCCAATTGTTACTTTGTGGAATGGAAAGGAATTGTAGGAAATTCCAGCTAAGAAAGTGGCTAAAAAGTCTAGCAAAAAAGTACAGAAAAATGAAGATGAAGATGTAGTTCTGTAATAAGTTGTTCTTGAGATGCCACGACCTTCACTACTATTTCCACAAAGATTCCAAAAGAAGAAACTTGATAAGCAATTTTCAAAGTTCTTGGAGATATAAGAAGCTTCATATTAATATTCTTTTTGTTGAAGCTAATGAACAGATTCCTAGTTACGTGAAATTCCTAAAAGAGATATTGACTAAGAAGCATAGATTGGAGGATTTCAAAATAGTGGCTCTGACAAAAGATTGCTCTACAATTATTCAAAGGAAGCTTCCTCAAAAGCTCAAGGATCCTGGAAGCTTTGCTGTATTTTGCAAAATTGGTGATAAATTTGCTAGGAAAGCTTTGTGTGACTTGGGTGCAAGCATTAATCTTATGCCTCTTTCAATTTTTCAAAGGCTTGGGTTAAGAGAAGCAAAAGCTACTACAATCTCTCTTCAGATGGCTGATGGCTAAATCAAATATCCTATAGGTATGATTCAAGATATACTAGTAAAAGTGGAGAATTAAATCCTACCAGCATATTTTAGTAATTCTTGACATGGAAGAAGATTATGGCATACCCATCATTCTGGGAAGACCCTTCTTAGCCACTGATGAAGCTCTAATTGATGTTCAAAAGGGTGAATTGATGATGCGAGTTTATGATCAAGTGGTAAAGTTACATGTTTTTAAGGCCATGAAGTTTTCGAGTGATGTTGGTGCTTGTCTTCACATGGATGTTATTGATCCTCATTTAAGAGAATTTTCTAAAAATTTTGGGAACATAAACCATTGAGATTGGCACTCAAGGGATATAAAGAGGATGATCATGACATGTTGGGGTATGTAAATATGATGGATGCCACTACCAAAATCAAGAAAAATAACTCACTTACATTGGAACTCAATATCTCGTCCTCTCCTAACAAGCCTTCAATTGAGGGGCCTTCGAAGCTTAAGTTAAAACCACTTCCAAATCATCTCCAATATGTTTATTTAGGTGAGTCCTTAACACTTCCTATAATTATTTCTTCTTCACTTAATGCTTTGGAATAGGAAAAATTGGTGAGAATTTTAAAGAAGCATAAAATAGCTATTAGGTGGTCCTTAGCCGACATTAAGGGTATTAGTCCCTCTCTTTGCATGTATAAAATCTTGTTGGAGGAGGAGTCTAGGCTGATTATTGAGGCACAAAGAAGGTTGAACCCAGTGATGAATGAGGTAGTAAAGAAAGAGATTAGTAAGTGGATTGACAATGGTATCATTTATCTGATATCTAATAGTTATTGGGTTAGTCCAACCCATTATGCCCCCAAAAAGGGTGGTATGATTATGGTACACAGTGAAAGTAATGAGCTCATTCCTACACACATAGTTACAAGATGGAGAATTTGCATGGATTACAGGAAATTAAATACAGTCACAAGGAATGACCACTTTTTATTGCCCTTTATTGATTAAATGTTAGATAGACTTTCAAGGCAAGAGTATTACTATTTTCTTGATAGATATTCAGGATATAATGAAATTGCCATAGCCCTTGAGGACCCAAAAAAGACCAATTTCACTTGTCCCTATAGTACTTTTGCATTCAAACAGATGCCATTTAGATTACGCAATGCTCCTCTAACTTTTCAAAGATGCATGATGACAATTTTTTCAGACATAATGGAACACATAATCGAGGTATTTATGGATAATTTCTCTATTTTTGGCAAGTCTTTTGATTTATTCTTGGCAAAATCTTACTCGGGTCTTAGAACATTGTGAAGAGTCTAGATTTGTCTTAAATTAGGAAAGATGTCACTTTATGGTTCAAAAGGGTATTGTTTTAGGACATAAGATCTTTTCACGAGGAATTAAAGTAGACAGAGCAAAGATTGAGATAATAGAGAATTACCTCCACCTAGTTTTATTAAGGGAGTTAGGAGTTTGTTTAGGCTACGCAAGTTTTTATAAGAGGTTCATAAAAGATTTCTAAAAAATTAATTAACCTTTTTGCGATTTACTTAAGAAAGATATGCCTTTTAATTTTAATGATCAATGCCTAAATGCTATCAAATTTTTAAAAGAAAAATTGATCATCACTCCTATTATTGTTGCACCTAATTAGGACAAACTGTTTGAACTTATATGTATGCAAGTGATTATGTTGTAGGGGTTGTCTTGGGCCAAAGAAAAGAAAAAGTTTTTCATGCAATTTATTACACTAGGAAAACCTTTAATAATGCTCAGATGAATTATACTACTACTAAAAAAGAATTGCTAGCTATATTTTTTTTATTTGATAAATTTTGCTCTTATTTGATTGGAACCAAAGTGATTGTTTATAATGACCACGCTACTATTAAATATTTGATTTCAAAGAAAGATGCCAAGCCTAGGTTAATTAGGTGGATCTTACTCCTTCAAGAGTTTGACCTTGAGATAAGAGATAAGAAGGGATCCAAAAATCAAGTTACAGATCATTTATCCCACTTAGAAGGAGAAAAGTTTCGAGATCATATGGTAATTAATGAAACTTTTTCTAATGAGTAGCTTCTAGTTGTCACTAAGACTTCCATTCCATAGTATGCTAATTTTCTGAATTATATCATAAGTGGTCTTTTGTCTCCTGATTTCACTTATCAGCAAAAGAAGAAATTTGTAGTTAATGTTAAATATTATTTGTGGGATAAGCCTTTTTTGTTTAAGTGTTGTGCTGACAAAGTTGTGAGAAAGTGTGTCCGAAAAGTGAAGGTAGAGTGTATCTTGCATCATTGTCATTCATCATACTTTGGAGGACACTTTGGTGGAGAAAATACAACGGCAAAGGTATTACAATGTGGTTTTTATTAGCCTACTTTATTTAAAGACTCCTTTGCTTTTTATATGTGCTTGTGATAAATGCCAAAGAGTGGAGAATATTTCTAAGCATCACGAGATGCCACTCAATTTGATCTTAGAGGTGGAGATCTTTGATGTTTGGGGGATTAACTTCATAGGACCCTTTGTGCCATCTTTCAACAATAAATATATTCTTGTAACAGTTGATCATGTGTCTAAGTGGTTATGGCATTACCTACAAATGATTCAAAAGTGGGGATAAATTCTTAAAGGTACTTTTTACACAATTTGGAGTACCACATGCATTCATTAGTGATGGAAGCTCACACTTTTGCAATAAACACTTTACAGCTTTGTTCCAAATATGGAGTGACACACAAACTAGCTATGCCATATAATCTTCAAACAAGTGGGCAAGTGGAAGTATCTAATCGAGAAATCAAGAGGGTCTTAGAAAAAAATTGTCAATAGGTTAAGAAAAGATTGGTCAAACAAATTGGATGATGCATTATAGGCCTATAGGACTATATATAAAACCCCTATTAGTATGACACCATATTGTTTGATCTATGGAAAGAACTATCACTTACTTGTAAAACTTCATCATAATGCTTATTGGGCTCTTAAACAACTCAATATGGATGAGCAAGTGGCAGGAGAAAGAGAAAATTACGATTAAATGAAATGGAAGAGTTATGATTTGATGAGTATGAGAATGCAAGGTTGTACAACGAGCGTACCAAGATATGACATGATCAAAAAATTCGGAAAAGAAGCTTTGAACTCAGACAACATATTCATTTGTTCAATTCACGTCTTAGGTTATTTCCAAATAAGCTTAAGTCACGATGGTCGGGTCTACTTATGATGGTCAAGGCATACCCATATGGTACTGTGGAGATAGAGGATCAACAGTGCAATCAAACTTTTAAAGTCAATGGCCAAATTTTGAAGCATTATGTTGGCAAAGATCGATTTCATGAGAGGTCCATTATCACCCTCTCCGATCCCAAGTAGTATATCTTGGAGCAATCTAGCTAGAAGATAAACGAAGCAACTTGTTGGGAGGCAACGTAGTGATTCTCAACTGTTTTTTCAATTTTAATCCTTTTATTTCTTTTCATGATTTAAATTTTATTTTAGTTTGCATTACTTGTAGGGTCCTAATGTAGATGGATGCTAAACTATGGAAGCACGTCATAAGGATTCAAGAAAAATTGCGAGTGAGTCGCACATCACACCAGGAACTCCCTTTTCCTTATGCTCTTTTCTGTTTTTATAACATTGAGGACAACATTACCTTTAAAATTGTGGGGTGGGTGTTATATATGCTGAATTAAAAAAGAAGCTTGCAAGAGTCTAAGACCAGAGAGTGAATGGGGCTTTTACATAATTTTTTCCAATATTATCTGGATGATGTTTTTGAACCTTTTTCTGTTTTGCATCATTGTCATGATATAAGGAGTAGGATGGGTGCTATTTTTGCAACTTAGTGGTCCTTATGTCGAGTTTCTATCTATACCATACTCGAGAGGAAATTTTTAAAGCACCAAAGCTAGGATTATATTGATTGTATAAGTTAGTATAAGAAGCATGGAGATTGTGAGTAATGTTTACAGGTATGTAAATAAATATTTATTTATAACTAGACCTTTTTAGGGTAAAACTAGAAGATGTCGTTACGTATTTCACTTGAGTAAGCCTTTTAGAACCTCAATAGGTTGACATTTTGCCCCAAAAAAAGTTACTCCAATGCCCTGAGTTGCTTAGTAACTAGGAGTAGGCATGCACCCAGGTCTCCTTTCGCATAAAATGGTAGCTTAAGGTATGAGTACACAAGTGCAATCTAAGTTAAGGCTAAAAGTAAGTCAATATGTGGCACCTTAGGGAAATTTTTGAATAAGTGCATACGAATAATAGACGTAAAGGAAAAATTCCTCTATAGTTGTCAGGCTCTTCTTGACTCAAGTTGTTACAAAAAAGAATCTATGCATATATTTAAGTATCGGTGGATGAGCATTATCACGGTTTGTGTTCTATTGTCTAAAGTTGTAAAGGACACATGAGAATGGCATTGCACACACACAATCCTTGATATTATGACAAGTTTGAACTCAATATGGGGATTATGAGGCTGTTGAGGTGGTTCCTTGAATAAACCCACTATCATGTATTGTTTGTAGTTCTTGAAATATGGTTAGAAGATTTTGAGTTAGGTGATAAAAATTAGTTTATATTTCATTTTGCTGACTTTTTGCCCAAGGATGATCAAAAGCTAAGTTGGAGGTATTTTGATAAGCTAATTTTATACTACATTTTATTCCCTCAATTTCTTATGTTTTGATTACTCCTTGATTGATTTTACTTGAGTAAACCACCTCAATTTGATTTATGTTCACTTTTTATAGGTGAAAGGTGACTTTTTCTTAGAAACATGCATAGATCAATTTTTTGAATATATCTTCTTTATTTTAGATCCGATCGGGGAGATTAAAGATCTTAAACAAAGCTAAGAGGATGGACTAAATTCATATGAAGAATTCAAAGCCTAGTTGTGTCGTTTGATAAGTCAAAATCAAAAAAGAAGTTGCAACTGATCACTAACTTGATATCTGCAAACCAAATCACAATTGTTGGGCCATATCTTAAGTTGTACATGTCCAACTAAGGTGATTCAAGAGCCCATAGAAAGAAGACATCTATATCTATGATTTTTATAAAGAGACCAGGTTAAAAAAGAGATCGAGAATATGCCCAAAAATCATGCCTAAGATTTTTCTAGAATCAGTTCCTAAGCAGACTCAGTTTTCTAGTTGTTTTATAATTCTTAAATTGTAGGGCATCATTATGATTGGGGGAGAAGATTTTGCACAAGAAAAAACCTCTGTAAAAAAGGGTTTTCTTAGGTTTCTTTTTAGATAAAAAAACATAGGAGAGGGGGAGAGATTTTGAGCCGACACAATACTCAATAGGAGGCTTTCACGTTAGAGATCGAAGGTTACACATTAGTTCTTCACAAGGGAATAATATTAGGGTTTAGTTTGTTGTTTTTATTTTAGTTTGGATTCTAAATTTGATTTAATGAATTCTTTGAGTTTGTGGAACATGTTTAGAGTATTTTATAGACATATAGTATTTTATTCTATTGGCATATAAGTAATAGGTTGCAACATCAAATGTCACATGTGTTAGAGCATTAAGTTGACAATCATTAAAGTTCATTAGTGCCAAAAAGATAATGCACTAGGCCTACTAGAGATTAATTTCAACTGCTATAATTTGCATTGTATAATTGATTAGGTGGAAGCATTAGAATCTAGGCTTTTCTATTTGGTTAACTTTATATCTTTATTATAGATTTCATATTCTATAGTTAGTTTACCTTTAGCTTAATTAACTTCTTAATTTCCTACTTTCGATTACCTTAACAGAGTCATACCATAGTAGTTTAATGGTTAGTGAATTTAATTAATTCCCTATGGATACGATATTTGGATACTTTCAAATTATTACTTATGACCATGTACATTTGCATGTATCACTGTGATTAGAATTACGCGATCAATGCATGAAGTAAACACACCAATTATTAAAGAGGCAGGCTTTATACATAAAAGGCAAAAGAGAAGGATAATCTCATTATTAGAGAACAAAAAACATATTAAAGTGTAATGGCCCAACTAAAAAGAATAAGAAGATTAAATAGGCTCACGAACTTTAAAAAAGTAGTCATACCCTATGAGTAAGAGATCACTATGTTAAAGTTTAAAACTAAAAGGGTCGAGTTCATGACATTAATGGAAACAATTATTCTTTAAAAACTATTTTACTTTGAAAGCATACTAATTTATTTTACTTTTAAAGCATATTAATAGAGATAATTCATTATGAATTTGATTGTTTTGATGACTTTAAATGTCTAGAACTAGTAGAACGTATTGACGAATGAGTGAATTCGATTTATTTTATAAATTTGAAGAATGAATTCTTGATAAGCATCATGATATTCTTTATGAAAAAAATACAAGTGTCAAGTAATTGTGATTCATTTTGAGCGTTTTTATTATCCCTCAAAAATGAAAATTTATAAATTAATGAGCATAAATAATTTCACTCTAGCGGCTTTGTACAAACAAAAAAGTTGAAGTTAAAGAGAGGTGCTAGCATTCATTTAAAATAGTGACTTAGTTAAGGAATCCGAAGTACTTATTACAACGTGTTCCCCTCCTTACTAGGTGACTTTTTAAACAAACTCATAATACTCTTGTTTTGTTTAATTTATATTTTGTTAAAAAGGAGAGTATCAATATATGCAAGAGTTAAAGAATTTTATCTTATTTTGTACAAAAAAGTTAAGTTTTATGATTTAGGTTGAAGTTTGTAAGATCATGAAGTGAATTTAATTAACTTATGAACAAATATAAGAGTTAGTTGCCTAGAATTTAGATGACCCTTGTGATTGAATGATTGATAGTGATTTTTTAATCAGTAAACTTTATTTTTTTAACACTTTTTTGGATTTATTTTTTATTTGAATTATAATGATGAAATTAGTTTGCTTGAGTACAAACAAATGTTAAAGTGTAGGGAATATTTATGTATGCTAAATAGGCTTTACTTTTAGTATGAATTTTATAGCATTATGCTTGTTCTTTAAACACTTTGATACTCACAATCAGCTATTTTGTTTCTGATTTTGTTTCTTCCTATTTAAAGAAAAGGAGTGAATTGGGTGAAGGCTTTTGTTATTTTGGAGCAACTTTAGAAAATTAAAGAATGACCCAAGAACTTGGCAGCTAATCACCATTGTGTGTGGGCTATATTCCACTAAGAATCATTCTATTTCTTCTTACTTAATACACCCCTATGTTTAAGCCATGTCCAATAACATAGGCTATACACATCCCTTTGTTGATCCTATGTTAGTGGTGCTAATTTATGCAAAAGTTTATAGGATTGGTGAAGTATATGTGGATGCATATTAAGTTCAGGTTGGCATTAGAAATTAGGATTTGAATTATTAAAAGAAGAGGTAATAGGAAAGAAGAGACTTTTAGCGCTAAGAGAGTTTGAAAGTAGAAAAAAAGTCAAAAGCCAATTACAAGAGTGAAAGATTAAGGGAAAATTTAATCCTAAATGAAAAAAAGAGGAATTCAATACGATTCACCCAGAATTCAAGATTCAATATTTGGGATGATGACTTTTTTATCTTGTGTTCTTTTGTTTTTTTTTATGTTGTTATTTATTGTTTATTCATAACTAATTGGGATACTGATTTAGGTGGAATGGCACTTAAGATGTAATATATTGAATTGATCTTCTAATTTAAGGAATTATCTAATTTTCTTGAGATTTATTCATAAACTTATAATTGATTAAACTAAAGAAACTAAAGTTGACTTTTAACTATTTAATACTTACATTGAGATTAAGAGATCATATGTATGGTTAGATCATTATATGGGTTATAAGGGTTAGGCAAGTCACTCGAGAGAGGACTATGTAATCTTTTTAGGTTTGGTAAAACCTATCATAAGAATTCATAAAACAAATTAATGTATTTTTATGTCGTCTTAGTTAAAAAGGGATTCAAATAATTCAATCTCAAAATTAGAATTATCTTACTCAAGAGAAAGCTTAATTGTAGATTCTAAATTTTACTAGCCTAAGAAATAATAGTTGTTCATCAAATCAAGGTGAAGTTAAAACATAGTAAAATCTTAGGAGATATCTTATCTAAATTTAGTTTACTCATAGATTACTTTCTTCTTGATTATTTTTTATTTTGGTATTCTAATTGTTTATTTACTTTTTATCCAATTGAATCTATCAATCCAGATAATTAAGTTTATGGATAACAGTTAATTAATTACCAATTCTTGTTAGATCAAACTATAGTTACTCGTGCTAGATATAACTACATTGCGCGCTTGTAGCATAAAACACACATACCAATTACTCGCCTTGATGATTCTTTAGTATTACTTTTTATGTTTTGTTTCATTTTTGCCATTGATAATTTTAATGACGTTTTCATATTATAAGAATATATTTGAGAGAATTTTTAAGCATTATAAGCACATATATACTTATTTTGAATGTTTTTGCTACAATTCTTTCCTTTTTGTTTTCAATTTCTTTCTAAACTTCCATTTAAAATGTTTCAGCTTGGAGCCTAGGATAATTTTGTAACTATTTCTTAACATATTGTACTATCATGTTTATTGCATGGTAGCTTTGTATGCATCCACACAATCAAGTAGTCAAGCCATGATTGTTACTTTGTAGCTATTTTGGATGCCTTTTGTGGCTAATATATTTCTTATTCTTTAAAAAAAATTAATTCTAAACTTTAACCCAAACTTTTTTTGTTTTTTGAAATCCTTAACTTAAATTTCTTAAATCCTAAACCAGTATGATCTAATTCTCAAATAATGTCAGCAAAATAATTAATTTCTCATTAATTGAAAATTCCATATCACAAAACTTTTGGAAAATATGTATACAATTTCACTAAATTAGGTTTCGTTTTAAAAAACTTAATAGTAATTAGTTGAATATTCATTTTTTTATCTATCTATTCAAATTCTACAAGAGTTAAAGTCCTCTTATTTTCCTTATACCTTAACCCCCAAATATAAATATAATTGTAAGAAAAAGTGAAATATATTAAGATTTTGCCAATATCACACAAACTTAGTTGGAAGTATCAATACGTAAAAAATAAAATTTTAAAAATATTGAATTAATCTAATAGTTATTTACAAATTGATACATACAAGTTTGACTTTGTTCGCAATTGCAACCTTTCTTAGTTAATTGTTCATCATCATCATCATCATCATCATCATCACCCAGTTTGAAGTCTCGCAATGAAGCGGAGTTTGGGGAGGTCTGATAATATGCAGTCTTACCCCTACACAGTAAAGAGACTGTTTCCGGTAGACCCACAATGCAAATGAGACAAGATAAGAATGATGCAGGTTCCAGAAGAAAAAGGTAAACATAGCACGGCAAAAAATTAAGTAAATAGAAATAACAATAAAAATAATAATAAGTTCAAAAATAACAATAATAATTATTATTATAAAATAATAAAATAATAATAACACTATTAACAATAACAAAAAGAAGAATAGGGCTAATATAAAAAACTTTAATGATTATGCAAAATATAAAATTGTTTATTAAAATCAATTAAATCTATAAAGTTGTTTTAAAATAAAATATAATCTCCTACAACAATATATACAAAATGTTAATCATAATTCATGAAAAATCAAATTAGCTATAAAAATTCATAGTTTTGAAAAATTTAAATAAAACAACATTATAAAATATTAAATAATCTAAAATAAATATTCGATAATGACTGTAAGTTTAAATAATTATAAGCTAAAATGAAGGAATAAAAAAAATATGAAAAGATCTATGCTTAATACAACATCATATTGTAAAGCGGGATAGAAACAGGCCTACAAGATTTTAAAAGAAATCTTCTCTGTCAATTAAACAGAACCAAGGTAAAACCTAAGGTAGAAAAAGTAGCTCACGACTTACGAATGATGATAGAGAATAGTGAATTACTATTTTAACAGAAACTACATATTCTAATAAACTGTTCGGTGGCACATTTCTTATTATCTCTGCTTCAGAAAATGAAATTTCTGGTTAATTTCGGAAAGTAGCGGCAGATATAAACATGACCCGGTAGAAAGCAAATCAACCTCCACTGTGTCCTTAACTTCAAACCTTTAGATCCTTCATTGAGAATAACAGATATTAGAAAACAACAAAGGAATTCGAAACCCATGCTTTGACACTTTACAGAGCATCCAGCACAAGAACCTGAGAACTGAAGTATTATTCTTGAACCATCTACCAAAGAATGGCAACAGATATGTGATAAAGCATGATTAAGGAACAAGTAATATCTTAGATGCACTATATAAAACTAAGAAAAAACAAATATATGACCATCAACCTTTTCAGAAAGCAAATGAAAAGGAATCGGTTGAAGTAAGAAATCATTTTACAAATTAAGAAATCATTTTAAGGGCTTTCAAAATTTTAAAACATAATTTCTCAAAGTAATTCAAAATACTCAAATTATCATATTTTAAGCTTTAAATAATTACTAATGGTTCTGCCGGATTTTGGCTGAACTGTACGTTGCCGTTCTAATCCATAAGTCTGCTGCTTTTTGTGATGAATCCGACGTGAAGATACCTGCAAAACAAAGAAGGCTTGTCGGGGGTTGTGTTCCGATTAGCCCCTCCGACGCTCAAGTCAGTCTTTTGGTGAAGGTGAGGTTGATCAATGCAGAGAAAACAACTAGGTATGATTTCGTACCTCAATTATGGGAGAATTATACATTATATATGGTTTTGCAGTTAGGTTTAGGTCTTTACGTATTTGAATGGGAGACTTCCTTCTATGGATGGGCCAAGGAGGGTATGGGCTTAGGCATAAGACTGATCTCTGATGAATAGACCGATCGGCCCACGGGTCGTCTTGACTGGATCCGGGTCCAACACGGTCAACCCGACCATAAGCTCCCATACTCCTCGAGTCTGAGCGAAGAGAAGGGTCGGAGGAGTATGTAGAGGTTTTATAGCTCGTACATAGAACGACTCGTGATTGGGGCGATCGGTTGAGCATTGAGATGTAGCTCGTCTGTAGGTCAGCTAAATGAAGTAGTCGATCGGTCAGTCATTATTGTTGTAGCCCGGTCATGAGACAGCCCAGGTAGTCCCGATCGGTCGGATGCCGATTAGTGGGTGATCGTCAGATCGATCGGCCGAGTGCCCTAACCGGTCGGCCTCAAAGACTTATTGCGTGATGACTAGCTAAAGGTGTCGTGGTCATCATTAGCGAGAGCGTGAAAGATACTTGAAGCATTTATTATTTAACGGCGCATGCTATCGTGACTTTTCGTAATCAAACGATCATCTTTAACAGCTGCTTGCACCGTCCGTCACGCCCTTTCAACTGTTCGTGCCACTCCGGATTTCGATTAACCCTAATTTATCTCCGCTTAGATCGTGCCGCGTGTCCAGGAGTAGTTCGGATTTTCTCCACGCGTCGGGTTTTGGCTGGATCGCAATTCGAACGTTTCCCCATAAATGTCCAGGGTCGACAGACGGTTTGGTTTTCCTCACGCTCATTTCATTCTTGTTTTCATCTTGCTTTCCTCTGCTCTTTCTTATTCTCGGTTTCCGGAAGTTTTCTTCGGCGTTGCACAAATTTCTGATCTCTTACCACTAAATAGGTACGTCCCTTTCCCTCATTTTCCTCTTCTAAATTTCCTCTTAGTGAGCATGTCGTCCACCGGTTCTCGGAGTGGGGTTTCTCCAAGGGATGATGTTGACGAGAGGTGGTCGGAAGTTATGGCTGAAGCGACGGCGATGTCGAGGTTGGGAGATGTTGAAGAAATTACGACAAGGGAGCGGAAAGATGGGCTGGTAGTAAAGGAACTACCCAAAGGCAAATCGAAGATGTTCACGGAGAAGTTGAGTCGGTCAATTGTTAGGAATGGTATCCCCAGGTCCTGGGAGCCTAGGCTGGCCTCGGGGGATGAAAGAATAGACAACAGCACAAGTGGGTGGTTTGTCGTCTCGAAGTATTTCTTCTTGGTCGGCGGCTTGAGGCTACCGTACGTGCCGATCGTGGATGAAGTGTGCGCTGACTATCAATTAAGGCCGAGTCAGATTCCTCCGAATGGGTGGAGGTTCATCAATGGACTTGCTTTGCTGTGCCACCAATTTGGTTGTCTGCCTTCGGTCAATATTTTGCGTCACTTCGAGAATGAGCCGAGTCCGAGCTCGGGTGGGATCCTTCCCGATGTATAAGGATGCGGTATCGCCCGATCGGGACGGTGGCAAAATTATCGGCAGTGCATTTAAATATTTCTTCGTGAAGCCTCGGGATCTTCCTCCGAGTCCCGATCGTGGAGGTATCCTTAGTCGAGCGATGGAATGACTCGTCAAGTCTATTCCTTTCTAGGGAGGAGCGGAGGTGGTCGATCAGTATAAAGGAGCTCGCCAAGATAACTTCGCCGGCTTATTTCGGGATACGGCGGGGGCCTCGCGAACTCTCTTCGATTGACCCCGCCACAAGTTAGCGGGCTAGAGAAGGAACCGCCTACCTGGTTGACCCCTCATGGTTGAATTATTTTCCTTGCTTGTAGGTTTTGGTTCGCTTTCTAACCGCTTTTTTGTTTGTGCACCATGGTCAAAGTTAATACTTTCACCGCCCTCCCAAGTCTGCCAGTGGTAAGCCTTAAGGTCGCGGGCCTTCGGGGCCGAGGTCGAGGATAAGGAGAGGCGGTTCGGTTGTTGTTCGGCCCATTGCTTCTGGGAAGCGGTATGTTCCTCCCACCGTCCCCGAGCCATCTGCGGCACCTACTGTGGTCGTCCCGCCTGGTGGGTGCCTGGTTGTGATCGAGAAAGAGGAGGAGGTCGAACGACCTCTGAAGAGGAGAAGGGGGGCTCAGGTAATCGACCGATCTCCTCAAGTAGTCGACCGGCCTTCTCAAGTAGTCGACCGGCCTCCTCGTCCCTTGGACCGGAGCAAGGGGAAAGAGAAAGCGGAAGATCGTGCTGCCCCATCTGCCCAGGGTAAAGGGAAGAAGCCAGCGGGGAGTGCTGACAAGTGGGAGCCGACGATTAGCCTCAAGAAGACTGCCTCGATCGCCGATGCCGAAGTGGCTCGTCATCTCGATGAGAGAGTCGTTCCTCCTTCGAACGAGGAGAGGTTTGACGCGTTAAGTGTCGAGGAGCTGATGAGCCGTGACATCCGCAATTCCATGAGGGATGTGGCTCTCACTTTGTCCACGCATCAGCGAATCGAGCTGCTGAATCGGGAGGTCCATTCCCTCCTGAAGCAGGTGGACGGTTTGAAGACCCAGCTCTCGGAGGTCAGAGAGGAAGGAGACTTCTCCCCGGCTCAACTCTCTTCCTTGGAGGAGGAGAAGAAACTCTGAGAGGAGGAGCGTGACGTCTTGAGAGCTCAGCTCGCTTCGGGAGAGGAGGAGAGGAGCTCCTTGAAGGCTCGACTCACTGGGGAGGAGGTTCCGAGGAATATGCGGTGTTGCGAGGGCAGCTTGAGTTGGAGAAAGTGCTTAAGGAAAAATCCCTCCGGGACCATGCCCAAACCGAGGATACGCTGAGGAGGGTGCGAGCCTCCGTGAAGGAACAAAGGGTCGAGGCGATCATGCGATGGCAGCGGCGATTCTTGTAGGAGGAGTGCTTGGAGTACTCCTGCGACTTGGCCCTCATGATCTTGAAGAATTGCTATGATGCCTGCGTTCCTGAGGGGTCGGACGGTTTGAGGGGTTCGCCAAGCCGCTGCTTCCTAGCGCCCTTGGCCTCTCTCTGGAGGAAGTAAAGGAGAGAGCCTTGGAGGACCGGGAGCCCGTCCCGATTGAAGAGCTGGACCTTAGCTCGGCTGAGAAGGACGAGCTTCCTCGTGATGATACTTCTGCAGCCGCTCCCTTGAACCCTGCCCCCGCTTCGACTTTTCTGCCCGCTTCCGAGACTTCCCCTGGGTATTCGCCCACTTCTCCTTCTGTGAACTTTTGAAGCTCACCTGGTCGGGCTTGTGACCAGGGCAAATTTAATGGAATGAAAATCTTTTCTTTTACCTCATTTTTCTGATGTCTTTTTCTGTGTTTATGCTCTTTACTTTCGATGTATGATGAATTTTGATGAAGTTGCTCATAGTCGACCAGCTTCGAGGTCGACTTATAGTAGAGTCCGAACCGGGGTCCCAAGGATCTCGTCTTGGCGACCGATCGACCGCAGTCGATCTGTGTAGATGCCGAGCGATGGCGAGCGAGGGTCCCAAAGATCTTGTCTTGACGACTCGACCGACCGTAGTCGGTCTATGGCGATGGCGAGCGAGGGTCCCAAAGATCTTGTCTTGGTGACCCAACCGACCGTAGTCGGTCTATGGAGATGCCGAGCGAGGTCCCAAGGATCTTGTCTTGGTGACCCGACCGATCGTAGTCGATCTATGGAGATGCCGAGCAAGGTCCCAAGGATCTTGTTTTGGCGACCCAACCGACCGTAGTCGGTCTATGGAGATGCCGAGCGATGGCGAGCGAGGGTCCCAAGGACCTTGTCTTGGCGACCCGACCGACTATAGTCGATCTATGGAGATGTCGAGCGAGGTCCCAAGGATCTTGTCTTGGTGACCCGACCGACCGTAATCGGTCTATGGAGATGCCGAGTGATGGTTGATCTGATTTTTTACTCTTTGCCACACATAATGGAACTTTTTATTGCCAAGAAATCTGAAAACTCCTTTATTGATGATAATGAGGGCGTGGGCCGTTAAAAAACCTGTCTGGCAGGGACAGGAAAAAGGTTCCCACACGTTGTATACAAAAATGATAATAAGTAAAGATTAACTAAAATAGAACTTATCTATTGGTAGAAAGCCTTCAAATTTCGAGAGTTCCAAGGCCTTGGTAGAACCTTCCCTTTCGCATCGCGTAGGATATAAGAACCATGCCCGACTTGCTTAATCACCCGATAAGGTCCTTCCCACGTCTGTCCGAGCTTTCCAGGATGCTTCCCTGCCGCCTCGGCCTTTCGCAGGACGTACCCGCCTATCTTTACATCGCTCGGCTTTACCCTTCTGTTGTAGAATTTGGTCGCCTTTTGCCTGATCGCTTCTGATCGAGCGACTGCCTTTTCCCTATCCTCACTGAGGAGAACGAGTTCCGCTTTGCGAGCTTCATCATTCCGCTCTTCTTCATAGCCCGACACCCTTTGATTATGCAATGCCACTTCTACTGGAACCAGGGCTTCTGCCCTGAAGGTCATTCTGAACGGTGTTTCCCATGTGGCTCCGTTCGGTGTGGTTCTGTATGCCCATAACACTTCGTCTAGTTCTTCGACCCAGGTATTTCGACCATCTAGGCGCTTCTTGAGGGCACTCATTATCTTTTTATTGGTATTCTCCGCGAGACCGTTGCTTTGAGGGTGGGCTACCGAAGTCAGTTGTAGCTTGATCTTTAGTCGGTCGCAGAAATCTCTGAACTTGTCGTTATCGAACTGCCGACCGTTATCCGTAACCAACACCATAGGCATCCCGAAGCGGGTAAGTATATTCTTCATCACGAAGTTCTCCACCTTCTGTTCAGAAATTGTAGCGACCGCTTCTGCTTATGCCCATTTGGTGAAGTATTCCACCGCCACTATCAAGAACTTTTTCTGTTCGGGACCGAGAGGGAAAGGACCCAGTATATCCATTCCCCATTGAGCGAACGGGATAGGATGACTCACAATTTTCATCCTCTCGGTCGGCTGGTGAGACAGGCTGTTGTTTCTCTGACAGGCCTCGCATCGGTCGACCTTCTCTTGGCAGTCTCTTCTCATTGTCGGCCAATAGTACCCCTGTCTGATCAGTCTGTGAGCCAACATTCTGCCTCCTACATTATTTCCGCACATCCCTTCATGGACGTCGGTCATTGCCTGCTCGGCTTCTTCTTCAGTTAAGCATCGAAGCAGCGGCCAATCGTAAGACCGCTTATACAGAGTACCATTAACGATCGTGTATTCGGTTGCCTTTATTCTTAGTTTTTTGGCTTCCGACACGTCTTCCGGTTGTTTTCCTTCTAAGAGGTACTGCGCGATCGGTTCCGTCCAACTTGACCGACCGGTATTTACGTTGAGAACTTCCTTGACTTTCTGAATGCTAGGCTGGTCTAGTCGTTCGACTGTAACATTGTTTATGGCATCGCGATCGAAGTTATTTTGAGAGCGATCCGCTTTGACATTTGAGCTCGTTCTATTCATTGATCGAGAATTATTCAAATTGCTCAACTCCCCTTTGCCGCCTCAGTACTTGATCATGTTGTTCCCTTGGCCTCATCGCCTGGATGACTTGACCGACCAAAGACTTGGCTATCACTATATATCTTTAGATGCCTTATCTCCATCTCCTTAGCCAGTTGGAGACCGGCTATCAGGGCCTCGTATTCTGCTTCGTTATTGGAGGCTTTGAACTCGAGCCGAAGGGCATATTCCACATTTTCTTCATTGTGCGGGCTGATCAGCACTACTCCCGCTCCGCATCCCTCGGCATTGGACGATCCGTCAACAAACAAGCTCCAGGCAGGGAACTGCTTGTCCTTCGAGCTAGGTTGGCTCATCTCCGCGATGAAGTCTGCCAACACCTGCGCTTTAATGGTCGTGTGAGGTCTGTACTGTATGTCGAACTCTCCCAGCTCTACCGACCATTTTATTAGCCGACCCGAAGTTTCGAGGTTTTGAAGGCACTACCTGAGGGGTTGGTCGGTCCATACCTTAATGGTATGACTTTGGAAGTAGGGCCTTAGCTTCCGGGCCGCCATTATCAAGGAAAGGGCTAGTTTCTCTATAGGCGTGTATTACGTTTCCGGCCCGGTCAATACTTTGCTGACGTAATAGACAGGTGTTGTTCGCTTCCTCCGATCGAATAAGTACTGCTACCGATCGACTCCTCCAGAACCGCCAAGTATAAGATCGAGTTCTCTCCTCTACCGGCTTTGCAGGATAGGCGGGCTAGACAAGTATTACTTTAAGTGTTGGAAAGCTTTCGCACTCATCCGCCATTGAACCGGGTCACGCTCGCTTTCCTCAAGATTTTGAAAATAGAGGCACTTGTCTCCCAACTGAAATGAACACGCTAGAGAGACAATCCGACCGGTCAATATCTCGCACTTCTTTTAAACATCGGGCGAGGGCATTTGGATGATGGCTTCGATCTTCTCTCGATTAGCTTCAATCCTCGCTGAGTGATCATAAATCCTAGAATTTTCCAAGTCACCCCAAAACGCATTTTTGGGTTCGGGCCATCTGAAATATATTCAGGGTCTGGAAGACTTCATTGAGATCTTCCACATGCTCCGTGACCGTCTTACTTTTGACCACCATATCATCCACATAAGCTTCCACCGATCGGCCGATCTGTTTTTTAAAGACCTCCTTGACGAGCCGTTGATAGGTCGCCCCCGCGTTCTTCAAGCCGAAGGGCATTACTTGGTAGCAATATGTACCTTGGTCGGTTATGAAGGCGGTCTTTTCTTCGTCTTCCAGACTCATTTGAATCTGATGATAGCTCGAGAAGGCATCCAGGAAGCTGAGCAGTTCATGCCCTGAGGTAGAGTCTACTAACTGGTCGATCTTAGGCAAGAGGAAGCTGTCATTTGGACATGTTATGTTCAGGTCGGTGAAATCTATGCACATTCTCCACTTCCCGTTCTTCTTTTTCACTAAAACCACATTGGCGAGCCGTTTGGGGTATTTGACTTCTCGGATGAACCCGGCCTCAAGCAACTTCTCTACTTCTTTCTCGATCACCCCCTGTCGCTCCTTGCTGTGCCATCGCTTCTTTTGTCTGATCGGCTTGTAGTCATGCTGAATACCAAGGGAGTGCGATGCAACTGATCGAGAATTTTCAGGCATGTCGCTCGGTACCCAAGCGAAAACTGACCTATTTTCCACCAAACAGTCTGTGATTTCTTTAACCAGGTCCTTCTGCAGCTCGAAACTTAGGTTTGTGAACTTAGAGGGGTCGACTTCGTCCAGTGCGACCCGTTGCGTTTCTTCCACTAGGTTCATCCTATCCGTCTCTTCATCGGTTCTCACATCAAGAGAGCTCGTCAGAGCTACCGCCCCGTCTAATGTTTTAGTCTCCGCTAAGTAACATTCCCTGGCGATTCTCTGCTGACCCCTGACAATACCAATTCCTTGGGGTGTCGAGAACTTCATAACTTGGTAGTAGGTGGAGACGACCGATTTGAGGGCATTTTGAGTAGCCCGCCCGATTATTGCATTGTACGCCCCTTGGAATTTTACAACTAGGAACTCGACGTCCCTTTCTATCTAGCACGGCTTCTGCCCGAACTTCACTTTCAAATTCACCCGAGCGAACGGGTAGGCTGACGCTCCAGTTACTCCTTTAATGGGGCCATCTGTAGGTAGTAGTCGGTCTTCAGGTACCTTCATCTGCTTGAAGGCCTCGTAATACAACAAGTCGACCAAGTTGTCCATATCAATCATCACCCGCTTCACCTCGTAACCGTCCATGTTCAGATTTACCACGAGTGCGTCATCATGAGGGCAACTTATTTCATCGAGGTCGGACTCATCGAATGATATCATCCCGTCGTTCTCCATCGACTTTTTGGTGGATGAGTCTCTGCCGACCTGTTTGGCATATCTTTTTCTCCCTTTAGTGGTGGATCCGCCTGCTGCATTTCCACCAAATATCATGTTAATGACTCCAGTTGGTCGGTCGTCTTGTTGCCTAGTGTTTCCGTCGTTTCTTTCCCTCGATCGCCCTCTCTCTTCTCGTCGATTATCTGTATTCGTATTCTGCCTCCCTTTATCATTCCTGTCATTTCACCTCCAAGGCGGTCGCCTATTGTCGCCGATTCGTCTCTCGGCCGATTATTCGATCGACGTTTTGCTCAGGCTTCACTTAATCGGCCTAGCCTTCCCCTTTGTATGAGCAATTCGATTTCTTTTTTCAACTGCCAGCAATCTTCCGTATCATGACCGACCTCTTTGTGAAAACGACAATATAGATCCGGGTTCCTATCCTTGTAAGGGTCTTCATTTTATTTGGCTCTTGATAGTTTCCCATCCGCCTCATGGCCGCCAGATTCTTAGCATATCTTTTGTTAAGCGGGGTCAAGTCTTGTTGATGCCACTGCTGACCGATCGGCTTTCTCCAAGTCGACTGATCCCTCTGTCTTTTGTGAGACTCATTTGCCCTACCACTCGGCCCGCGATCATCTTCCCGACGTTTTGTATTCTTTAATACTTCTTGAATGAATGTACTTATCGCCCGATGTCCGATCTCTGAATAGATCGAGGCGATCGAGGGCTAACGACTTCTTAAACTCCTCATCCTCAGATTGCTCATAAGCGGCCAAGATAGACGAAAGCAAGTGAGGTCGGGACCTCGACCGCCGTTATTGAACCGAGTGATGAATTCCCGCAGACTTTCATTCCTTCCTTGGGTAAGTTGCATCACCTCCAAAGCTGTCTTCTGTGGCCGCTTACTGGTGGCGAACTGGTTGAGAAAAAGTAGTCTGAAATCCTCAAAGTAGGTGATACAGCCCGGAGGTAGAGTGTTGAACCATCGTCGGGCTCCCTCTTGAAAGGTCGTGCAGAAAGCCTTACATTGAATGGCATCCGGCACGCAGTGCATATTCATCATCGACTGGAAGTGTTGTAAGTAGTCCAGAGGTTCGGTCTTTCCAGTGTATTTTTCTGGCGTTGGTATTTTAGTTCCGGGTGCCGGGAGGCTATCCAAAATTTCTGGGGTAAAGGGAGAGTTGTATTGTGCCGTCGGGCGATCTGGGAGGAAGCTCATAGCTGCGTTAATCCGATCGTCCATGATTTTTTCTAGGTTTTCAGTCCAGTGGCGATCGGTTGCCATGCTGGTCTGTCGTGCAGTTAGCCGTGCAGACGGCTGTTGTTGCGGGCAATCGAGATCGCAAGATCCGCGAATCAACAGTCACCGCTTCTCATCTGCTTTTCGGTGAGGAGGTGTGCACAGGCGGAAGAGGATCTACATCCGATCGGTGCCAGAGATTCGGGTGCATATTAAGTGCAGCGTTATCCTCTAAAGCGACACTTTGTTCTTCTTGTTCCAAACCCTGAGGTTGTGGTTGATCGTTAGGATCTGAGGATTTCGTGCGGGAAACATGCGGTGCAGACGGCAGAGTTGCAGGTAGCTGCAAACCCATGCATTGCATCGCCAGAGCCGCAACAGCGGCTATATCAGGGTTCATCGCCGTCGCCTGACTGATCTGTGTGTTTCTGGACGTGGTGCCCTAAAGTCGGGCCCCACGGTGGGCACCAATTGGTTCTACCGAATTTTGGCTTAACTGTACGTTGCCGTTCTGATCCAAAAGTCTGCTGCTTTCTGTGATGAATCCGACGTGAAGATACCTGCAAAACAAAGAAGGCTTGTCGGGGGTTGTGTCCCGATTAGTCCCTTCGACGCTCAAGTCAGTCTTTTGGTGAATGTGAGGTTGATCAATGCAGAGAAAACAACTAGGTTATGATGTCGTACCTCAATTATGGGAGAATTATACCTTATATATGGTTTTGCAGTTAGGTTTAGGTCTTTACGTGTTTGCATGGGAGACTTCCTTCTATGGATGGGCCAAGGAGGGCATGGGCTTAGACATAAGACTGATCTCTGATTAATGGACCGATCGGCCCACGGGTCGTCTTGACTGGATCCGGGCCCAACACGGCCAACCCGACCAACTAACATTCTATATCATATTATTTAGAACTAGAATTTTGATAATCTCTTAAATTTTAAATTTTACTTTTAGTTTTTATTTAGGGATGATTCTAATTGATATTTTTATTGATTTTTGGTATAATGATTTTTATCGCAAATATTATATCTCGTTGACTTATAGTAACTTTAATTATTTAATAAATTAAAATCCAAAATTTTGTTTAAAATTTCAATTTTAAGATCTTAAGAGATTGGGAGTTCAATCTCCTTCAATAATTTTGAATTTGTGATTTATGTACAGTCTATTACTTCTTTAATATACAACCTAATAAATGATAAATTGTCCATACCTATATTTTACTAAATCAAATTTCTGTATGCTATAACTTTATCTAAATGATTCAAATATATTGAAAGAGATATACAAAAGAATGTCTCCCAAAAATTAACATAAAGATGTATGCACAAACTATAATTAACAAATACTTTTTATATTAAAATATTTTAAATTTACATAAATTTAAATTTCTCTTCATATACGTATTTTAAAGCCACATAACATACATATAATATCTTCAATATAAAAATATTGGTATATATTTTAAAGTTGAATTTAAAGAAAAGATAAGTACTAGTACTAATAATAGTAATAGTAAATAATCTAAATAAATGAATAAGATAAAACATATACTAAATTCTTTTTTAGTTATTAGAATAGTTTTAAATTTTGACTAAGTAAGTAATTTCAACATAATACTTTAATTGTGAAAGTCATGGAAGTAGGTATAGTTTGTTCACTACCACATTTACCTAATTGCTTTAATTTTTCCTCGTGTATATATCAATTTGGCAGTGTCGGCCCCAAGGAAGAGGCCTATTTATTAAAAGAGTTGAAAATTAAAAATTGTATTTATTTAAAGAGTTAAAATTTTAAAAGTTAACAAGTCTAGTCACTAAAATGGTAGAAATTGAAAAGTCAAGTTACATATACTAAAAAGTTTTTTGAGACTTTACCTTGTAAAACTAAAAAGAAAAAAAATTGTGATTTAGTTTCTTATTATAAATTTCAAGCTTTATTGAAAAGAGCTAAAGAAGAGTTTGGTCCACCGTTAATTAAGCAGTCTAATGATTCTATTTCAATTTTGTTAAAGAAAAGAAAAGATCAAGTTCTTTTACATTTCTCTTTTATATTTTTGATTTGCAATTATTTCAGATGTGTACATTTATGCAAGTTAAACGATGATATATATACACATCACATTAGACCTAAAAAGGAAAATTTCAGATCAATTTGTTAGAGATATATACTAATATCTTTATTAACAACGATATATTTTATTAATATAATAATAAAATATATTGTTACTTTTTATTTTAATATAATATCTAAATAAATTATTTTATTAATATTAAAACTATATATTGATCTTAATACTATTATTAATGATTTTGTATCTAAAATTGTGCAGAGAAGTTCTTTTTATGATTATCTGTATGCTTATTAGTGCAATTCTCTTGATGTTTTGTAATCTGATTTTATTGTTTGATTGTTGCTATTATTATTTTGTTATTATTGCTACTATTTTTAACGGTTTTATTATTGCTTACATTTGCAAGATGTTAGGTGTTGTTATAATCATTTAATATTTTGTTGAGTATATAGACTTATGACATGAGTCACTTAAGTATAGATATTAAATTTTAACAATAAAATTTGCTTTTAAAATCTACATATTTGTATATCGGCAATCATTAGGGCCCTTTTTTTACTTTGGTTGAATCTATAAAATGTTAAGAATATGGCATAGTTTAGAAAACTTATCTTAAATAAATATAATGTATCAAAATATTTTTAGATATATACCATGATTCCATATCTTAATACTAAATGATTATTTTAATAATTTAAGTTTAATATTGTGTAAACAGAGAAAAGTAAATCAATAACTATAAAAATAAATATAATATATCTAACTAAACAATTATATGTAAGCCACCTAACATTATCTTAGAAACAAAAGTGGAGTTTAAATATAGATTAATAATAATATCTTACATAACCCTAAGTATTAATTCTCAAGATTCTGAAAGATGTTAACAAGAGAAAATAAATAAAAATATGCAAGTTATATAAAGGAGAGATCTTATAGACAAGGAAAGAGTAATTTTTCAGAGATTTCTAATGCTCCCCTTAACATGGTGATTGGTTTTATTGCTAGAAGTTGGTTAATGTTATAAATTATGCAAGTAATATTAACAAGGATACTATCCAACTTCTTGTTTTATGAAACTCTGATCCACCCTAATGCATTTGTTACGACTATTTTAGACTAGATTATGTGAAATGTTGATATATCATATGTTGTTATAATAAAAATTCAGTGTCTCTTTTGACTTTCTTCCCTTTTAAGGTTAAGATTTATGAGGAACTATCTTAATCCATTAAAGTTATCCTGTAGAGACTTTCTAAGAAGCAGAGCTGCGGAGAAAACTAGAAGGCTCTATGTAGAACTTCCATTCATTTTTTTACAGCTTAGCATATAGATATTAGTATAAACGTTACTATAAGCGGTATAGTTCTAGGTAGACTAGGTTATGATTACGTTCACAGCTGGGGTTGGTCTAAAACGACAATTGTAGGTGCTGAAGTTGCTGCCCCATTCTCAGCTGGTGGGGGCACGCCCCATTTCCCCTCCGATTCAAGAGGCTCTAAAACATAAACTGCACCATCTGTTAGTCCTACGGCAAACTGGTTGGCTTCTTGTGGATGTGCCGCAACCACAAGGGGATAAACAGAAGAGCTGCATAATCCAAAGCACAAGTTATAAAGGAGCTGTTCCATATGCTCCGAACGACTACATCAAACCAATTCTTGAAGACAGACTGAAGTCCATAGCTAGAGTGAACAAGAGGACAAATGTTAAATTGGATACACGGTACTATTGTGAGACACAAAACATTTGCATAAATATATATATATACACACACATACTAACTAATATGACATTAACACATATTTTTGGCAAACGAAACACAAGGAGTACCTGAGATCCGCTGGAAGATAAGTATTGGGATTAATTTGACATCTTATCTGAAGAGTTAGTGCACCATATACACGCAGAGAGCCATCCAGGAAGCTGGCATAGATTAACTGGCTATCACAAGAGAATGTTGCGTGGGATATTGGTGCAGAAGATTCTCCAACAACCCACTAGAGTATGTAACATAGAAGTCAAATAACCAAAATACATGTACAACCTAGTGAATTTAGGAAAAATGAAGGAATCTCATGGTAGATTATCGCAATGAGCAGACATGTCAACTATGAACTCTGATGATTAAAAAAAAAACAGGTCTGTCACTTGGGAAATCGAGAGTTTTGTTTTGTAAATCCAGCGGTTCAGCATGGTGGTGGAATCGGATTCTTCCACCTAGAGGTATAGAATGCAGCCGTCTCCATAAAGGTATAAAGTGTTTAACTTATAACGGGGAGAATTTGGCTTAAATCATATCGGTCCAAAGTCCTATAATAGGAAATATTGAGATTAAATTACCTGCTTTATGCATTCAAGTTTTGTTGTTTCGTATACGGTGAGCTGAGTCTCATGTACAACCAGGAAATGAATTTGATCCTGGTGAAATTGAACCTGAGAGTCCAATTTTGCTGATGTCCTCTCAAGTGGAATCTGCAAGAAACAACTCTTCAGCTTCTCCCACTTTTCAGAGCTCCATGCAACAATCTGAGATCAAGATGAAAGAACGTTTTCAGCATTTGTGGACCATAGGTTAGTCATGTAATGTTTCTAGATGGAATGATTGTTTCAATTCTTAAACCAGCTACACTTGTTCAAGATTCACAAACTTTTGCAAACATAGTTATTATTCAACACTATGTATGATGCTGCTCTGTAGCAGGGAAAGCATGAAGCTTTTTCCACGGCCAATGGGTAAGTTCCCCAAATTAAACAGAAGCAAAGGGGGCATAGAGCACCCTTTATCTATACCAGAAAACTGTAGCATGCAGTTCATGGATTAAACGTTCCAATCCATGTGCTAGAAAAGATAGATATACAAACTTGAGAATCTGCCCCTGAGGAAACAAGTGTATTCAGAACGGTGGAAAATGCAAGGCCAGTTATCTGTTTAGAGTGGCCCTTGAGCTTGATTTTAACCTACAAAAGGGAAACTAACCAGTTAGGTCCCTAGTTCCTTTCTTGAAGATGTACATCAAACCATTAAAATCATATAGAGTACCTCATCCACACGAACATAATATATGTGTATTGAAGAATCATCCATGCCAACAGCAATAATATTATTATCTTGGGGATGAAAGGCAAGATATGTTGCAGCCGGAGGTGGAGTCATGAAAGTCGTCATTATCTGCAATTATTAAACAAAATATGTTGATTTGAAAAGAAAAAGATTGATATATGCTATCTTTTTTCAACATGAAAAAAAAAGGCAGAGGGAAATGTTCTTGTTTTAGGCTTACCTTAAATGTCATTGTATTGAACAAAGAAACTCTCCCTCCAGATGCCGACATGATATAGGAATCGTTCTTGGACAGAGCAAAACAAGGAACAACTCCTTCAGATTTAGCATCACTTTCTTCATTAGTTGCTGCTGTTCCAGATGATGGTTGCAACAATTGAGGGGTAACCTTGGTGGTAGCCTGCTCAATATCACATTTATGGCAGATGAAAATCAAAGTTTCTTAAGAGAGGAGAAAGCCTGAGCACGTCAACCATTGTAATGAATAGTTAAGAGGACATCCAGCAGAGAGGGGAAGCTTGTACCTTGCCATTGAAACTAACATCACTTCGGGGCCACTTCCAGAGTAGATGAGTGGCATTTAATGCCAATGCCAAGGTGGCGGTACCTGAATTTGTGTAGATCAACCTCACAATCTGCAGTTGGTAGGGCAAAAGCCAGCTAGTATTACTTCCCTATGAAACTTTAACAGAGTAGTCTCCCAAGTCTTCAGTGCAGCATTCCGCAATTTAAAGAGAATGTTCCTTCGTCATCATCATAGTATATCAAGGATCATTTATTTATTTATTTATTTATAACGGCAGGAGAGTAGGTAAAGGAAAGTTTATTCGACTTTTGAATGAAACCATATTGGCATATACCATCAAATCTTTGGCAAAACGATTAAACTTGAGCTGGAGAGGATTTGTAGAGTAAGAATGAATATAAGGACTACTTGAGCTTAATTTGTAAAAGCCAACACCTCAAGTAATAAAGCAAAGAGAAACACAAGGTTGTGATGAGCAGAAAAGCAAGTAAAACGATACCTTGTCTGTTTTAACACGAGATGGTAGTGGTAGCCTCAATGAGCGAAGCTGAGCAGGATCACTAATTTCGGTGAGCTTCCAAATCTTCACCGGGTTTACTGGTTGCTGCGGCGATATAGGCTTTGCCACTTCCGGGATCCTAGCGTCAGCGTTCTGGAGTTATGACCCTTTATTAGTATCATTTCACTTTTTAAGAAGACAGCACCATAAAGTAATTCTTCTTGTGATTTCATAAAGCTGACCTTGTTAGCAGCCGCCTCGGGAGTTGTAATCCCGAGCCTGGAGACAACCAGAGAATGGCTTTCACACGTGCGCATGAGACGCAGACCATCAAATGTTGCCAATATTTTAATTCTGTTTTCAGTCGCAGAAACAGCCAGTAATGTCCCCTCCTTGTTGAATCTGATCCTCGGACTTTCCTGTTTTTAATATCGACCAAACCCGTAAATTTCAAACAAGACATATAGACGATAGAGGAATCTTTGTATCACGCCAAATACCTATAGCCACTTAAAACTTACTTGCAAGCCACCCTCGGCGTCGACGGCCATCAGAGGATTAGGATTATCCATATCCCAGAATTTTATGGAATAGTCATCGCCAACAGCCAAAAACTTGTTCTTGGAGGTATCAAACTGAACCACCCCCATAGAACGTTTGTTAAATCCTTGGTAGTTCCTCTTTATAGTACCTTCATTTTCGTTCCATTCCACCATATGTGACTCCCCCTGTTGGCTAGTCCCGCACGAAAATAGCCTGAAAATGTCAACTTTCATTATGTAATTCAAAGTGCACACGTTTTCTTTTTTCATTTTTAATTGTAATGCTGCTCTTACCAACCTTTTCCCATCTGCACTGTATGCCATAGTTGTGCATGAGTGGCCTGGAGCATCATAATCGACTCTCGACCCTGCCGTGTCGTACAACCATGCCTTGATCTTTCCATTCACGGAGGTTGAGAAGAGAAACTAAGGGATAAAAAGGCAGCATTAAAACTATAACAGCCAGAAAAGAAAAAAAAAACAAATATATGAGCAAAGGACTGCTGATGAGGTCCTCACATGAACATTCTCCCTGGAGTGAGGACAGACGGAAAATACTGGAGCATCATGACTCTCGAATGCATACAGCTTTGCACCAGTAGCAACATCCCACACCTAAAAGTAACAAAGGATGTAAGAATTAGTCCCTCTTAAGAAAAAGTAAAACACAATTAGCATTGCAATAATTATCCAACCTTGATGAACTTGTCGTCACCACAACTAATAGCAGAGAGTTTTTTGCCAGGATTGCAGAACGCCAAGTCATTCACGCTTCCAGTGTGCGCATCAATCTAGAAATAGAAAAGATAAATTCTTCAGAAACATTTTATCTAAACTTTTGCAAATAGTCTGAGATTATAAAACAAAGCTGACCTCCAAATGCTGTCGAATGTCATTGCCACCATAATAAGTGTACAACTGCACCATGTGTTTAGAGTAAGCCACTCCTGATCAACAAGAGTATCATTTAAATTTTGTTTTAGTACAGTTATTTAAACACAGCACAACTCTGGCTTTCTTACCAAATAAAGAACCATCGGAACTCCATAACACTCGTTTAACTGAGACACATGGATCTTTAATTATGGATGCCTGAATTTCATAGAATCAATGTTAATTCAAATTATTCAACTGGTAGTGCTTATTTTGACTTTAAAATAGTACCAGTTCAGAAGTACCTTACCTTTAATATCATTGAACATGCTGCAATGTCCCATACCTGAAAATTTTTGGAGACCAATTTCTCCCTAAAACTAACTTCCCATAGACTGATCTCCCCAATACCAGTTCCAACTGAGAATCCACAACAGAAAAATAAATCTAGTTTACAACTTCAACAAAGAAAAGTAGCCTAAAGTTAAAGCTCAAAAACCCATAAGTCACTAACTCAGAAGTAAAGTCTGTTGAATTGGATGAAAATCCATGCTAGTGGGAACTGAACCCTGAATCAGGGTTCGCGCCACAGTCCTGGGAAGTTCCTCAGTTAAGTTAACTGCCAAGCCATGATTTTGAATAGAAGTATTTCCCGGAAGCATTACCTGTGGAAGAATACCCAAAGCCACTAGAGTATGTTAGTTCCTTTTGTTGGCGAACCAATTTATACGATCCTCTGCAGAACTAAACTAACTTACCCTCTCTGAAACACCGGAAATCCTTGGTCTTGACTGATCATAATCTCCTATATTATTAGGCGTCACAGCTATAACTGACAAACAAGTGGTGTTAATAATAATGCTGGACATTACCCCAAAAATGCATATACTGTAAGAATTACTCTAAGGTTTTCTATCCTTATACATAAGTAGTCAACGATGGACATTCATGTACCAGGATTTGGGCTGCCAAAATTCAATCCAACTCCAGAAGCTACAGGATGAGTTATGGTTGAGTGGTGAGACATCCAAGTGGATAAAGGGGTTTGAACTGGCACTGGTGCTTGTTGGAAGGGCTGCTACAAGAAGTTGACCAAGTAGCATAGGAAAACATTATATAAGGACAGAAGATTAGCATTGAAAATGTTTAAAGTCAGTTACTTGCCCCATTTGCAACCATTGGAAGAAAAACTTCAGATCTTGGTGCTGTAACCATGATCTGATTGTTTGCAGATAGTTGAGCATATGCATCAGTGGAACTTCTACAGTTGTGGTCCACAAAGAGAGTTCTTATGTCTGGATGTTGCCTTGGATTCCCACAAAGAGAATGCTGCCAATTCAAGCTTTGAGAACACAAAAACAGATAAAGTCACTCTGCTTAAACCAACAAAGTTGTTAAAGGTACAAATGCAATAATATTAGACTGAATTTAAGATGATCGCAACATGTTCCAAGTCTAGATTCCAAAAGCACCCACAATGCAGAGCAATTATATGTAACAGAAGGTAATACTTGTGAACTCTGGTTTTTGAAGTCGATTTACCTTTGATTGATGAGCATTCTTAACCTTGAACTTTTTAAGTTCGGAAGCTGCAATTTGTCACGAAAAAGGGGATTTGCTTCGATTAGCTTCTTAAGTTCGATGAACATGATTGTTCTTGCTGTTTTTGAATCTCTGTAAGTTGAGAGTTGATCATTTTCCCTGCAGAATGATCCAACTACATAAGAATTTCCACTTTAAAGGTAAAACCTTGCAAATCATATGCAAGACCCCATAGCTGACAGACCTGAAATTGTTCAAGGTGAGGAGTTGCGTAATTTCTTTGAACAAGTCTTCATTGAATGATGCAAAAACTTTAAGATCATTCACAAGGATATTAACGGCCTTGGGACGGTCAAGTCTGGTCAATTAAGTATGTATCCCAATATGAAAAAGTAATCACCGGAAGGATCAACAACAAAGGAAACACATGATCCTAGAACATCAAGGGTATCGACTGTTTATAATTCACAAGCTTACTTATCTAATGCCTCCAGGTATTTTTGCTTGCGGATTTCAAAGAAGATCTTCATGGAATAGCGGTTGTCATCCAGTCTGGTAAACCCAGAGAGATACTTCTCAAGATCATCCCAGTTTCCGCTGATCGCAAGCTCCTCAAAATACTTCAAGTTAAAGTACAATCCTGACTCTTGCTCTAGCCTATTCAGGAATGAAGCAAATGCCGTAACGTGTCGAACCAAGAGCATATAACCTTTGTAAATGAGAAAAAAAAAAAAAGTCTGTGAACCAGTTACACAGTGATTCATAGATAGAGAAGGTTAAAAGTTTTTTCCTATACCAAGTTCGAATCTTGGTTGTGCGTCAAATGCCGGTACAGCTGCTTTCTAATTTTCGATGTAAAAACGAAAAAAGAAAGAAGTCAATAGAGAATTTACTTATGAACAGTTTCGCTGAACTTCTCTTCGTCAAGAAATTGTAAAATCAGGAAGATAAGATCCCTACTGAGTGACGACGTCATTTTTGCTGCCACTCCTCCTTCTGCACGAGCTCCAAAAATTAATGAAAAGAACACCAACTCCCCTTAAGATACTCAATTTCCGTATTCGTAGAATCTAGGGGGGGGAAAAAAAGAAGACCCAAAAAAACAAAAGAAAGAAACAGAGAGACATAAATACTTCACAATCCAAGTGGTGTCTCCGTTGCAGAGTGAATTCTGCTGTTTTCTTTAAAATACTCGGCAATAAATGAGACAGGATTTTCGTCAAGATAAGAAAACAAACAAACAGAAATGGAAATGCGATTCCAAGTACAGAAGTTACATCGGATTTGAGGTCAAGAGACATAAACAGCCTTGGAATTAACAATCACGTTAAACCTTAATCCAGAGCAGGGAAATGAACTTAAAAATTTAGGGTTTCTCTACTGAGAAACAGTAAAGTAACTTTACCCCCCATTAAGATCGAAGATGCTCAAAAGTAGACATCAGACTCCAAAAAAGACGACTCAGAGCTCACCTGTTAAACAGAGTAACAGTCACTTTGAACTCTCTGCGCTCTCTATCTCTCGCTTCTTTACACCTCGACCCAGACACTCTCTCTCTCTCTCTCGTAATCAAAGAGCGCTCTTTCCGAGAAGATGCTTCTTCTTAGAGTTGTGAGGGTTCTGAAGTGAAGTGCAGTTTATATAATGGAGGCGACGCTTTCGAGGTATAAGCTCGATGGCTTATCACGATAGGTACGATGGTTTATAAAAGCTGCTGCATGAGCGTTACAAATGCTCAGGGATGGGGTCCACCAGAGAAACCTTAGCCGACAAGGTGCTTCCACTTTGTTAAAAGTAGACAGTGACAGTGGAGGGGTTGTGTTAACGCTCTATTAAAGCAAGTGGCAACACTCTCTCCTATTTAATTAGGATTTTAATACAATTTTTAATTCAGGTCCTTGGTTAATACTACTTTCCCAGTCAAATATTGCATTTCGAAGTTCAAGAAAGTTTAAATGCATGCAAATCTATGAATTTATTACACAGGTTTGTTTGGCAAGGGTTTGAAGCCAACATAGGAGATACCCACACCTATTATTTCTCAATTTTCTGGTAAAGATGATCCAATTAATAAAGAACTTAGACATTCATTTTCGGGACAATTCAAGTCATATTTTGGAGATACGCTTTTTATTTTGCTTTCGTTAAGATGTTTTAATTCTGTGTCATTTAATTTTATCTACATATTTACGTGTACCTCACATAAATATATAGATAAAATTTAATAAAATATAGCAAAAAATGATTAACCAAAATAGAGGGTATGTTCACCATTTTGCCTATATTTTCATACACAAAGAAGATTTATATTAACTGGACTCGTTTATCAAATTTCTATGTGAAGCGCGTGAGCGCGAGGGTGTCTTACGCGTAGCGAGAAAGAGGGGGGAGGTTTGTCAGTGCATGCATGACTGGGTTGTTACAGTAATGCCAAATTTAAAGGGTCATGTTGGTGTAGACGCGCGACAAACCACTTCCCCATCCGTGGACTTTATGTCTAACCCAATTGATTGATTTAACGGCAAAATCAAGTCCTTTTTAGGAACCACAATTGCTTTACCATTTCCATAAATCAATTTTAAGTGGTCAATCAACTCAACCTTCGACATGTTCCTCGTCAAGAATGAGATGCGGGAGATTTTACGATGATCAACATTAAACAAATTTTAAAAACCTTGAGTAAGTTTGTTAATTTACTGAAATTTTTCATCCTAATTTACAAAAGTTGTTGAAATTGAGCTCTCAAGATCTATTTTATTGTACAAATTTCTTAACGGATGAGATAAAATTAAATATTTGTGAAACTTATATATGCAGGTGTAACAAACTTAACAATTATTTATATATATCATGAATCTAATAATTACTCTCACACATTCATAAAGTGTCGTTTTGTTCATTAAACGTTAGTTTACTTAATTAGATAATTTATTAGACTACTTTATTATTTTTATATCGTATCTAATTTTAATTAGATAAATTATATTTTAAATCTCAATTTTTAAATTTTGTAATGCTAATCAAAACTATATAAAAAAAGCATCAACTAAATATTCAAATTTATAATTTGTTACAAAAATATTTCATAAATAATTTTGCATTAATAACGTAGATGTCACGTAAGTTCATCACTTTACAAGTCAATGCACAGGTGGTATTTGAAATAATTAAAAGTTAGAAATAAAGAGGATCAACAATGGCTTACCAATACTATTGAATTTTCAGAGTATCTATTTCCAAGCACTTTTTAGCCTACTTACTTCAAAATAACTTAGTTTTTGAAGTCAAGTGTTTGCCACTAACTAAAGTTGAACCATTGCTATCTTCTCTCTTAAATTGTCTAATTTTGGAGGGACATGTTGTAGGAAAATTTCGATCCGTGCATCACATACACGCGGTGTGGAAAACAAAAAAAAAATTATTCCGGGACTTTTTCGAAATTCAAGATCTATGTGTCTATACAAAGAAGTACTAGAATTCTCAAACCATAACAAACAAAAAAGACCGTCTCTAACAGTATCCACGCAGAAATCGGAGAATCTAACCAAATCAAACTCTTTAATCTGGAAATAGCTAGAACAAAGAAGAGAGTGCTAGCTCTTACCTTTGTTCTTGGAGAGCAACGTGATGGGGAATGAAGCTTGGAAGAGGAAAACGATGAAGAGAGCTTCAGAGATGTTGAAAAACTTGTTTCTAAAACATGTTAACATCATTTTTATCTCACGATCATCGTACCTTTCAAACTTTCATTTTTGTCTTTAAGTGATTTTTGTCCTAATCCATTCAAATAAATTGAATGTCACTTTGACAAATGCTTCTCCTCCTTTCCACGTTATTCATCTCATATATATATATATATATATATATAAATGTTAAAATAGTCCAGTCACACTGGGATCGGTCCTACCGAGTTTCAGGTGTAGAAAAACACTGGAGACTTGTTTCAGCAATATCGATGTTGCAATCTCATCGGGATCTATTTGGTCTATTGCTCTCCATATAATAAATCTCTATCCAAAACTATTTTACGAATTCTCCAAGTCACTCCTATGCGTGTGACCCATTAGGTTCCCGCTTATGTTGGCTACTTAGATTAACATTTAATCCAAGCAAATCATGAGCGGTGTCTAGCAACACATCATGACCCCTAATTGACCGAAAAATAAGTGATTTGACGAATGAACATGTGCTCACCACGAACCATCTTGTGAACCCTCTCATAGGCAATTGCTCTGTAATTCGTCCTTCATCATGATATACCCTACTTGGTTATGAGTATAGGCAAAGTGTCAATTCTCACTAGACTGACTACGTCAAATCTAGTCCAAGTGATAACAATTCTCATCCTGGGACTCATTATTCTATATGTCAATGAAGACAATTTTTATGATATATGTACTTCGGCCAGAGATTTTTAAGTAATGATCCCGACAAGAGGCCATAGGTATCATCTTTTGCTATCACAAAAGTGGTGAATCCTCTATTGACTACTTAATTACTTTCGAATACCTCAAACTGTATCCAATCACCACCCTATGAGCGACCTCTACAAGGCAACAAGGAATGGAATCAAAGCATAGAATCAGTATCTAGGATATCCTTGAGTACCTCAAGTCTAAGGATATTTGCACTATTCCTTTACTAACATGCATTCATCCTGATACTAAGCCCTGACCCCATCTAACGAGAATCTTTAACCAAAATTTTATTTTTAATAGGAATGTGAAAAACAAAAAACCAAATTGAGAAACATAGTTTCATAAAAATATATAAATTAAGAGTCATAATTCAAGTCTTCAAAATTATAACTACTTGTAATAATTTTATCAAACATCTTTAATAAACAACTGATGTTATCCGCTAGTCAAATCAACATATATAATTTGTTATCAGCCAACAACTAACAGTTGATAGAATCAGCTATTAACTAATGCAATCTGTTATTTTCCAAACAGAGCCTATATATGCTTGGAATATTACTCCACTTAAACTCATTTTGAACGTTAACTACAAAATGCTGACATTTTCTAATTAATGCAAGCAAGTTGAGAGTCTCAAGAAGCCTTTTGTGCTTCCCAGAGAGGCAACTGTTCAAGTTTCTCATTCCATGCAACCCCAAAAGATCGAGATATTTAAGTCTTTGGAGGATTGGGGCAAGTAGAATATCTTGGTTCATCTTAAGCTAGTGGAAAAGTACTAACAACCATAAGATTTCTTGCTTCAACTACATATAAAACACTTTGCATCAATAGCTGATGTTTTTTTCCATTAATTCCAGGAGCTGTTTCTTCGTAGAGAGAGGTGGTTACAACAAGGATAGGCTAAACACCATCCAATTTTGACTATTTGGGGAGATGATTCGAATAAGTTATTAGAACTTCTCAATCACCGTGGCTTATACAATACATACATTATTAGAACATGAAAGTACCTGGACTTATAAGTAGACTTCCCATACGGGATGTCCTCTTGCCAATTTTGGGACATCATTAGCAATGATGGTGATTATAATCCGAGCAAATCCAAGGCTTCATTGTTATAACTCCTGACGCTCAAATACATATAGTAAATCTTAAGCTATACTTTGAGCAACTGGGGGGATAGTTATGATGTTGTTGGCAACCTAGATGTGTAATATTTATAGAGCATGAGCGATAGGACGTCGATCCACTTCAGACACACACTTGTCCAATTCATTAGGCTTTAGAGTAAGAAGAGGAAGGTCAACACAATCTGTATGGGACCTTACATGACAACACTGACATGATGAATGGGACATACTACCACTAATGAGGCAAATGGACATTATGGCAGCACTAAACCCCAAGTGATGAAATATATGCACATGGTACATAAATATCAGGAACACTTTCCTCGATAATTCGAGAAATATGTAAATTTTCAATTACAATTATTGAAATGGTTGAATTATCATATCAAAGTGTTCAAATGACATTATACTATTTAACATGATAATTTATTTTTATGTAGGCCTCAGAAAATTCAATAAAGAACAAGTTCATATGTGATCTTGTGAAATGACCTTTTTGAATTGTTAATTCATATTTGGCATATTTCGTTAATGGATAAAAATTTCACATAGAATATCATAGTCATAACATGACAACAGTAAATAGTGGAGTTTGCATATAGGGAGAATTGACGAATTACTATTGTAAAATTATTGAGATATTTAAAATTGAATAACCTATATTGTCAATCAAGCGGAATGTGATATTTAAGAGTGACTAGTTTGATCCAACTCCTTTATTAATATCATCTTGTGTTTTTTCAGGCATTAGCTCTCGTAACCATTCCTCGTATAATCTAAAAGCATTATTATGTATTTTAGTTGTGAACAACACTACCTTTGAAAACCTAAATAATGAATTTCAAAATTAACTTGGAAGCAATTTACATTTGTCACCAAAAATGTCTTTAATAAACAACTAATTTTATCAAACATCTTTAATAAACAACTGATATTATCCGTTAGTTAAATCAACTGATATAATCAGCTTTTAGCTAACAACTAACAACTGATAAAATCAGCTAACAACTAATGCAATATGTTGTTACCAAACAGAGCCAATATATGCATGGAATATTACTCCGCTTTAAACTCGTTTTGAGCGTTAACTACAAAATGTTGACATTTTCTAATTAATGCAGGCAAGTTGACAGTCTCAAGAAGCCTTTTGTGTTTCTCAGAGAGGCAAATGTTCAAGTTTCTCATTCCATGCAACCCCAGAAGATTGAGATCTATAAGTATTTGGAGGATTGGGTTGAGCAGGATATCCTGGCTCATCTTAAACCAGTCAAAAAGTGTAGGCAACCACGGGATTTTTTGCTTCAACTGCATATAAAACACTTTTTCATCAATGGCTGATGTTTTTTTCCATTAATTCTCGTAAAGAGAGGTGGTTACAACAGGGACAGGCTAAACACCATCCAATTTCGGCTATTTGGGGAGATGATTCGAATAAGTTATTCAAACTTCTCAGTCACCATGGCTTACACAATGCGTACATTATCGAAAGGTGAAAGTACTTGGACTTATAAGTAGACTTCCCATATGGGGTGTCCTCCTGCTAGTTTTGAGACATTAGCAATGATGGTGATTATGATCCGAGCAGATCTAAGGCTTCATTTCTACGACTTCCTGCGCTCAGATACATACAAGGAATCTTAAGCTATACTTTGAGCAACTAGGGGGATAGTTATGATGTTATTGGCAACCTAGATGTGTAATATTTATAGAGCACGAGCGAGAGGACGTCTATCCACTTCAGACACACACTTGTCTAATTCATTAGACGTTAGAGTAAGAAGAGGAAGGTTGACACAATCTATATCGGACCTTACATGACAACACTGATATGATGAATGGGTATCTTCGACAGACTGCCACTAATAAGGCAAATGGACATTATGGTAGCACTAAACCCTAAGTGATGAAATATATGCACATGGTAAATAAACGTTAGGAACACTTTCCTTGACGGTTCGAGAAATGTGTAAATTTTCACTTACAATTATTGAATGGTTGAATTATCATATCAAAGTGTTCAAATGACATTATACTATTTAATATGATAATTTAATTTATGTAGGCCTCAAAAAATATAGAGAACAAGTTCATATGTGATCTTGTGAAAGGAACTGTTTGAACTATTAAATCATATCTGGTGTATTTCGGCAATGGATACAAATTTCATACAGAATATCATGATCATAACATGACAACAGTAAATAGATGGGTATGTATATAAAGAGAATTGATGGATTACTATTGTAAAATTATTGAGATACTTGAAATTGAGTATACAGCATTGCCAATAAAGCAGAGTGTGATATTTAAGTATAACTGGTTTGATCTAACTCTTAATGTTGGTATAAAAGTGCACAGTTGATACAATCTAGTTGAAATCAGCCAGCAAAGAAGATTTAAACAATTTAAATCTTTTGTGATAGTGACACAAGTGATTTAGGTGTATTATGTCCTTTTTTCCAGCTTACGACAAGATAAGTCAGATTAGTTGACTGTTGCAAAGTGAAACCTAGAGGTATTTTTGAATTACATAGAAAAGGAGAAAATAAGAGAACAGAAGGTGAAATATTTCAAGAAAAGGTTTATTAAATAAATGCATATATAACATATGACGAGAATGAACCTTTAAAAGATCCAAAAATGAATATATTGAAATTTCATTTGCAGAGGATAAGGAGGATGATAGATCTGAAGAGGAGCTTGAGTTTGATTCTAATTTTTCAAAAAAAGAAGATAATGATGATTTTGATTTACAATTAAGTGATTATGATAATGGTTAGTTTGTGTTTGTAATAGAATATTATACATATAAATCTATTATTGCATTAACAATATTTGTTATATATTTAATTTATATTGTTATATTACTGGAATATTAAAAAAAATACATATTTCAGGTTAAAAATATGCCACAAAAGAGAAAACAGGAAATGATGCGGTCAAGGGTCAGGCTACCACCATTTGGACCAGCCAATGTAGGTCCAAATGCAGCATCATCTTCTACGGATGCTACAAAATCTGTACGTCTAGAGATGTAAATGGGTCGAGCCACAGGATTTTTTGCTAAAAGGTCAATTAGTGATAACATACTATTGAACAAGACCATGGATGATCTGAAGGAAGAAATTTCCTGTAATTGTCAAACCAAGATGTTTTGGCCCTGTTTGGAAGATAAAATGCATCAAAATCATTGTCACAATAAGGACAAGCCAATTTTTCTATTGTGCTCCATCCAGACAATATGGTATATGCGGGAAAATCATTAATAGTCCACATCAAAGCTGTTCTCAATAAAAAAAATTTGTTTAAGAGACACGTCATTTGTCTCCACACCATATTCCAAAAGATAACAAAATTCAGATACCAATAGTTGTAAAATACAAAAAAAAAATTATGCTTAGGATTTGTACTCCCTGACACAATTACTGTCAAGAACATAACATATATGTCTCATTTATACACATTCATGAACGCAAATTATAAGGAGTAATTATGATTATTCATGATGAATATTGTTGGTTGGATTAACTAAAAGGTTGGAATCTATCTGTCCACAATCCTAACCTAACGTTTCAACTTTTAACTACAAACTCATAATAGGTGTTATTAAAATGTTTCCATGCGAGTGCATCCGGTGGATGGCTCATTATTCCATTTTCATGTTCATGTTCATTATGTCATCTTATGTGAGATATAGTAACATCAGAGGCATATAGTCTTTGAAGTCTTAGAGTAAGTAAGAAATAATACATTCCCTTCTAAGGTACCAATTTCTATTTCATAGTACGTTTTCTAGGTTTAAACCTAGATTTACCACAAAAATTACACTATTGTAATTCCACATCATCTCCCTAAAACAACATACATCTCAATTTGTAACTATCATTTTTTCAACTAACAAACCAAGACCCCTAATAAGTCTCTTCATATTATAAAAATTATCAACCATTGTATGACCAGGAGGCAATCACTTATTATACCAAGCAAGAATTTTATCAAAATTTTGATAAAAAATATTCTTTGCAAACTTTATGTTCAATATTCGAGCAATTGAAGATAATTGAGTCATGGTCTCATAATTTGACCATAATTCTTGGTCAGTTGATTGTAGTGAGTCAAAAAAAAACTTTTTTGCATATGGGTTTGACTCTTCTACAAGATTTTCTATATTTTCCTAAAAGATATTACTGACTGCATCATAAACCATTTGGATGTAAGGATTTTTAGTTGCACCCGTATTACTTGTTCTAAATCCAGTCCCCACTTCAAAATCATCCACATTTATTGATGAGTTTATTTCATTACCCCTTGAGGTGCTACAAGTTAATGGCTCCCCATGTTGTTTCCACTCAAAATAATTTGGAAAACTTTATGTTCAATATTCGAGCAATTGAAGATAATTGAGTCATGGTCTCATAATTTGACCATAATTCTTGGTCAGTTGATTGTAGTGAGTCAAAAAAAAACTTTTTTGCATATGGGTTTGACTCTTCTACAAGATTTTCTATATTTTCCTAAAAGATATTACTGACTGCATCATAAACCATTTGGATGTAAGGATTTTTAGTTGCACCCGTATTACTTGTTCTAAATCCAGTCCCCACTTCAAAATCATCCACATTTATTGATGAGTTTATTTCATTACCCCTTGAGGTGCTACAAGTTAATGGCTCCCCATGTTGTTTCCACTCAAAATAATTTGGAACAAATCTTTTTCTTAACAAATGGAGATTCACTTCATTAATAAGAAGAAAACAATTATGCTTGCACTTTTTATATGGACATCTGATCTTTGGGTCATCCATATATGTAAGTTGAGAACATGCATAGTGAATTAAGGCTTTAACTCCCTTAACAAATTTAGGATTAATGAAACTATCAGATGTTAATCGTCTATACATCCAAGATCTATCAACATTACTCATTCATGCAAAACTGTTATTTAAATAAGTGATTTCATAGTTAGTATCCTTCATTTCCTCTCAGCTTACAGAACATTTAATCTTTACTTTATAGAACATTTCCTAAATTTTTACAGATCTTTGACCATTTCCCCTCTAAATTGAAACCAACTTATCCAATCATATTAGTTTACAATTAGAAAACTCAATCATAACCAATTCCACCTTAGTGGTTGGACAATCACCACATTCTAACTCATTATAACCTTACAAATGAACTATAATTCATACATCTAGCCATCAATTATTCTAAAAACATTCCAAATATGAACAAAAGTTGGACTACTTAGTTGATAGGCAACATATGTGAGAATATATTAGTCAAATAAAACAATATGTCAACCAATGTCATCTAAGAAGTGATATTAAAAAGTAAAAAAAGTACGTACATGTATTAAATCCAACACTACATCGAGCAATCACATTGAAGTTCAAGTATTCATGTTTGAATTAATCACCTACAAGTTGATTTCCAAAATTTGATTTCAAACCTAACAATAAATGGTACATGACATTATTTACACCTGTGAATGAAGAAAGCAAGTTCTCTCTATAACTCTTAGGCCCGTTAAATTTTTCATCGATAAGCCTCATAGGAACTACATCACAAGTTTCTAGCCTATATGTCATCCTAGAGGTTTATTATGCAAAGAATTGTCATGTCTATTAAACCTATGAATTTCCTATGTTAATACTAAGTTTGAATTAATCACAATAAAGTTCAAGTATTCATGATTGAATTAATCACCTACAAGTTCATTTCTAAAGTTTGAATTTAAACAAGCACTACGGTACATGGCATTGTCAGACCATGTGAATAGAAAAAGCAAGTTTTTGTTGTGACTCCTAGGCTTGTGAAATTTTTCACCGATAAGTCTCATGAGAGCTTTATCACTGGTTTCTAGCCTATATATCATCCTAGGGGTATTATGCATTAGATCATCCATAAGATCTCAAACTCATTCTACATACAGTAAATACTTATGTAATTCATACATCTACTCATCAATGATTCAAACAAAACCTAAACATAAATACTTAGACTATTAAAGAAGAAAATAAAAACTTATCAATGATTATAAGAATATTCTAAACAACAACACAAAATCAAGTATCCTTTGCATTCACACAAAATCCAAACACAAATAATCATACTATTAAAGCAACACATATGGTAGACATTAGTTGGACGATTTATTTGGATGTACAGATAACCACATATTACAAAGAGGAAGGATGAGCGACGCTCTTCAACACAAAATAGGCTTGTGATAAAGAAAATTTTGTATTTAGTATAATACATTTATTCAATAGTTTTGTATTTATATTTGTTATATACAACATTAATTTCACTATAAGCATTAACACTTGAAACTCTTATGATTCCTTACAAAAAATACTATGATTCTATATGAAAAATATCATCACTCTTTACAAATAATACCACTTACATTCACTAAAAGTTTGTTGTTTTGTATTTTGATGACATTTTGGTGTACAGTAGGGATTTTGATGAAAATATGTGTCATTTATAACACACAAACTCAAAGACACAATACTTAAATCGACATTCATATTTAATCATTAAATGAAGACTTGAACTGCTCACAATGGGACTAGATTTAACTAAACCAATACCCACATATGAGTTTTTGATTTGAAAAGCATTGATCCTAAATTTTAATCCTAAATGAAAAAAATAAATCAAAACTAATAGTTATAGATTCTAAAAATATAAAAAAAAGTCTTAAAGTTCATTTAAACCTCCCTATGAATCTGAACTTGATTTAACTTGCGTTAAGTTTTAAAGACAATAAAAGAGTAATATTAGTCCCAACCCACCCTTATCTTAGAAACCTAACTAAAGAAAAATATTTTATTATGCTTTATTAAAATTCTAAAATCTAAGAACCAAACTAAAATAATAAAATATATTAAAAGGCAATTGGTCTAGCTTTACGAATCTTATCATAATTCCTAATACCAAACCTATAAAAATTGTAATATGCCATACACAAACCAAATATGATCAAATTTAACATAAATATCATAATGAAAATATGCATATGAGTAAAACCTAATATAAATATAATAACATTATAACCTAAAGAATAGTGAATAAAAACACGAACATAATTAATATGAAAACCTACAATATTAATCTCTAAAGTTTTACATTTTTATCATTATGAAAGACTAAAAATAAGGAACTAGTGGATGACACATAAAATAAATTATCAAAAACTAAATAGTTGATAACATGATGCACTAAAATAAATAAAATAAAGCTTAAACGATCAATATGAGGAAACACAAAGGAATGACGTGTATTTTGAACCTTGAATCATTCAAAAATTCATAAAATTTAAAAATATTATGAAATATTAACAAAGACATTAATACTAGTAAACTAAATATGCATTATAATCTAAAAGGTAATAATTATGACTAATAGAAAGAGGAGAAGCCAACAATCTTACTTATGAAAGAAAAGCGATGTTCTTAATCTTAGGAAGTTTATTCATCACCTTAAAATTTTATTACTGAAACAAATTTAATTATGAATAACTAAGAACATGAATTTAAAATAACAAAGTAACTTTTAGAGGAAGAATAATAGTAACTCTAACCTTTTAGTTAGACAAATGAAATGATATATTTTTAAACAAGGTAGCTTTTCTATGTTAGAGACTAAATGTAAGTCTTTAGGTTTAAGAGAGGATTTTCTTGAAGTCAACATGATATTTTTCCTAATATTGATGGATTCTTATGAATTTCTATTAAGTGTAAACAAATGGATTCAAATTTTGTATTTCTAGGTTTATATGTGATACATTTTTTCTTCCTTTTATGCAAAGTTTAATGCATTGTCAAAATAAGGAAAAGAAAAGAAGTGAGTGATCACAATTATAAAAAATGAAAGTCTTAATAAATATGGAAAATGAATAAAATAAAAGCCTAATTCATCTAGCCTATATTTAATTTCACATTATCCAAGTTAAATATTCAACCAAATTCAACATTAAAAGCCCTAGGTACCAAATCACTAAACCTTAAGCATTCCCCACTTTAAAATCGAAATCTAAAATTTGTTCAAGCTTTAAAATCCAATTATGCGAATAAAATATATGTGAAAAGATTTTGGCTTTTATGAAATCCCATTATTATCAAGCCATTTTCATATGGTGCAAAACAATTTCCTAACACCTTCAATGCAAGTGAAAATGATGAACAATGAACTGGCCATCTTTATATCACATTTCTAAGCTAGCTAAAACAAATGACTAAATACTAAAGGAAAATTTATATTCGAAAGCATGCCTAAACAAGAAATATGAAGCAACACTAACAGTTGAAAGATTTGACCAATATAATCTAAAATAACAAGTGGCCAACACTCAAACGAAAATAGATTTTGGAGACAACATATAACAAATAACAAAGCAAAAGCAATATGATAGATGGTTCATAAATGTTTCAATTCATAATAAAGAATCAACTCTTGTTTCCCTAATCAGAATGTACACATTAGTAATAGAAAAATCTCAAAAGTTTGAACGATTTAGTAGTTAGAATATCTAAAACAAAATGACTAAATGGAATGTGACTCATATCACTTAAAATTAACAATTAAAATACCGTATATTCTTTATATACTATCGTTCATCACATTGTATATTGTCAAAACGCAGACAAGTATAGTTTACTAGCATAACATAAAATATGCATCATCAACATTTCACAAAATGGGTATAAAACTCATCCACACATGTATAAGAAGCAGAAAACATAAGGGGGGACAAAACTCACCTTAAATAGAGACGAGGACAGCGATAGGGAGGACAAAACTGACAAGGATAGAGAGGAGAAAATGAAAAAAAGCAAATGATGATGGAGGAGGGGGTTGGACTTCAATAGCTTTTAGGTTAAACGAAAACGACATTGTTTGGTGTTAAACCAAAAAACATCGTTTTTGTTTTATTAAAAGCGTTGAAGTTGAAACAAACAATGACATTTAACTTTTAATTTTATCGATGGATTAACGATTCCGTTAGCACATCCTAAAGCTTATTTATACCACCAAGCATTTCTGTCTATTTTACTGATGGATATCGCCCTTTCGTCACTATACTATGCCGGAAAAATTGCCGGGATAATTTCCCTCAACCTTTACTGAAGAATATTTTGTCCATTGCAAAATGCAATTTTCCCTAAAATATTACTAACGGAAATTGATTTTCCATCGATAATTTACTATGGTATTATTTCCGTTGGTAATTTTGCATCACTAATTTGTAATTTTCTGGTAGTATTTCAATAAGTTGATAGCTTAACAAAGTCTTGATATGCATCTAATGGATTTGGGTATCTATATGGATCATTAAATTGCTACATTTATATGGAAATCGTTGAAGGATTTAAACTACTTGAAATAAATAATTCGAACTCCCATCACCTATACATAATAAAGTCACAAAGGGATTGAAGCGATCTGCTCGAATGCGGTATAATCGACTTTGTAAATATTTACTGACGAAGGGATATACTGATGATTTCATATGTCCATACATTTAGCAAGAGTGATAGAACTAAGCTTATCATATATTGCTAAAGCTTATCATACATTGTTCGTTCGTTATCTAATTTTATTGTTTTGCTGAAGAGTCAGCCGTGGCACTTCGTTAATCGTTGGTTCTAACGACATTCCATTCTCTACCTAAAATATGGTCACATGCCATAGCAAGGTCCACTCCCAGCAGCATACCACAAATCGCAAGGAACTTTTGAGATTAATCATCGCAACATTTGTTATCCATCATTAGCCATGCTTTTTGGTTTGGGCATAGATAAAGTGTGCATTATTAGTGTTATTAGCAGCCGATACTCACCTACAATAGAGGTGAGTTGGTAGGTTCAAATGGAAAGAAAAAGATCTCAATGTTTAAACATTTCACAACGAAAGCAAAAGCTTCAAGCACCCCATTCCAAGCTTTTGCAGAAACAGAACTTACACATCCGCCTTTGCTGCTGCAGATGCGTAACTTACACTGCTATCCCTCATAGTTTTGCATTGGCTTGACTGCTCATAACGCAGGAATTTGATTTTTATCTTTGTGGAGCAATTCTTCAACATCTGAAAATAAAACGCATATAATTATGTCAACAAACAAATGTAAAGGACCCGTTGATATGAACAAACAGATGCTCCCATACGAAAAACTAGGATCCAAATTTCAACACATTTGCTAATATAAGTAAAAACTAGTTACTCTCTTATAAGGTAACTCAAAGACAAAATTGTCCATCTTTTGCAAACGTCACCGTTCACGAGTATTACTTGAATGCTACAGCCGTTATCAAAACAAGAACGAGCAAGAAATTGCAGGATCTCATGGCAGTTTCAGCCTTTAGCATATGTCTCAGTGGATCCTTGGGACGGCATCTAATGCCAAATCCACAAAAAATAAAAATGGCCAACATTTCCCCTTATTGGTTTACATAAACCTGGTGAAAGTACAGCACCTAATCAGCATCAACTAGGTTCAACGCACCAAAGTTTATTACACTAATAGATGAACCGATGAAGATCTTTTAGGTGTCTGACTTGGAAGAGAGTTGTTCTTTATGTGATTGAAACTGCCTTCTCCTCTAATTTGGTAGAGACTAATACAGCAAACCATGTAAAGGAATAACTAAGCTTTTACGCCTCCACACATTCAGCTAACTTAGTCCTCTTTAACATTTTTCAAAGGACACTTTTATCATTTCTCTTGTTATAATTTCCTACGGCAGCCTGTTACTTCAACATTGCAGTATCTTAATAGTAAGAGAAGTTAATAGAATAGTAGTTAAAATTAGAAAATGAAATACAGTAAATAGAAGAACTAAAGAACAATTATTCCAGCCACTGGTGATACTAATCCAGTGATACTGCAATTGCCCTCAAGTTCTGAGGTCAACAGTTGAACGAAAACACCCCTTCCCAAAAGTAATGACCTTGGGGGTAGAAGCTGCAGTACTTGTAGAGGGTGAACAAGTCTTAACAGCCGTTCTCCAGATCAATATTACCATCTAATTGAAATCAATAAAATGAAAAGAAAGAGAGCACAAACTATACAAAAAAAAAAGCAACAAAATGCTTTTTAAAAGGAGATGTATGATATTCTTTTATAGTCTAAGGTTAAATTCGGTGATTCAGAAAATGATGAGACACTCACATGCAGGAAAACACTAATTGGATGGCGTCCACAGATGGTATTTTCATAATCTGATAGATATTGTTTGAATGCATCTGGATCTCCTGTTTCTATTATATCCATGCCCATCTTGTCCAACGCCTCAATAGATTTGTGTATGGCCCCATATTTCTTGTCATAGTGCACGTAATTGAACCTAACAGAATCAGTGCATGTCAGGACAGGATATCTAGTGAGATCAGAAACACTTCAAATAACGAATATAATGGAGTTCAGGTCTGGAGGCTTTATTGAAAAGATATGTCATATTACTTAGACCGAACAAAAACTATCAACATCAAAAAGCATTCTGGGTTAAACACAATACTGCCTCTAAATAACATGCGACTGACTTCTTTTCCAAAATTAACGATTGAAAACACGCACATGAACTGGGATCAACTACATGTAGGAGATCCCCATAGTTCATGCATTAAACCACATGCATCCAAAAAAAGAAACTCCAGTTTTACATAGAATGGTCTGGACTTTAGCATCAAGTCACTTAAGCAACCCTAACAACCATCACTAGGAGTGGGAAAGGTAATGATGAAAAGAATGAGATGCACTTCTTTATAGCAGTTTGAAGAGAACTTGTTAGTTTTGCAACTTTGATTCTAGAAAGGGGGGAAAAAAAGGATGACAAAACAGAACTTACCGTGAACCCCAATGGCAAAAATCGGAGGACACAGAAAAGAAATTGCTTGGATCATCTACATATTTTGCCAACAATCGTCCATACAAGACTTCATTTTCTGCACTAACAGCACCAACCAAAATGGGCACCACTTTGATTGGATGCCTGTGCCAGTATCAATAAGAGTAAGTGACAAACAAAGAATCCATTTTCCTTACACAATATAAATTACCCTTCAAAAACTTTAGCAAGGTATGGCAAGTGCATTTCCATACTATGCTCAGCCTCATCAACACGTAAATCCATCAGCTCAAATTTTCCTGTAGCTTTAAGTTCTTCAATGACTGAAAGAAGGAAGAACAGATATTTGATCAGTAATAAGCTATCCGAATGTGATTGGAAATCTATCCTCAAAAGTCCAAAGTCCAAACTGCAGAACCATTTTACTTTCTCATCTCAAGTGAATGCATAGTCAATCTGTACAGTATGGAAAGCTGGGTAGATTTTGATGCATAATGCAGGAGCATAACTCCTTGCACTAAGACACCGATATGACAGTACCTACCTAAGTTTTACTTGCCATTGGTTGTACTAAATGCACTCACATATAATCTAGAATATTAAGCCAAAGCACAGATGGTCAACATAATACCCCCGTCCATATTCTCACTGAATTTTAATTCATTAAGATCTTTTGTCGAAAGGAGTATGCAAACAACTACATATACAAGTAAACAAGCCAATAGCAATGAAGTAGACAGTAAAAGAGAATAACATTTTTTATCATTTGATAGGGATAACTAATCCTAAAGTGCTCAATCTTTTGTGATTTTTTTTAATTCAGTGCTTAAGCTTTGAAAATTTTTAGTTGAGTAACCAAAACAATTCAGTTCAAAACGTTAGTTTTTGTTGAAGTGGCTAGTAAACAGACATTTACATGACATTTAGTGAGCATGTTATATCATCAAAAATAACCTTTTGACTTGATTTATACAAGTTTTAAAAGTTTAATCACTAAATTGAAAACTTAAAAAAATTTGGCACTAAATTGAAAAAATCTTAAAAGATTAGACACTTTTGAATATGTTATCTCTATCAGATATTAGAGGTCCAAATTGTACAAGAATGCAATACCTTCCAAATCTATAGGTAAGTCACCTATGGGTGTCTTGTAGACAGTGGCAGTTGACAGAGCACATTTTGGGGTATAGTAATGGTGAGATGGACCAAGTAGGAATATTCGAGAACTGAAAAATAACAATGATCTAGTGTCAATAAGAAAGTGGGAAACAAAACAATTGACTCAGTTTCAATACAAATAGGACTCGTTCCATCAAATGGCAAGTCCTTGCTCAAATGAACTAGTAGATTTATGAAAGGAGGCTTCTTGTTTGGCCAACGCAACGAAAAGAGAGCAAATGAACAAGAGCATCACCCACATATTTGTAGGGTCTATGTTCCCAAATGCATAAGCAGCAGCAGCACCTGAATATGAGTAACCTGCATGCCTGCCCTTCCCCAAAACAGACAAATTAATTCTACATATGGAGATGGATTTGATAAAAAAAAATTCAAGATGCAGGATCAAAATAACAGGAATTCAAAACTCACGGTGCAATCACGCCGCGGACATCAGGAGATTTAGGCAGCGCAGCAGCCCTGAGCCATCCATCGAGTTCTTCGACTAGTTTTTCAGCTGACAGACAACACTGTTAGCGGACCCTCACACATGCACACAAGAACCAACTGCTTTAAACAGTAACCAACTACAGACAAGTTATTCGAAGCTATTTCAATTAGCTCTAAAATCCCAATCCTCATCACTAGCGTCAAACAAATTATAGTGAGACTGAAATTTGCATACTCCCCCACAAAACAACCAAGCTAACATTTTTCTCCAGCAAAAATCAAATTTAAGCATTTTCATTTAAAAAAAAAAGAGATTACCAACTCCGTTTTAGAAAAACGACCCAAAATCCAGGAGTTGCAGAAGAGATTGATGAACTCTAAAAGCTTAAAGCGTGCGTTAAAAGTTATGACTGATGGTTTCAAAAGGAAGCACGGAGGACGCAAAAAGAAGCGAGAGAGAGAGAGAGAGAGAGAGGCCTACGATTGTCGGTGTACCAGGAGCCAGCATGGGACGCCCTTCTAATTTTCTCCATACTCGGGATCTGACGATTTACCTAATTCTCCTGATTGATTACGAGACTCTGAGAGCGAGAGAGAGTCGAGTCTAAGTGTGCGTTGGCTTGGTCACTATTATAATAATCAAACATGCATTGCTCGAGCCTTCTTCACTTTTTCTGTTGTTAATGATTTATACATCAACAAATAACAAAAATCCACGCTTATATATTAATATGGAAGGAAATACATCTCATCTTGTATATTAATATGGAAGACCAATACAATGTTACAAAGCAAAGCAAAGCAAAGAGAAGGGCATTACATTATTCTTTTCAAATCAACAAATCAATCAATCGATCACTCTCAATACACTATTCCTAAGACTCAAAACGTATAGCAGGCGGCAGCGGCAGCGGCAGCAGCGGCGGCCATATTCTCTATTCCCAGACTCCAACCACCACCACAAGCTTTTTCCTCCTCCTCCTACGCAATCAACAAAACCTGCGGCTGCAATTCCAAATAACCACATTAGATGATGCTCAAATCAAAGACTACTTTATAACCAAGAACCACAAATCATACATATACATGCGCCAGACAAGTCCGAGATTAAAAGACCATTCATTCATAATACTCAGCAACTATCTTTTCTATTGTAGTTTCTTAATTTTATCAATTTAATTATGCTTTTATAATTGATAGTAGTTAATTTTAAATTAAATTTAAAAATAAGTTAATTATATTGATTAATTAAGATTTATTTCCAATTTCAAATTATTTATAAAATAAATTTCAGAATTAAATTATTTATAATTTTATTCATAATTAATATTAAATAATTACATAGTGCATATTAAATTAATAATAATGTCAAATTATGACAAAATCGAAAAAAGAACCAAAACCAATCTTTTTGAAACTGGTTTGCATAAATTATAAAAAACTGGAAAGAATGCAAAATTAAAAACAAAAAAAATAAAAAATTCAATCGATTTGAAAACAGAAAACAAAAAAATAATAAAAATCAAAGAGGAACCAAGCAAGCCCCAAGTATTTTGCTTTCCAATCTAATCTCTGTCCATTCTTTTTTCCTCTCCCTCTGCCTTTGTTCCACTGCCACAATTGTTATGCTAATGTGCTGCCTCAATTCTGCAAAATCTCTCACATCACCAAAACCCATTTCAGCTTTATGATCAACCCATTCATGGCCAAGATTAATTCTGTCATCTACTATGCCAAAAAAGGATAAGTGACAGCTAAATTTCCAGCAAAAATAACAGCATTCCCATTTGGTGGAAGGAATCACTAAGACTCCATGAGAAATCTTAAGTATTCCAACCTGTACATATGCTACACAAACTTCATCTTACAACTACACTCCAATTATAACACAGCACGAACAAAGTTACTCTTTTTCACCAACCAAGTCTGATGTGTGCTTACAATTAGCAGACAAGTGGCAGATTACATTTTGTTTCCCAGACAAAAGTACTCAGATCTGCAACTGAGTGAATACGCATATCAAATCCTCTTAGTAGCATTTAGAAAACATGTACCCATACGCCATCGCTTAAAGTACTCCAAACAGCATTTCTGTATGATACAAACGTGCATTGCAGTTTCACACTCGTTCTATTTCACACTCCTCAGATATGGTGAACCACAGCACTTTGTCATCACCAAACTACAATTAGAACTCATCATACCCCAAAATATAAGTTAGCTTGACTCCCATTGTTGGAACATCACTTTCATTGTTCAGTTGACTCCAATAAACAATCAAAATGTAGCATTAGACACAAACAACACAAATAAAATCCTGTGCAATCTAATCCTTCAAAAGATTGAATGAATTGAAGAAAGGGCAAGCAGGGGAATCCTTGGATGTTTGTAGTGGAGAAACAGTAAGGCTAGTTCTTAATGAATGCTTTGTAAACCAAGTCTATGTCCCATTCAGCAAGTTCAGTATTCCTAATCATATAAACAACAAATAAAATTATTGAAAGCAGGAAAAAGGAGACAGTTAACTTTTTAATGCACAAAGCTGAATAGACTGACTTACCTATCTTAATTGATACCACGTAGCACTTGCTAAAATAGCTAACACAAACTGAAACACTTGCCCAACGCTCTTAATGAGTACCCAGTGGCTAACCAAAAGATTGAACATGCTCCAACTCATAATGAAGTTTTGGCACCCGCCTACGAAATAACGGCTCCAGCCTGAAAGACGGAATGCCAATTTCCCACCTCTTTGCGTCATACATCTCATTCCAAGCCTGTACTATCTCATCAATTTTGAAGCCCAGACCTGCGACTGCAAGATGGAAGCATCTTGTAACTTCCATATATATATATATGTATCTATGTATATATCTATATAAAGATATCAAAGAGCAGTGTTTGGGAGCTCGTCCTTACCTTCTAGTGCAGTGTCATTTGAACAATGGTTCTTTATCATAATGGTTATGTCCATTGGAGAAGCACCCGCAAGTTCAAACTTCTCTACCGCAACTTCCAAACATTCTTCCCAAGTTGGTATCTCTAGCTTATATTCCACAACAGAACGCTCATACAGCATAGTACCCCATAGGAGATGTATCTGAGAGCTCATATTTGCAGCCTTCTCCACAGCTTCCTCAGCAGATACTTCTTTCAAAAGCCCATCCAATCCCAATTTTTTTAAGTGGGATTCATACTCTTCAACTTTTGATAGACCATTTAAACGTTTCTCCTCCATCTCCTCCCAAATCTGCATACCCTTCTCCATGCTGTCCTCAGCCTTGTTATAAAGATCTAGGACCTCCTCAGAAGGCCCATTCTCTAAATCAATGTCACTCCCAATAGCATAGTACCAGCAAAGCTTTGCTTGCTCAAATTGTTGTTGCCCAAGTGCAAGATGCGCTTCATAGAAATCTGGTTTAATTTTCAGTGCTTCTTGGTATCTCGTCTTTGCTTTTGAGTATTCATTCCTTGCCCAATCATACAACTTCTTAGCCTGTACTAATACAGCCTCACCGGAATTGTCTTCTGAAAAGAACACTCGTTTCCTAGCCCTTGACATGTGAACATTTCCCCAATTGAACAAAGCCAAAGCAGCCATCTCTTGGAACTTATCTGCTGCAATATCAAAAAGTTCCTGAGCTTCTTCACTTGTGACAGTGTCCTCCATTGCCTCAGAGTACAGTTTCATCCCTAGCTCATGAAGATCCAAGTAAGAATCAGAACCAAAACCCACATGGTTCTTGAATAACCGTGCAAACTGCACAATCCAATCATCAATACAAGTAGAACCTTTTTCAGCATTCCCATTCTCATGAGCAATAACTGGTTTCTTATCACCCTTGTGCATATCCTCTGGTATTTCCATACGTTTATAAGATGGCTCTTGATCAAAAGTAACTTCAACAACATAAAGCCTAAGCGACCCTTGTGCATCACTGATTGATTCAGCCACTCTTAACTCATCCGTGTTGGTGATTGTAACCAAATCTCCCTCTTGGTCTCTATACTTCACAAGAACGCCCTTCATCCCAGGAAACCTATCTCGAATTATATCCCTCAACAATGCCATAGTAGAATTTCCTGGCAACTGTGCCTTCCTTATATCCTCCCCAAACACCAACTTCACAGTCCTGGTGATCAGTTTCTCTTCCTTAACATCTTTAGTGATAACTTTCTCTTCTTCAATAGTTTTCATAACTACTTTATCCTTAACAACACCAGTCATTTTGTCCTCTAGGACCACCTTATCTTTATCCTCTGTACCCTTCTCCCCTACTTTACCAACCTTCTTTTTCTTCTTCACCTTCTCTCTGACCACTTTCCGCAGTCGCGAGGCACCATGCTCCTCCTCAGTTGCCAATTCAAGTGTTTTCTCATTGAAACTAATACCCTTTTCCCTCATAGACTTTTTAACAGTATCCAAAATCTCCGACGCGGTCAAATTATTGGGCTCCATAAGCAAAACATTATTAACATCCCTATATGCAAAATCCAATCTATTCAAAGCCTCATAGCACCTTGCTCTTTTCAACAAGGCTTTGCTATATTTTGGGGAAACCTCTAAAGCTAAATTACACTCGTTGATGGCTCGAGGATACTCACCTAGACCCATTTGCATGTAGCAAGCAGCCATGTTGCTGCGGAGATATGCCACATCGATGTGGTTCTTAGGGAGTAGCTTCAGGGCCTTCTCGTACTTTAACATGGCACCTTCATAATCCCGCTTCTGAAACAGCTTGTTGCCTTCATCTTTGAGCTCCTGTGACATGTTGATGAAGATTGCCATATCTTCATCGAAGGCCTTTGAGGTGTTACGCTCCATCGACGGTCTGCTTAGCTTAACTTCTGTATCTCCAATTTTCGGCGACGAAGGATTCTTCTTTTTTGCCGTTGGCTTTCCCATCTAACAGATTTAGAGATTTATGGGAACACAAGAAAGCCCTTCAAAGATCGAATTCGATTCTAAACAGTATTCTCTTCTTCAATCATCCAAGGACAATCCCCAAAGATCAAATGGAAAGAAAAACGCAAGAACCTAGTTTACAAACCAAACTTGTAAAGCAATAACTTGCCTAATGTCACCCTAAGAACAGAATCATCATGAAGTTTATTCTTGCTGTTTCTTTTTTTTTTTTATAATCGAAATCAGGGTATAACAAATTAACAACAGAGACAATTCGATTCTCGTATTGAACGAGGTGAGGAGAATTCTGTAGCATACAAGAAATAAAAGTACGTGATGCTGAGCTGAATATTTAATGGCAGAGAGAAATGTCAGAGCAGACAGACAAAACACAAAACAACATTTTTTCCCTGTCTCTGTCTCTCTCTTCTAGGGTTTCGATGCAGAAAAAGGTCAACGTTGTCAGGAGATATGACAACGGTCACTTTCCTATTGTGGCGCGTGAGAAATCGAAGTAATTATTGGTGGAAATACTTTAGAACGTGACTGTCACTTTGCCTTTTTTGCTCTCTTGTCATGGGCTGGCCTAGTCTGGCACCATTTACTTGGGTTGGATTCTCTGAAAGCAATTTTGTTCTTTTCGCTTAATAAGTATTCTATTTATGAGATTATAATTTCACTTTAATTTTCAATTTATACGTGGCCTAATAATTAGATCGGTTGGTTTGCTCTCATAAATCTTTCGCATATTTAATAATAATAATAAAACACACAGATATTTTCTCTTCAATTCTGAATAAGAGATTGTATAAAAATATATATGAACTCATTAATAAAATTAACTTACCAACTCAAACCAAGCCAAATTGTAGTAGTTAATAAATTAAAAATATTAGAGAGGCAAGGTTCTACCATGCTTGCTTGGCATATATTATATGATACATGAGCCTTTTTTATGAATTAAGATTCTCTATTCAATATTATCCTGTCTTATTTTGTCTCATAAAATTTTAATCATTTATTTTACGAAACTCACACAAAACCTACACAAAATTTACATAAATAAACACCTGAAATTTATTAGACATAATAAAATATTATAATATTAAACAGAAAATTTGGAACTTTCCCTGTAAGCTGGGATCAGTTGAACTTTGGCAAATTCTCATTGTGACTTGACATTTAGAAGGTGCAAGTTGAAGTAGTCGAAAAGCTATTGTATGCGTCATGTACTGGCCACAGCAGCAGTCGGCTGCTCAGAAAAGCTGGAGAATGGAGGCACTGCAATTCCCGCCTGGACGGTTCTTTTTCGGATATGGAAAGAGAAATCAATATCACAAAATGACAAAAATAAAATCAGAAATGGACATTTCTTTAATTAGTAAGTCTTCCATTTATTAGGATTTTTATTTGATTGGATTATGCTCTAGTGTTTGAATAATTTTGCTACTTAAATCTTTTTTATTAAAATATCTATTTTTTCAGTAAGATAAATTACTGTAGATCATGTGGCTCGCTTTTGTCAAGTTCTCGGTGGCACTCTTTCGTCAATACGAGTTATTCCATACTATACCAGTGCTTGTTTATCCTACTTATAAACAAATGATAAATTTCTAGAATATCAATAACCATAGATTGATTCACGTAATGGATTGCATATACTGTTCAAAGTTTTCTCTGTTCTTAATTCCCTTGTTTCTTCCTTGCTTCTCACCTCAATATGAGGTCGTGGAAATGATGCATTTTGGGTACTAGACACAGACCAACAGCATGGTGTGTGTCGTGTGACTCTGAACTTAGATTTTCACTGTTGCAACGTCTCATCTGTTTATGAACTGACCGGAGAAAATTTGCATTCCCAAGGAAAGGACGAAGCTAAAACCCATCATCCAATACAGTCCTACGTTAGAACTAACGTTTGCTTTCTTTATATCTGAACAGGGGCTACAATGCAAATGTCAGGGAAGAATCATCCCTGCATCCATCCACATGTGAGATTTAACTCTACACATCTGTGTCACCAAAACACATCAGTCAAGATTTAAGCCACAACTTCGGTAGTCAAAGTGAAACTGACAGAAAGGTAATATCTGATTGCTCACGAACAACTCTGTCCGTGGTTTACAACTTCCTGGAATTTCCTATCACCTCATTCAACTGCATAATTGGTGTATAAAACTGCTGTTAGAAAGTCAATAGTCCCACAGATTCAGTTCTCAGGACACATGGGTTCACAAGCACTAGGGCCATCCAGTTCAATGCTGATCAGTGATGCATCCGCCCAATCAGTTCAAGCAGCTAGGTAAGACCCCCATAAAGCCTGACTCCACAGGCTGACTAATGTCCCTTCCCCGTTTATTCAGAACTCTAACAAACTCATCCACACTTAAATTCCCATCGCAATTTAAATCGAAAACATCGAAAATGATGTCAACCACATTATCGGTGAGTGGGATGCCGCAAACCTGAGAAATGCACAGACAATTAATGACAAAAAAGAATCATTAAACATTTCAAGAAGATCTTTTTAGTATGTATAATAGACTACAGTTACCACTACGACTTCCACAATGCATTTATAGCATACTAGGTGTAAACTATTATTTCCAATCTAACCAATGAAATGGATACCCTATCTAATGATACTTATACCTCTCCATCAAACAAATTCCCAACTCCATTAACTTGAATCAACAGCCGCAAGCTCCTGAATATTTGGAGCCTAATAAAAATAGTTTGATATTGCAGTAGCTCATTTATATTTCTCCTATGTTTGATAGTCCAAAAGAATATAAAAACAAACTGAGCTAACAATAACATGCAAAACAAAATCTCTTACATGGTTTGCAGCTCTCTGAAAGTCATCTCGTGTTAGCAGGCCATTTACTTTCCCATAACTAAAAAGGGCCAAAGAAAAGGGAAGCAACTTTTTGCGTAACTCTGCAAAATTTTTGAATTCCTCAAAGGTAACATCAGGCTTGAGATTTAATTTGTCAACCCGATCAAGCAACCTGTCTAAATCACTCATGTCAGCAGAAGCAACCACAGAGAGTGCAAAATCCTTAGCTGAGATGGCTCCCCGCAACTTATAGTCATAATGAGCAAACTCTAATCTCAGCATCTGCAAATCAAAATACAATGACAATTGACACAGTTCTGAACTCAAAATTCCACTAGAACTCTGTAACCCATAAAATACATAAAAAAACTAAAAATTCTGGCCATCTATTTTACAGATTAGTGGCCCAAAGACACAAGTTTAAGTGCGTATCCATAAGGAGTGTCTTGTCATAGCTGAACGGGTTGACGAGAGAAGGCAACATCTCTGCCAATCTTGCCAACATGAAATGAACCAAATTTCTATAATAAGATGATGCCATTTTAATTCCCATCAGAGCGGCTAAGATGTTGCAAAAGAAAAGAAGAGTGGAACCTATATGTATTTACTTAAACTCAGTATTCCAGGGCACTTGAACATCAAAGACATTATTTTCTGAGGACTAAATTTCTATCAGATCTTAACCAGGAAAGCAAATCCAGGTAAAGGAGAAACCATATATTGCCAAGAATCTCTAAGATTCTCGAACACCATTTCTTGCTCTTTTTCAATCAATTTCTGTTTATTTAAGTTATTGAAAGTCTGTCTATACATGGGTAAATAGCAGCAATTCTGCACATTTTAACTAATGCCACCAAGTCCAAGCAATTTATGTTCAGATCAAGGTTTTACCTCATTGTGCAAATCTCTAAGAAACTGGATGAATTTATCATGTTGGAGGCGACCCTTTCCATCTTTTCCAAAGAAGTGCTCCACTAAACCTCCATTTTCCACAGAACCATTAACTTTCAACCCTGTACGAAGTCCATCCTTGTGGACAGCACCTTGTCTGTTACATGCTCGCATCAATTTCATCACTTGCTTAAACTCTTCCTTGTCTATTTCCCTACATGAAGTCCCATAAAAAGTCTAGATTATAAAGGCTAATTCTAAGCAAGAGTTGAGACGTACCGTAAACATCAAAGCTGATCAAAAACTCCCGATGGCCGAGGGCAATGGACTTGCAATTAGATGTGCAAAAGAGCATGTGTCTAGAGAAATAACAGTGCGCTCACCCATTATTATCAGTATCGAACGTCTTGAAAACCACAGAAAAGCTCGACTCTGGAATGCTAATCAGCGTTACAAAAAAGATATACCTACATCCAAAATTACATAAAACTTTAATTTCCAAAATAAATTGAAAATTGTGCCATAAATTTCTTTGATTTAATAGAAGAGCAATAGGACATACATGTTGAAGAACTCACTCTTTGAAAGAAATAAGCCCGTCGTTATTGACGTCAAACAGCATAAAAAGCTCCGAAGGAGGACATCGCAACTCGCCTGGTCTCCGCTCGCCGATCAAATAGCCGTCCCTCACAACGTTGGACTCAGACGGAGGGAACACAGGCACCATTGCACGCATCAAATCTGCTGGTCTCATAAGTAACTCACCATCTGGTGTTCGATATGATGCGAAATATTCAAAAACCTAGGAAGGTAGCTCGATCAGACAAACCGATACGAAAGATTGTTCATGTATTTAGATAACAAATCTGAATCAGACAGACTACATAAGAAAAGAAAAAGTACCTTCTCCGGAGGGCTTCGCAACCTTATCCTCTTCTCGTACTTGAAGAAAACCTTTCTTCTATAATCATCTGAAATGAAACGACCCGTATGAACATTAAAGAAGGAAATTGATTGTAAACCAAAATGAGAAAAAAGAGTAGTCACCTCCAAAGAGAAAAGTAGAGCCGCTGTCATCGGGTAAGGACATTTTCCTGTACACAGAAGTGGGACTGTGATGGTTGACAGACAAGGATCTCTTAGTCTTAGAGAAAGAAGAGTCCTGTGAATGGGCAGAAGCAGAGCAGTAGAGTAAACCCAGAGCCGAGGCCGCTCCAACAAGCGAAAGCCATCTGGCGGAAGATGGAATTGAGTTGATTGGAGGCAGAGGAGTGGGGGATGGTTGGGAGCGGGTGCAAAGGCGTTGGATTTGGATGATGAAGGGCTGAGATCTTTTGGAAGAGAAGATGGCGGGCATAATGGCCAGGAGGATGATTCCTAATTGCAAAGATCAAGGGAAGACTGAAGAGGGCCAAAACCAGAAATTAACTAAGCAACTAGGTCTAGGCTACGCCTGGAGTGGATGGAGGTTGAGGTTGAGTCCAAGTTATTATTTCTTTTCCTCTACGCTTCCCTTCTTTCTGGATGAGGCGGGGTCCAAGTAATTTTATTTTGGGCTATTGATTATTAATTTATAGAATGTTTTCATAATTTAACAAATATATATTTAATCAAATACTTTGATAATTTTTTCCTCTCTAGATGAAGAGGTTTCTCTCTCTTATCATTAACAAGTTTCTTTTAGTCTTTTGTTACCTATCTTGTGTTCGATCATGAGAGCTTATATGTCTATCGACATGACCAATCTTTCGATTAAAGATGAGGAGGATGAAGGAGTGGTGATTGAAGGGAAGGAGATTGTGGAAGATAGAATTGATTATTCTATATATTTAGTGGGACACTTTCATTCGGATCGGAATAAAACAGATCATGCTCTCCTCGCTCTGATACCTGAGAAACTGGGCTAAGGCATACCCCAAGTGAATTGGCGTCCTCTTGCTCATACTCCACAGATAAAACATGTCCAAATTTTCGATGACTCCCCAATTATGACCTTAACTACGTAACGTATAACTCAGAATACTATGTATATATCTAAACATAGGATGTAGCACTTCGAATGTGTTGGATTTACTAGGGATGTAGTTTTCGCCCGTGTTAATCATACGTCAAAAGTGTTGAGGGGATAATCCATATGAAAAGTCTATTCGTAGTGTGATGTTCTCCTAGTCGTAAAGGCCCATTATGATGGAGAATTCATATCCCTCATCATCCAGAATTGGATCATGTTTGGACGATTCCCATGTCCACGAAGAATGTGGAGAGCACCTTAAGCTTCAGCTCTCAGATAAAGGTGTTACATGTGGAGCCTACTGAGAGGATCATATTGTGTTTTTATGAAAGTTGAGGAGCATTGGGGGATTTTTTTAGCAATATTTCTATTTAGTTACAACAGAAGGAACACGTGTCATTCTTTCATTTGTTCAATTGTCATTTCTACTTTCTGGAAAATATAAAACACTATTCTTTGTATTTGTAAAAGGCATCTGTGAAATGAAATGAAAGCTTGACCCCTTTGTGGTCATTGGAGCAATTCGAAGTTGAGTTGCAACAGTGGTATCAAAGCTACCGACTCTCGGCCATGACAAAATCGGCGATGGAGACTCGTTCACAAGATTTGGAACGACGTGTAGAGGCGATGATCCATGAGCTGGAACAGAATCAGGAGGCCTTGAAAACCCATGTCGATGCACGATTTGAGGAGCTGGCGACTTTAATCAGAGGTCTCAGTATTCAGCAGCAGCGTCGAGCTGCGGAGGAGCAGTCGAACTCGAGTGGGCGATCGGAAACCTCGATCAGCACAGTGAAGACGAATTGGGGAAAATCAACTCGACTAGAATTTCCCAAATTCGTGGGTGAGGGTTTTGATGGATGGTTGCTCCGTGCCGAGTATTTCTTTGAAGTTGTTGATGTGGCGTTAGAGGAGAGGGTGAAGATTGCTGCTCTGCACCTTGATGGCAAGGCATTACAGTGGCACCAAGGATTCATTTCTTTGAAGGGATCGGCGATCTATGAGGATTGGAATGGTTATGTGAAGGCACTGGCAGCTCGTTTTGGATCAAAAGCTTTTGACGATCCACTGTCAGACCTGAGAAATCTTAAGCAGGTAAGCTCTTTACAATAATATTTAGATGCATTTGATGAGCTGTACCCACGCACTGGTATTCGTGAGGATCAGGCTCTAAGTTTTTTCTTATCCGGATTAGTTGATGAACTTCAAATGTCTGTTAGGATGTTTCGCCCTACTACGTTAGCAGATGCGTTTGCCTTAGCTAAATTGCAGGAACTCACAGTGGCTGCCATTCAAAACAAACCAAAGCCAACCTACAAGCCTAGTTCCTTTGTGCCACATGTGACCCAAAAGGCTGCTACAGTTACTACTGCACCATATAAAGTTCCTAGTCAACCACCACTCAAAGAAGCTAATTACATTGCCGTCGAACAATTTTACACGGGTTCTTGATTTGGCGAATCCAAGCAAGGAAATGGATGAAAAACGGGCCAAGGGATTGTGCTTTTGGTTTGATGAAAAGTACTCTTCCAATCATCACTGTAAGAAGAGAAGAGTTTATGTGATGCAATTGCTGCCCGAGGATGATGATGAAGAAGAGGAGTCAGTGGTGGAGGAGGACCAGGGAAGTGCAGCCGATGTTTAGCTCTCATTGCATGCTATGTTGGGCTTGGAGGGGTCCCAAACTATGAGAATCCGAGGAGAATGCCGGGGAAGGAAGTTGAGGATACTGGTGGTGTAACATCCCGTTACTGCGAGCAAGGGCATTTTGGTAATTATGGGTTAGACTGATAGACTGCACTGCATTCACTGATTGAATATGTTACTGGCCTCTAATTATAGAGGAACAGATCTACTGCATATGCATATTTATTTATTCATTGGTACATGCATTCATGATTTCCGGTATATAATTGTAAATTGAGACTGACTGAATTGACTGGATAGTGAACTGAGGATTGATTGGACTGACTGAATTTGTTTAATTGAGGAATTCAGAGTTATTGGGTTCAAGTGACTGATTTAGAATAGTTTATGAGTGACTGGTATTTTATAATAGCTTGTAGGAAATTTTCGAGAAATTCGGGAGGAAATGCCCGGACCAGAAATATTTAAGAGGTAATGATCGATCGTTTATGCATGCGAAAGAATTGTCCAATAGAAATGGAAAAGTTAGAGTGGGGCTGTTAGGAAATAAATATGTGGAGCTACTGAAATTTAGAGACTGAAATTTGGACCGATTTGGAGACCTATGCCTATAAATAGCTAGGTTTGGAAAATTGGGATTATTTTCCTAAGGCAATCACGAGCTCCTTCTCCTCCTCCCATGGCGTTCTTCGTTTCCTCTCATGGGTGAGGATTCTTTGATTATTTCTTGTGATTTTCCTCTTATTGTGTAAGGCTAACAAGTCTATTGTGATTGATAAAGGGTGAGGAGCTTAGAGTGGATCATCGTTGGGTTTGAAACATTTTAGGGTTTACGGTGTTTTTGTGAGATCCGTAGATTTGGAGCTTGATTGGTAAGTTTTAAAGGTTTTAATGTTGTTATTGATGGTTTTTATGGCATTTATAGCATTTATTATGGTTGATTGAGTAGTTGGGAGATTTAATGGGAGTTTTAGAAAGAAAAGCGGACGAAAGCGATCGGAGAAGGCGACTGCGACTACATGCGTCGTGGCGTGCTCGAGGCCTCGCCATGGCGAAAGGATTATTATTTCAGCGCGCAAAAGGGTTTCACGCTTGTGGCGAGGAGAAGGGACGTCGCGGCGGCGTCATTTAGTTGACGCCATGACGAGCCCGCTTCGCCATGGGCGAAGTGGCGTGAGGCGTTCGTCGCGGCGAGCGTGTTACACGCCGCGGCGAGCAACCCATTTGTGGCGCGGCGAAGGCTGCAAGGTCGCGACGACGGGAACTGTTTTATTGGTTTAATTATGGTTTATTGGGCATAACTTTTGGTATAGACCTCCAATTGAAGTGATTCCAGATTCGTTGCGAACTAGGGAAAGAGGTCTACGATTGAGAATAATTATGAGAATTTAATTATGATGGTACTGATTCGTAGAGATTAAGGTCAATTATGGTTAATAGTGTGACCAAAATATTGAATTGAGACAATTGGAGTTCTAATTGAGTTTTTCACTGTATAATTTGACCAATGAATAGAAAATTGTTATAGGAAGTATGAATTGAGAAAATTAAACTGAACTGAGGATTGAACTAAATCAGTATTGATCCAATTGAGTGAAGAGTTGAAATCGATCATAGGATATCGAAATGGGGTTTTAGCACCGGAAATCGTGATCATGCATTGGACATAATTTCATAGAGACATATGCATTCTTGTCTTTGTTTAATTGAGCGATTTTGTAATGGGTATCATTGTCTTGTTATAAAGGCACCGTTGGATCGTCGTTCCACGGGCATTCCTTGGGACTTCAGAACAATAGCTCAAAGTTACAGGTGAGTAACCTAGTTGGTTTCTCAAATTCTTGAGTGTCTAAATGTTCTTTGTAAATTACTTGATAACGTGAAGTACATGATTCTTGAATTATATGTGATTGGATTACCTTTATTATTCTTGAAATGTATATGACCGAGTTGCATGCTCTTCAGTATAGAATCGAACAATGTGAATTGCCTTTGTATGATCGCATGACTCTTTGGAAAGAGTACGATCTCATTGTATGTGTTTACTGTATTGGATCGAATTACTGAATCACTGAGTACTATTACACTGGGCTTTATAGCTATACACTGTAAATTACTGAATCATTGAATACTGAATTTATTGAACACTGCATTGCATGCATAAATGCATGATCAGATAAAGGACTGTGACCCAAGTTGCTAATCTCACTTGAAAAGAGCCTAGAGCTCGAACATCGATCGTCCGGGCTTGGCAGGGGAGAAATCCTGGCGTCGTCCCCACTATTCTTGATGAGCACTTGGGCACAACATTGAATAACCGAAAGAGTCTCATATGCATCATATACATGATTGATTGAAGCGCCAAATTGTGTGATGATTATTTTCGAGTGATGCCATGATTTAATGTAAATTGTGATGTGATCTTGTGAAGCGCATTATGCTCTTGTAATATTGTTACCGATATCGTATAATCGATATAGACTATCGTACAACCGTTACGTAAACCATTTCTATTCTTGTATTAATGTTCGACATTGTATATCGTCAATGGCTTATTATAGACCCCGTAAATTGTTATATAATCTTGTTAATTAATATTCTTTGCGTCGTGCTATATATGCAATTTGTAATGCATGATTTAGTGAACCATCGATGATGGTTTCTCACCGAGTTCATAAACTCACCCAACATTGCAACTTATTTTCAGAAATCGAAGAGTACCCGTTAGCAAAGCGGGAGTATGTTCGCAGGATTCAAGTGAAGGTCGAAGTCGGGATCGGTTCGTATGCGCATTGCATGTCTTGACTTTTGTACTAAAATGATTATTTGTATTCGTAAGATTGATCTCGATGGCTATTGAAAATGTTTGTACCCAATTGGATAGACTTAGTGCATTTGTTATTTAAAAGTAATGTCTTGATTTACGATCGAGTGGTTAGCACGCCATTCTCGCGGGGCACGGACCCGGATATCATTGTGGATGTCGGGTTCAGATCCTGCGGGTGTGGGGTGTTACAGGTGGACACAGGCAGCACTCATAATTTTCTGAGTGCTAAGGTTGCTGGTAGGTTGAAGTGTGAATTAGTTCCTGCATTAGCTGTTCCAGTTGAAGTAGCTAATGATCAGAAGTTGCAATGTCAGTATAAGTGTCAAACTTTTACTTGGGAAATGCAGGGGTACGTCTTTGAGGCTGAAGTTTATCTCATTGATGTGGATAGTTATGATCTTATTATAGGAGTTTAATGGTTGGCTACACTGGGGGAAATCACTTGGAATTTTCAGACACTACAAATGGTGTTTCAAGTGGATGAAACGGTGCATAGATTGCAGGGTGAAGTGTGGAAACCAAGGAACAAGCAACTTCATAGTTTGACTATGCATTCTCACCAGTTTTTGGTGGATGAAGAGCAAGGGGATTTTAAAATGAGTCAGCTACGTACCAATTTGGAGGGTTTGTCAGTAAAGAAGTGTTGTGTTTTGCAGGTGGAGGACATATGGAGTGACTTATAGGCTTTGCTGCAAACATTTGAAGATGTGTTTCATGAACCTAACTCTCTGCCACCGAAGAGGGAGCATGATCATAAGATAGTGTTGAAGGATGGTGTTGCCCCTGTAAATGTTCGACCTTACAAATATGCTGCAACTCAGAAGGATGCCATTGAACAGCTAGTTGCAGAGATGTTACACACAGGAGTGATCAGGAATAGCATAAGTCCATATGCTAGTCCAATAGTGTTGGTGAAGAAGAAAGATCAAACTTGGAGGATGTGTGTTGATTATAGAGCACTTAATCAACTCACAGTCAAAAATAAATATCCCATCCCTGTGATTGAAGAACTGCTAGATGAATTGGGAAATGCTGCATGGTTTTCCAAGATTGATCTGCGTTCAGGTTATTGGCAAGTGAGAATGCACGAGGAGGACGTGCCAAAGACTGCCTTTAAGACTCATGAAGGTCACTATGAGTTCTTAGTTATGCCTTTTGGCTTAACTAATGCCCCTGCCACTTTCCAGAGTTTGATGAATACAGTTTTTAAGCCATTTTTGAGGAAATTTGTATTAGTATTTTTTGATGATATACTGGTATATAGCAGGACTTAAGAGGAGCATGTTCATCATTTACAACTGATGTTGTAGACCATGAGGGACCATCAACTGTTAGCAAATAGCAACTGATCCAAGTGTTCTTTTGGGTGCCAGCAAATAGAGTACTTGGGTCATGTCATTTCTGGGCAGGGGGTGGCTACCGATGAAAGTAAAATCCAGGCAGTGGCTCAATGGTCAATTCCAAAGACTCACAAACAATTGAGGAGTTTTTTGGGACTCACGGGTTATTATAAGAGGTTTGTAAAAGGGTATGGAATGTTAGCACGGCCCTTGGTGGATTTGCTAAAATTGGCAGTCTTTACATGGACAAGTGAAGCACAATAGGCATTTGATGCGTTGAAACAAGCAATGGTCACAGTTCCTGTATTGACATTGCCAGATTTCTCAAAGAGTTTTGTGCTGGAAACTGATGCCTCAGGAAGTGGCATTGGAGCAGTTTTAATGCAAGATGGGCATCCAGTGGCATACATTAGCAAAGCACTTTCTCCTAAACATCAGGCCCTATCGGCATATGAGAGGGAGTTGTTTGCAATACTTTTTGCGGTTAAGAAATGGTATCACTACTTACAGGTCAGAAAATTTACTATCTTGATAGATCATCAAAGCTTACATTACCTCTTGGAGCAAAAGTTGAGTACCCCAACTCAACAAGCTTGGATGTCAAAATTAATGCAGTTTGAGTATGAGATTAAGTATAAGCGAGGAATTGAGAATGCTGTGGCAGATGCCCTCTCTCGAATTCCAGAGAGGACTCTTTGTGCTTTAACTTCCATTATGGTACCATTGGAACTAATTCAGAAAATCAGAGCTTCCTGGTAAACAGATCCACATCTGAACAAATTGATTCAAGAGAAATTGCAGAACCCTGATGCACATCCGGCTTATTCTTATGTCAATGGTGATTTGAGGAGGAAGGGAAAGCTGGTGATAGGCCATGATGTTACTCTGAGACAGGAATTATTAACCTTGTTCCATGCGTCTGCAGCAGCTGGTTATTCTGGGATGCTTCCCACTTATAAGAGGATGGCTGCAGTGGTGTACTAGTCTGGCATGATCAAGGACGTGAGGGAGTTCATCAGAGTTTGTGTAATTTGTCAGAGGTATAAAGCTGACAATAGTGCTCCAGCAGGGTTATTGCAACCTTTACCCACCCCAACTTCTTTATTCATAGATGTTACCATGGACTTTGTTGAAGCCTTGCCTTCCTCTTACGGTAAAAATGTCATTTTTGTGGTGGTTGATAGACTTAGCAAGTTTATCCATTTTATAGCTTTGCCTCATCCTTTTTTTGCAAAGCAAGTAGCTCAGTCTTTCCTTGAGAATGTTTTTAAGTTGCATAGTATGCCACAAACAATAACTAGTGATAGGGGTGCTGTGTTTTTAAGTAAATTTTGGAGGGAATTATTTGCACTGCAGGGGGTTCAATTGCAATATTCCACTGCCTATCACCCACAGACTGATGGGCAAACTGAGGTAGTGAATAGAGGTTTGCAATGTTATTTGAGATGTATGACAGGGGAGTTGCCTCACTCTTGGCATCAGTGGTTGTCTTTGGCTCAATATTGGTACAATACCTCTTATCACTCGAGCATTAAGATGTCCCCTTTTGAAGCACTTTATGGCATTCTGTAACACCCAAATACCCCCTGAGAGGATACATGGATGCCACCCAAGACAGGACAAACAAATCAAAACGTTTCACACATGCATTTTTAAAAACTAAACTAAACGTAACACACATATAATACATCTCATAATTTCAGAAACAAATCGAAAGAATATTTACAGGCCCAAACAAACCAAACAAAATACATTTTCGCGCAACACAAAACTCAGACTCTTTTGGCCACTGCAGATGACTTGTCTCAGTCCTTAATCTCTTCGCTATGAACCTACACGGGGCAAATCCACCGTGCTAAGCATATAGTTTAGTGAGTAATAACTAATCTATATTAATTGATTTCGAAAGAAATGAAAGAATGCATTTGAGCAGATTTTTTATACTAAGCAGTTATTCTAAGCGAGCGACGAACACGGAGATCCTTCAGAATCAGAATATAATTTAGTTTATGTCATAATGAAACAGATATTAGAATACAGAACAAATCAAATTATAAATCCGTGAACAGAAGTGGGTAACGGGACTTATACAGGAGATACCATAATTAGTATCGGCGGAGAGACATATGTCTCAATATCGGGAGACACCAAAGTGTCAAATAACGAGAGCATTCTGAGACCATTCTAGGCATGCCTATTTACCAACTAGGACTTAAGGTTTAAAAGCGAACAATGTCATTTCGGACATTTCATGTGCAGGCAAATAGCACTCACAAAATTTATCATAAAACAAATTACTTATCTAAAGTACTTACTGAAATTTTCTACCTATATTACGTACTGAAATTACTGACCTGTATTACTTACCAAAACCGCCCTTACTGTTTATTGCCTCGAAGTCTCGGCAATATCCGGCAGTGGTCGTTCCTCTATAATAGGGAACACAGATACAAATCACTATTGTGCATGCTTAAAAATTCACCAATGTATGATGGATATGTAGGATGCATGTTCATGACAAATTTTGGGACCAAACCCTAAATTCTTAACTTTATTTCGTAATTCAAAACTTAAATTATTAAATCCTTGATTGTTAATTAAATCTAAAAATTTACAAATTTCACATAGAGAGGTAGAAAATTTCTTACGAATCTAACGCTTCGAGAATTAGGTCATTCGGAGGTCGGATGACAAAGATATGGTCAAAAGAGTGAAGATTGCGGATTGGGATTTCAAAGATTGAAGTTTATCACACACAAGTCGACTTATACTTACACAAGTCAACTTTCATAACACCACAAGTCGACTTATACTTACACAAGTCGACTTACATAACACCACAAGTCGACTTATACTTATACAAGTCGACTTACATAACACCACAATTCGACTTACACTTGCATAACTCGACTTATCGAAGAGCGGAGATGACATTTTCATGTAAAGCGTTGATCTAAGTCAACTTATACACCACAACAAGTCGACTTATAACACTGTTCATCGTCTTCTTCACCAAACCATACAAAACAGCAGACTCTTCTTCCATTTTTCTTTAACTTCATCACTTTAAAACTAACCTATTCAGCATTTCTAACCTATCGGAATCATCAGAGACAACTTTATACTCCAAAGATCACAAAACTAACATTCTAACTTCCTCTCTCTCTCTCTCTACGGTATACTTTCCAAATTCATAATTTTATCCCTTTTTTTCTTGGTTTTTCCATCTCAATAGTATACGGTATCTATCATTTTTCTCCATAAACCACTACATCTTAGTAAGCTCTAGATTTCCGTAAGCTTAAACCTCACACTATAACTCATGTATGTCACCAAGAAAAACAGAGCATAAACCCTATATATATATAAAAATCTTTTAAAAGAAACACATTTTCTTCATCAACTTACAGAATCACCGTAGCCTCACTTCTAAACCCATGCATGCATGTTTATATTTACACACACAATTAAAAAAAAACATCAGATCTACTTACATTTCATCACCGAATCTCTACTGCTAAATCCTTCTCATGCATGTATTTAGTTCTAACACAAATTCAGCATCTAAAACATCTTAAAACACTCAATAAAGCTCAAGACATAACTTACTTGAGTCCACAATTACTCTAGCCTCGAAAAGGAGATCAACAACTCAATGGTATAATCGGTTGCTATTGGTGATGAAGAACAGGAAACACATCTCGGTGGTGAGTGTTTAGTAAAGAATGAAAGCTACAATGGTTCCCTCCTAACTAAGGCGTGGGTTTGCTCATTTTAATGCCACCTTTCCTCCATGCATGATGCCATCTCAAAGTTAACGTGTGGACATGCATGTCTTATATTCAATCCGGATGTTACTACTACATGTAAACCTCTTGCCATAATGTCATTCGTCCATTCATTTAATTATTATTATTTTATTAATAAATTATTCTTTTAAACAACCAAATACATTGTTATAATTAAGTAAAACAAACAATTACCCAAAATTTCCAGAAAATTTCTAAAAATTCACCAAATTTCCATTATAAAATAATGACTCTCAAAATAAATTTCAACTCAAAATTAATTCACCAACAATTTCTAAAAATATTTGAAGTATACAAAAATTACTAAAATTATATTAATATTGTCCGAACAATTCAGAAATCTCATTAAACCAATTTACCCGGAAAATATCATGAATGCATGCCAAAATATTTATGCACAATTAAGTAAATAGTCCATATGCAAATAACAAGCATAATTCGTACTAAATTTCGTTAATATTCTAACCCCTAATTTGGGGCGTTACAACTCTTCCCTCCTTAAGAAATTTCATCCTCGAAATTCATACCTGATTCGAATAATTGCGGATACTGAGCCTTCATGATTTCCTCTGGTTCCTAAGTTGCTTCCTCAATTCCATGATGTTACCAAAGGACTTTTACTAACGGTACTGACTTGTTTCGCAATTGTTTCACTTCTCTGGCTAGTATGGAAATTGACCCTTCTTCATACGACAAATCCTGTTGTACCTGAATCTCTTGCACCGGAATCTTATGTGTGACATCAGACCGATATCTCCTCAACATAGAAACATGGAACACATCATGCAATCTGGCCAATTCTCCAGGAAGAGCTAACTGATAAGCTACGGGTCCAACCCTCTTCAGAATTTCATAAGGCCCAATGAATCGCGGACTGAGCTTACCCTTCTTCCCAAACCGAAGTATGTGTTTCCATGGTGACACTTTCAGAAACACCTTATCACCCACTTGAAACTCAATATCCTTCCTTTTTAGATCAGCATAAGATTTCTGTCTATCAATGACAGCTTTCAACCTTTGTTGAATAATCTGAATCTTTTCTTCAGTATCTTTCACAATTTCTGGCCCGATCATCTTATTTTCACTCAACTCCGTCCAACATACCGGAGTTTTACACTTCCTACCATACAACGCTTCATAAGGTGCCATGCCGATGCTCGTCTGATAACTGTTGTTATAAGCAAACTCCATCAAAGTCGATAATTATCGACTCCGTGAAACTCTAAACACAAGCCCTCAACATATCTTCCAAAATCTGTATAACTCGTTCTGACTGTCCATCTGTCTGAGGATGAAAAACAGTACTGAATTTAAGTTGAGTACCCAATGCTTCCTGTAAACTTTTCCAAAATCTCGAAGTAAATCGATGATCATGATCAGAAATAATCGATAATGGTACTCCATGCAGTCTTACAATCTCATTCACATACAAATCTGCAAGCCTATCCAATGAATAGTCAGGACGAATAGGTAGAAAATGAGCAGATTTGGTGAACTTATCCACAATAACCCATACCGCATCATGCTTCCTTTAAGTAAGAGGAAGTCCAGTAACAAAGTCCATGGTAATATTATCCCATTTCCATTGAGGAATAGGAATAGGATTTAACAAACCAGATGGAACCTGGTGTTCAGCCTTAACCTGCTGGCATGTCAAACATTTTGCTACATAATCCACAACGTCCCGTTTCATACCTGCCCACCAATAATACTGCTTCAGATCCTGATACATCTTGTTTCCACCCGGATGCATAGTAAATACTGTATTATGAGCCTCAAACAATAACTTCTTTTTCAATTCATCATTCGCTGGCACACACAACCGATCCTTATAATACAATTCACCATCACCCTGCACAGAAAAATCAGTCTGTTTACCTTCCTGAGTAACCATGATAAGTTGTTGTAACTTATCATCAGCTCTTTGAGCGTCACAAATCTCCTGTCTTAAAATAGGCTTTGCTCTCAATTGAGCCATTAAAACTCCATCAGATCCCAATTTCCATCCAGTCTGCTTCAGTGACAATGCTGAGATGGTTTTACGACTCAAGGCATTAGCTACAACATTAGCCTTGCCCGGATGGTAGTCCACAATACAATCATAGTCTTTAAATAATTCCAACCAACGTCGTTGTCTCAAATTGAGTTCCTTATGTGTAAGCAGATACTTCAGACTCTTATGATCTGTGAAAATTCTACACCTTTCACCATACAGATAGTGTCGCCAAATTTTTAAGGCAAACACTACTGCTGCAAGTTCCAGATCATGTGTAGGTAATTACATTCATGAGTCTTTAGTTGCCTAGAAGCATAAGCAACTACCTTTCCTTCTGCATCAATACACAACCTAAACCAATTCCGGATGCATCGGTATACATAACATACTCCTTACCGGTAGTAGGTTGAACTAATCTGAGCTTGATGAAGCATTCTTTTATTTGGTTGAAACTACTCTGACATTTATCAGACCATTCATACTTCACTCCCTTCCGTAAAAGTTTAGTTAAAGGGGATGTTATCACTGAAAATCCCTTAACAAACCGACGGTAATAACCAGCCAGGCCCAAAAAACTTCTCACTTCTGTCACATTCCATAATGGCTTCCAATTAACAGTCGCCTCTATCTTACTAGGATCAACTCTAATTCCTTCAGAAGAGACCACATGACTTAAAAATGATATCTCCTAAAGCCAGAAATCACATTTACTCAACTTAGCATATAACTGTCTTTCCCGTAGGGTCTGCAAGACAATTCGGAGATGTTCACTATGATCCTGTTCAATCCTAGAGTAGACCAGTATATCATCAATAAACACCACAACAAACTGATCCAAATACGGCCTAAATACTCTATTCATCAAATCCATGAATGCTGCAGGAGCATTAGTTAACCCGAATGGCATTACTAGGAACTCATAATGTCCATAACGGGTCCTAAATGCAGTCTTCGGCACATCCACATCCTTGACCCGAAGCTGATAATATCCTGATCGCAGATCTATCTTCGAAAACACGCTTGCATCTCTCAACTGATCAAATAGATCGTCAATCCGTGGCAGTGGATACCTATTCTTCACTGTGACTCTATTTAACTGCCTATAATCGATACACATTCTCAGTGTACCATCCTTCTTCTTAACAAACAACACCGGTGCACCCCACGGTGATACACTTGGTCTAATGAACGCCTTATCCAGAAGTTCTTGTAACTGCAACTTCAACTCTTTTAACTCAGTAGGAGCCATTCTATACGGTGCTCTGGATATAGGAGCGGTACCAGGCACAACTTCAATAGATAACTCCACTTCCCTTTCGGAGGAGTCGGGTAATTCCTCGGGAAAACATCCGAAACTCATTCACTACAGGAATCTCAAGCAGTTTATCCTCACCACCATCCTTCTGAGAATCAAGTACAAACGCTAGATAAGCTTCACACCCCTTCCTGAGAAGCTTTTGAGCTTGCATAGCAGATACTACATTAGTCAGAGCACGTGTGCAACCACCATGAAATACAATCTCAGACTGGTCGGGCCTCTTTAAGAAAACTGTCCTCGCGTTACAGTCGATTACTGCCTGATGTTTAGACAGCCAATCCATACCCAAAATCAAATCGAATTTCGTGAAATGACAACTTAATCAGATCCGTTGCATACTCACTTTCTTGAATCTTAACAGGACAATTCCTAACCACCTGATTCACCAACACACTACTACCCAGAGGACTAGTTACATGCATGTCATATTCTAACTGATCTATAAGCATCTCCTTAACAAACATTTCTCCAGCACAGATATATGAATGTGAAGATCCAGGATCAATTAATGCATACAATTCAGAACCAAAGAGAGAAACCATACCAGCAATGACATCTGGTGCATCCTGATCCTCACGAGCTTTCAGTGCATAAGCTCGAGCTGAAGTAGAAGGCACAGCTGGTCGATTCACAGTTTCTGAGTGAGAACTCGGATTAGCCCTATTCTGATTATATCCGCCTCGGCCTCTTCCTCGACCTCTGTTCCCAACTGAAGCATGCGAAACCTCTCCACTAGCTTGTGTCATCGTAGACTGTCTCAGAGGAAAATTTGCAATCATATGCTCCGTACTTCCACAACGAAAACATGCACCTGTAGCTCTCCAGCAGACACCCCAATGGTGAATAGAGCAGTATGGGCACTCCGGAGCACCAGAACCTCGACCCCCAGAGGAACCCCTACTAGAAACAGTCGATGTAGGAAAGTTTTGTTGCCTTCCCCTCATCACAGATCTCTGAGCAACTCTCGGTGCAGAGGACCTACCTTCCCGATTTCGTTTCCCCGAAGACTGACCTCCTTTATTAAAGCCTCTTCTTTGACTTCTTTCTTTCTTGATCGTCTCTTATCTTTCTATTTTTATTGCAGCCTGTACCAACTGATGGTAAGTAACTTGTTGTAACATAGAAAACGCTACCAGATGCTCCTTGATCGAATCATGCAATCCCTCCTCGAATTGATGGCATCGGAACTCTTCAGTCAGCACAGATTCAGGGGCATATTTACTTAGTCGATTAAACTCCCGATCATACTCGATATGACAAACTCCTCTCGCTTTAGATTCAAAAGCGCTTCCACCTATCCTTTACAGAAGCTTAGTCACATATTTAGTTTTAATTTCTTGGGCAAAGAATTCCCACGTCAGAGGCACCGGTAGCTGAGGACTCCTAAGGACAAACTTCCACCATTCATAAGCTGCTCTCTGTAGAAGGGAAACAGCACAATGAACCATCTGCTCTGCTGGACAACTAATCTCATCCAGTACCCTCTTCACCTTCTCAATCCAGAACTCGGCCCTTGATTCCTCCGGAGATGTCCCGAAAATTCTTCACCCCGTACTTCCTCAGTGATCAATGGAGCCTTAGGTGTTGTCATTCGATGCAACAAGGTCATCATATCTGGGACGACAATCAAAGCTTCTCCTTGAGCTGGAGGAGGAGGTGGAACCTCAGCTTCCCCTTGATTGACCCTTGACGGTCCAGGTATTTCAGAATGAGTTTGCTCCGGCTAATTACTCTCAGCAACTTCGTCAACAAATTCGTGAGATCCTTCCATCGTAATTTCTAAAGACAAAACATGGGACACCGCATTAGGCCAAAACACAACTTAGACACTCAACGGAAAACAATAGGCAAGCCGTGGTTAAACCAGAACCGCCTAAACTTGCTCTGATACCAAAAGATGTAACACCCAAATACCCCCTGAGAGGATACATGGATGCCACCCAAGACAGGACAAACAAATCAAAACGTTTCACACATGCATTTTTAAAAACTAAACTAAACGTAACACACATATAATACATCTCATAATTTCATAAACAAATCGAAAGAATATTTACAGGCCCAAACAAACCAAACAAAATACATTTTCGAGCAACACAAAACCCAGACTCTTTTGGCCACTGCAGATGACTTGTCCCAGTCCTTAATCTCTTCGCTTTGAACCTACACGGGGCAAATCCACCGTGCTAAGCATATAGCTTAGTGAGTAATAACTAATCTATATTAATTGATTTCAGTAAACAGAAAGAATGCATTTCAGAACAGATTCTTTAATACTAAACAGATTATTCTAAACAGAACGGCAGAACACAAAAGATCCTTGAATCGAATATAATTTAGTTTATGTCGAGAATCAAGCAGATATCGAATCTGAACAAATCAAACTATAAATCCGTGAGCGAAGTGGGTAACGGACTTATCAGAGATACCATAATTAGTATCGGCGGAGAGACATATGTCTCAATATCGAGACACCAAAGTGTCAAATAACGAGGCATTAGAAACCCTTCTAGCGTGCCTATTTACCTACAACTAGGACTTAACAGTTTTAAAACAGAACAAGGTCATTTCAGACATTTCATGTGCAGGCAAATAGCACTCACAAAATTTATCATAAAACAAATTACTTATCTAAAGTACTTACTGAAATTTTTTACCTATATTACGTACTGAAATTACTGACCTGTATTACTTACCAAAACCGTCCTTACTGTTTATTGCCTCGAAGTCCCGGCAATATTCGGCAGTGGTCGTTCCTCTATAATAGGGAACACAGATACAAATCACTATTGTGCATGCTTAAAAATTCACCAATGTATGATGGATATGTAGGATGCATGTTCATGACAAATTTCGGGACCAAACCCTAAATTCTTAACTTTATTCCGTAATTCACAACTTAAATTATTAAATCCTTGATTGTTAATTAAATCTGAAAATTTACAAATTTCACATAGAGAGGTAGAAAATTTCTTACGAATCCAACGCTTCGAGAATCAGGTCATTCGGAGGTCAGATGACAAAGATATGGTCAAAAGAGTGAAGATTGCGGATTGGGATTTCAAAGATTGAAGTTTATCACACACAAGTTGACTTATACTTACACAAGTCGACTTTCATAACACCACAAGTCGACTTATACTTACACAAGTCGACTTACATAACACCACAAGTCGACTTATACATACTGAGTCGACTTACATAACACCACAAGTCGACTTACACTTGCATGCTTCGACTTATCGAAGAGCGGAGATGACATTTTCATGCAAGCGTTGATCTAAATCGACTTATACACCACAACAAGTCGACTTATAACACTTTTCATCGTCTTCTTCACCAAACCATACGAAACAGCAGACTCTTCTTCCATTTTTCTTTAACTTCATCACTTTAAAACTAACCTATTCAGCATTTCTAACCTATCGGAATCATCAGAAACAACTTTATACTCCAAAGATCACAAAACTAACACTCCAACTTCCTCTCTCTCTCTCTACGGTATACTTTCCAAATTCATAATTTTATCCCTTTTTTTTCTTGGTTTTTCCATCTCAGTAGTCTACGGTATCTATCATTTTTCTCCATAAACCACTACATCTCAAGAAGCTCTAGATTTAGTAGATTAAACCTCACACTATAACTCACGTATGTCACCAAGGAAAACAGAGCATAAACCCAAACCATATATATATATAATCTTTTAAAAGAAACACATTTTCTTCATCAACTTACAGAATCACCGTAGCCTCACTTCTAAACCCATGCATGCATGTTTATATTTACACACACAATAAAAAAAACATCAGATCTACTTACATTTCATCACCGAATCTCTACTGCTAAATCCTTCTCATGCATGTATTTAGTTCTAACACAAATTCAGCATCTAAAACATCTTAAAACACTCGATAAAGCTCAAGACATAACTTACTTGAGTCCTGATTACTCTAACTGCTGAAAAGGAGATCAACAACTCAATGGTATAATCGGTTGCTATTCGGTGATGAAGAACAGGAAACACATCTCGGTGGTGAGTGTTTAGTAAAGAATGAAAGCTACTGATGGTTCCCTCCTAACTAAGGCGTGGGTTTGCTCATTTTAATGCCACCTTTCCTCCATGCATGATGCCATCTCAAAGTTAACGTGTGGACATGCATGTCTTATGTTCAATCCAGATGTTACTACGCATGTAAACCTCTTGCCATAATGCCATTCGTCCATTCATTTAATTATTATTATTTTATTAATAAATTATTCTTTTTAAACAACCAAATACATTGTTATAATTCGTAAAACAAACAATTACCCAAAATTTCCAAAAAACTTTCGAAAATTCACCAAAACTCCATTATAAAATAATGATTCTCAAAATAAATTTTCAACTCAAAATTAATTCACCAACAATTTCTAAAAATATTTGAAGTATACAAAAATTACTAAAATTATATTAATATTGTCCGAACAATTCAGAAATCTCATTAAACCAATTTACCCGAAAAATGTCATGAATGCATGCCAAAATATTTATGCACAATTAAGTAAATAGTCCATATGCAAATAACAAGCATAATTCGTACTAAATTTCGTTAATATTCTAACCCCTAATTTGGGGCGTTACATAATCCCCCTCCTGTTCATGTACCATATTTTGCCAATGATTCTAATGTAGCTGCTGTAGATATCTTCTTGCGTGACAGAGAGGCTACCTTAGAAAATCTCAAGGCTAACTTGAAAAAGGTTGCTGCTAGGATGAAACATCGGTGGATAAGCCAGAGGCGATAGAAGTTATCTTTGTGGGGATTGGGTCCTATTGAAATTCTGACCTTATAGATGAGGCTTCTCTCAAGCAGAAACATAAAAAATTTGAGCCTAAGTATTTTAGCTCTTATCAGATATTGGAGAAAGTTGGAGCAGTGGCTTACAAGCTTCAGTTACCTGCCGATGCTGCTATTCATCCTGTTTTTCATGTTTCTCAGCTCAGGCCTAGTTCAGCTCCTCAAGGTCCAGTGCCAACCTTGCCTTCGGTTTCACACATCAATGATGCTCACCCTCAGGCGATTTTGGAACGGAGGATGGTTCGTCGTCATAACCAAGCTACCACCCAATGGCTCATTCATTGGAAGGATCACTCACCTGCTGATGCAACTTGGGAGTTTGCCACTGACATTGAAGCTCGATTTCCAGGTTTCCTTGAGGATAAGGAAACTTGAGAGGGAGGTATTGTTACATGTGGAGCCTACTGAGAGGATCATATTGCTTTTTTGTAAAAGTTGAGGAGCATTGGGGGATTTTTTTAGCAATATTTCTATTCAGTTACAACAGAAGGAACACGTGTCATTCTTTCATTTGTTCAATTGTCATTTCTACTTTCTGGAAAATATAAAACACTATTCGTTGTATTTGTAAAAGGCATCTGTGAAATGAAATGAAAGCTTGACCCCTTTGTGGTCAGTGGAGCAATTCGAAGTTGAGTTGCAACAAAAGGCTTTATGAGTTCAAAGAATTAGGACCACGTACTATCATTAACAAGATCTCAAACTCACTGGCCTAAACTATCTGCTTCAACACCTCCCAGTGCTAATACCAAACAATTTCTCCTTAAGCTATTACTATTGTTCCTCTTGGGCTCCAGCATTGAATAACAACATTTATGGCCACTTTAGGCGCTGGGCAATGTTGACAGGCTTGTGTTATCTACAGGCTCTAGTCGAATATCTAGAAGACCTTTCTCCTCATTGCCGCTTCCTTGGGATCTACGATCTTGTCATTATATCTAAAAGTGTTCTCACTACTACACAAAACTCACAATCAGGTTCTACCCGTTCCTTATACTTCTCTAATGTCAACACCAAACATATATTGAAATTTAATCTATTATATATGAATCTTAAAACTAAATCCAGTGTTTGAATACAAATTCAAGATATGACTATCCTTATAGAAGTTTTGTTTCATTAAAAAAAAAGTGAAACTTAAAACTAAATCCAATATTTAAATACAAATTCAAGACATGATTTTCAATTTAAAGAAAAAAATCCAACTTTGGCATGCAAATTCAAGGATGAATAAATTTTCATATCATCTTAATCAATCTTGTTTTAAGAATTTCATACAATTAAGAAATCATTTTAATTTCAAATTAATTAACAAAATTATCATAAAATAAGCATTATCAAGTTAATGGATAAAACTTATATTTTGATCAAAATACAAGTAAATCTCTCTGTTATACCAATTGTAGAAATATATAGAGGATCTTTTAATTTATATACATCATTAGTTATATCACTTATTTGAATTTGATTTTTATTCTACTAATTAAAAGGATTCTTCGTAAGAAACTCTTTTCTAAAAGAAATTGTCTTTATTGTATCTATTATTTATAAATAATGTCATTAATAGTTCATTAACAGTTATCATTTGAAAGATCACACCTTTTAAACTTAGTAGTAGATGTGTCCTTCTATTCTCAACACCTACGTACCTCCAAAAGAATCTCATTAATGCAATTGAAGAGAAGCATGCTTCGAAGCAAGGCTGGTTACGGAAGTTGTATACCTCGGTAAATATTGATGGATCTATAAGCTGATCAAAAAGTTTGTGACCTTTTTGAGTTGGGAAGGATTTTTCTTAGTTTAAGTGAGATTATTGGTTCGAATCTCTTTATGTATATAATTGTTTAAAATTTAGGGTCAAAATTTTACCTTTTACAAAAAATTTACACAATTCAAGCGAAAATTAATCTAAGCGTGGATGGATTAAAGGTATCTTCCTATATTTAGACTCTCTTAAAATATCTCGTTGGGGTTATCCTTGAGGATCGCAGCACTTCAGTTACGTAATTGAATATTCATTCTTTGTCTTCTACACAAGTTTTTAGAGACCAAGGATGGAGATATGTGTCATTGGGCCCTCAAGTTTTAAAAATTAAATAATTTTTTATTTTTAATATATATATATATTATAATAATAATAATATAATATAACTAAACCTAAGTTTTAAGTAAACTAATGAAACGAAGAGCATTGTCATCTATAATATATATAATATATTAAAACCTTAATTTCTCTTTGTTCTTTGTCATCTACAATATATATAATATATTAAAACTCTATCATAGAGTTGCTTTTTAGAAGATCTTAATAGAAGTCGTTGTAAATGGGTTCTATCTCGCTCTTGGTGGATTATAGACAATCGACTCTTGGATGATTCATAGGGTGATGACTGACGATTGAAAAAGGTAAGACAAATACAAAAGTGATAATGCGGACAACAGATTGATTAGTTTTTAATGAAAAAATTGTATTTTGTTGTTAAATAGAAAAGTGATTACGCAGATTGATTAATGTTTAATGGAAAAAATAAATTTTATAGAATTCGTAAATATTGGTTCTAACTAATTTTTTTATTTTGCAGTTATGGAAAAATATTTTAAAAAATTAAGACCGACTCTTCAGTCATCATCGTGTGATTTAAATCAGAGATTCAAAATATTAATAAAGCACCTCCAGTATCGAAGGAGGTTATTATTGAAGAACTTGTGATTGACTTAGAAAATCCTCCTTCCGATCTAGGATTGAGACCTAATATAATGGAGTATCCTCCTGAAAAACGAGATCAGGTGCGTAGAGTTTATTTATTAAAAGGTCCTTGTCAACCTCGAAATCATAACTTTCCTCAAACTATGGATGGAGATAGTAAGCGGAGATTTATTGTATCATGGTTTGATGATTTCAAGGATTGGTTGGAATATAGTGTTGAAAAAGATACTGCATACTGCTTATATTGTTATCTTTTTTCAGCCGATCGTGAAAGAAAGCATACTAATTTTGTGTCTGAGGGTTTTAGTGCTTGGCGAAAGAAAGCAAGATTAAGAGAACATGTAGGAAATCATGACTCTGATCATAATCAATGTAGAATTGCTTGTGAAAATTTAATGAACCAATCCCAATTTATTCAGTCAACTTTTTCAAGGCAATCAGAGAAATCAAAAATTGAATATCGGTGTAGGCTAAATGCATCAATAGGGTGTCTTCGTTATGGCAATAAGAGAAATCAAAAATTGAATATCGGTGTAGGCTAAATGCATCAATAGGGTGTCTTCGTTATCTCTTGATGCAAGGGCTGCCTTTTCGGGAGAATGATGAGTCTGAGAATTCAACAAATCAAGGAAATTTTCTAGAATCACTAAAATTCATAGCTTCTAACAATGAAGAAATTAGGAATGTTGTTTTAGGGAATGCTCCTGAAAATCTCAAACTTACATCACCCGATATTCAACGTGATATCATTAATGCAGTTGCATTTGAGACAACAAAGGCCATTATTTTAAATATGAGTGATGATTTGTTCTCTATTTTAGTGGATGAATGTCGAGATGTATCAGTAAAAGAGCAAATGAGAGTCGTCATTCGGTATGTTGATAGTTTTGGATGTGTCATTGAAAGATTTCTTGGTCTTGTGCATGTACGTGACACGAGTGCAACTTCACTTTTAAAAATATCAAGTCATTATTCTCTAACTATGGCTTGAGTATTGCTAGCTTGAGAGGTCAAGGCTATGATTGAGCTAGTAATATCTGAGGTGAATTTCATGGTCTTAAAAGTCTAATTTTGAAGAAAAATTCTTGTGTTTACTACATCCATTGTTTTGCACATCAACTTGACTTACACATTCTTTGTTGCTAAAAACGCATTTAAATGTATGTTCCTTTTCAATACTATTACTCGTTTGTGCAATGTTATTGGAAGATTTTGTAAGCATAGGGATATGCTTGAGAAAACACATGGAGAAAGTGATCGCAGAATTTCACAAGGAGTGATAGAAAGCGGCCAAGGTTGAATCAAGAAATGACACTAAAAGACAGGAGATACTCGTTGGGGTTCTCATTTTGTATGCGCTCATTAATTTGCTACATTTATTTTCTTCTGTCATTGAGGTTCTTGAATTTGTTAGAGAAAATGGGAATGGTGATTCACAAAGGGCTTAAGCTATTGATTTAATTGATATTATGCTTAGCTTTGAATTTCTCTTTATATTGCATCTTATGATAAAGATCTTGAGAATCACAAATGGATTATCTCAAGTTTTACAGAAAAAAGATCAAAATATAGTGAATGCAATGCATTTGGTTAAAGTCTCAAAATTTCATTTGCAACAAGTTAGAGATGATGGTTGGGAGTCTTTATTGAAACAAGTCGTTGACTTTTGTGGTGAAAATAATGTAAGTGAGATAGATATGCAAGATATGTTTATAGTTAGAAGGAGATCAAGGCGTAGAAGCGAAAACTTGACGAATCTTTATCACTATCGTGTTGAGCTTTTCTATTCTGTGATTGACATGCAACTTTGAAGTCAATACAAGTTTGCTTTTATGTATGGCATGTCTTGATCCTAAAGACTCATTTTCCGCATTTGACATGGAAAAATTGATTGAACTTGCAAAATTCTATCTATCAGAGTTTCTTCCTATTGTTTTAATTGAACTTGAATATCAGCTTGAGAATTTTATCATTGATGTACGTATGGATAAGAATTTCTTTGAATTGAGTGGAATTGGAGACCTTGCTAAGAGAATGGTGGCTACTGAAAGCATCATGTATTCCTTTGGTCATTTGTTAGTCAAATTGTCATTACTTTTACCAAATTCTTCTGATAGCGATGAGAAAGAGCTTTCTCCGCAATGAAAATTATCAAGAGTTCACTTCGTAATAAAATGGGAGATGACCTATTGAATGATTATTTAGTATGTTACATTGAAAGAGATGTATTTGAAAATATTGACAATGATGTTGTTATGAAAAGATTTCAATTTATGAAAAATAGGCGAGGATTATTGTAATTTTAACTATTTTATATTCTTAATAAAACTTTATTTTTTTATTTAATTTTGATATAAATTTTTTTGTGAAATTTATATTTTATTTGAGCCCGTATATCTCCGTCCTTGGCTCCGTCAATGTTAGAGACATGTCTTGATCCATATAGCTAATGGTTCATTGTCTTTCTTGCGGAAGGTTGGCTCAGGTTGGGCAATGACGCTTCCTGATCTGTCTTTCTTGCGGAAGGTTGGCTCAAGAACAGATAAAGAAGTTGACGGTCTGGTACTTCTACTTGAGCATAATTCTTCTCTTTCTTCGTATCTTGCTCGCTTAACATCTCTTCTTCTATAAGTTGCTTGACACTTGGTTTTCCAGCATCAGCTGCTATTGTTATCGTCCCTTGAACATTATGGGTTCCAGGACAATTTGTCTTCGGATTGCTCATCGTTTCAGTTATATTCTTACTTCAAGAATGCTTGCTCCCAGGCCTATTATCTGTGAGGGCCATACATTCCTCTAACGTGTTGATATAACTCACGAGCAAGAAGAGAATCTGATTTCTCACTTCTTATGAAAAACGGTAAGAATCAAAGTTAAATAGATACACGTTTTTTTCTGAAATATTTTTCTGAAACGGAACAAGTTCTTATTCACTCTTTCGAATGAGTCCCGTACAATCATGTTCCATTGAAGGCCTTAACATTTACGCCATATTTTCCTTCAAGTCCATAAATAACGTCTTTCAAGTCCGAACAAAATACACCCAGCATCAGGGCTGCACCAATCAAAACAAACTATCAACAGTAAAATCGTAATGAAGATATAACAAGAAAAGGATGTGGACATACCTCGCATCAGAAAATACGCAACTAACGAACGGTAACGGCAATAACGACGGCACATGTAACGGATGATGGTGAATTTTAACGGTGAACGATATCGCGGACAAACGGCAACGGTAACAAGTTACGTTCCGATGATAGGAGTTATGTCGATCCGATGATAGGAGTTATGTCCTTCAATTGTTCATCAGTTTAATGTTACCCAAGTTTTAATTCGAAGTGGAGAGTGTAAGGGTCCCAAAGAACCACTTCCATAGCCATTTACATGTACAAAATCATGTCTCCCAACAAAGAATATGAAACTCGCCCCTGGTTGACTCAGTCCCGTCCTATACTAATATAGACTCGTCAATTTCGACTTGCTCTTGATGTATATTGATAAGCTATTATCCTCCAATTCTGCAGCGGAGTCGATTCCGTGGCGCCGGACTAAACCAATTTGATCGGCATCTTAGGGGAGAAAAAGTGAACTCTAATGACTGATTCAAACCTGTAAAAAGCAGTATCAATGGTCATCGGCGTTGCACATGATTGACAATCTGCTAGGTCTCGATTGGAAATCGCCTCTTCTTCTGAGCTGATGCGAAGAAGGACGAATCAACGCCGTTAAAGCTCTCTTTACCCACTCACCTTCCACGCCACCAATTCTCACGAGTGAATTCGTCATCGCCGATCTTCTCATGTTCAACCTATGCGGCGTGTAGGAATCATGAATGATCCTGCCGTGACTACGAACTTTCTTGTGTAAGCTGCACCGAAACGAACCGGGATGTGGTTGGCGAACACATGCACGTCTTCTTAGGGGCGAGATTGGATTGTTCTTCGTGACCGTTATTGACTGACTGGGAGAAACAGATCGGTCAACAGAGAAGCGAAAGGAGGTGGAGAAAGGAGATGACGCGCTGAGATTCACGAGCGTCGGAGAAGCCGACCTGCGGTCGTTGGTTGGAAAGAAAGTCGACGGCGTTGTGGCGAAACACGAGCTTGTCGATGAGGCGAACGCGGACAACGACGGAGAAGACGAGTAATAAGAATTGCAGTGAGAGGCTGGGAATCTACCGCACGTCGAGAGGGATCGAAGGACTGGTCCGTTATCTCCAGATCTTCTTGATTGAGAGCTTGTCACCATTTCTGGACTAAGACTCTTCTAGAAGAGAGAGAGTAGATAAAAAGAAGGGGGGCAGACAGCGAGAGGAGGCTGTAAGATTTTCCCTTACGGGGCCTTAGGCTAGTTGGTTTGGCAAACCTAGCGAATCTCAAAGGCTGTTTTTATAGATTGATACAGTGAGGGTGTGATAGTAAATAACTGAGAAGCCAAGGGGTTTATTGTCTTTCAACTTCTCAACCACGGTTAGGCCATGGTGGGTTTGACTCGAGGACTGGGTTAAAGCGTTTGGGTTCTAAGTTCTAACTTCTAACACCCCAAATCTCCTGTCCAAGTTACCCAATATCAATTCTGTCCAAGTGGATCTAAGCCATCCACTTGTGTAGGTCCCATACAAGTGGATGGCTTAGATCCACTTGGACAGGGTTGGTACTGGGTAATTTGGACAGGGGATCACCACTCAACTTCTAATCCTACGGCTGGGATGATGTGATGTCTGATGGCAAGAAGCCGACGGTAGAAAGTGCCGTTTGGATAACAGTTACATGGAGCAGTTGGATTCTTTGCCACGTGATGGGCCTTGGAAACGGTGTCTGCAGTTGGATTCTTTTAATTGTTCATCTTTTGAGTTATTATTACTTTATTAGGTTAGGAAATAAATGAGAGAAAGTATGTCCATTTAGAATTAATATTGAACTAAACAAACAGTAAATAAGAACTTGACGAGTATAGTATAGTTGACTAGTTAAATTACGAGTTCTATGCAATTTCTTATAAAGAAATTTCGGTTGCAAAACTAAAAAGACTGATTCAAAGTCCAAAAGTGTGTGGTTGATCTTTTCTTGCAAACGGATGCTTCAACATGCTGTTGCTTTCAGTTGGAATGGCCTCGGTCAAGATACTCGCACTCTACGTCGTCTTTTAACAATGATCAAGTTGTTTGTGCCGGAAATATCAAATATGTGGTCTTAATTTTTTCCAAAATTCTAATTATTAATTTTCTTTACTTTTGTTATTTCATATTTTTGAAGGATAAAATGAAATCAATGAATCAAGTCAGCCGTACGGTGTTTACAATCCAAGATTAAAAGGAACCACGGGAGCAAGACATGCTCAAAAAGTCAACAAACGCAACAGAATAGGAGATTAGCGACATATCTATCATACAGCCTGTTTTCGTGACAGGGAACTGGGAATCTATTGGTAATGCAGTGCACTTCTTAAAAATAATATAAGAGAGAAATAGACCATAAATGCAAAATTATTCTCATTCATTGTATTGACAGGAGATACAATATTTCTTTATGCTTTGGCTCAAGAAAAATAAATTAATCAACATGCATATACATAATTTATATATAGTGTTTGACTTTCAAATAGAATTAGGAAAAGTATTAAAATGCCACAAGCCCAACAGCACAACTAAAATTCAATACAATTATAAATATGAAGTGGAAATCAATTTCTTATTTACTTAATCGATCCCTTAGAACGTAATTAATCTTTGAGTCGTCGAATAACGTGTATATACCTTGGCCCTGGCTTTACATTTACATGTAAAACCATACACAAACGCAAAACGACAACTTCAAGGGTGTTCACAAACCTTGTGCTCGACGAAAGAGGATGACCAGCAAATTAGCTCTCCATTATTACGATAGTCGTTGTCTATAAATTAAGTAGAAACATGACCAGCTGTCCTGACTACTTTGTTAAGTGTTAGGAAAATAAATCGTATGCATTATTTAATCTAATACCTTTTTATTACGACTAAACCTATTTGTAAATTTCCCAATGTGCTGGGTTTTCAACTATTACTCTTTTATTTTAAATAAACGATGAGTTAGTTGTAATTAAAATTCAAGTGTTCATAATAGTTTTGGGACTATCTTAAATAAAAATCTTAATTCTGTATTGATTTTATGTAATGTAATTAGAGTTGGCATTTGAAAATCCAAATTTCAATTTTGAATGTTATTTTAGAGAATTTTAAACTCAATTTAAAATAGAAAAGGAAAAAGTTTTGGTAAGATGGCAATACTCCTCATCATAAAGATGGTCACGAGGTAATATGATAATTTTAAATAAACTATCTACTAACAAGCTGTTAATAGCTAAGATAGGATATTGTAACAAGTAATAGATCTTCACGACAACCAAATGTCCAAATGTAATTATATGCAAATTAAGGAATATGGAGAATTGGGTACTTAAGAAATTTAAAATATTTCAGGTGGGTTGGACGAAGCATAGATGGTAGCTGAGAAATTGAGAGGAAGGTTCGCTGGCTTGGGATGGCAACATTGAACACGAATGGATAAATTGTTGGAAGAGCATCCTTCTAGATTTCTGACTCCTAACCTGTTGCCTACCAAAGGTAGAAAAAGTGCAATGCGCATGTTAACTTGCCTTCCAACTTTCTGGTCCATCTAAAGTAATGCTAACCTGACTCATCCCACACAATAATGAAACCAAAAACTTTTATCGCGACAATATAATCATGTTGAAATTACTTACTTCACCTAAATTCTCCTTCAATTTCAACAATTGAGGAGTCTAAATTCGATAAGAAGAATTATTAATTCAAAATCAGATTCTTATATTAGATAAAAGATCAAGTGTAAATAGTTTTATTTCAATTTTAAACCTTGATTTCATTTTTTTGAATGCCAGGAGGGTAAATTTTATTTCTATAAATGATATGGCTTAGTAGGGAAAATTAAGATAGTAATCTTCTCACTATTTACATTTTAAGTTATGTCAAATTGAAGTCTAAAACCATAGTTTCATACATTTTAGAAGTTTGCAAAATTTGTTTTAGGTTGATGGAGACCTAAAAACCAACCAATTGGTAATCACTTCATACAACAAATTTAGGGTTAAATATGTCGAAAAATCATATATTTTATGTTTTGATTTATAAGAAATTCATTATAAATCAAAACATTGGGTGAGTTTAAAGCACTTTGTTAAATATGTTCTAAATAAATTTTCAAAGAACATTCATAATCTGAGGAGTTAAAGAACTTCTTATCGACATAGAGTAGTACTTTGATATTGAAAAATGTACGAGATGGAGAAAGTTATCATCATTACAATGCATTTAAATGGTAATGCTAATATTTGATGGAGAATTGTTTTATATACATTAGTGTAGTTTGGAGTTTATGTAAACATTGTAAGCGATCTAGAGGCCAAATTTATTAGCTAATTTTAGACATCTATTTTCAATATGATGGGATGTAATCTCTAATCACCTATAAAGGGAAAAAATAAAGAGAATCAATGGACTAATATAGTACTTATAGAATTATGTAAGCACATGTTAGAGAAATGATTTAATTTACTTGATAGTGATTATTTTTGTTATAAATTGCACAAAATTTTGACAATAAAGAAAAGTTCCATTGGAAATTATGTTGAGACAATAACCTCTCACTCCCCTTCAGATTATTCAATAGAGTTCATGTGTCAAATGCCCAGATGTTTTCTAATTTACAAAGGACAAACCAAAGTCGTTCGATAAGGTGAATAATAATCTTCAAAAGGCTTCAAAGCATATGAAAAAGTATGTTAATTGGAGATTAGGACCTTTAAAGTTTAATATTGAAACAAATGGACTGCTTAAACTTACCTCTTAGATATGGAAGAACTTTAACGGTGAACAAGTTCATCATTTGGTGGTGTCAAAATATGACAGGTCATTCGAAATATTTGGCAAAGTTGGGAACATGATATATAGAATTTGGTCGGGTCGGTCTAATTGGGCCCGAACCCAATCACAACAACCCACGGGCCGATCAGTCGGTCTCACACCCATTGGTTAATCCGAGCCTGATCCACACATCCATGGCCCATTAGCAGGAGAAAACCTTCCATGCAGAAGTAGAAGTCTACGTAAAGACTTAGCCCTAGCGTCCATCCCATATATAAGGTATGATTTCATCATAACAGAGGTACGTAACCATAATTCGACTCTTCTCTGCCTACGACGATCTCGTCTTTACCAGAAAAGACTAACTTGAGCGTCGAAGGGGCGAATCGGGACATAACCCCCGACGAGCCTTCTTTATTTTGCAGGGATATTCACGTCGAAGTTACTATAGCAAGCAGCCGACTCCATGGATCCAAACGGCAACATTCAGTTCCGTCAAAATCCAGCTGAACCAATTGACGCCCACCGTGGGGCCCGAAATCAGGGCACCATTTTTAGAAACACACGATCGATCGACGACGAAGAACAAACCTCGATATAGCACCGTCGCGGCTCTGGCGATCTAACGTATGGGTTTCTGATTACTGCAATCCTGCCTTTGCGCACATCATGTTTCCCGCACGGAATCTTCAGACCCGAATGATCAACCGCAACCTCAAACCTTGGAACAAGAAGAACAGAGCGCAGCCTTGGAGGATAACACTGAAACCAACATGCTCCCGAACCTCCAGCGTCTCTCTGATGCAGACCCTCTTCCACCTATACACCCTCCTCACCGAAAGCAGATTGAGAAGCGGTGACTGTTGATTAAATCGAGATCTTGCGATCTCGGTAACCGCAATAGCGGTATGCGCAGACGGCAAACCTGCAGCGAATCAAAGATGGCAACCAATCGCCACCCGACCGAAGACCTAGAGAAAATCGTGGACGATCGGATTAACGCAACTATGAGCTTCGCCAGATCGCCGACGACGCGATCTGACTCTCCTTCACTCCGGAAATCTTGGATAGCCTCCGGCTTTGGTACCAAAATACCAACCACGAAAATATCTTGAAAAAATGACCCTGGATTACCTACAGCACTTTCAGTCCATGATGAATCTGCATTGTGTTCCGGACGCTATCCAGTGTAAGGCTTTCTGCACGGCCTTCCAAGAGGAAGCTCCGCGATGGTTCAACAGCTTGCCCCCGAGCTGTATCACATGCTTCGAAGATTTTAGGTTGTTATTCCTGAACCAGTTCGCCACCAATAAGCGGCCACAGAAGACAGCTTTGGAGGTGATGCAACTTACCCAAGGAAGGAATGAAAGTCTGCGGGAGTTCATCACTCGGTTTAATAACGAAGCGGTCGAGGTCCCCGACCTCACTTGCTCGTTCATGTTGGCCGCGCTTATGAGCAACACGAGGGATGAGGAGTTCAAGAAGTCGTTAGCCCTCGACCAACCCCGATCCGTTCAGGAAATAAGAAACATGGCGGATAGGTACATTCGAACGAAGAAGTCTGAAAATAGAGGATCACTCGCCAAATGGCGGGGTGAGCAATTCGCCAAGCGACAAAAAGGCGGTCAGTGGAGAAAGCCGACCGATCGGCGAGGGATATCGACGAATTCACCCGCTCGATAGGCGATATCTTGAAATCTTGGCGGCCATGAGAGCGGATGGGAAGCTATCGAGAACCCGATAAAATGAAGACTCCTACAAGGATAGGAACTCAATTTATATTGTCGTTTTCACAAAGAGGTCGGTCATGATACGGAAGATTCTTGGCGATTGAAAAAGAAATCAATTCCTCATACAAAGGGAAAGTTAGGCCGATTCGTGAGGCACGAACAAAACGCCGATCGGCATAATCGGTATGAGGACAGTCGGCCGGACAATGGCGACCGCCGGAGGCGAAATGCGAGGAATGATGGAGGGAGGCGAATGCGAATGCAAATAATCGACGAGAGAGAGAGAGGCGATCGAGGGAAAAAAGCAGCGAAGCGCTGGGCAACAAGAAAACCGACCGTGGGGTCATTAACATGATATTCGGTGGAAATGCAATAGGGGATCCACCACTAAAGGGAGAAAAGATATGTCAAGCAGTCGACAGAGACTCATCCACCAAAGGCCAAGAGAGAACGGCGGGATGGTATCGTTCGATGGGTCCGACCTTGATGGAGTAAGTTGCCCTCGTGATGGCGCCTCGTGGTAAATCGAACATGGACGATTCTGAGGTGAAGCGGGTGATGATTGATACGGCGGCTCGATTCGACTTGTTGTATTATGAGACCTTCAAGCGGATGAAGGTACCGAAGATCGACTACGCCCGTAGGCGGACCTATCAAAGGGTAGCTGGAGCATCAACCTACCCATTCACCCGAGTCTATTTAAAAGTGAAGTTTAGGCAAAAGCCGTGCCAAATAGAAAGGGATGTTGAATTCTAGTCGTAAAATTTGGGGGCATACAATACAATAATCGGACGAGCTACCCGAGCGCCTTAGAGCGGTCGTCTCTACATACTACCAAGGCGATGAAATTCCAACGCCTCATGGAATCGATCTTGTCGGGGTTGAGAGAATCGCAAGGAAGTGCTACTTAGCGGAAGCGAAAACATTAGGCAGGCGGTAGTCGACAAGCTCTCTTGATGTGAGGCGATGAGGAGATGGATAGGATGAACTCGATTGGAAGAAACGCAGCGGGTTGTCTTTGGATGAAGCCGACCCTCTAAATTCACAAACCTAGGTTAGAAATTGCGAAGGACCTAGTTAAAGAAATCACAGTTGTTTGGTAGAAAATAGATCGGTTTTCGCTTGGAGTCTTGGCGACATGCCTGGAATTTCTCGATCAGTCGCATCGCACTCCCTTGGTATTCGGCATGACTAAAAGCCGATCAGACAAAAGAAGCGATGGCACAGCAAGGAGCGACAGGGGGTGATCGAGAAAGAAGTAGAGAAATTACTCGAGGTCGGGTTCATCCGAGAAGTTAAGTACCCTTAATGGCTCGCCAATGTGGTTTTAGTGAAAAAGAACGGGAAGTGGAGAATGTGCGTCGATTTCACCGACCTGAACAAAGCATGTCCAAAGGACAGTTTCCCCTTGCCCAAGATCGACCAGTTAGTAGATTCTACCTCAGGGCATGAACTTCTCAGCTTCCTGGATGCTTTCTCGGGCTATCATCAGATTCAAATGAGTCCGGAAGATGAAGAAAAGACCGCCTTCATAACCGACCAAAGCACATATTGCTACCAAGTAATGCCTTTTGGTTTGAAGAACGAGGGGGCGACCTATCAGCGACTCATCATGGAGGTCTTTAAGAAACAGATTGGCCGGTCGGTGGAGGCTTATGTGGACGATATGGTGGTCAAAAGTAAGACAGCCACGGAGCATGTGGAAAATCTCAAGGAAGTCTTCCAGATACTGAATAAATTTCAAATGAAGCTGAACCCGGAAAAATGCGTTTTTGGGGTGACATCCGAAAAATTCCTAGGGTTTATGATCACTCAGCGGGGATTGAAGCTAATCCAGAGAAGATCGAAGCCATCATCCAAATGCCCACGCCCCAGTGCTTAAAAGAAGTGCATATATTGACCGGTCGGATAGTCTCTCTAAGCAGGTTCATTTCTATATTGGGAGACAAGTGCCTCCCATTTTTCAAAATCTTGAGGAAAGCGAACGTGACCCAGTTCCAATGGCCAGATGAGTGCGAGAAAGCTTTTCAACGCTTAAAACAATATTTGTCTAGCCCGCCTATCCTGCAAAGCCCGGTAGAGGGAGAGAGTCTGATTTTATACTTGGTAGTTACGGAGGGATCGATCGGTATGATCTTATTCGATCGGAAGGAAGCGAACAACACCCTGTCTACTACGTCAGCAAAGTGTTGATCGGACCGGAAATGTGATATACGCCTATAGAGAAACTAGCCCTCTCCTTGATAATGGCAGCCCGGAAGCTAAGGCCCTACTTCCAAAGTCATACCATTGAGGTATGGACCCACCAACCCCTCAGATAGTGCCTTCAAAAGCCCGAAACTTCGGGTCGACTAATAAAGTGGGCGGTAGAGTTGGGAGAATTTGACATACAATACAAACCCCGGACGATCATTAAGGCACAGGTGTTGGCAGATTTTATCGTAGAGATGAGCCAGCCCAGCTCGAAGGACGAGCAGTTCCCTGCCTGGAGCTTGTTCGTCGACGGGTCGTCCAACGCTGAAGGATGCGGAGCAGGAGTAGTATTAATCGACCCGCATACGGAAGAAAAGGTGGAATACGCCCTTCGGCTAGAATTCAAGGCCTCCAATAACGAGGCAGAATATGAGGCTTTGATAGCCGGCCTCCAACTAGCTAAAGAGATGGAGGTGAAGCACCTAAAGATATATAGCGATAGCCAAGTGGTGGTCGGCCAAGTCACTGGGCAGTATGAAGCTAAGGAGAACAGCATGATCGAGTACTTAGAGCTGGTAAAGCGGGAGTTAAGCAATTTCGAGCGATACTTTCGATCAGCGAGGATAGAAACGAGCTCAAAATGCTAAAGTGGATGCGCTCCAAAATGGCCTCGGATCGAGGCGCCAAAAATAACATTCAGTCGGCGATTGGACCGACCTAGCATTGAAGCCAAGGAAGTTCTCGACATAAATACCGGTCGATCGAGTTGGACGAACCGATCACGGTACCTTTTAGAGGAACACGACCGGAAGAAGAATCGAGGCCAAGCGAGAATAAAAGCGGTGAATATACGGTCATTAACGACGTCTTATCTGGCGATCTTATGGTAGCCACTTCTTTGCGGTGCTTGAATAAAGAAGAAGTCGAACAGCGATGGCTGAAGTCCACGAAGGATGTATGGCAACCACGTGGGAGGCGAATGTTAGCCCACGGGCTTATCGAGCGAGGATATTATTGGCCGACAATGAGGAAGGATTGCCAGAGAAGGTCGTGATGTGAGGCTTGCGGAAGAATAGCGATCTATCTCATCAGCCAACCGAGAGGATGCAAATCGTGAGTCATCCTATTCCTTTAGCCCAATGGGGAATGGATGTGCTGGGGCCCTTCCCTCTCGGCCCCGGACAGAAGAAGTTCCTGATAGAGGTAGTGGAGTACTTCACTAAATGGGTAGAAGCGGAGGCGGTCGCTACAATCACCGAAGGGAAGCTAGAAAGTTTCGTAAAGAAAAATATACTATGTCGCTTCGGGATGCCTATGGTGCTAATTACAAACAATGGCCGACAAATTGATAACGATAAGTTCAGAGACTTCTGCGACCGACTAAAGATAAGACTACAGTTAACCTCAGTAGCTCACCCTCAGAGCAACGACCTTGCGGAGAATACCAACAAAAAAATAATGAGTGCTCTCAAGAAGCGCCTAGACGGACGAAGGACTTGGGTGGAAGAATTAGACGAAGTATTATGGGCGTACAGAACCACACCGAACGGAGCCACAGGGGAAACACCGTTCAGGATTACCTTTGGGGCAGAAGCCCTGGTTCTAGTAGAAGTGGCATTGCATAATCAAAGGGTGTCGGGCTATGAAGAAGAGCGGAACGATGAAGCCTGCAGAGCGGAACTCGTTCTCCTCAGTGAGGACAGAGAAAGGGCAACCGCTCGTTCGGAAGCAATCAGGCAAAAAGCGACCAAATTCTACAACAGAAGAGTAAAGTCGAGCGATGTAAAGATTGGGGGATACGTCTTACGAAAAGCCGAGGCGGTGGAAACATCTGAAAGCTCAGACAAGCATGGGAAGGACCCTACCAAGTCGTCAAGCAAGTCGGGCATGACTCTTACATTTTACGCAATGCAGATGGAAAAATTCTACCAAGGCCATGGAATTCTCAAAATTTGAAGGCATTCTACCAATAGATAAGTTTTATTTCAGTTAGTCTTCGTTTATTACAATTCTTGTATACAACATGTGGGAACCTTTTTCCTATCCCTGCCAGACAGGTTTTTTAATGGCCCACGCCCTCGTTATCATCAATAAAGTGGTTTTCAGATTTCTTGGCAACAAAAGTTCCATTATACATGGCAAAGAGTAAAAAATCTAATCAACCATCGCTCGACATCTTCATATCACCCGACATCTCCATAGATAGACTACGGTCGGTCGGGTCGTCAAGACAAGATCCTTGGGACCCTCGCTCGCCTCGCTCGGCATCTCCATAGATCGACTACGGTCGGTTGGGTCGCCAAGACAAGATCCTTGGGACCCTCGCTCGCCTCGCTTGGCACCTCCATATATCGACTACGATCGGTCGGATCGCCAAGACAAGACCCTTGGGACCCCTCAGCCACGACTATCGATTGACCAGGTCGCCGAGACGAGATCCTCGGGACCATCGATCGCCCTCGCCTATTGCTCGGCCAGGTCGCCAAGACAAAGACTCTTAAGACCCTCGCCCGACATTTATATAAACGAACTATGGTCGGCCGGGTCGCCAAGGCAAGATTCTTGGGACCCTCGCTCGGCATCGGCACAGATCGATTGCAGTCGACCAGTCGCCAAGACGAGATCCTTGGGACCTCGGTTCGGACTCTACTATAAGTTGACCTCGAAGCCGGTCGACTATGAGCAACTTCATCAAACTCTACTATACATCAAAAATAAAGAACAAAAATATAGAAAATGACTTCAGAAAAATGAAACAAAAGTAAAGATTGCATTAATGTCAATTCGCCCTGGTCACAAGCCCGACCAGGTGAGCTTCAAAAGTCCACAGAAGGAGAAGTGGGCGGATGCCCAGGGAAAGTCTCGAAAGCGGGCTGAAAGGTGGGAGCAAGGTCCAAGGGAGCGGCCGGTGAAGTATCGTCGCAAAGAAGCTCGTCCCCCTCAGCCGAGCTAAGGTCCAGCTCCTCAACCAGGACTGACCCCCGGTCCTCAATGGCTCTCTCCCTTACTTCCTCCAGAGAGAGGCCAAGGGAGGTAGGAAGCAGTGGCTCGGCAAATCCCTCAAACGGAGGACCGTCCGACCCCTCAGGAACGCAGGCGTCATAACAATTCTTCAGGATCATGAGGGCCAAGTCACAGGAGTACTCAAAGCACTCCTCCTGCAAGAACCGCCTCTGTCATCTCACGATCGCCTCGACCCTTTGTTCCTTTACGGAGGCCCGCACCCTCCTCAGCGTATCTTCGGTTTGCGCCTGGTCCTCGAGGGATTTTTCCTTAAGCGCCCTCTCCGACTCCAGCTTCCCTCGCAACACCGCACATTCCTCGGACAGCTTGTTCCTCGCTGTCATCGCCCTTACCCTCTCAACCTCCTCCGCAGTGAGCCGAGCTTTCAGGGCGCTCATCTCCTCCTATCCCGAATCGAGCTGAGCTCTCAGAACGTCACGCTCCTCCTCTAAGGAAGAGAGTTGAGCCCGGGAGAAGTCTCCTTATTCTCTAACCTCTGAGAGCTCGGTCTTTAAACCATCCACTTGCTCCGGAGGAATGGACCTCCCGATCCATCAACTCGAGACGCTGACTCATGGACGAGGCGAAAGCCACCTCCCTTATGGAATTGCGGATGGCACGGCCCGTCAGCTCCTCAACATCTAACGCATCATAGCGCTCCTCGTCCGAAGGAGGAATGACCCTTTCGGCAATATGAGGAGCCACTTCGACATTGACAATCGAAGTAGTCTTGTCAAGACTAATCGCCGGCTCCCACTTGTCGGCACTCCCCGTTTGCATCTTCCCTTTACCCTTGGCGCATGTGGCAAGGCGTACGGTCACCACTTTCTCCTTCCCCTTGCTTCGGTCCAAGGGACGAGGAGGTCAGTCAACTACTTGAGATCGGTCGGCCACTTGAGCCCCCCTTCTCCTTTTCAGAGGTCGTTCACTCTCCTCCTCTTCCTCGATAACAACCACACACTCACTAGGCGGGACAACCACAACAGGCGCCGCAGATGGCTCGGAAACGGTAGGAGGAACATACCGCTGCCCGAAAGCGATGGGCCGAACAACAATTGAACTGGCCTCTCCCCTATCCTCCTGTCCTCTGACCTTTGAAGACCCGACGACCTTACGCTTACCTTTGGCAGACTTGGGAGGGCCGGGGAAAGCATGAACTTTGACAATGGCTGCACAAACAACGAAAGCAGGTTAGAAATTGAACTAAAACCTACAAGCATGGAAAATAACTCAACCATGAGGGGTCAACCAGGTGGGGCGGATCCCTCTCCTAGCCCGCTAACTTGTGGCGGGGGGTCAATCAGAAAAGAGTTGGCCGAGGCCCCCCACCGTATCCCGAAATGAGCCGAGCAAAGTTATATTGGCCGAGCTCCTTTATACGACCAACCACCTCCCGCTCCTCCCTGGAAAGGAATAGGCTCGACGAGTCATTCCATCGCTCGGCTAGGGGGTACCTCCACGACTGGGACTCAGAGGAAGATCCCGGAGGCTTCACGAAGAAGTATTTCGTTCGCCAACTGGTAATTTTAGAAGTCGTCCCGGCTGGGCGATACCGGGCATCCTTATACATCAAATATGGAATCCCACCCCCAGAGCTCGGACTCTGGCTCATTCTTAAAAAGTGGCGCAGGATATTGACCGAAGGCAGACAGCCAAACTGGTGGCACAACAAAGCAAGACCATTAATGAACCTCCACCCATTCGGAGGAATCTGACTCAGCCTCAGTTGATAATCAGCGCACACTTCATCAACGATCGGAGCGTACGAGAGTCTCAAGCCGCCGACCGAGAACAAATACTCAGAGACGGCAAACCACCCACTTGTACTGATGTGGATTCTTTCATCCGCCGAGGCCAGTCTAGGCTCCCAGGACCGAGGGATTTCGTTTCTAAGAATCGACCGACTCAACTCTGCCGCGGATATCCTCGATTTGCCTTTGGGCAGCTCCTTAACGACTGGCCCATCCTTTCGCTCTTTTGTCGAAATCTCTTCGACATCTTCCAACCTCGACATCGCTATCGCCTCAGCGGAGACTTCAGACGCCCTTTCGGCGACATCATCTCTTGGAGAAACCCCACTCTGGGAACCGGTGGACGACATGCTCACTAAAAGAAAATTTAGAAGAGGAAAATGAGGGAAAGGGATGTACCTATTCAGTGGTATGAGGTCGGAAATTTGTGCAACGCTGAAGGAAACTTCCAGAAACTGAGGATAAGAAAGAGCAAAGAAAAGCAAGACGAAAGCAAGAATGAAACGAGCGTGAAGAAAACCAAACCGTCTGTCGATCCTGGACATTTATAAGGAAACGTTCGAATTGCGATCCAGCCAAAACTCGACGAGTGGAGAAAATCCGAGCTATGCCCAAACACGCTGCATAATCTGAGCGGAGATAAATTAGGGTTAATCGAAATCCAGAGTGGCGTGACAGTTGAAAGGACGTACGGAACAGCAGCGCAATGGTTACAAGGACGATACGTTTCGGGTTTTGAAAAGTTGTCAGAGGGCACGCGCCGTCAAATAATAAATGCTTCAAGTACCTTCACGCGCTCGCTAATGATGACTACCAGACCTGCTCTAGCGCGAGCTGTCGCGCAATAAGTGCCGAGGCCGATCAGTTGGGGCACTTAGCTGACCTGTCCCAGTACTAGCAGTCACGCACACCTAGTCGACGTCCGACCGATCGGGATTGCCCGAGCTGTCCCATGATCGAGTTACAATGCCAATATCTAACCGATCGACCACCTTCCGAGCTGTCTTACGAACAAGCTATAAGCCCGCGGACGAGCTGTAAGATCGCGGACGACCTACTTCAGTCCGAGCTATCACACAATAAACGTCTCCGTCTGAGTAATCATAAGCTATATATTACCGCCCGACCAATCGAGCCTACTACGAGCTACCTCGTAGACGAGCTACAACGCCAGTACCCGACTGATCGGATCAACCCCGAGCTGTCCCATGGACAAGCGACAGGATACTAGTATACTCCTTCGACCATTTTCCTTGCTCAGGCTCGAGGAGTAGGGGGCTTATGATCGGGTCGGTCAAATTGGGCCCGAACCCAATCACAACAACCCACGGGCCGATCAGTCGGTCTCACACCCATTGGTTAATCCGAGCCTGATCCACACATCCATGGCCCATTAGCAGGAGAAAGCCTTCCATGCAGAAGTAGAAGTCTACGTAAAGACTTAGCCCTAGTGTCCATCCCATATATAAGGTATGATTTCATCATAACAGAGGTACGTAACCATAATTTGACTCTTCTCTGCCTACGAGGATCTCGTCTTTACCAGAAAAGACTAACTTGAGCATCGGAGGGGCGAATCGGGACACAACCCCCGACGAGCCTTCTTTGTTTTGCAAGGATATTCACGTCGGAGTTACTATAGCAAGCAGTCGACTCCATGAATCCAAACGGCAACGTTCAGTTCCGCCAGAATCCGGCTGAACCAGAATCAAACTATCCAAAAGGTTAAGTGTACACTATAGTTTCTATGTTAGTTTTCTTAAATCTTATCAGAAGATACAATAGATCAAGGTAGAACTAAAGTCATGAAAGTTCCACTTATTGTGAAAAAAAAAGTCTAATTAGTAGGTAAAAAATAGTCTGATTACTAGGTAGATAAGATTCTTGATCATCTAACGTTACATCAATATAAGAAGAATCAGAGAAGCAAAATCTTAATTTTCGTAGCAATTCAAATATTAAGTCAATTAGGACCTTCAACTTATTTTGGCTAAGTCGTCGAATTCATATGGTAGTTTAGTTTGTTATCCCTTTGATATAAGCATGTAATTTTTGCTAATCATTGATGAGTCTTATCCATAGACTATGACATAAGGAAGTATGATTGAACCAAGGTAATTATACCGATTGACGTCAATTAATTTTGAGCTTTAGCTAGCTATGATGGAATACTGGTTTGTTGATCAAATTGGTTATGGTTAGATGTTTTGACCATAAGCATGTTTGAATAAAGTAAATAGTAAAAGGCGCTAAAGGAACGACCATTACTAACATACTAGACCGTAGGTGTATCAGGACCTGAGTAACCATCATGTTTAAATGGAGACCACGGATAAAGTAGTAAGATAGTGGCTTGAAACAAGGAGAAAATGGAAGAACATGAAAAGTGAGGTAATGTGCAATCCTATATTTTGAGTATATTTGGTGCACCTTTACTACTTTCTTGTAATCTTAGCCACCATTGTCTAACTGTTTATAAATAGTTTATTTGATGAAGACTTTCAATACTTAGAGATTTTTCCTTTTTGTAAATATTGTGGGAGATAATAAAAGTTAAAATTTTGTTATATCTTTGACTCGTTCTTTCTCTTTTATTGATTATTTTATTTGATGTGATCAATAGAATTATTTCCTTAAGTTTTTATGCCTAACCCTTCTAAACACGAGATTCTATAAAACTGAATCGATTAGTGCAAACTCAATCATTGTGCGAATATTTTGGTGCAACTTTATTGTGAGTTTAGATTTTTAAACAAAACATCTATAACATGTAACACCTCCTAGAGTAAAGCAATATTATATATAATTTACTTACCAAAGACAATTTCTTTTTTCAAGTAATTTCAAATGAACCAATTTGCTTGATTCGGAATGGATTAGTTAAACATTTCATTAAGGAGTCTGATCTTGACTATTTTGTATGGTATTCATTCTCATTCGACTCTTGGAATCACATTTAATAGTGACCGAACAACTCATAAAATCCAACCATTTCACTTATTTTACTGCCCCATCTATTGAAACAAAATGGTTTCATATTCCTTCACCGATTGGTTATTTCTCTCCATTTGTCTCTCTTTTATTAATGTTGATGTGTGAAATTGAATCTAGTTTCTAAGTTTAAAACTATAATATTTAAATTTAATAAAATTTGGTTCGACTTAAGCTTGATTATCCTAAACTTATTCATTAGGCTCAACTTTTATAGGCATTTAGTGTCAATCTCAATTTGATTTGAGCATAACTATTCTTTTCAACTTTAAGATTCTGTAATTTATAATTAAAATATTTTAAAATTTAACAAGCAATTCTCGTTTTCAATATTCAATATCAAATAAGAATATATGTAATTATAAATTACAATTATACAAATAATGTCCAAAATACTTTACTAAAGTAGATTACAATTACACTTTATTAAATTAAACTTAACATTTATTTAACAGCATATCTATCATATAGACTTATGACAATAAGAATTTAATATTTATTTAACAGCAATATCCATTATATATATTTACCCATGTAATATTTAAACAAGCATATATATATAAAAGTTTTACTATAATGGATATGAATTGTTTATATGCAGCCACGGGTAAACTAAGGAGAAAGATGTTGACAACTCTAACTGCACGCTGTTCAACGCGTCGGAGAATCAAAAGCTTATAAGAGGTCGAAAGCTCAAGTCGATATGGCATCATCTAATGCTGCCTTTAGTTTTTTCATTTGGCTAATTACAAAGACCAACCCATCCTTCCCTTTTACTGCTCATAGTACCCTAAGAAAGCTATGAAAATAGCACCACATGAAGCAAATCTCCAACCACTGCAAACAGATTCACATGTTGGTTTCTCTCTTGTCGCTTTCTAAACTCTTACTTGATCCAATTAAGAGTTGCTTGGTGTAGACCCAGTGCCGTCTTTCTCTCCCGTATATAACCCAGAAGATGAGAGAAAGCATTACTGCTGTAGAGACCATCAACAGCCCAATGTAGATCCTCTTACTGGAATTTTGAAGACTGGGACAATGATCCTTACATATGTCAGCGAAAGTTTCCCTTGCAAAAGTGCAATCCCCTAGATCAATCAGGAAAGGACCATAACTGTGCAATGCAAAACTAACATTAACTGCAGCTGCCATTTGGTTGTAGAAGGTTGGGGTCAAACGTCCCTTTGTTATGCATATTCCAGTGACTGAAACCTGACAGACATAGTTGGTCCACACCTGCACAAGTTGAACCATTAACTACAAAACAGCTCTTCTGATTCTTCTCTTTCGGGATTAGCAGCAGGGTACAGTCCGGGACACCTAAAGCTTTACAAATGTTTGCCACAAGAGGCATCTCTGTAAGCCTATATATTGCAGGTTTTTTATACAGCTTAAATGAAGCATTTTATATTTAATAAGAGAACCTATTTTCCTGTATCTAGATAACATATATTGCTAACAAGACATGCTGAACAGGTAACTTTAGCCAGAGAGGGAAGGGATAATGAATTATTTTAGATTGGTTTCTGTTGCAAAATTAGAGGTTATTCAATCCTGCATTCCTTACTTGCTAGAGGAGAATTACCTGAGTAGCATTATACAAGTCCACTTCACCAGGAGTGCAAGCTCGATCCGTGAAATCAGAAAAGTAAGGATTACAGAGTATTGGCACCAATGGACCAGATTGATTGAAGTACATTGGTGCAAAGTTGGGAGAGAAGTTAATATTTGAGACATTGGTGATAACCTGGTTAATCACCTCAACAAGTTGAGAAGTAACTTCCTTGCTTTGTGACAAGGTTTCTTGGGCAGTTGCTTTGTCCATACAAGGCAATATATCATCCAAAGCTGTATGGGCACTAGGATTTTGCACCCATTGATCCATTGCAACACATGTATCTGCAGTTACACTAGCAATTGCAAAAGAAAACACGTTAAAATTCAGCTACATAACAATGACAAAATCCAACCTCCTCAGAGAGCGTTGTAAGCATAGGCTTGGAAGCAGCTTCCAAGGTTTGTAATCGCTATTTAAACATTTGTGACAGAAAGGGCATAGCACTGGAAAATTCTAATTTCTTTCTACTATTTCAGAAAGATTATTGTGTTTCCAGGATTATGAAGCTCAAAAACATCTAATGTGTGGATAGGGTTTTCTCTTTTCAATCTAAATACACTCAACAGAGTTTCTTGAAATTAATGCCTACACTATGCAACTGATGGCATAAGTGTGGTGTTAATAGTAGATGCTGAATGTCATTGAATGCAGTAAGCCTGTTGTTAGTCTATAGAAGTAACAGACCTTTATGGATTAGATAGTAAGGATGAAGAGTTAGCATATAGTCAGTTTTTAAGGACGCTTCCACCAGAACTGATCAGTGTGAAGATCGTTGTACATTAAGGCCTTCTCAGAAAATTAACGAACTTGTTTCAAGAGCCTAAAATGCTTTTTAAATTTAGAGGCAAGATTTTCATCTTTCTTGTTTCAAGTCACTTTCAGAGAGAATGTTTAAGGTAATTATATGAAAGAACAAACAATATAGAAAGACCAAGAAAGAGGCTTATGTAGATTAAAAACCATTGATACGACAAATTCTTCAAAAATACACAACATCATGAGGGGCTAATATATATGGGAGATACGATCAGTTTGGTTAAGAAGTATTATTAGTGCAGAGCCTTATGTCATGATATCAAACAGAAAAATAAGGCATGATAGACCAGTTATAATCTTACTTGTGCAAAAGAAGAAATGTTCCACACAAAATGAATGTTCCCGTGACCAGTAGCCACCCAACTACAACTAGGCTGCAAAAAGTACCGGGTATGGCACAGGAAAATTTAACCGATAAACTCAGGAAAGTGAAAAAAAACTAGAAGTCCAAAATATTTTCTCTGACTTACATGTATACCAGGAGTTGCATGCCGAAAATTGAAAACACTGTATCACCAAAAAATGTGTTTATATGGATAAACAAGTCCTATGCATTCACATATTTTTTCAATACTTTGCATATAGCATATTGAATAACAAGAGCAAAGGAAATGACAAAGTGGGGGAGTGATGCTTACAAAATCCAAGAAATATGAGGAGAAGCATAATAGCAGCAACAATTATAAGTGCCAGTCTCCTGCACATATAGCACCATATTCATTTCATGATCAATGGTAATCAAGAAAGAGGTCAAACGCATAACTTGGACTCACACAGAATCCAAAAGATCTCGTATATCATCTGCATTGTCAAGCGTTTGGTCAGCAATGATGCTAATTGAAGAATTTAGTCTTGATTCCAATTGATCGATATCAGTTTGGACGTTAGAAGGTAGAAAACTTTATCAACATCAACTAGCTTGGCAGAGGCCAGATAATCCGACACAGTCCTCAACTTCTCTCCTGTGCTATCTGCCTGATTAACTACATAGTCTAACGTTTGTGTTGTACTTCTGTGGAATCTTCCTTGACTAGTATATAGAACAACGCATCCAATGCTGTGAAAAAAATAACGGACTATTAGTACTGACACAACAAAGTTCGCGTGAATGTATGTGCGTGTTGAGAGAAAAAGAGAGAGAGCAGTCTACACAGCGGCAACACTGAAGAGAACAAGAAAATAAGAGACAGCGCATAAGCCGTTCGAGAATAGCCATAAGGCTGCCTTTTACAGCAAAATTGACAGAGGCAAATGAACAATAAGCATAGCCCAAAGCTCAGGAACCAGATGGCAGCAATGGCAAACAATGGAAGTGCAGTAAAACCCGCAGACTGCATTCAAACAAAAATTTCAGTTAGCCTAACGATCCCAAACAGAATTTCTTAAGCCCGACGACATTAAGGCCTGCCACATATCATTGTCAGCATGTCTAATCACACCGATTCATGAACTTACGGCCCAGTAGTGACGCTCACTGATATTCCAGCCTCCAGTATATCTTTTGAACTCATCAAGAGGGTCTTTTCTGCAAGTCCTATTTGCAGCTAACAGAAGTGTTGGGTTCTCAGACTCAAGGGTTCACCAATTGGTCCCTCCACAACAGAGCCCCATGAGAACTTCACTTCATACTTTTCCTCCTTCACCTTCCCTGAAAAGAAAAATAAAGTCGGAAACAAAGCGATTATATGCTAACTCCAAGTCTTTACAGGCCACCAAACATGTAACAAGGAACTAAAAAGCTTTAATATTCGTGCCCTGATACTGGAAACATGACAGAAAACAATAAAAGAAAACATTTTTCTCTCTAACATAATAAACTTGTTAAGGTTGCCTGCCAAGAGTTGCCCGGCACAGTGATTGAGTGAAGTGTACCTGCAGCGGGTAGAGCAGGGAAGGAAGCAGCATGTGAGAAGCGAATGAATGTTGACGATGAAAAGAACAGAATTGAGAGGAAAAGAGAAAGTGTCAGTCGCTTATAGCATAACATCGTTACACAAAGACAATGGAGAGACGGTGAGGTATCCTTCAAAAGATACATTTGGAGGTTCCTTTGTGCTGTAGAAAGGAAGAAAAAGAGGGAGAAAGCATCCGAAGTAGAACTCAACATCAGACTGATAATAGTTCCAAGTTCAACTATGCTTCATGACGAGAATACCCTTTCGAACAATGACCGTCAGGGACTCTCGTCGTTGGAATACAACAACAAACTCCTGGGAAAGGATTAGGATTTAGGAAGGTTTCCTTTTAACACGGAACAAAGAAATTCAGCAAGAGGTACAGTTTGGGCGCGTATGATATTATACTTGACAGTGATGATGGGTCATAATTCAAAAATCGACGAAAGTAGTGGAAAACAACTGGGGTTGGGTTGGGAGAACATGAAATGTACATGGGTGCGCTGCCCGAGGCTGAAGGACCTATCTTCTTCCACCGTTCAGGCTTTTTTATCTGATATCTTTGACTTAATAGCGTTTTTTTGTCCCTCCTTTATCTCATTCCCCACAATTTTAGGCACTTGATTTCTTTGTCGTTCTTCAATTGCGTCCAACTGCGGTGTCTCTGTTTCACGCAAGTTTGGGAACGTTGCAAACACTTCAATCCTATAACCAATAACATCACCTTCATGGTCCATAATCCTACTTCACATTCTTTATGGTGTTTACATTTTGGCTTCTTTGATTTCAAAGCAAGGACACATGTATAGGCCTGCATCAACTTTCGGTGTTATAAGTCATTAATGGATAAGGTGAAAACACACGAAGGGGATACGGAAAACAGTGATGTTTAGTAGATCCGTTTTCCAGAGTTCGTATGGCCCAAAAATTGTATTCATTGAGAATAATTTATGATAAATAATTTACGCTGTTTTAACAATATGATTTAATAGAGAAAAGTATTCCTACGAAATAAATATCATTAAAAATTAAAGGTTTTTTTTGTCTATTTTAAAGTTAAAATATTTACAGTATATTTTATCATATCATAAAATATATAATATTGTTAATGTCTTAATGTATAAAAGTAATAAGGAAAAATATCACTTTTAATCATAAATTTTACACCAATTGACATGTTTAACCCTAACATTTTATAGTTAATAATTATAAATCCAACATTTAGAAAACGTTAAAGTGTAACCCCCACCATAAGCAGTGCTGACATAATAAGATGGGACTAATTTTTAAAATTTTAATTTATTTATAAATGTAGAACCTACTATTTTTATTTAATTTATTTATAAATTTCTCTCCCTCTCCTCCCTTCTTTTATCTTCTCTCCCTCTCACACATATATATACACACGAAACTCCATTGAATTGCATGTCAAAGTGCCTATTTTGTCTTATAGGACAGTATCAACCATGATATTACATTTTCCAGTTTATAAATGTACTTCTGAGTAACATAATCACTGGAACTGCATTTCAGCAACTGAAAAGTTTTATCCACCAGCCTGCAACTGAGTATGTTTCGTTCGTGATTATAATAGTTGTCTAACTTGTTAATGGTATATCAATTACTTGAAATATGAATTTGTCCACTTACTTAGGAGATCTACATTATAGACATAGTGAGAGAATATACTTGTATAAAATAAAATCTTGTATCTATGTGCTTGCTCCTATCATGGAAAATAGGATTTTTTTTTCCCAATGTAATTGCAGATTTATTGTCAACAAAAATCTCAGTAGCTTCTTCTTGTGGCATATATATCGTTTTTTAAAATTTTCTCAACTATATAATATGACAAACACAAGTAGCAGCAGCAACAGCCACATACTCTGCTTCATTTGTTGAAAGAGATACGATGAGTTGGCTTTTTTTAAACTCCAAATGCATACGGAATCTCAAAGTCTAAACAGAAACTCAATAGTAGTTGTTATCATCAACATCACCTCCCCGATCACTATCGTTGTACCCAACTAGATTGTAATTCTTGGAAGATAAATAAAACAAGCCATAATCAAGAGTTTCTTTAATATATCTGAAAATCTATTTACCAACCTTAAAATGACTGACAGTTGGAGATTCTAAATATCGACTAATGATTCCAACTCCATAAAGAATATTAGGTCTATAAAGTACCTCAAATTTTCAACAAGCTTTCTGTACATAGTTGAATCCATCTTATCACCATCATCAAATCTTGATAGCTTTACTCCACATTCAACTGGTGTAGAACTCGCTTGACAATTTTTCATGTAAATTCTTTTAAAATCTTCATTGCATAATTCTTTTGTGAGATAAAAAAGCCTTCATCAGATTGCTTCACTTCAATTTCAAGATAACAAGATATAAAGCCTATATCGATCATCTCAAATTCTGCGGTCATCTCCTTTTTAAATTCATCAAATAAGGCTGAATTGTTTCTTATAAAGATCGTGTCATCAACATACAAATAAACAATTAGCATATCACCATTCCCCTTTTTCTTCACATAAAGACCATATTCATGTGAATATTTTATGAACTCCTTTAAAACAAAGTGATTATCAATGCGGCTATACTAAGCTCTTGGTACTCGCTTTAAACCATATAATGCCTTCTTCAACTTCAACACTTTATCTTCATGACCTTTGATAACATATCCAAGAGGTTGTTCACTATAAACATCCTCCTCCAAGTGTCCATTCAAAAATGCAGATTTGACATCCATTTGATAAATTCTCCATTTGTTTTGAGCAGCCAATACCATGATTAATCTGATTGTTTCTAAACAAGCAACAAAAGCAACAACTTCATCATAATCAATTCCTCGTTGTTAGCTATAACCCTTGGTAACCAATCTAGCTTTGAACTTCTCCACTTCTCCTCTTTCATTTTTCTTAATTTTGTAAATCCATTTGAAACCAATAAAATACTCATCTTTTGGAAGAATTTCCAATCTCCATGTATCATTTTTGTGAACGGAATTTATTTTTTCACCCATGGACTTTCTCCATTTTTGATCTTCTACTGCATTTTCAAAGTTTAATGGATCTGCACCTGCAATCAAACAAAAGAGAGCAGAATCATTGATTTCGTTAGTTTTTGAATAAATTTCTTGAAGACTTCTCTTCTTTTAAGGCCTTTTGGAGGAGCTTAAAGGACGCAAATCAACATTAGTTACTACTGGAGAAGACACTTTAGAGGCATAGGCTGTTCATTTTCATTTCGAATAAAATCAGTTTCAAACATAGGCAGAAAGTTGTAATCTTCCTGTTGGGACACGATCTCGAGACCGGATTCCAACTTAAAAATGAATCGAAAAATTGAAGAAGCGAAGGAATCCGAAGCAGAATTTTCTCAGAAGCGAATCAAAATCGGAGAACAAATGCGAATACGAAAGATCAAAAGCAAAGCGAATAGCGGAAATTAAAGCGAAGCATAACATGAAAACAAAATGGAATCGAATCAAATGGTGAATTCAATATCGGATAGCGAAAGCGAATCCGAATCGAAACGAAGCAAACAAACAGATGGATCCATCGAACTGAAACAAATTCCGACATCCGTTAAAAAAACAAAGCATAGAAAACTTATCGCGTTGGAAACCCTAAGACATTCCAAAATCAGTATAATTTTTTTCTTTTCTTTTCTTTCTTATTCACTTTATTCATCTTTCATACAAAGCAAAACAATATCCCCTTTTTGGAAAATTCATCCTCAATCAAACTCAAATTACTTGATTTCTCTTAATCATTCTTAATCATTTATATTTCAATCTCATCTATAACAAAACTTATCCTTATTCATCATTTTGCCATAAAAACCATAACACGTCTTATACAAAAACAAATCATATACAAATAGTGCTCCCAAAAATTGGGCAGCATAACGGCTGCATTTTAACTAATCCAAACCTGCAAAGTGTTTAAAATACACTTCTAAATTTCTCACACAAAAACCAGTATTATCGGACACCCCGTCCGGAATCCAAATCACATTCAATCACAATATCTAATATTAAAAATACACAATCATATCTCAAATCAATATCCAAAACTCATTCACATTCATTCTCATAGAATATACAACGTCTTAATACAAACTAAACACAACCCAGTCATTCATGAATTACACAATTCCCAAAATCACATTCACCATACTCAACTTTATACGCAAATACACTTATCCAAACTTATCTTAAGCCATATACATATCAACACTAAAATCCAAATGAATCAAAATCTAACTTATACAAATTACGAAAACATGCCAAAGTCGATCTGACATCTTGTCCGTCTTTCATCCGATCTCCTACTCGAAAACGTGGAGATGGGGATGAAAGGGGGGTGAGCACAAAGCTCTGTGGATAATATATTTATAAATTGAACGATAAGCGAAAGCATTTTGCAAAAATTTTTGCCATTTATTTTTAAAGATTCCACAAAAAAAAAACTGACAAATTTCTTACTTCTCAAAACGTTGCTAAATCAATTCAATAAATTCTCGGCTAAAAAATCCACAATAATTGATTTCTCACACTTTTCACATTTTTCATATTTCATGAACAAATTCTATACTTCTTAAACTTTTTCAAAACATGCAATGCAGCACACTTATAACCAAAGCACATAACACACCAAATGGTTTGGTTCGGTCCAAAACAGAACATACTGCACATTCCCGCAAAGTGATCCTATGCAGCCGTGAACGGAACGTACTACACCTTCCCGCATAGCGGTCCGGTGTAGCCGTGACTTATGAGAGTCCGAGAGTAGAACTCCAGTGCCACTAGCGGGCAGCCGGGAGAAGGCTATAAAAATAGACAAGTGCGCACTTGTCCCACTTATGGGACCTGATCAAACCCACATAACACATAATCGAAAACGAAAATTCGAATTGCCCGAAGGCACTTTTTGAAAATCTTGATTTTCACATTTTCATATCACATCATGTCATAAATGACACATTCACATATCCACATGAATTCATATAACAAATCTAATGCAATTCACATCATCAATTTAATCACATATCAATCAAATTCAGAACAATGTATGCAACAATTTCTTTAAATCATAATTCAAACTTATTCAAAATTCATAAAGCATATTTTTTCAAATTATTCATATAATTCAAAACCATGAATTTCATAAACCTTGCATTTTCTACAAATCATTTCTAAAATAAGGAATTTAATTTTTCGAAATCATAATTTTCAAACATTTATATAAACATTAATTTATCAAAAATTTGCTTCTTAAATTTTCAAAAATGCATGCTTAGCTTAAAATTTAATAAATAAATATACTACCCACCTCGAATCAATGCTAGAAGCTCGTTCCTAGCTTCAATTTGACCTTTGTTTCTTTCTTTCTTCCAATTGAAAATTTCCTAAATCAAATTAACCCAAATTCAACTTCATAAATGACATAATCCTCAAATTAAACTTAGAAAACACTAATTCCACATAAAATCAAGCTATCTAAATCATGAATTTCCAAAATTCGCAAGTTCCAAAATTGACCTAAACCAATTCACCCAAATTCAATATCACAAATCACAAAATCTTTAAAATTGGTATCATATTTCACCAATCCATCGTATTTTCCATAATTCTAAGCTAATAATTTCCAAAAATCCCAATCACAAAATTAGGCATAAATCCTAATTAATTTCCATCCAAAATTAAACATAACCTAAGGCATAAACATCAAAATTGACTTCATAAATCACATACCCATATCATTTTCCATAATTTTAAACCAAAAATTGAAAAAAAAAAACTCAAAGATAGAAGTTCATCTCAGACCTCAATCTCCTCCATTTTCGGATATTCAAAGCCCCAAGAGAAGCTTTCATCTTCTTCCTAATGTTTCCTCTTGAAACTAATTCAAAATCCTCTAAAAACCCAAGAAAAATTCTAAACCCACCTTTCTCTCTTTTTTTTTCTTCCTCCATCCGATTACTTTTTTTCTCTTCTCTCTTATTTCTCTTCTTTTGTTCTTTTTCTCTTAAGTGTCGTGGGTCTCCTCTTAAAAAAAACCCACACTAGTGCCATGTCATTAATGAATGACAAAAGACCAAAACGACCTTCAATGTAATGCCTTTAAACTTAAATCCTTATGTAAACTTCCCAATTTGCCCTTGAACTTTACTTAATTTCATGCTTACTTTCGGATATGATTCGCACTATCAAATTGAAGGAATTTGTCAAAACTTCATTCTAGAGAAATGTTCCTTATTGTCTTAATTTCATAATGACACCAAATAATCCAATTTGGAGCATTATATCAAAAGTTATGCTCAAAACAATTCAGATATGTCTTATGCTAAAATATTTTCCAGCACGATTATTTCCATCCAAAAATTGACACTCTAAATCACAAAATTGAAATTCGATGTCTTCATAAAAATTTTATCCCTATTTCTTTAGTTTAATCCAAATCAAGAATCACCTAATTTGGATATCTAGATCAAAAGTTATGGCTAAAATACGTTCAGATGTTCCTAATCTAAGACTGCACACGAATCCGAACTTCAATTCAGAAATTGAAAGTCTTAGGGGTTAAAATTGAAATTCACTTTATTCATATGAGTTGTAGCCCCATGTCTTAATTTTATTTTGCCTCAAGGATCACTTCAATCGGATCACCATAGATCCTGAATTTCTCAAAATACTGAACTATGTTCAGAAAATTTCTCAACTCAATTTGATTAATTTAATCAACCTCAATTTAATGTAAAAAATTCACAAATTTCTCATAAAATGTAATTCATTGTCTTAGGAATCCAACGCTTCGAAAACCAAGTCAATCGGATGTCGGACGAAAAAGTTATAAGTAAAAGAGTGGAGTATGTTCAGAAAATTACCTTTCTTAAATAAATAGGGAAGTCGCGATCTTGCGCGTGCACGATCGCGACATTCCAGTGAACCCGCAGAGTAGTGATCGCGCGTATGCATGACCGCAACATTCAAGTGGACTTGCGCCTCTTTCTTCTTAGCCGACATCTTAACTTTTAAACCTCATATCTTTTGACTCAAAACTCTAAATTTTACAAATTTGATATCATTGGAAAGCTAAAAGAAAGTTCTACAACTTCTATGAAGGACCCAAAACTCAATTTTGTCTCTAAAGGGGTCAAAAATCTAATCAAAGATACTACCCCTATTTAATGTATCCCCAAACAGTGGTCAACTTTGAAAATTTCTATCTTTCATTTTCAAAGTCCAAAAATTTCACACTTTATATCAATGCAAAGATCATAAGGTCACCTATAACTTTCATGAAGGACATAAAAGTCAATTTGACCTCTAAGGTAGTCAATTTTCCCATCAAAAGTTCTGTCATCTAATAATCATGCTAAAACCATAACAGAAACTTGTAAAAATCATAACTTATTATTCCTTGATCTAAAAATTGCATACTTTATATTAAACTAAAGATCATTTCAAAATATTTAACTTTGATGAAGAACTTAAAGGCTAAATCAACCTCTAACTAGGTCAAAAATTGTTGGACCCCGATCTTTGAGTGAAAATAAGAAGTTTTCAAAAGTTGATGAGTTGATTGAAATTAAGTTGAAGATCATGAAATAAAGAAAGAAAGAGTGAAAATATGAAAATTGTGAAATAGTTGACTTTTTGGCCTTGGAGAGTTGACTCTTGATTTGTCTTTTTAACTTTCAAACATTTCCCCTTCGGGAATTGAAAACCTTTCAAACCAGTCATAAACTTCCAGGAGAGTGAAGAGTTGCTTTCGTATGGGGGAAAGAATGGGGAAGAAGAAGAAGAAAAACGTGAAGACCTTTGGAGTTCTTAGGGATTTTCAAGAAAGCCAAAGGAAAGAGGAAGAGTTGTCTTCCATTTGAGCCAAAGGAAGAAGAAAGTCGTGGGTTCAAGGGATTAAGAATGAAAAAAAAGTTATAAAAATTTATAGAGAGGTAGAAAATTTCTTACGAATCCAACGCTTCGAGAATCAGGTCATTCGGAGGTCAGATGACAAAGATATGGTCAAAAGAGTGAAGATTGCGGATTGGGATTTCAAAGATTGAAGTTTATCACACACAAGTTGACTTATACTTACACAAGTCGACTTTCATAACACCACAAGTCGACTTATACTTACACAAGTCGACTTACATAACACCACAAGTCGACTTATACATACACAAGTCGACTTACATAACACCACAAGTCGACTTACACTTGCATAACTCGACTTATCGAAGAGCGGAGATGACATTTTCATGCAAAACGTTGATCTAAATCGACTTATACACCACAACAAGTCGACTTATAACACTTTTCATCGTCTTCTTCACCAAACCATACGAAACAGCAGACTCTTCTTCCATTTTTCTTTAACTTCATCACTTTAAAACTAACCTATTCAGCATTTCTAACCTATCGGAATCATCAGAAACAACTTTATACTCCAAAGATCACAAAACTAACACTCCAACTTCCTCTCTCTCTCTCTACGGTATACTTTCCAAATTCATAATTTTATCCCTTTTTTTTCTTGGTTTTTCCATCTCAGTAGTCTACGGTATCTATCATTTTTCTCCATAAACCACTACATCTCAGTAAGCTCTAGATTTCCGTAAGATTAAACCTCACACTATAACTCACGTATGTCACCAAGGAAAACAGAGCATAAACCCAAACCATATATATATATAATCTTTTAAAAGAAACACATTTTCTTCATCAACTTACAGAATCACCGTAGCCTCACTTCTAAACCCATGCATGCATGTTTATATTTACACACACAATAAAAAAAACATCAGATCTACTTACATTTCATCACCGAATCTCTACTGCTAAATCCTTCTCATGCATGTATTTAGTTCTAACACAAATTCAGCATCTAAAACATCTTAAAACACTCAATAAAGCTCAAGACATAACTTACTTGAGTCCACAATTACTCTAACACTGAAAAGGGAGATCAACAACTCAATGGTATAATCAGTTGCTATTCGGTGATGAAGAACAGGGAAACACATCTCAGTGGTGAGTGTTTCCGTAAAGAATGAAAGCTACAGTGGTTCCCTCCTAACTAAGACGTGGGTTTGCTCATTTTAATGCCACCTTTCCTCCATGCATGATGCCATCTCAAAGTTAACGTGTGGACATGCATGTCTTATGTTCAATCCAGATGTTACTACGCATGTAAACCTCTTGCCATAATGCCATTCGTCCATTCATTTAATTATTATTATTTTATTAATAAATTATTCTTTTTAAACAACCAAATACATTGTTATAATTCGTAAAACAAACAATTACCCAAAATTTCCAAAAAACTTTCGAAAATTCACCAAAACTCCATTATAAAATAATGATTCTCAAAATAAATTTTCAACTCAAAATTAATTCACCAACAATTTCTAAAATATTTGAAGTATACAAAATTACTAAAATTATATTAATATTGTCCGAACAATTCGTAAATCTCATTAAACCAATTTACTCGAAAAATGTCATGAATGCATGCCAAAATATTTATGCACAATTAAGTAAATAGTCCATATGCAAATAACAAGCATAATTCGTACTAAATTTCGTTAATATTCTAACCCCTAATTTGGGGCGTTACATAATCCCCCTCCTGTTCATGTACCATATTTTGCCAATGATTCTAATGTAGCTGCTGTAGATATCTTCTTGCGTGACAGAGAGGCTACCTTAGAAAATCTCAAGGCTAACTTGAAAAAGGTTGCTGCTAGGATGAAACATCAGGTGGATAAGCACAGAACTGATAGAAGTTATGCTGTGGGGGATTGGGTCCTATTGAAGTTACAGCCTTATAGACAGGCTTCTCTCAAGCAGAAACATAAAAAATTTGAGCCTAAGTATTTTAGCTCTTATCAGATATTGGAGAAAGTTGGAGCAGTGGCTTACAAGCTTCAGTTACCTGCCGATGCTGCTATTCATCCTGTTTTTCATGTTTCTCAGCTCAGGCCTAGTTCAGCTCCTCAAGGTCCAGTGCCAACCTTGCCTTCGGTTTCACACATCAATGATGCTCACCCTCAGGCGATTTTGGAACGGAGGATGGTTCGTCGTCATAACCAAGCTACCACCCAATGGCTCATTCATTGGAAGGATCACTCACCTGCTGATGCAACTTGGGAGTTTGCCACGACATTGAAGCTCGATTTCCGTTTCTCGAGGATAAGGAAACTTGAGAGGGAGGTATTGTTACATGTGGAGCCTCTCGAGAGGATCATATTGCTTTTTGTAAAAGTCGAGGAGCATCGGGGATTTTTTAGCAATATTTCTATTCAGCCATAAATGAAGGAACACGTGTCATTCTTTCATTTGTTCAATTGTCATTTCTACTTTCCGAAAATATAAAACACTATTCGTTGTATTTGTAAAAGGCATCCGTGAAATGAAATGAAAGCTTGACCCTTTGTGGTCGATGGAGCAATTCAAGTTGAGTTGCAACAAAAGGCTTTATGAGTTCAAAGAATTAGGACCACGTACTATCATTAACAAGATCTCAAACTCACTGGCCTAAACTATCTGCTTCAACACCTCCCAGTGCTAATACCAAACAATTTCTCCTTAAGCTATTACTATTGTTCCTCTTGGGCTCCAGCATTGAATAACAACATTTATGGCCACTTTAGGCGCTGGGCAATGTTGACAGGCTTGTGTTATCTACAGGCTCTAGTCGAATATCTAGAAGACCTTTCTCCTCATTGCCGCTTCCTTGGGATCTACGATCTTGTCATTATATCTAAAAGTGTTCTCACTACTACACAAAACTCACAATCGTGTTCTACCTGCCTTATACTTCTAATGTCAACACCAAACATATATTGAAATTTAATCTATTATATATGAATCTTAAAACTAAATCCAGTGTTTGAATACAAATTCAAGATATGACTATCCTTATAGAAGTTTTGTTTCATTAAAAAAAGTGAAACTTAAAACTAAATCCAATATTTAAATACAAATTCAAGACATGATTTTCAATTTAAAAAAAAAATCCAACTTTGGCATGCAAATTCAAGGATGAATAAATTTTCATATCATCTTAATCAATCTTGTTTTAAGAATTTCATACAATTAAGAAATCATTTTAATTTCAAATTAATTAACAAAATTATCATAAAATAAGCATTATCAAGTTAATGGATAAAACTTATATTTTGATCAAAATACAAGTAAATCTCTCGTTATACCAATTGTAGAAATATATAGAGGATCTTTTAATTTATATACATCATTAGTTATATCACTTATTTGAATTTGATTTTATTCTACTAATTAAAAGGATTCTTCAGAAGAAACTCTTTTCTAAAAGAAATTGTCTTTATTGTATCTATTATTTATAAATAATGTCATTAATAGTTCATTAACAGTTATCATTTGAAAGATCACACCTTTTAAACTTAGTAGTAGATGTGTCCTTCTATTCTCAACACCTACGTACCTCCAAAAGAATCTCATTAATGCAATTGAAGAGAAGCATGCTTCGAAGCAAGGCTGGTTACGTAAGTTGTATACCTCGGTAAATATTGATGGATCTATAAGCTGATCAAAAAGTTTGTGACCTTTTTGAGTTGGGAAGGATTTTTCTTAGTTTAAGTGAGATTATTGGTTCGAATCTCTTTATGTATATAATTGTTTAAAATTTAGGGTCAAAATTTTACCTTTTACAAAAAATTTACACAATTCAAGCGAAAATTAATCTAAGCGTGGATGGATTAAAGGTATCTTCCTATATTTAGACTCTCTTAAAATATCTCGTTGGGGTTATCCTTGAGGATCGCAGCACTTCAGTTACGTAATTGAATATTCATTCTTTGTCTTCTACACAAGTTTTTAGAGACCAAGGATGGAGATATGTGTCATTGGGCCCTCCAAGTTTTTAAAAAATTAAATAATTTTTTTATTTTTAATATATATATATATTATAATAATAATAATATAATATAACTAAACCTAAGTTTTCGTAAACTAATGAAACGAAGAGCATTGTCATCTATAATATATATAATATATTAAAACCTTAATTTCTCTTTGTTGCTGTCATCTACAATATATATAATATATTAAAACTCTATCATAGAGTTGCTTTTTTAGAAGATCTTAATAGAAGTCGTTGTCGTCAGTTCCTATCTGCTCTTCAGTGGATTATAGACAATCAGCTCTTGGATGATTCATAGGGTGATGACTGACGATTGAAAAAGGTAAGACAAATACAAAAGTGATAATGCGGACAACAGATTGATTAGTTTTTAATGAAAAAATTGTATTTTGTTGTTAAATAGAAAAGTGATTACGCAGATTGATTAATGTTTAATGGAAAAAATAAATTTTATAGAATTCGTAAATATTGGTTCTAACTAATTTTTTTATTTTGCAGTTATGGAAAAATATTTTAAAAAATTAAGACCGACTCTTCAGTCATCATCGTGTGATTTAAATCAGAGATTCAAAATATTAATAAAGCACCTCCAAAGATCGAAGGAGGTTATTATCAAGAACTTGTGATTGACTTAGAAAATCCTCCTTCCGATCTAGGATTGAGACCTAATATAATGGAGTATCCTCCTGAAAAACGAGATCAGGTGCGTAGAGTTTATTTATTAAAAGGTCCTTGTCAACCTCGAAATCATAACTTTCCTCAAACTATGGATGGAGATAGTAAGCGGAGATTTATTGTATCATGGTTTGATGATTTCAAGGATTGGTTGGAATATAGTGTTGAAAAGATATCGATAACGCTTATATTGTTATCTTTTTCACCGATCGTGAAAGAAAGCATACTAATTTTGTGTCCGAGGGTTTTAGTGCTTGGCTAAAGAAAGCAAGATTAAGAGAACATGTAGGAAATCATGACTCGATCATAATCAATGTAGAATTGCTTGTGAAAATTTAATGAACCAATCCCAATTTATTCACCAACTTTTCAAGGCAATCAGAGAAATCAAAAATTGAATATCGGTGTAGGCTAAATGCATCAATAGGGTGTCTTCGTTATGGCAATAAGAGAAATCAAAAATTGAATATCGGTGTAGGCTAAATGCATCAATAGGGTGTCTTCGTTATCTCTTGATGCAAGGGCTGCCTTTTCGGGAGAATGATGAGTCTGAGAATTCAACAAATCAAGGAAATTTTCTAGAATCACTAAAATTCATAGCTTCTAACAATGAAGAAATTAGGAATGTTGTTTTAGGGAATGCTCCTGAAAATCTCAAACTTACATCACCCGATATTCAACGTGATATCATTAATGCAGCTGCATTTGAGACAACAAAGGCCATTATTTTAAATATGAGTGATGATTTGTTCTCTATTTTAGTGGATGAATGTCGAGATGTATCAGTAAAAGAGCAAATGAGAGTCGTCATTCGGTATGTTGATAGTTTTGGATGTGTCATTGAAAGATTTCTTGGTCTTGTGCATGTACGTGACACAAGTGCAACTTCACTTTTAAAAAATATCAAGTCATTATTCTCTAACTATGGCTTGAGTATTGCTAGCTTGAGAGGTCAAGGCTATGACGGAGCTAGTAATATGCGAGGTGAATTTCATGGTCTTAAAAGTCTAATTTTGAAGAAAAATTCTTGTGTTTACTACATCCATTGTTTTGCACATCAACTTCAGCTTACACTTGTTGCTGTTGCTAAAACGCATTTAAATGTATGTTCCTTTTTCAATACTATTACTCGTTTGTGCAATGTTATTGGAAGATTTTGTAAGCATAGGGATATGCTTCGAGAAAAACACATGGAGAAAGTGATCGCAGGAATTTCACAAGGAGTGATAGAAACTGGCCAAGGGTTGAATCAAGAAATGACACTAAAAAGACCCGGAGATACTCGTTGGGGTTCTCATTTTGGTACGCTCATTAATTTGCTACATTTATTTTCTTCTGTCATTGAGGTTCTTGAATTTGTTAGAGAAAATGGGAATGGTGATTCACAAAGGGCTTAAGCTATTGATTTAATTGATATTATGCTTAGCTTTGAATTTCTCTTTATATTGCATCTTATGATAAAGATCTTGAGAATCACAAATGGATTATCTCAAGTTTTACAGAAAAAAGATCAAAATATAGTGAATGCAATGCATTTGGTTAAAGTCTCAAAATTTCATTTGCAACAAGTTAGAGATGATGGTTGGGAGTCTTTATTGAAACAAGTCGTTGACTTTTGTGGTGAAAATAATGTAAGTGAGATAGATATGCAAGATATGTTTATAGTTAGAAGGAGATCAAGGCGTAGAAGTTAAAACTTGATTTAATCTTTATCACTATCGTGTTGAGCTTTTCTATTCTGTGATTGACATGCAACTTTGAAGTCAATACAAGTTTGCTTTTATGTATGGCATGTCTTGATCCTAAAGACTCATTTTCCGCATTTGACATGGAAAAATTGATTGAACTTGCAAAATTCTATCTATCAGAGTTTCTTCCTATTGTTTTAATTGAACTTGAATATCAGCTTGAGAATTTTATCATTGATGTACGTATGGATAAGAATTTCTTTGAATTGAGTGGAATTGGAGACCTTGCTAAGAGAATGGTGGCTACAAGAAAGCATCATGTATTCCCTTTGGTCTATTTGTTAGTCAAATTGTCATTACTTTTACCAATACATCTACCACAAGCGAGAAAGAGCTTTCTCCATGAATGAAAATTATCAAGAGTTCACTTCGTAATAAAATGGGAGATGACCTATTGAATGATTATTTAGTATGTTACATTGAAAGAGATGTATTTGAAAATATTGACAATGATGTTGTTATGAAAAGATTTCAATTTATGAAAAATAGGCGAGGATTATTGTAATTTTAACTATTTTATATTCTTAATAAAACTTTATTTTTTTATTTAATTTTGATATAAATTTTTTTGTGAAATTTATATTTTATTTGAGCCCGTATATCTCCGTCCTTGGCTCCGTCAATGTTAGAGACATGTCTTGATCCATATAGCTAATGGTTCATTGTCTTTCTTGCGGAAGGTTGGCTCAGGTTGGGCAATGACGCTTCCTGATCTGTCTTTCTTGCGGAAGGTTGGCTCAAGAACAGATAAAGAAGTTGACGGTCTGGTACTTCTACTTGAGCATAATTCTTCTCTTTCTTCGTATCTTGCTCGCTTAACATCTCTTCTTCTATAAGTTGCTTGACACTTGGTTTTCCAGCATCAGCTGCTATTGTTATCGTCCCTTGAACATTATGGGTTCCAGGACAATTTGTCTTCGGATTGCTCATCGTTTCAGTTATATTCTTACTTCAAGAATGCTTGCTCCCAGGCCTATTATCTGTGAGGGCCATACATTCCTCTAACGTGTTGATATAACTCACGAGCAAGAAGAGAATCTGATTTCTCACTTCTTATGAAAAACGGTAAGAATCAAAGTTAAATAGATACACGTTTTTTTCTGAAATATTTTTCTGAAACGGAACAAGTTCTTATTCACTCTTTCGAATGAGTCCCGTACAATCATGTTCCATTGAAGGCCTTAACATTTACGCCATATTTTCCTTCAAGTCCATAAATAACGTCTTTCAAGTCCGAACAAAATACACCCAGCATCAGGGCTGCACCAATCAAAACAAACTATCAACAGTAAAATCGTAATGAAGATATAACAAGAAAAGGATGTGGACATACCTCGCATCAGAAAATACGCAACTAACGAACGGTAACGGCAATAACGACGGCACATGTAACGGATGATGGTGAATTTTAACGGTGAACGATATCGCGGACAAACGGCAACGGTAACAAGTTACGTTCCGATGATAGGAGTTATGTCGATCCGATGATAGGAGTTATGTCCTTCAATTGTTCATCAGTTTAATGTTACCCAAGTTTTAATTCGAAGTGGAGAGTGTAAGGGTCCCAAAGAACCACTTCCATAGCCATTTACATGTACAAAATCATGTCTCCCAACAAAGAATATGAAACTCGCCCCTGGTTGACTCAGTCCCGTCCTATACTAATATAGACTCGTCAATTTCGACTTGCTCTTGATGTATATTGATAAGCTATTATCCTCCAATTCTGCAGCGGAGTCGATTCCGTGGCGCCGGACTAAACCAATTTGATCGGCATCTTAGGGGAGAAAAAGTGAACTCTAATGACTGATTCAAACCTGTAAAAAGCAGTATCAATGGTCATCGGCGTTGCACATGATTGACAATCTGCTAGGTCTCGATTGGAAATCGCCTCTTCTTCTGAGCTGATGCGAAGAAGGACGAATCAACGCCGTTAAAGCTCTCTTTACCCACTCACCTTCCACGCCACCAATTCTCACGAGTGAATTCGTCATCGCCGATCTTCTCATGTTCAACCTATGCGGCGTGTAGGAATCATGAATGATCCTGCCGTGACTACGAACTTTCTTGTGTAAGCTGCACCGAAACGAACCGGGATGTGTGGTTGGCGAACACATGCACGTCTTCTTAGGGAGCGAGATTGGATTGTTCTTCGTGACCGTTATTGACTGACTGGGAGAAACAGATCGGTCAACAGAGAAGCGAAAGGAGGTGGAGAAAGGAGATGACGCGCTGAGATTCACGAGCGTCGGAGAAGCCGACCTGCGGTCGTTGGTTGGAAAGAAAGTCGACGGCGTTGTGGCGAAACACGAGCTTGTCGATGAGGCGAACGCGGACAACGACGGAGAAGACGAGTAATAAGAATTGCAGTGAGAGGCTGGGAATCTACCGCACGTCGAGAGGGATCGAAGGACTGGTCCGTTATCTCCAGATCTTCTTGATTGAGAGCTTGTCACCATTTCTGGACTAAGACTCTTCTAGAAGAGAGAGAGTAGATAAAAAGAAGGGGGGCAGACAGCGAGAGGAGGCTGTAAGATTTTCCTTACGGGGCCTTAGGCTAGTTGGTTTGGCAAACCTAGCGAATCTCAAAGGCTGTTTTATAGATTGATACAGTGAGGGTGTGATAGTAAATAACTGAGAAGCCAAGGGTTTATTGTCTTTCAACTTCTCAACCACGGTTAGGCCATGGTGGGTTTGACTCGAGGACTGGGTTAAAGCGTTTGGGTTCTAAGTTCTAACTTCTAACACTTAAATCTCCTGTCCAAGTTACCCAATATCAATTCTGTCCAAGTGGATCTAAGCCATCCACTTGTGTAGGTCCCATACAAGTGGATGGCTTAGATCCACTTGGACAGGGTTGGTACTGGGTAATTTGGACAGGGGATCACCACTCAACTTCTAATCCTACGGCTGGGATGATGTGATGTCTGATGGCAAGAAGCCGACGGTAGAAAGTGCCGTTTGGATAACAGTTACATGGAGCAGTTGGATTCTTTGCCACGTGATGGGCCTTGGAAACGGTGTCTGCAGTTGGATTCTTTTAATTGTTCATCTTTTGAGTTATTATTACTTTATTAGGTTAGGAAATAAATGAGAGAAAGTATGTCCATTTAGAATTAATATTGAACTAAACAAACAGTAAATAAGAACTTGACGAGTATAGTATAGTTGACTAGTTAAATTACGAGTTCTATGCAATTTCTTATAAAGAAATTTCGGTTGCAAAACTAAAAAGACTGATTCAAAGTCCAAAAGTGTGTGGTTGATCTTTTCTTGCAAACGGATGCTTCAACATGCTGTTGCTTTCAGTTGGAATGGCCTCGGTCAAGATACTCGCACTCTACGTCGTCTTTTAACAATGATCAAGTTGTTTGTGCCGGAAATATCAAATATGTGGTCTTAATTTTTTTTCCAAAATTCTAATTATTAATTTTCTTTACTTTTTGTTATTTCATATTTTTTGAAGGATAAAATGAAATCAATGAATCAAGTCAGCCGTACGGTGTTTACAATCCAAGATTAAAAGGAACCACGGGAGCAAGACATGCTCAAAAAGTCAACAAACGCAACAGAATAGGAGATTAGCGACATATCTATCATACAGCCTGTTTTCGTGACAGGGGAACTGGGAATCTATTGGTAATGCAGTGCACTTCTTAAAAATAATATAAGAGAGAGAAATAGACCATAAATGCAAAATTATTCTCATTCATTGTATTGACAGGAGATACAATATTTCTTTATGCTTTGGCTCAAGAAAAATAAATTAATCAACATGCATATACATAATTTATATATAGTGTTTGACTTTCAAATAGAATTAGGAAAAGTATTAAAATGCCACAAGCCCAACAGCACAACTAAAAATTCAATACAATTATAAATATGAAGTGGAAATCAATTTCTTATTTACTTAATCGATCCCTTAGAACGTAATTAATCTTTGAGTCGTCGAATAACGTGTATATACCTTGGCCCTGGCTTTACATTTACATGTAAAACCATACACAAACGCAAAACGACAACTTCCAAGGGGTGTTCACAAACCTTGTGCTCGACGAAAGAGGGATGACCAGCAAATTAGCTCTCCATTATTACGATAGTCGTTGTCTATAAATTAAGTAGAAACATGACCAGCTGTCCTGACTACTTTGTTAAGTGTTAGGAAAATAAATCGTATGCATTATTTAATCTAATACCTTTTTTATTACGACTAAACCTATTTGTAAATTTCCCAATGTGCTGGGTTTTCAACTATTACTCTTTTTATTTTTAAATAAACGATGAGTTAGTTGTAATTAAAATTCAAGTGTTCATAATAGTTTTGGGACTATCTTAAATAAAAATCTTAATTCTGTATTGATTTTATGTAATGTAATTAGAGTTGGCATTTGAAAATCCAAATTTCAATTTTGAATGTTATTTTAGAGAATTTTAAACTCAATTTAAAATAGAAAAGGAAAAAGTTTTGGTAAGATGGCAATACTCCTCATCATAAAGATGGTCACGAGGTAATATGATAATTTTAAATAAACTATCTACTAACAAGCTGTTAATAGCTAAGATAGGATATTGTAACAAGTAATAGATCTTCACGACAACCAAATGTCCAAATGTAATTATATGCAAATTAAGGAATATGGAGAATTGGGTACTTAAGAAATTTAAAATATTTCAGGTGGGTTGGACGAAGCATAGATGGTAGCTGAGAAATTGAGAGGAAGGTTCGCTGGCTTGGGATGGCAACATTGAACACGAATGGATAAATTGTTGGAAGAGCATCCTTCTAGATTTCTGACTCCTAACCTGTTGCCTACCAAAGGTAGAAAAGTGCAATGCGCATGTTAACTTGCCTTCCAACTTTCTGGTCCATCTAAAGTAATGCTAACCTGACTCATCCCACACAATAATGAAACCAAAAACTTTTATCGCGACAATATAATCATGTTGAAATTACTTACTTCACCTAAATTCTCCTTCAATTTCAACAATTGAGGAGTCTAAATTGATAAGAAGAATTATTAATTCAAAATCAGATTCTTATATTAGATAAAAGATCAAGTGTAAATAGTTTTATTTCAATTTTAAACCTTGATTTCATTTTTTTGAATGCCAGGAGGGTAAATTTTATTTCTATAAATGATATGGCTTAGTAGGGAAAATTAAGATAGTAATCTTCTCACTATTTACATTTTAAGTTATGTCAAATTGAAGTCTAAAACCATAGTTTCATACATTTTAGAAGTTTGCAAAATTTGTTTTAGGTTGATGGAGACCTAAAAACCAACCAATTGGTAATCACTTCATACAACAAATTTAGGGTTAAATATGTCGAAAAATCATATATTTTATGTTTTGATTTATAAGAAATTCATTATAAATCAAAACATTGGGTGAGTTTAAAGCACTTTGTTAAATATGTTCTAAATAAATTTTCAAAGAACATTCATAATGCTGAGGAGTTAAAGAACTTCTTATCTGACATAGAGTAGTACTTTGATATTGAAAAAATGTCTGAGATGGAGAAAGTTATCATCATTACAATGCATTTAAATGGTAATGCTAATATTTGATGGAGAATTGTTTTATATACATTAGTGTAGTTTGGAGTTTATGTAAACATTGTGTTTATCTAGAGGCCAAATTTATTAGCTAATTTTAGACATCTATTTTCAATATGATGGGATGTAATCTCTAATCACCTATAAAGGGAAAAAATAAAGAGAATCAATGGACTAATATAGTACTTATAGAATTATGTAAGCACATGTTAGAGAAATGATTTAATTTACTTGATAGTGATTATTTTTGTTATAAATTGCACAAAATTTTGACAATAAAGAAAAGTTCCATTGGAAATTATGTTGAGACAATAACCTCTCACTCCCCTTCAGATTATTCAATAGAGTTCATGTGTCAAATGCCCAGATGTTTTCTAATTTACAAAGGACAAACCAAAGTCGTTCGATAAGGTGAATAATAATCTTCAAAAGGCTTCAAAGCATATGAAAAGTATGTTAATTGGAGATTAGGACCTTTAAAGTTTAATATTGAAACAAATGGACTGCTTAAACTTACCTCTTAGATATGGAAGAACTTTAACGGTGAACAAGTTCATCATTTGGTGGTGTCAAAATATGACAGGTCATTCGAAATATTTGGCAAAGTTGGGAACATGATATATAGAATTTGGTCGGGTCGGTCTAATTGGGCCCGAACCCAATCACAACAACCCACGGGCCGATCAGTCGGTCTCACACCCATTGGTTAATCCGAGCCTGATCCACACATCCATGGCCCATTAGCAGGAGAAAACCTTCCATGCAGAAGTAGAAGTCTACGTAAAGACTTAGCCCTAGCGTCCATCCCATATATAAGGTATGATTTCATCATAACAGAGGTACGTAACCATAATTCGACTCTTCTCTGCCTACGACGATCTCGTCTTTACCAGAAAAGACTAACTTGAGCGTCGAAGGGGCGAATCGGGACATAACCCCCGACGAGCCTTCTTTATTTTGCAGGGATATTCACGTCGAAGTTACTATAGCAAGCAGCCGACTCCATGGATCCAAACGGCAACATTCAGTTCCGTCAAAATCCAGCTGAACCAATTGACGCCCACCGTGGGGCCCGAAATCAGGGCACCATTTTTAGAAACACACAGATCAGTCAGACGACAGCAACAAACCCTGATATAGCCGCTGTCGCGGCTCTGGCGATACAACGTATGGGTTTACAGTTACCTGCAATCCTGCCGCCTGCACATCATGTTTCCCGCACGGAATCTTCAGACCCGAATGATCAACCGCAACCTCAAACCTTGGAACAAGAAGAACAGAGCGCAGCCTTGGAGGATAACACTGAAACCAACATGCTCCCGAACCTCCAGCGTCTCTCTGATGCAGACCCTCTTCCACCTATACACACCTCCCTCACCCGAAAACAGATTGAGGAAGCGGCTGACCTGTTGATTCGTCAGATCTTGCAGCCTCACCAAGATAATAGCAAATTGGTAAGACGGCAGAACCGCACGGCGGCATCAAAGATGGCAACCAATCGCCACCCGACCGAAGACCTAGAGAAAATCGTGGACGATCGGATTAACGCAACTATGAGCTTCCACCAGACGCCTGACAAGACAAGACTGACTCTCCTTCACTCCGGAAATCTTGGATAGCCTCCCGGCACCTGGTACCAAAATACCAACCCCTGAAAAATATACTGAAAAGACTGACCCCCTGGATTACCTACAGCACTTTCAGTCCATGATGAATCTGCATTGTGTTCCGGACGCTATCCAGTGTAAGGCTTTCTGCACGGCCTTCCAAGAGGAAGCTCCGCGATGGTTCAACAGCTTGCCCCCGAGCTGTATCACATGCTTCGAAGATTTTAGGTTGTTATTCCTGAACCAGTTCGCCACCAATAAGCGGCCACAGAAGACAGCTTTGGAGGTGATGCAACTTACCCAAGGAAGGAATGAAAGTCTGCGGGAGTTCATCACTCGGTTTAATAACGAAGCGGTCGAGGTCCCCGACCTCACTTGCTCGTTCATGTTGGCCGCGCTTATGAGCAACACGAGGGATGAGGAGTTCAAGAAGTCGTTAGCCCTCGACCAACCCCGATCCGTTCAGGAAATAAGAAACATGGCGGATAGGTACATTCAGCTTGAAGAAGTGCTGAAAAATAGAGGATCACTCGCCAAATGACAGGGTGAGCAATTCGCACAAGCGACAAAAAGGCCAGTCGAGCTGGAGAAAGCCGACCGATCGACAGGGATATCGACAGGAATTCACCCCGCTCAATAGGCGATATGCAGAAGTACTGGCGGCCATGAGAGCGGATGGGGAAGCTATCCGAGAACCCGATAAAATGAAGACTCCCTACAAGGATAGGAACTCCAATTTATATTGTCGTTTTCACAAAGAGGTCGGTCATGATACGGAAGATTGCTGGCAGTTGAAAAAAGAAATCGAATTCCTCATACAAAGGGGAAAGTTAGGCCGATTCGTGAGGCACGAACAAAACGCCGATCGGCATAATCAGCGCAGGACAGGTCGGCCAGACAATAGGCGACCGCCCTGGAGGCGAAATGACAGGAATGATGGAGGGAGGCAGAATGCGAATGCAAATAATCGACGAGAAGAGAGAGGGCGATCGAGGGAAAAAAACGACGGAAACGCTGGGCAACAAGAAAACCGACCGACTGGGGTCATTAACATGATATTCGGTGGAAATGCAATAGGGGGATCCACCACTAAAGGGAGAAAAAGATATGTCAAACAGGTCGACAGAGACTCATCCACCAAAAGGCCAAGAGAGAACGACGGGATGGTATCGTTCGATGGGTCCGACCTTGATGGAGTAAGTTGCCCTCATGATGACGCCCTCGTGGTAAATCTGAACATGGACGGTTACGAGGTGAAGCGGGTGATGATTGATACGGGCAGCTCGGTCGACTTGTTGTATTATGAGACCTTCAAGCAGATGAAGGTACCCGAAGATCGACTACTGCCCATAGACGGACCTATCAAAGGGGTAACTGGAGCATCAACCTACCCATTCACCCGAGTCTATTTAAAAGTGAAGTTTAGGCAAAAGCCGTGCCAAATAGAAAGGGATGTTGAATTCCTAGTCGTAAAATTTCAGGGGGCATACAATACAATAATCGGACGAGCTACCCAGAACGCCCTTAGAGCGGTCGTCTCTACATACTACCAGGCGATGAAATTCCCAACGCCTCATGGAATCGGTACTGTCAGGGGTCAGCAGAGAATCGCAAGGAAGTGCTACTTAGCGGAAACGAAAACATTAGACGGGGCGGTAGTCCTGACAAGCTCTCTTGATGTGAGAGCTGATGAGGAGATGGATAGGATGAACTCAGTGGAAGAAACGCAGCGGGTTGTACTGGACGAAGCCGACCCCTCTAAATTCACAAACCTAGGTTCCGAGCTGCAGAAGGACCTAGTTAAAGAAATCACAGGCTGTTTGGTAGAAAATAGATCGGTTTTCGCTTGGGTACTGAGCGACATGCCTGGAATTTCTCGATCAGTCGCATCGCACTCCCTTGGTATTCGGCATGACTAAAAGCCGATCAGACAAAAGAAGCGATGGCACAGCAAGGAGCGACAGGGGGTGATCGAGAAAGAAGTAGAGAAATTACTCGAGGTCGGGTTCATCCGAGAAGTTAAGTACCCTTAATGGCTCGCCAATGTGGTTTTAGTGAAAAAGAACGGGAAGTGGAGAATGTGCGTCGATTTCACCGACCTGAACAAAGCATGTCCAAAGGACAGTTTCCCCTTGCCCAAGATCGACCAGTTAGTAGATTCTACCTCAGGGCATGAACTTCTCGACTTCTGGATGCTTTCTGCTATCATCGATTCAAATGAGTCCGAAGATGAAGAAAGACCGCCTTCATAACCGACCAAAGCACATATTGCTACCAAGTAATGCCTTTTGGTTTGAAGAACGAGGGGGCGACCTATCAGCGACTCATCATGGAGGTCTTTAAGAAACAGATTGGCCGGTCGGTGGAGGCTTATGTGGACGATATGGTGGTCAAAAGTAAGACAGCCACGGAGCATGTGGAAAATCTCAAGGAAGTCTTCCAGATACTGAATAAATTTCAAATGAAGCTGAACCCGGAAAAATGCGTTTTTGGGGTGACATCCGAAAAATTCCTAGGGTTTATGATCACTCAGCGGGGATTGAAGCTAATCCAGAGAAGATCGAAGCCATCATCCAAATGCCCACGCCCCAGTGCTTAAAAGAAGTGCATATATTGACCGGTCGGATAGTCTCTCTAAGCAGGTTCATTTCTATATTGGGAGACAAGTGCCTCCCATTTTTCAAAATCTTGAGGAAAGCGAACGTGACCCAGTTCCAATGGCCAGATGAGTGCGAGAAAGCTTTTCAACGCTTAAAACAATATTTGTCTAGCCCGCCTATCCTGCAAAGCCCGGTAGAGGGAGAGAGTCTGATTTTATACTTGGTAGTTACGGAGGGATCGATCAGCGCAGTACTTATTCGATCGGAAGGAAGCGAACAACACCCTGTCTACTACGTCAGCAAAGTGTTGATCGGACCGGAAATGTGATATACGCCTATAGAGAAACTAGCCCTCTCCTTGATAATGGCAGCCCGGAAGCTAAGGCCCTACTTCCAAAGTCATACCATTGAGGTATGGACCCACCAACCCCTCAGATAGTGCCTTCAAAAGCCCGAAACTTCGGGTCGACTAATAAAGTGGGCGGTAGAGTTGGGAGAATTTGACATACAATACAAACCCCGGACGATCATTAAGGCACAGGTGTTGGCAGATTTTATCGTAGAGATGAGCCACCACTCAAGGACGAGCGATTCCTCGCTCGAGCTTGTTCGTCGACGGTCGTCTAACGTCAAGGACGCGGAGCGAGTAGTATTAATCGACCCGCATACGGAAGAAAAGGTGGAATACGCCCTTCGGCTAGAATTCAAGGCCTCCAATAACGAGGCAGAATATGAGGCTTTGATAGCCGGCCTCCAACTAGCTAAAGAGATGGAGGTGAAGCACCTAAAGATATATAGCGATAGCCAAGTGGTGGTCGGCCAAGTCACTGGGCAGTATGAAGCTAAGGAGAACAGCATGATCGAGTACTTAGAGCTGGTAAAGCGGGAGTTAAGCAATTTCGAGCAGTACTCGATCAACAGGATAGAACGAGCTCAAAATGCTAAAGTGGATGCGCTCTCCAAAATGGCCTCAGATCGAGACGCCAAAAATAACATTCTGGTCGAGCGATTGGACCGACCTAGCATTCAGAAAGCCAAGGAAGTTCTCGACATAAATACCGGTCGATCGAGTTGGACGGAACCGATCACACGGTACCTTTTAGAGGGAACACAGCCAGAAGAAGAATCGAGGCCAAGAAACTGAGAATAAAAGCGGCTGAATATACGGTCATTAACGACGTCTTATACAAGCGATCTTATGACTGGCCACTGCTGCGGTGCTTGAATAAAGAAGAAGTCGAGCAAGCGATGGCTGAAGTCCACGAAGGGATGTATGGCAACCACGTAGGAGGCAGAATGTTAGCCCACAGGCTTATCAGACAGGGATATTATTGGCCGACAATGAGGAAGGACTGCCAGGAGAAGGTCGACTGATGTGAGGCTTGCCAGAAGAATAGCAGTCTATCTCATCAGCCAACCGAGAGGATGCAAATCGTGAGTCATCCTATTCCTTTAGCCCAATGGGGAATGGATGTGCTGGGGCCCTTCCCTCTCGGCCCCGGACAGAAGAAGTTCCTGATAGAGGTAGTGGAGTACTTCACTAAATGGGTAGAAGCGGAGGCGGTCGCTACAATCACCGAAGGGAAGCTAGAAAGTTTCGTAAAGAAAAATATACTATGTCGCTTCGGGATGCCTATGGTGCTAATTACAAACAATGGCCGACAAATTGATAACGATAAGTTCAGAGACTTCTGCGACCGACTAAAGATAAGACTACAGTTAACCTCAGTAGCTCACCCTCAGAGCAACGACCTTGCGGAGAATACCAACAAAAAAATAATGAGTGCTCTCAAGAAGCGCCTAGACGGACGAAGGACTTGGGTGGAAGAATTAGACGAAGTATTATGGGCGTACAGAACCACACCGAACGGAGCCACAGGGGAAACACCGTTCAGGATTACCTTTGGGGCAGAAGCCCTGGTTCTAGTAGAAGTGGCATTGCATAATCAAAGGGTGTCGGGCTATGAAGAAGAGCGGAACGATGAAGCCCGCAGAGCGGAACTCGTTCTCCTCAGTGAGGACAGAGAAAGGGCAACCGCTCGTTCGGAAGCAATCAGGCAAAAAGCGACCAAATTCTACAACAGAAGAGTAAAGTCGAGCGATGTAAAGATTGGGGGATACGTCTTACGAAAAGCCGAGGCGGCTGGGAAACATCCTGGAAAGCTCAGACAAGCATGGGAAGGACCCTACCAAGTCGTCAAGCAAGTCGGGCATGACTCTTACATTTTACGCAATGCAGATGGAAAAATTCTACCAAGGCCATGGAATTCTCAAAATTTGAAGGCATTCTACCAATAGATAAGTTTTATTTCAGTTAGTCTTCGTTTATTACAATTCTTGTATACAACATGTGGGAACCTTTTTCCTATCCCTGCCAGACAGGTTTTTTAATGGCCCACGCCCTCGTTATCATCAATAAAGTGGTTTTCAGATTTCTTGGCAACAAAAGTTCCATTATACATGGCAAAGAGTAAAAAATCTAATCAACCATCGCTCGACATCTTCATATCACCCGACATCTCCATAGATAGACTACGGTCGGTCGGGTCGTCAAGACAAGATCCTTGGGACCTCGCCGCTTCGCTTCGGCATCTCCATAGATCGACTACGATTCGGTTGGTCGCCAAGACAAGATCCTTGGGACCTCGCTCGCCTCGCTTGGCACCTCCATATATCGACTACGATCGGTCGGATCGCCAAGACAAGACCTTGGGACCCTCACCACGACTATCGATTGACCGGTCGCCGAGACGAGATCCTCGGGACCATCGATCGCCTCGCCTATTGCTCGGCCAGTCGCCAAGACAAAGACTCTTAAGACCCTACCGACATTTATATAAACGAACTATGGTCGGCCGGTCGCCAAGGCAAGATTCTTGGGACCTCGCTCGGCAAGATCGAGACAGATCGATTCGATCGACCGACCGCCAAGACGAGATCCTTGGGACCTCGGTTCGGACTCTACTATAAGTTGACCTCGAAGCCGGTCGACTATGAGCAACTTCATCAAACTCTACTATACATCAAAAATAAAGAACAAAAATATAGAAAATGACTTCAGAAAAATGAAACAAAAGTAAAGATTGCATTAATGTCAATTCGCCCTGGTCACAAGCCCGACCAGGTGAGCTTCAAAAGTCCACAGAAGGAGAAGTGGGCGGATGCCCAGGGAAAGTCTCGAAAGCGGGCTGAAAGGTGGGAGCAAGGTCCAAGGGAGCGGCCGGTGAAGTATCGTCGCAAAGAAGCTCGTCCCCCTCAGCCGAGCTAAGGTCCAGCTCCTCAACCAGGACTGACCCCCGGTCCTCAATGGCTCTCTCCCTTACTTCCTCCAGAGAGAGGCCAAGGGAGGTAGGAAGCAGTGGCTCGGCAAATCCCTCAAACGGAGGACCGTCAGGACCCTCAGAACGCAGCGCTATAACAATTCTTCAGGATCATGAGGGCCAAGTCACAGGAGTACTCAAAGCACTCCTCCTGCAAGAACCGCCTCTGTCATCTCACGATCGCCTCGACCCTTTGTTCCTTTACGGAGGCCCGCACCCTCCTCAGCGTATCTTCGGTTTGCGCCTGGTCCTCGAGGGATTTTTCCTTAAGCGCCCTCTCCGACTCCAGCTTCCCTCGCAACACCGCACATTCCTCGGACAGCTTGTTCCTCGCTGTCATCGCCCTTACCCTCTCAACCTCCTCCGCAGTGAGCCGAGCTTTCAGGGCGCTCATCTCCTCCTATCCCGAATCGAGCTGAGCTCTCAGAACGTCACGCTCCTCCTCTAAGGAAGAGAGTTGAGCCCGGGAGAAGTCTCCTTATTCTCTAACCTCTGAGAGCTCGGTCTTTAAACCATCCACTTGCTCCAGGAGGGAATGGACCTCCCGATCCATCAACTCGAGACGCTGACTCATGGACGAAGCGAAAGCCACCTCCCTTATGGAATTGCGGATGGCACGGCCCGTCAGCTCCTCAACATCTAACGCATCATAGCGCTCCTCGTCCGAAGGAGGAATGACCCTTTCGGCAATATGAGGAGCCACTTCGACATTGACAATCGAAGTAGTCTTGTCAAGACTAATCGCCGGCTCCCACTTGTCGGCACTCCCCGTTTGCATCTTCCCTTTACCCTTGGCAGACAGGGCAGCACGGTCTACCACTTTCTCCTTCCCCTTGCTTCGGTCCAAGGGACGAGGAGGTCAGTCAACTACTTGAGATCGGTCGGCCACTTGAGCCCCCCTTCTCCTTTTCAGAGGTCGTTCACTCTCCTCCTCTTCCTCGATAACAACCACACACTCACTAGGCGGGACAACCACAACAGGCGCCGCAGATGGCTCGGAAACGGTAGGAGGAACATACCGCTGCCCGAAAGCGATGGGCCGAACAACAATTGAACTGGCCTCTCCCCTATCCTCCTGTCCTCTGACCTTTGAAGACCCGACGACCTTACGCTTACCTTTGGCAGACTTGGGAGGGCCGGGGAAAGCATGAACTTTGACAATGGCTGCACAAACAACGAAAGCAGGTTAGAAATTGAACTAAAACCTACAAGCATGGAAAATAACTCAACCATGAGGGGTCAACCAGGTGGGGCGGATCCCTCTCCTAGCCCGCTAACTTGTGGCGGGGGGTCAATCAGAAAAGAGTTGGCCGAGGCCCCCCACCGTATCCCGAAATGAGCCGAGCAAAGTTATATTGGCCGAGCTCCTTTATACGACCAACCACCTCCCGCTCCTCCCTGGAAAGGAATAGGCTCGACGAGTCATTCCATCGCTCGGCTAGGGGGTACCTCCACGACTGGGACTCAGAGGAAGATCCCGGAGGCTTCACGAAGAAGTATTTCGTTCGCCAACTGGTAATTTTAGAAGTCGTCCCGGCTGGGCGATACCGGGCATCCTTATACATCAAATATGGAATCCCACCCCCAGAGCTCGGACTCTGGCTCATTCTTAAAAAGTGGCGCAGGATATTGACCGAAGGCAGACAGCCAAACTGGTGGCACAACAAAGCAAGACCATTAATGAACCTCCACCCATTCGGAGGAATCGACTCGACCTCGATTGATAATCGCCAGCACACTTCATCAACGATCGGAGCGTACGAGAGTCTCAAGCCGCCGACCGAGAACAAATACTCAGAGACGGCAAACCACCCACTTGTACTGATGTGGATTCTTTCATCCGCCGAGGCCAGTCTAGGCTCCCAGGACCGAGGGATTTCGTTTCTAAGAATCGACCGACTCAACTCTGCCGCGGATATCCTCGATTTGCCTTTGGGCAGCTCCTTAACGACTGGCCCATCCTTTCGCTCTTTTGTCGAAATCTCTTCGACATCTTCCAACCTCGACATCGCTATCGCCTCAGCGGAGACTTCAGACGCCCTTTCGGCGACATCATCTCTTGGAGAAACCCCACTCTGGGAACCGGTGGACGACATGCTCACTAAAAGAAAATTTAGAAGAGGAAAATGAGGGAAAGGGATGTACCTATTCAGTGGTATGAGGTCGGAAATTTGTGCAACGCTGAAGGAAACTTCCAGAAACTGAGGATAAGAAAGAGCAAAGAAAAGCAAGACGAAAGCAAGAATGAAACGAGCGTGAAGAAAACCAAACCGTCTGTCGATCCTGGACATTTATAAGGAAACGTTCGAATTGCGATCCAGCCAAAACTCGACGAGTGGAGAAAATCCGAGCTATGCCCAAACACGCTGCATAATCTGAGCGGAGATAAATTAGGGTTAATCGAAATCCAGAGTGGCGTGACAGTTGAAAGGACGTACGGAACAGCAGCGCAATGGTTACAAGGACGATACGTTTCGGGTTTTGAAAAGTTGTCAGAGGGCACGCGCCGTCAAATAATAAATGCTTCAAGTACCTTCACGCGCTCGCTAATGATGACTACCAGACTCGCTTTCTAGCCGAAGTGTCAGCATGAATAAGTGCCGAGGCCGATCGGTTAGGGCACTTAGTCGACTCGTCCAAGATTAGCGATCACGCACACCTAGTCGACGTCCGACCGATCGGGATTGCCCGAGCTGTCCCATGATCGAGTTACAATGCCAATATCTAACCGATCGACCACCTTCCGAGCTGTCTTACGAACAAGCTATAAGCCCGCGGACGAGCTGTAAGATCGCGGACGACCTACTTCAGTCCGAGCTATCACACAATAAACGTCTCCCGATACGAGTAATCGCAAGCTATATATTACCGCCCGACCAATCGAGCCTACTACGAGCTACCTCGTAGACGAGCTACAACGCCAGTACCCGACTGATCGGATCAACCCCGAGCTGTCCCATGGACAAGCGACAGGATACTAGTATACTCCTTCGACCATTTTCCTTGCTCAGGCTCGAGGAGTAGGGGGCTTATGATCGGGTCGGTCAAATTGGGCCCGAACCCAATCACAACAACCCACGGGCCGATCAGTCGGTCTCACACCCATTGGTTAATCCGAGCCTGATCCACACATCCATGGCCCATTAGCAGGAGAAAGCCTTCCATGCAGAAGTAGAAGTCTACGTAAAGACTTAGCCCTAGTGTCCATCCCATATATAAGGTATGATTTCATCATAACAGAGGTACGTAACCATAATTTGACTCTTCTCTGCCTACGAGGATCTCGTCTTTACCAGAAAAGACTAACTTGAGCATCGGAGGGCTTAATCGACACAACCCCGACGAGCCTTCTTTGTTTTGCAAGGATATTCACGTCGGAGTTACTATAGCAAGCAGTCGACTCCATGAATCCAAACGGCAACGTTCAGTTCCGCCAGAATCCGGCTGAACCAGAATCAAACTATCCAAAAGGTTAAGTGTACACTATAGTTTCTATGTTAGTTTTCTTAAATCTTATCGAAGATACAATAGATCAAGGTAGAACTAAAGTCATGAAAGTTCCACTTATTGTGAAAAAAAAAGTCTAATTAGTAGGTAAAAAATAGTCTGATTACTAGGTAGATAAGATTCTTGATCATCTAACGTTACATCAATATAAGAAGAATCAGAGAAGCAAAATCTTAATTTTCGTAGCAATTCAAATATTAAGTCAATTAGGACCTTCAACTTATTTTGGCTAAGTCGTCGAATTCATATGGTAGTTTAGTTTGTTATCCCTTTGATATAAGCATGTAATTTTTGCTAATCATTGATGAGTCTTATCCATAGACTATGACATAAGGAAGTATGATTGAACCAAGGTAATTATACCGATTGACGTCAATTAATTTTGAGCTTTAGCTAGCTATGATGGAATACTGGTTTGTTGATCAAATTGGTTATGGTTAGATGTTTTGACCATAAGCATGTTTGAATAAAGTAAATAGTAAAAGGCGCTAAAGGAACGACCATTACTAACATACTAGACCGTAGGTGTATCAGGACCTGAGTAACCATCATGTTTAAATGGAGACCACGGATAAAGTAGTAAGATAGTGGCTTGAAACAAGGGAGAAAATGGAAGAACATGAAAAAGTGAGGTAATGTGCAATCCTATATTTTGAGTATATTTGGTGCACCTTTACTACTTTCTTGTAATCTTAGCCACCATTGTCTAACTGTTTATAAATAGTTTATTTGATGAAGACTTTCAATACTTAGAGATTTTTCCTTTTTTGTAAATATTGTGGGAGATAATAAAAGTTAAAAATTTTGTTATATCTTTGACTCGTTCTTTCTCTTTTATTGATTATTTTATTTGATGTGATCAATAGAATTATTTCCTTAAGTTTTTATGCCTAACCCTTCTAAACACGAGATTCTATAAAACTGAATCGATTAGTGCAAACTCAATCATTGTGCGAATATTTTGGTGCAACTTTATTGTGAGTTTAGATTTTTAAACAAAACATCTATAACATGTAACACCTCCTAGAGTAAAGCAATATTATATATAATTTACTTACCAAAGACAATTTCTTTTTTCAAGTAATTTCAAATGAACCAATTTGCTTGATTCGGAATGGATTAGTTAAACATTTCATTAAGGAGTCTGATCTTGACTATTTTGTATGGTATTCATTCTCATTCGACTCTTGGAATCACATTTAATAGTGACCGGAACAACTCGCAAAATCCAACCATTTCACTTATTTTACTGCCCCATCTATTGAAACAAAATGGTTTCATATTCCTTCACCGATTGGTTATTTCTCTCCATTTGTCTCTCTTTTATTAATGTTGATGTGTGAAATTGAATCTAGTTTCTAAGTTTAAAACTATAATATTTAAATTTAATAAAATTTGGTTCGACTTAAGCTTGATTATCCTAAACTTATTCATTAGGCTCAACTTTTTATAGGCATTTAGTGTCAATCTCAATTTGATTTGAGCATAACTATTCTTTTTCAACTTTAAGATTCTGTAATTTATAATTAAAATATTTTAAAATTTAACAAGCAATTCTCGTTTTCAATATTCAATATCAAATAAGAATATATGTAATTATAAATTACAATTATACAAATAATGTCCAAAATACTTTACTAAAGTAGATTACAATTACACTTTATTAAATTAAACTTAACATTTATTTAACAGCATATCTATCATATAGACTTATGACAATAAGAATTTAATATTTATTTAACAGCAATATCCATTATATATATTTACCCATGTAATATTTAAACAAGCATATATATATAAAAGTTTTACTATAATGGATATGAATTGTTTATATGCAGCCACGGGTAAACTAAGGAGAAAGATGTTGACAACTCTAACTGCACGCTGTTCAACGCGTCGGAGAATCAAAAGCTTATAAGAGGTCGAAAGCTCAAGTCGATATGGCATCATCTAATGCTGCCTTTAGTTTTTTCATTTGGCTAATTACAAAGACCAACCCATCCTTCCCTTTTACTGCTCATAGTACCCTAAGAAAGCTATGAAAATAGCACCACATGAAGCAAATCTCCAACCACTGCAAACAGATTCACATGTTGGTTTCTCTCTTGTCGCTTTCTAAACTCTTACTTGATCCAATTAAGAGTTGCTTGGTGTAGACCCGGTGCCGTCTTTCTCTCCCGTATATAACCCAGAAGATGAGAGAAAGCATTACTGCTGTAGAGACCATCAACAGCCCAATGTAGATCCTCTTACTGGAATTTTGAAGACTGGGACAATGATCCTTACATATGTCAGCGAAAGTTTCCCTTGCAAAAGTGCAATCCCCTAGATCAATCAGGAAAGGACCATAACTGTGCAATGCAAAACTAACATTAACTGCAGCTGCCATTTGGTTGTAGAAGGTTGGGGTCAAACGTCCCTTTGTTATGCATATTCCAGTGACTGAAACCTGACAGACATAGTTGGTCCACACCTGCACAAGTTGAACCATTAACTACAAAACAGCTCTTCTGATTCTTCTCTTTCGGGATTAGCAGCAGGGTACAGTCCGGGACACCTAAAGCTTTACAAATGTTTGCCACAAGAGGCATCTCTGTAAGCCTATATATTGCAGGTTTTTTATACAGCTTAAATGAAGCATTTTATATTTAATAAGAGAACCTATTTTCCTGTATCTAGATAACATATATTGCTAACAAGACATGCTGAACAGGTAACTTTAGCCAGAGAGGGAAGGGATAATGAATTATTTTAGATTGGTTTCTGTTGCAAAATTAGAGGTTATTCAATCCTGCATTCCTTACTTGCTAGAGGAGAATTACCTGAGTAGCATTATACAAGTCCACTTCACCAGGAGTGCAAGCTCGATCCGTGAAATCAGAAAAGTAAGGATTACAGAGTATTGGCACCAATGGACCAGATTGATTGAAGTACATTGGTGCAAAGTTGGGAGAGAAGTTAATATTTGAGACATTGGTGATAACCTGGTTAATCACCTCAACAAGTTGAGAAGTAACTTCCTTGCTTTGTGACAAGGTTTCTTGGGCAGTTGCTTTGTCCATACAAGGCAATATATCATCCAAAGCTGTATGGGCACTAGGATTTTGCACCCATTGATCCATTGCAACACATGTATCTGCAGTTACACTAGCAATTGCAAAAGAAAACACGTTAAAAATTCAGCTACATAACAATGACAAAATCCAACCTCCTCAGAGAGCGTTGTAAGCATAGGCTTGGAAGCAGCTTCCAAGGTTTGTAATCGCTATTTAAACATTTGTGACAGAAAGGGCATAGCACTGGAAAATTCTAATTTCTTTCTACTATTTCAGAAAGATTATTGTGTTTCCAGGATTATGAAGCTCAAAAACATCTAATGTGTGGATAGGGTTTTCTCTTTTCAATCTAAATACACTCAACAGAGTTTCTTGAAATTAATGCCTACACTATGCAACTGATGGCATAAGTGTGGTGTTAATAGTAGATGCTGAATGTCATTGAATGCAGTAAGCCTGTTGTTAGTCTATAGAAGTAACAGACCTTTATGGATTAGATAGTAAGGATGAAGAGTTAGCATATAGTCAGTTTTTAAGGACGCTTCCACCAGAACTGATCAGTGTGAAGATCGTTGTACATTAAGGCCTTCTCAGAAAATTAACGAACTTGTTTCAAGAGCCTAAAATGCTTTTTAAATTTAGAGGCAAGATTTTCATCTTTCTTGTTTCAAGTCACTTTCAGAGAGAATGTTTAAGGTAATTATATGAAAGAACAAACAATATAGAAAGACCAAGAAAGAGGCTTATGTAGATTAAAAACCATTGATACGACAAATTCTTCAAAAATACACAACATCATGAGGGGCTAATATATATGGGAGATACGATCAGTTTGGTTAAGAAGTATTATTAGTGCAGAGCCTTATGTCATGATATCAAACAGAAAAATAAGGCATGATAGACCAGTTATAATCTTACTTGTGCAAAAGAAGAAATGTTCCACACAAAATGAATGTTCCCGTGACCAGTAGCCACCCAACTACAACTAGGCTGCAAAAAGTACCGGGTATGGCACAGGAAAATTTAACCGATAAACTCAGGAAAGTGAAAAAAAACTAGAAGTCCAAAATATTTTTCTCTGACTTACATGTATACCAGGAGTTGCATGCCGAAAATTGAAAACACTGTATCACCAAAAAATGTGTTTATATGGATAAACAAGTCCTATGCATTCACATATTTTTTCAATACTTTGCATATAGCATATTGAATAACAAGAGCAAAGGAAATGACAAAGTGGGGGAGTGATGCTTACAAAATCCAAGAAATATGAGGAGAAGCATAATAGCAGCAACAATTATAAGTGCCAGTCTCCTGCACATATAGCACCATATTCATTTCATGATCAATGGTAATCAAGAAAGAGGTCAAACGCATAACTTGGACTCACACAGAATCCAAAAGATCTCGTATATCATCTGCATTGTCAAGCGTTTGGTCAGCAATGATGCTAATTGAAGAATTTAGTCTTGATTCCAATTGATCGATATCAGTTTGGACGTTAGAAGGTAGAAAAACTTTATCAACATCAACTAGCTTGGCAGAGGCCAGATAATCCGACACAGTCCTCAACTTCTCTCCTGTGCTATCTGCCTGATTAACTACATAGTCTAACGTTTGTGTTGTACTTCTGTGGAATCTTCCTTGACTAGTATATAGAACAACGCATCCAATGCTGTGAAAAAAATAACGGACTATTAGTACTGACACAACAAAGTTCGCGTGAATGTATGTGCGTGTTGAGAGAAAAAGAGAGAGAGAGCAGTCTACACAGCGGCAACACTGAAGAGAACAAGAAAAATAAGAGACAGCGCATAAGCCGTTCGAGAATAGCCATAAGGCTGCCTTTTACAGCAAAATTGACAGAGGCAAATGAACAATAAGCATAGCCCAAAGCTCAGGAACCAGATGGCAGCAATGGCAAACAATGGAAGTGCAGTAAAACCCGCAGACTGCATTCAAACAAAAATTTCAGTTAGCCTAACGATCCCAAACAGAATTTCTTAAGCCCGACGACATTAAGGCCTGCCACATATCATTGTCAGCATGTCTAATCACACCGATTCATGAACTTACGGCCCAGTAGTGACGCTCACTGATATTCCAGCCTCCAGTATATCTTTTGAACTCATCAAGAGGGTCTTTTCTGCAAGTCCTATTTGCAGCTAACAGAAGTGTTGGGTTCTCAGACTCCAAGGGTTCACCAATTGGTCCCTCCACAACAGAGCCCCATGAGAACTTCACTTCATACTTTTCCTCCTTCACCTTCCCTGAAAAAGAAAAATAAAGTCGGAAACAAAGCGATTATATGCTAACTCCAAGTCTTTACAGGCCACCAAACATGTAACAAGGAACTAAAAAGCTTTAATATTCGTGCCCTGATACTGGAAACATGACAGAAAACAATAAAAGAAAACATTTTTCTCTCTAACATAATAAACTTGTTAAGGTTGCCTGCCAAGAGTTGCCCGGCACAGTGATTGAGTGAAGTGTACCTGCAGCGGGTAGAGCAGGGAAGGAAGCAGCATGTGAGAAGCGAATGAATGTTGACGATGAAAAGAACAGAATTGAGAGGAAAAGAGAAAGTGTCAGTCGCTTATAGCATAACATCGTTACACAAAGACAATGGAGAGACGGTGAGGTATCCTTCAAAAGATACATTTGGAGGTTCCTTTGTGCTGTAGAAAGGAAGAAAAGAGGAGAAAGCATCCGAAGTAGAACTCAACATCAGACTGATAATAGTTCCAAGTTCAACTATGCTTCATGACGAGAATACCCTTTCGAACAATGACCGTCAGGGACTCTCGTCGTTGGAATACAACAACAAACTCCTGGGAAAGGATTAGGATTTAGGAAGGTTTCCTTTAACACGGAACAAAGAAATTCAGCAAGAGGTACAGTTTGGGCGCGTATGATATTATACTTGACAGTGATGATGGGTCATAATTCAAAATCGACGAAAGTAGTGGAAAACAACTGGGGTTGGGTTGGGAGAACATGAAATGTACATGGGTGCGCTGCCCGAGGCTGAAGGACCTATCTTCTTCCACCGTTCAGGCTTTTTTATCTGATATCTTTGACTTAATAGCGTTTTTTTGTCCCTCCTTTATCTCATTCCCCACAATTTTAGGCACTTGATTTCTTTGTCGTTCTTCAATTGCGTCCAACTGCGGTGTCTCTGTTTCACGCAAGTTTGGGAACGTTGCAAACACTTCAATCCTATAACCAATAACATCACCTTCATGGTCCATAATCCTACTTCACATTCTTTATGGTGTTTACATTTTGGCTTCTTTGATTTCAAAGCAAGGACACATGTATAGGCCTGCATCAACTTTCGGTGTTATAAGTCATTAATGGATAAGGTGAAAACACACGAAGGGGATACGGAAAACAGTGATGTTTAGTAGATCCGTTTTCCAGAGTTCGTATGGCCCAAAAATTGTATTCATTGAGAATAATTTATGATAAATAATTTACGCTGTTTTAACAATATGATTTAATAGAGAAAAGTATTCCTACGAAATAAATATCATTAAAAATTAAAGGTTTTTTTTGTCTATTTTAAAGTTAAAATATTTACAGTATATTTTATCATATCATAAAATATATAATATTGTTAATGTCTTAATGTATAAAAGTAATAAGGAAAAATATCACTTTTAATCATAAATTTTACACCAATTGACATGTTTAACCCTAACATTTTATAGTTAATAATTATAAATCCAACATTTAGAAAACGTTAAAGTGTAACCCCACCATAAGCAGTGCTGACATAATAAGATGGGACTAATTTTAAAATTTTAATTTATTTATAAATGTAGAACCTACTATTTTATTTAATTTATTTATAAATTTCTCTCCTCTCCTCCCTTCTTTTATCTTCTCTCCCTCTCACACATATATATACACACGAAACTCCATTGAATTGCATGTCAAAGTGCCTATTTTGTCTTATAGGACAGTATCAACCATGATATTACATTTTCCAGTTTATAAATGTACTTCTGAGTAACATAATCACTGGAACTGCATTTCAGCAACTGAAAAGTTTTATCCACCAGCCTGCAACTGAGTATGTTTCGTTCGTGATTATAATAGTTGTCTAACTTGTTAATGGTATATCAATTACTTGAAATATGAATTTGTCCACTTACTTAGGAGATCTACATTATAGACATAGTGAGAGAATATACTTGTATAAAATAAAATCTTGTATCTATGTGCTTGCTCCTATCATGGAAAATAGGATTTTTTTTTCCCAATGTAATTGCAGATTTATTGTCAACAAAAATCTCAGTAGCTTCTTCTTGTGGCATATATATCGTTTTTTAAAATTTTCTCAACTATATAACATGACAAACACAAGTAACAGCAACAACAACCACATACTCTGCTTCATTTGTTGAAAGAGATACGATGAGTTGGCTTTTTTTAAACTCCAAGTGCATACGGAATCTCCAAGTTTAAACAGAAACTCAATAGTAGTTGTTATCATCAACATCACCTCCCTGATCACTATCGTTGTACCCAACTAGATTGTAATTCTTGGAAGATAAATAAAACAAGCCATAATCAAGAGTTTCTTTAATATATCTGAAAATCTATTTACCAACCTTAAAATGACTGACAGTTGGAGATTCTAAATATCGACTAATGATTCCAACTCCATAAAGAATATTAGGTCTATCAAGTACCTCAAATTTTCAACAAGCTTTCTGTACATAGTTGAATCCATCTTATCACCATCATCAAATCTTGATAGCTTTACTCCACATTCAACTGGTGTAGAAATCGCTTGACAATTTTTCATGTAAATTCTTTTAAAATCTTCATTGCATAATTCTTTTGTGAGATAAAAAAGCCTTCATCAGATTGCTTCACTTCAATTTCAAGATAACAAGATATAAAGCCTATATCGATCATCTCAAATTCTGTGGTCATCTCCTTTTAAATTCATCAAATAAGGCTGAATTGTTTCTTATAAAGATCATGTCATCAACATACAAATAAACAATTAGCATATCACCATTCCCCTTTTTCTTCACATAAAGACCATATTCATGTGAACATTTTATGAACTCCTTTAAAACAAAGTGATTATCAATGCGGCTATACTAAGCTCTTGGTACTCGCTTTAAACCATATAATGCCTTCTTCAACTTCAACACTTTATCTTCATGACCTTTGATAACATATCCAAGAGGTTGTTCACTATAAACATGCTCCTCCAAGTGTCCATTCAAAGATGCAGATTTAACATCCATTTGATAAATTCTCCATTTGTTTTGAGCAGCCAATACCATGATTAATCTAATTGTTTCTAAACAAGCAACAAAAGCAACAACTTCATCATAATCAATTCCTCGTTGTTAGCTATAACCCTTGGTAACCAATCTAGCTTTGAACTTCTCCACTTCTCCTCTTTCATTTTTCTTAATTTTGTAAATCCATTTGACACCAATAAAATACTCGTCTTTTGGAAGAATTTCCAATCTCCATGTATCATTTTGGTGAACGGAATTTATTTTTTCACCCATGGACTTTCTCCATTTTTGATCTTCTACTGCATTTTCAAAGTTTAATGGATCTGCACCTGCAATCAAACAAAAGAGAGCAGAATCATTGATTTCGTTAGTTTTTGAATAAATTTCTTGAAGACTTCTCTTCTTTTAAGGCCTTTTGGAGGAGCTTGAAGGACTCAAATCAACATTAGTTACTACTGGAGAAGACACTTTAGAGGCATAGGCTGTTCATTTTCATTTCGAATAAAATCAGTTTCAAACATAGGAAGAAAGTTGTAATCCTCCTGTTGGGACCCGATCTCGAGACCGGATCCAAACCGAAAAACGAACCGAAAAATTGAAGAAGCGAAGGAATCCGAAGCAGAATTTTCTCGGAAGCGAATCGAAATCGGAGAACGAATGCGAATACGAAAGATCAAAAGCAAAGCGAATAGCGGAAATTAAAGCGAAGCATAACATGAAAGCAAAACGGAATCGAATCAAATGGTGAATTCAATATCGGATAGCGAAAGCGAATCCGAATCGAAACGAAGCAAACAAACAGATGGATCCATCGAACTGAAACAAATTCCGACATCCATTAAAAAAACAAAGCATAGAAAACTTATCGCGTTAGAAACCCTAAGATATTCCAAAATCGGTATAAATTTTTTTTTCTTTTCTTTCTTTCTTATTCACTTTATTCATCTTTCATACAAAGCAAAACAATATCCCCTTTTTGGAAAATTCATCCTCAATCAAACTCAAATTACTTGATTTCTCTTAATCATTCTTAATCATTTATATTTCAATCTCATCTATAACAAAACTTATCCTTATTCATCATTTTGCCATAAAAACCATAACACGTCTTATACAAAAACAAACCATATACAAATAGTGCTCCCAAAAATTGGGCAGCATAACGGCTGCATTTTAACTAATCCAAACCTGCAAAGTGTTTAAAATACACTTCTAAATTTCTCACACAAAAACCAGTATTATCTGACACCCCTTCCGGAATCCAAATCACATTCAATCACAGTATCCAATATTCAAAATACACCTTCATATCTCAAATCAATATCCAAAACTCATTCACATTCATTCTCATAGAATATACAACGTCTTAATACAAACTAAACACAACCCAGTCATTCAAGAATTACACAATTCCCAAAATCACATTCACCATACTCAACTTTATACGCAAATACACTTATCCAAACTTATCTTAAACCATATACATATCAACACTAAAATTCAAATGATTCAAAATCTAACTTATACAAATTACGAAAACATGCCAAAGTCGATCTGACATCTTGTCCGTCTTTCATCCGATCTCCTACTCAAAAACCTGGAGATGGGGATGAAAGGGGGGTGAGCACAAAGCTCTATGGATAATATATTTATAAATTGAACGATAAGCGAAAGCATTTTGCAAAACTTTTTGCCATATATTTTTAAAGATTCCACAGCAGAAAAACTGACAAATTTCTTACTTCTCAAAACGTTGCTAAATCAATTCAATAAATTCTCGGGTAAAAAATCCACAATAATTGATTTCTCACACTTTTCACATTTTTCATATTTCATGAACAAATTCTATACTTCTTAAACTTTTTCAAAACATGCAATGCAGCACACTTATAACCAAAGCACATAACACATCAAATGGTTTGGTTCGGTCCAAAACAGAACGTACTGCACATTTTTGCAAAGCGGTCCTATGCAGCCGTGAACGGAATGTACTACACCTTCCCGCATAGCGGTCCGGTGTAGCCGTGACTTATGGGAATCCGAGAGTAGAACTCCAGTGCCACTAGCGGGCAGCCGGGAGAAGGCTATAAAAATAGACAAGTGCTCACTCGTCCCACCTATGGGACCTGATCAAACCCACATAACACATAATCGAAAACGAAAAGTCGAATTGTCCGAAGGTACTTTTCGAAAATCTTGATTTTCACATTTTCATATCACATCATGTCATAAATGACACATTCACATATCCACATGAATTCATATAACAAATCTAATGCAATTCACATCATCAATTTAATCACATATCAATCAAATTCAGAACAATGTATGCAACAATTTCTTTAAATCATAATTCAAACTTATTCAAAATTCACAAAGCATATTTTTTTCAAATTATTCATATAATTCGAAAACCATGAATTTCATAAACCTTGCATTTTCTACAAATCATTTCTAAAATAAGGAATTTAATTTTTCGAAATCATAATTTTCAAACATTTATATAAACATTAATTTATCAAAAATTTGCTTCTTAAATTTTCAAAAATGCATGCTTAGCTTAAAATTCAATAAATAAATATACTACCCACCTCGAATCAATGCTAGAAGCTCGTTCCTAGCTTCAATTTGACCTTTCTTTCTTTCTTTCTTCCAATTGAAAATTTCCTAAATCAAATTAACCCAAATTCAACTTCATAAATGACATAATCCTCAAATTAAACTTAGAAAATACTAATTTCACATAAAATCAAGCTATCTAAATCATGAATTTTCAAAATTCGCAAATTCCAAAATTAACCTAAACCAATTCACCCAAATTCAATATCACAAATCACAAAATCTTTAAAATTGGTATCATATTTCACCAATCCATCATATTTTCCATAATTCTAAGCTAATAATTTCCAAAAACCCCAATCACAAAATCAGGCATAAACCCTAATTAATTTTCATCCAAAATTAAACATAACCTAAGGCATAAACATCAAAATTGACTTCATAAATCACATACCCATATCATTTTCTATAATTTTAAACCAAAAATTGAAGAAAAACTCAAAGATAGAAGTTCATCTCTGACCTCAATCTCCTCCATTTTCGGATATTCAAAGCCCCAAGAGAAGCTTTCATCTTCTTCCTAATGTTTCCTCTTGAAACTAATTCAAAATCCTCTAAAAACCCAAGAAAAATTCTAAACCCACCTTTCTCTCTTTTTTTTTCTTCCTCCATCCGATTGCTTTATTTCTCTTCTCTCTTATTTCTCTTCTTTTGTTCTTTTTCTCTTAAGTGTCGTGGGTCTCCTATTAAAAACAACCCACATTTGTGCCATGTCATTAATGAATGACAAAAGACCAAAATGACCTTCAATGTAATACCTTTAAACTTAAATCCTTATGTAAACTTCCCAATTTGCCCTTGAACTTTACTTAATTTCATGCTTACTTTCGGATATGATTCGCACTATCAATTTGAAGGAATTTGTCAAAACTTCATTCTAGAGAAATGTTCCTTATTGTCTTAATTTCATAATGACACCAAATAATCCAATTTGGAGCATTATATCAAAAGTTATGCTCAAAACAATTCAGATATGTCTTATGCTAAAACATTTTCCAACACGATTATTTCCATCCAAAAATTGACACTCTAAATCACAAAATTGAAATTCGATGTCTACATAAAAATTTTATCCCTATTTCTCTAGTTTAATCCAAATCAAGAATCACCTAATTTGGATATCTAGATCAAAAGTTATGGCTAAAATACATTCAGATGTTCCTAATCCAAGACTGCACACGAATCCGAACTTCAATTCAGAAATTGAAAGTCTTAGGGGTTAAAATTGAAATTCACTTTATTCATATGACTTGTAGCCCCATGTCTTAATTTTATTTTGCCTCAAGGATCACTTCAATCGGATCACCATAGATCCCGAATTTCTCAAAATACTGAACTATGTTCAGAAAATTTCTCAACTCAATTTGATTAATTTAATCAACCTCAATTTAATGTAAAAAATTCACAAATTTCTCATAAAAATGTAATTCATTGTCTTAGGAATCCAACGCTTCGAAAATCAAGTCAATCGGATGTCGGATGGAAAAGTTATAAGTAAAAGAGTGGAGTATGTTCAGAAAATTACCTTTTTTAAACAAATAGGGAAGTCGCGATCTTGCGCGTGCACGATCGCGACATTCCAGTGAACCCGCAGAGTAGTGATCGCGCGTATGCATGACCGTGACATTCAAGTGGACTTGCGCCCCTTTCTTCTTAGCCGACATCTTAACTTTTAAACCTCATATCTTTTGACTCAAAACTCTAAATTTTACAAATTTGATATCATTGGAAAGCTAAAAGAAAGTTCTACAACTTCCATGAAGGACCCAAAACTCAATTTTGTCTCTAAAGGGGTCAAAAATCCAATCAAAGATACTACCCCTATTTAATGTATCCCCAAACAGTGGTCAACTTTGAAAATTTCTATCTTTCATTTCCAAAGTCCAAAAATTTCACACTTTATATCAATGCAAAGATCATAAGGTCACCTATAACTTTCATGAAGGACATAAAAGTCAATTTGACCTCTAAGGCAGTCAATTTTCCTATCAAAAGTTCTGTCATCTAATAATCATGCTAAAATCATAACAGAAACTTGTAAAAATCATAACTTATTATTCCTTGATCTAAAAATTGCATACTTTATATTAAACTAAAGATCATTTCAAAATATTCAACTTTGATGAAGAACTTAAAGGCTAAATCAACCTCTAATTAGGTTAAAAATTCTCTCAAAGCACAGCATGCACAAAACTACACTTGAAAACATTTTTAAAAGTCAAAGTAGAATAACCTTAACTTTGACTGACCATAACTTTCACTCCCGATATCGAAAAATTGCAAACTTTATGGCAAAAGAAAGCTCTCAACATAATCTACAAGTTTCATGTAGATCATTTTTCTCAAATTGTGCCAAAATCAAAAAGTCAACTCTCAAGTCAAACTTGATATATCCAAAAGTCAACTTTCTTAATTCTTCAATTTTTCACCCTTTTCTTTTCATTTCTTGATTTTTAAACTTCCCTTTTAAACAACTCATTCACTTAAACTTTTATAACCCTTTCTAATCCACTCAATTTTTAAATTCATCAACACTATCAATTCTTTTTCTCATTGTGCAATACATCTCTAACAAAGTTCATATACAAAAATACTCAATTAATTTCATTTCTTATTTCTAAATTCTACTTAAAAATCGAGGTCCAACACTTCCTCTTGATTTTTCGATTTCTATCAACCATCTTCATCAAACTTGACATCTCGGCTCACAACAATGTTCTTGCTTTTAGGATTCTAAAGTCTATAACCCTTAGACTTTGCATTATAGCCAATAAACACAAGCTTCTCACTTTTATCACTAGCTTTACTCTTGTTCCATCATCAACATGAGTATACGCAACATAACCAAAAATTCTTAAATAAGAAAAGTTGGTTTTTTACCGCTTTATGCCTCTTAAGGAGTAATTTTTTGCAAGTTTTTTATAAGATATCTGTTGCTTAAATATACAACTGAAAATACAGCTTCTGCCTAGATTTCTTTAGGCATGTGTTTATTCTTTAGCATGCTTCTAATCATGTCAAGAATAGTTCTATTATTCCTCTTCATAATACCATTTTGCTACAGTGACCTTGAGATTGTCAAGAATCTTCTAATTCTATAAGATTTCCATAAATCATCAAATTTCATTTTCCACAAGCATTTTGAATTTTTTAAGGGTCTCAAAAGCTTCAAATTTCTCCTTTAAAAAATAAACCCAAGTTTTTTTTGACTAAAATCATCAATAAATAACAAGAAATACTTATTCTTACTGAGAGAGAGATGATTAATTGGGCCATATATATCAACATGTACAAGTCGGAGTGGCTTTGATGATCTTGAAAATGACTTCTTTAGAAAGTTATTTTTGAAACGAGTCCCATAAATACAACCTTCACAAATCTAATTTGGATGATCAATAAGAGGCAAGCCATGCACCATCTTTTCTTTCACCAATTACTTTAAATTATCAAAGTTCAAATGTCCCAATTGTTGATGCCAAAGTCAAAAAGAATCTGACACATAAGCTTCAAACACTTCGCATTATCAGTTTGAAGTTTAAGAGAAAAACATTATGTTCTTTGATATTCTAACTTTGGCAATCAACTTATCTTCACAATTTCTAATAATTAATCAATCATCCTTCAATCAAACATCTTAACCTTTCTCCAAAAGTTGACCCAAACTTAAACTATTTGCTTTGAGTGAAGGCACATGATATACTTATGAAATAAATTGATGAGATCAATTTTTAGCCAAAATCAGAATTACCTCTCCCTTCAACATTCACTTTTTTTTGTCATATCTAAAAGGAATAATTCTTTTAAAAGATTCGTTCAAAGAAACAAATAAGTTTTTCTTGCTTGTTATGTGGCTGCTTGCATTGTTGTCCAAAAACCATGATTCTTTATCTTTTTCTTCATTATACATTAACAAGAAGGCTGATTCTTCTTCATTTTCTCCTTTTACGCAATAAGCTTTGTCTTCCTTTTCTACTTCATTTCTACATTTAGAGGCATAATGGCCATATTTTTCACAATTATAACACTGCACATAAGCTTTTTTACCACCCCTTTTGTGTCAAGTTCCTCTGCCACGTCCTCTTACTAACTGTTTCAAATTTAAATCTTAAGAGTTGTTGGAGTTTCTATTAAATCTTTGTCTTCCTTTACCTTGATAATTTCCACGTACATGGGCACAAAATCTGCCTCTTCCTCTTCCTCTTTGAGTAAAATCCTTCTTTTCGTCCTTGTCTTTTAAAGACAAATTTGAAAGAAGATCAGATTGAGATTCCTTCTCTATCATCTGTTCTTTATACCAGCTTGCAATGAGCCCATCAACTCATCAATAGACATTGAATCTAAATCCTTTGATTCTTTAATTGCCACAACAATATGCTCAATTTTTCCATCAACTCATCAATAGACATTGAATCTAAATCCTTTGATTCTTTAATTGCCACAACAATATACTCAATTTTTGGATCTAAAGATCGCAAATTCTTTTCAACAACTCGAGAATCTTGTATAGTTTCTCCACATCTTCTGAGTTGGTTAACAATTAACTGAACTTTAGAAAAATATGAATAAATTGATTATGAGCTTTTCATCTTGAGAGACTCAACTCAACTCTCAAAGTTTGACAACGTACTTTGAGCACCTTATCACTTCCTTTAAAACAATTATGCAGAATTTCTCATGCTTCTTTGGCACTTGAAGCATTTGATTCTTTTTCAAACATGCATTCATCCAAACACATATTAATGGGAGTCAAATCTTGTTGGTCTTTCTTCCAAGCTTTATGTAGAGTATCCCTCTTTGCTTAAGTCAAATCATCTTCATTTTCATGTTTTTCAGGTCATTTCTAAAAAACATCCCATATATCACGTGATCCAAGCAAAGCTTTCATACAAATACACCCCATTATCATAATCTCTTTGGTGATTTGTGGGAATTGAAAGGAAAGCATACCTCCATTCATCATTGTTAGACCAAAACTCTAAAACTCTTTAGAGATAGAGCTAGAAATACTCTATCTCTAACCAACCAGGTGATTACACAGCTCTAGCTTTGAGGAGTCATTTTCTAGTAAAAAACACTGTGGGTTTTTTAGAGAAAACCAAGAGTTGGTTTGGGTTATACTCTGATACCACTATCATACGACTTTGTTAGAAAATAGAGATAGAAACGAAGAAACCCAGAGGAGAAAGCAGAGAGAAGTTAAAATGAAAGTTCTTTGATTCAACGTTTGTCCAACTTTCATTAAAACAGAATAATACTTATAGAAGTATAAAAACAACTCTTAGACTTACTCAAGAAAATAAACAAACCTCTTAAGAAACTAAACAGACTTCTAGAGATAATAACAAATTTATTTTGAGTTTATATCTTCAACATGATTTATCCATTACTCGAAATCTAAATTCCTCCATCCTATTGGGTATGCTTGTGGTTATTTGTCCATCATTAGTTATAGAGATATCTTTTCTACTAAGTTGTTGAAGGGAAAGATCATATTGTTTTGTTCAAGTTAGTAATTGAAGTATCAGTCATTTGTTATAACGTTTACTATGCACAAAAAGTAAGAAATAGATTTGCATTTGTTCCTCGTGATCTTGGAGATTTTTCTTCGCTTTTGTCTTCCATGCCTTTGCTAGTTGCAATACCTTTTATTTAAAAGCTATACTATAGTGATGCACTATTTTGTTGACTTCATTTAAGGGAAAATGCACATTTAGGAACTTATTTTCAATGGAATGGCTCAATGTTATGAATATCGTACTAGTATTAACACTAAATTTAGTTATGGTACGATATTGTATTTGTACTATCAATATTAGATAGAATTTTGGATAATTTTTAACATTATAAATACTCATTTAATTTTTCTAAAATAATAAAATAATCCTCAATATATCATGCTATATAATTTATAATTTTATGTTAACTCTATCTCTAAAAATCATAACAATAGAAATTTAAAAATAACAATCTATTTATTTTGTTAATATTAATTTTCACATTATTGATATATAAACAATAACAAAATTAATATAAAATGATTATTTCATCATCATACAAGTATAAAGCTAAGGATAATACAAAGTATTTAAAATATTACAATTTCATCATATAGTAAATAATAATTACATCAAAATATTAAATAAAAGAATAATAAAATTACATAACTTTATAAGTATTACAATAAGAGTTCATGCAGTTATATTTATATTGCATACATAGAATTTAAGATATGCTTCAAATAGAAGTGAAATTAAAAGAAGAGAAGAAATAAAAACTTGAAACTATTTGATCAAGCATCCACTCAAATTGTATTAATCTAATTCTTATTTGTTACAAAATCCTCATTGTTAAGAGGAGTCTTATCATCACTATCATTCAAATTTATTGCATCAAATGACATGTCAATATTTTCTTATGAAAGATTATCTTCCAAGTCACTCTTATCTATTAAACATAGTTCCTCATAAACCAATCTACCAAAGGATCGTTATGGTCAAGGCAAATTGGATTTTATAGAACTACTTTTTCTATTAAGAGTCCTAGTAAACAAATAAAGTTAAATTATTAAAAAATTATAAATAATTATATTCAAATTAATAATGATAATAACATATCTTTTTCGAAGCTTTAAATTGTATCGAACAAAAATTAAGTTGTTCAATATTTTGTGTTCAAATCTATTCTTTTTTAATAATGGATGAATTCAAATATACTCTGATTCCTTTCATACCTTATTGCACTCACACATTAACTTAGAATTTGAATTACAAATTTTGCAATTTTGGAATACCACTTTCGAATTGATTCCACTAAATAACTATAAGACAACTAAAGTAACATTATAAACAAAATAAAGTAGTGGTTAATTTCTAGTAAGTAACAAAGTGAAAAAAATATCTGGATTAAATTTGTCCCTTTGATGAATAGCAATGGGCGTCTTAAAATCATATGAAGCATCCTTATAAATCTCTATTTGTTAGTTTTGGATATCTCATATATTCTCACGAGTAACAATTATTGTAATCGTTAATAACATTCCCCTATTAGCTTCAAATTTCTTTGTAAAACTTGGTTTAAAATAAACACTGGAATTCAAAAATACCTCATTTGCAAACAACAAAGAGTAAAGTTTGCCTTTTCATCTCTCATTGATGACTGCAAGATAAGGTGTATATAAAGATGACTTACTTTTTATATTGGTCTTAAATGCTTCCTTCTCCCTCTCTATGGCATTATAAAAATAACCCATTATTGTCTTCTTATCACTAATAGTTAGAAAAGTACTCTTATCAAAGGATGACAAACTTGATTGAAAATTGATATTAGGAACAAAATTCATGATCTTCAAGTATAATTTTATAAAACTCCAATTCAACATTAGACTTAGCATGCTAAGGTACAACTCACTTATCACTTGTCAACTCCTTATTTGTTAGGAAAAAACAATAAAGTGATAAAAAATTAGTCGCAACTCTTATAATAGCAAGACAATACAAATTCCTACTGTTGGTGAAATACTTTCTTATTAAATTCAGGACCCATGTATGATTAGAGACAAAGTTGGTAACTTTTTTACTTTCTACACAGTCTCATCAATGATAGAAAAATATCTAGCATTTTCTATATTTTTCAACATCAGTTTAATGTAATGTATAGAACAAGGAGTCCAATAATAAGAATTAAGCCTGCTTTGCAATTTTTTTTAGCTACTTTGTAAGTAGAATCATTGTCAGTAATGAGTTTAACAATATTTTCTAGCCTTTTATTAATAACTTCATCAAATATCTGAAACAAAGTATAATCATTTCTGACGACACCAAATGCATCAATAGACTTCAAAAATATTATCCCTTTTGTAGAATAAACTAAAAAATTGATAATAAACTCATGTCTTCTATTTTTCAACTATCATATATGATTGAACACCTATGAGTTGCCCAAGTTAATCTCCTTTCATCAAATAACTATTTAATTCATAAACAAAGTTGCTTAGAAGTTTACTTCTATAGTCATCAATTAAAGGAGCTTTATATCCTAGGTTGTAAGACGCAATAGCATTCACTGTAGGTTGGTAATAATAAGACTAGGTAGTATTAAATGTTATACCTGAATCATACCACGACCTAACAATTGCCATGTCCACTTTATGAGCTGCTTATTTATATTATTAGGTGTTACAAATTGAAAGTTGAACTCTAAGAGTTATTCATGGTGAAAACATTTAAACACTTATTTTCTTCTTTTCCTTACATCAGTTGCAACATTCCCTTCTTGTTAGGTAGGAATACCATCTTCAACATCCCCACCATTATCCTAATTACTATAAAAGGAACTTTCGCTACCAATTTTGTAGTTTAGTCTTGCCTTCTATCTTTCTGATACTGATACTCTTCAAGCAAAGTCTTTATTTGTCATTTCACATCATGTCTCACTTTTTAACATGGCCCACTCACGTTTGCCCAAGATAAATGCTTCTTTAATTTTGTGATTCTCCCACCTTTCAAATGCTTTTTATAATATTAATAAATGGTATGATGTTTCATTCCAGGAACCAATCTAATATGAGCCCAAACTGGATCATCAAATCTTCCTGGATTGGCCGAATTATTAGGAGTATTTAAAGTTTCTTCCATGTATTCGTAAACAAAATGAAGATATATATCAAAATTAACTTAATAACTTCATATCAAAATAAAGTTGTGTAAAATAACAGGAAAAAGTAGAGGAATAACAATTTCTTAAAATCATATGATATAGACATGTAAGTGAACTTCAGTAAACTTATATAAATGATTCCTTACGAAAATTTAATACTTAAGAACATTCTATCTAAAACATCTTGTATTGTGTCATAAATTCACCTCTATAAGTCTACAAACTATTTTGTGTAAGTATAATTCAACCATAAAGTTATAACTATAACTCATGTTATAAGATTACATAATTCAAACATAAAGTAATAATTACAACTCATTTTGTATAATTATATAATTTAACCATAAACACAATCGCAACCTATTTTGTATGACTACATAATTCAACCATAAACTTATAACTATATCTCAATTTGTATTTTTACATTATTCAACGATAAAGTCATAACTATAAGCCTTTTATACGATTACATAATTCAACCATACTATAGCCTATTTTATATGATTACATAATTCAACGATAAATTCACAACTATAACATGTTTTAGTGATTACATAACTCGTACATGAATTCACAACTATAACTCATTTTCTATGATTACATAATTCAATTATAAACTCAATTTTATGATTACATAATTCAACCACAAAGTCATAACTATAATTAATTTTGTATAATTACATTATTCAACCATAAACTTAACTATAACTCATTTTGTATGATTACATAATTTAACTATAAATCACAAGTATAACCCATTTTGTGTGATTATAGAACTCAAATATAAATTAACAACTATAAGTTATTTTGTATAAGTACATAATTCAACCATAAGTTCACAATTATAACCCATTTTATATGATGGCATAATTTAATTATAAATTAATCTATTTTGTATGATTACACAATTCAACTTATAAATTATTTTATAACAACAACTCTATGACAATATATAATCCAATTTGTTCACAAAATAATTTTACTCTTTCATTCACTAGTTCTTCATTATGATTTTTACATTAATATTAATCTTTCATCACTAATTTTTGACTAACTTTTATTTTATATTAGGCAATGTTTCATTTACTAATTTTAATTAACATAGATAAAACTATAAGAGACAACATAATATTTTTTTAAAATAAGAGAACATAATATTAATTCAGAATCCAAATCTAGTTCCAATTCCAAGATAACTATAATTCAAGTTCACTCCATAAGTTCATAATCTATAATCTTTAAATCCTAGAAACACATACTACTATACTAGATTTCGTGATACTATGAGACAACATTCACATATCACAAGTCAAGATAGACAATATTCACACACATAACCAAGTCAATAGAACAAACTCAACAGTCAACACAATAACATGGACAAGATTGTCACAATAATGCAACAAAATTACACAACCCACCGTTGGCATTAGCAACCTTGAGTTCACTGGGATGGCGGAGGATGATGATAGAGGATGAAGGTGGAGGAACCAAGGAACATAACAAACTGAGTTGCGCATGTCGCATGTGAAGGACGAAGGTGGAGGATTACGGAGAACGAAGATCTATGTATGCCTATGTGGGGTTAGTCAATGGGCTGTGCACTTGTGTAGACTACTGAGGACGAGTTGTGTCCTTGTGTGAGGGGTTGTGGCATGTGCGCCTATACAGACTGCGGAGGCTAAGACGGTGCCAGTGACAAGTGTTGAGCATATTGCAGAATGCAGACCAGACCAGAGAACAAAGATAAGGAGGGAGTAGCAGCAAACTGCAAATGAGAATAGGAGTGGAAAAAAATATTAGGGTTAGGGAGAGTCCAAAGGCAGAATTCATTAGGGGGATTTACTAATTTAGGGTTTTTTTGCTAATTAGTCCAATTTTTTGAAATTACTAAATTAAATCAGTATTTTGCATATCGATCAAAATCTAAAGATGATACGGTACTATGATATTTAATACCATTTTCTAGTAAATATGACATATATTGTCCGATACTGTATGAATGTCAGAACACTAGAATTACCGTTAACATTTTATTAATTAATTACATTTAATAATTATTTATTATTTTATGAAATTAACATTAAGATAAATCAATTTATTTGTAAATGCAATAATAATTTGACATATCATATTGAGGGCTGCTTAATTGTTAAAAACCTCAAAATTTTTATCATCTACTACATCATATGTTTATATGTACATTTAACAATATAAATTACATTAAAATAAAATAAATTTTAAGTTATAGTAAGAGGATAATAAATATTGGAATAAACTAAATACACCTTAGAGTGTTTGTTTCATTAGTAACATTTTCAAAATAATTATCTTCAGACTATGTGAAAACTGTTTTATATGTTTATATACTTATGATGATTAGATATATATGTACTCAACAACCACTCATTTGTTATGTAAATCAACTACCATTACATACTTATGATGATTAGATATATATGTACTCAACAACCACTCATTCGTTATGTAAATCAACTACCATTACATTATTTGATACTTTTGTAAGACATTTTTGTCCTTTTTTATAAATTGGACAACTATTAATTGTATTTTCGAGTTTTTAATAAAATGTCAGTTAAGTTACATAATTCAATTTTAACAAAGGTAATAATTGGGCCTAATAAATGATCTGGATTAATAGGTTGAAGCCTAAGAGGAAAATAGATCCTACTTTATGTGAACCGAATCCATATTGGGCTTGTGATAGGGAAGCCTGATATATAAGCTATATATAAGGGTTAAGGTCTCCTTCAATTACTTATGTAATTTGTAAGTATACAGATCCTCTTACCCGTTAGGAGTGCTTTCAGCTTAAGGAAACTGAAGAAAGGCGTTAACCAAGTGTTGATGATCAACTTCCTCAAAATTCCCGAGAAGATTGGAGCTTGTTTTGGTATCGGAAACTGCTTTAGAACTCTGGATGGAACCGAAATAAGGTATTCCGTATTTCCTTCATTTTTACCCTTTCATGAACAATCCAGGACACATAATAAAGTCTATCCTATGTGTTACACGTGGTATCATAGTGGTTACGTGATCTGGTTACCGAAAATGAAAAGTTTTCAGTTTCCACTCATTATGGTTTTCTTTAGTTTTTGATTCATTTTTCAAATTTTTACATATATAATTGCGTAAAAGTGGTATACATAAGGCTAGTTATGAAAAACGAGTCCAAATGAGCCAAAACAAGTGAAAAATGGCATTTTAGGACATCAAAAATTGCCCCCTCCCATCGGAGGGCGATGCACTGCACGCACCTGACGGTGCCACAGTAGCAGGAGGAGCGGTGGTTACGGATGGCACGTGACGTCAAGTGGCACCGCATGCTGGCGAACGTTTGAGGGAAACATTGCACATGCCTTATGCGATGCGCTCTCCCACAAGCCTGGAATGGCGGGCACGTGGGCGGCACATGTCGCATCTAACTCGAAACATGGACTGCAGAAATCGAGATACATGTGGTGTGTGCAACGCACGCACCATAGAGTGAACGCTTGTATGCATATGGGGGCGTGTTCTTCACACATGCTAGATGCACCTAGAGTGCGTCTGTCTGCATGTGTCCAACACACACACGTCTATTTCACGTGACGTCAACACACACAAAAAAAGGAAAATTTTAGAATTTCTATAAAGATAACCTGATTCCTTTTAGGTCAGTTTTTGGGTTTGGAAAAATTTTAAAGTAGTTTTTTCAATTTTTTTGGATTTATTACATTGGTAATTGGATTATGGAAAAGTTTTTAAAGTCTTTTTAAAGCCAATTTTGAGTGCATTTTTGTACTCCGAATTGTACATGAGGGAGACACTTAAAGTTTTATGTCTCGTATAGTAGGTTCGGTATTCAAAAAAGTACGATAGACACTCTCATTGAGATTTTTTATATATAAAAGTCTCAAATAAAGACAGTGTTTTCAATAATGATATGTGATTATTTAATTGTGAATATAGTTTTTACAATTATAATTAATTTTCACTTATATTATGCCCATATAGAATGTGAGGATGACATAAAGATGTATCTCTTGTGTTTGTGATCTTTTTGGATACTATTAAGATTGTAGTCACCACAGTGACCTTTCAAGCCAATATTTAGATTGTATCGCGTGTATGTTGGGGGATGTCTCTCGTCTCATTTTGGTTATTCTACCCACAGGTGTTGACCTCATATGAGATTTTGAGATGTACATAAAGGAATTAGATGGAGGAAAGTTGTTGCTTAAATGATCTATTCATCCACAGGTGGTAGTGTCATGAGAGTTGATGGTTTGTATTCTAATCGCTTTTATGTGGAAGTCTAATTTTATATATAAATTATTTATTCAGCCCACACGTGTTTCATAATATATGTGATTAAATTCTCCATATAGATAATGTTATCGTTGTTGTCTTGCATTTAAACTGATTTTTTACATTGTGTTTTTTATCTTGTAGTCACCTTTTTGATAAACAACAATGTTGTCACGATTGAGACCTTAAATGGTTTCAATTTCAAGAAGTGGAAGAAGGACATAAAGTTTGCATTGGAGATGGATGACATCAGCATGGCGATGCACATCGAGAGACCTTCTCCACTTACAGATATTAGCTCAGAAGTTGATAAACTAGCTATGATAGCTTGGGAGCGGTCAAATAGGATGTGATATTTGACTATCAAGAGTTCGATCTCAGATCATGTGCTGAGTGGATTACCTTATATGACCATAGCGAACGAGTTCATGGATGACATTTCCCAGAGATGCAAGGTGTTTTCTCATGCAAAGCAGAGCACCTTGATTAAGGAGCTATTCTTCATGAAGTATACGGGAGAAGGAGGCATCCGAGAGTACATTATCAGGATGGTACACCTTCAGACTAGGCTTAAGGCGCTTGATGTACCAATTCTTGATAAACTCATAGTGCATTAGGCACTAAATACTCTCCTTCAAGATTTTGAGATGTTGGCTACCTCCTACATCTCTCAGAATGAGACGTGGGACATCAATGCCTTGACTTCTCGATGTGCTGCAGCAGAGGAGAAGATTAAGAGTTCTCCTCATACAGCTATGTATGTCGTTGCCAAAGATAAGGGGTTTAGCCAACAACTTAAAAGTAAGGGTAAGATACCCAAGCCCTCTCCAAGGATTCAAACTGGCCAGTCTGGCATCGCTAAGGGGCCATATGACCTAAAGGGTATGAGGTGCTTCTTTTGCAAGAAGAAGGGGCATAGGAAGTCTAATTATGAGAAGTACAAGTTATGGAAGGTTAAGTAGGAATTGTCAGGTAACTCCCTGGCCTTTATGAGTCATGAATCTAATGTAGCTATAACCACATCAAGTTCTTGGTGGTTAGATAGTGGAGTTTATAACCATGTTGCTTCCATAATACAGGGGTTCAGATCCAGAAGAAGGCTGACTAAAGGAGAGGAGAAGCTAATGGTTGGCAACAATGAGGAGGTGGATGTTTTATATGTAGAAGATATAGGATTAAACTTTAATACGAGGTTTGTATTAGTTTTATGAGACATGCTTTATATACTGTCTTTTAGAGGGAATTTTATCTTTGTATCAGTATTAGTTAAAGAAGATTTTCGTTTTATATTTGATACTTCAGTTGCAAATATTTCTATCAATAGAAGACATATCGGAACTGCCTTCTTATCTTACAAATTTTACAGAATATGTCTTACTCCTAATGAAATATATGCCTCTTCTTATATTACCGAACCTGTTACTCGAAAAAGAGCCTTCATAAAGGAAACATCGTACATGTTGTGGCATAAATGTCTTAGCCACATTTCCAGGGAGAGGGTTGAGAGCTTGATAAATGATAAAATTCTCCCAACCCTGGACTTTAGTGATATGGAAATATGTATCGATTATTGTAGGGGTAAGTTGATTATGATAAAGAAAAAGGGGTCAACTATTACTTTTAGTTTATTGGACCTTACACATACATACATTAATGGTCCCCATACAGTCATGTTATGTAATGCTAGATATTTTCTGACATTTATAGATGATTATTCCCGTTATGGCTATGTGTTCTTGCTTAAGGAAAAGTCTAAAGTTCTTGATAAGTTCAAGATCTTTAAGACTGAGGTTGAGAACCAATTGGGAAAAGCAATCAAGATAGTTAGATCTGATAGGGGAGGAATACTATGATAGACATGGGGTTGCAGGACAAGAAAAGGGTCTATTTGCCAGGTATTTGAAATCAATTAGAATTGTAGCACCCCCTTACCGTAGAGTATACACCGGGACATTCAGAAATTATTCCGGTGCATATCCTACGATAAAGGTGAGCTACGTTTAATCACTACATTCACTTCATAAAGCATCATATCATTATTCACTTAAAAAGCATCATAAGAAATCACAATATATATTTTTTGACCAACTGTTCCTCATTTCATTTCTCAAAATCAAAAGTCTACATTGAGTCTTTCAACCTTTACTACATGTACATGAACAAAACCTAGTATAAAAGTACTACATGAAAGAGGAAAATATAACAAATCTATCTAAACCATTCAAAAATCTTAGCTGAATGATCTTTGAGCCATGACTTCTCTTACCAACTCACAATCTACACAGCAGTAGCGCCCCTCAGTAGCTAAAGTCGTCTCTCGATCATGAAAAGACAACGTTGTAATTTTGGTGAGTTTTGCGAACTCAATGAGGTAACCATCATCGATGGTTCACTCAATTTATGCAACACATCAATTCATATCACAACTATTTCACAAATTGGCATTTCACATGAGTAACACGTTTTCACTTAAGCATAACTAATTCTACGTTTCAATCAATCAAACATACTTAACCAGATGCATATGAAATGCTTATGATACACTTTTCTAATTATTACGTTGTTGTGACCGAGTGCCTGAATTGTCCCATATAGGGCTCATTAACGTTGAGCCTAAGGCTCTGAATCACTTGTGAGCTCGAGGTTCAGTTTCACTCGTTGAGCTTTAAGCTCTAATCGGTGGCTACTCTGGTCACAACTGCCATTATCTGATTATACATTCATGTATGGAATGCATGTGCCACAATCAACCATATTATAAACACATAGGTCTTCACATTCACATATAATCAGCACTTCAATATCTCAATCTACCTTACACAATCATCGGACTTTCTGTCCAGAATCTACAATCAAACACATTCATTTATCATTCAAAACATGAATTAGGCAAACAAGTAATCAAGTGAGACCATTTAGGTTACTCACAGATTGCTCCTGAAGCTAATACCTGGAAGATCCGGCAACGTCTGAAAGTGGACATTCCAGTTGCTTCTCTATAACAAATAGCATACACGATATCACAATTTGCACCATTAAGAGTGTTCAATAATGCACATGTATGAAATGAATTATGTACAATGCATGTTCATGATAATCTCAGGTATCACCCCATAAATTCTTCTCAACACTATCCCCATACCAAAACTCATTTAAGTATAACTAACACTTAGGTTTATGCCTCTCTAGAACCATTGAAATCACAATTCATTACTCACTGGCTTACTTGCAGACTTTCCAAAACACCCTTTTCAGGTCTACTGTTCACGTACAATCAGAAGGTGAAACTGAGGTAATTTGGTCATACTCTATTCTAAAAAAGTGTTCTTCTATGTCTTATCTTTCCATTGACACCAAAATCACTCAATTTAGTTTAGTAATATGGAAGATATACCTCAAACATTTTCGAACTGTTCTTAATCAAAAACAGTTTACTATATACAACTTCCATCTAGAAATTGAACACCTTAGAAACTGAATCAAGATTAAGCTTCTCATAATATTTTAGCCCTATTTCTATAGTTTATTCCAAATAAAAAATCACCTCAAGTTGAATCCTACAAATGAAAATATCATCAAAATACTGAAGTATGTTCAGTAGAATCACACCAATTCATACTCCTTTAAGACCACACTCACTGCAGAGGCGTCTTGGCTAAAATCTCTTTATATCAATCCCAAATTTTCCCTTAAAGTCTGAAGACGAATTTTCCATAACACACCAACGTACTAGATCAACTTCATAACTTCATGAAATTTTGAGACTTTTAGAGACATAACTGAAATTCTATCTCTTCATACAAAATGTAGACATATGGCTCTAGTTTAATTCAAATCAGGAATCATCTTGTTTAAACAACTAGAGAAAATGTTATGGCTAAAATACTGAAGTGTATTCAATTAACATTTTCCAGATTTTCAAACTTTTAATATTTTACATCACCAAAACACCAAAAAATTTTCAAAAACTAATTTAACACTATAACTGAATTTATTTCTTCCCAACCAGCCAGTATTTATGAACAAACACGTAAATGCCATTTTTCATGCAGATGACAGTAATTTATCAACTTTATTTCGCAAATCCCTAACTATAAGGGATTTCTTCATCACTTACCTGCTGAAAACTTCAAAATCTTCAAGCCCTAAATTCCACACGTTTTACGTACTTCACTGAGTACAATGATCAGCTTCTCATTTTTCTCAGGGCAGAGGATACAAATGGCAAAGTGGGTTTGGTGAAGGAAAGGAAAAACACAGAAGTCTCTTAGAAAGTATTTGATGGAAAACTCTGTGTTTCAAAAGGAAGTTTAAAAAAAGACGATAATAAAGAAGAGACTTGGACAAGATTTAACATGTCAACTCTCAAAGAATAGTAACCTACTTCTAACAAGAGTACAAAAGCCTAAGTGACACTTGTCACTTTCCCCATACCTAAGTTCTAACTTAGTTTTTTTTGGAACTAACTCTCTTAACTATCATCTTTACAATCCAACTATCTCCAAAGCTCCCTTTTAATTTGAACTAACTCTCTTAACTATCATCTTTACAATCCAACTATCTCCAAAGCTCCCTTTTAATTTGAACTAACTCTCTTAACTATCATCTTTACAATCCAACTATCTCCAAAGCTCCCTTTTAATTTTTTTTCCTATTTTCTTCAATTCCTAAAATTTATTCCTATTTTCCCCAAAATTCACAAATACCATACTTCCACTAATCACTAATATTTCCCTTGTCAAACATTCATAATTCTAAAAAATTCACAAATCAATCCAATTATACCTGAAATTATTCATGAATGCATGTGTGATTATTTTCATATGCAGATAAATTCACTAGTCATATATATGTGTATGGCATACTATGCATGAGCATAAAGAAGCATTTTTAAGCCTCTCATAGATCACTCACATTTACTATTCTAACCCTCCCACAAGTAATGGGATGCTACAAGAATAGTGACTCAGTTCACTATGCTAGGTAGTCTTGAGCAAAATGGTGTGGCCGAAAGACGTAATTATACCCTAAAGGACATGATGAGGTCAATGCAGAGCATAACTAACTTACCCAAATACCTTTGGGGCGAAGCTATCAAGATATCATTGTATATATTGAATAGAGTCCCAAGTAAGTCAATGCTAAAGATGCCTTTTGAACTTTGGAAGGGGTGGAAGCTAAGTCTTGCACACATTTGTGTATGGGGCTGCCCTGCTGAGGTAAGGTTATATAATCCTTATAAGAGTAAATTGCAACCTCATTCCACTCGTTACTATTTGGTAGGTTATCGTGACCACTAAAAAAGCTATAGTTTTTACTGTAGAGAAGGAGGAGCTAAAATAGTGGAATCACAAACGGTTAAATTTTTGGAATACGATATCCATGATGAGGGAGGATCTTTACATCCTTCAGGAGATAGCAAGTCAGATACTGTTATTATTTCGTATCTGCTTCTCATACAGTCAGGTCTGGTAGATGTAGGTCCAAGTACTATGCCTATACAGGCATAAGAACCTATACCTATTCAGGAAGAGATTTCTAAGGTACAAGAATCTATGCAGTTACACAAATCCACCAGAGAGAGGCAACTTGCTATCTTATCAGATTACATAGTCTATTTGGGTGAGCAAGACTATAATGTATGACATATTGTGGATCTAGTCACTTTTACAAAAGTCATTTCTAGATCCCATGGAAGCAACAAAGGATAAGATGCAGTCTATGAGGTATAATAAGGTATCAGAGCTTATTGATTTACCTCAACATTGTAGGCCTGTCAGTTACAAGTGGTTATTTAAGACCAAGAAGGACATAAAGGGTCAAGTTGAGAGAGTTAAGGTGCGTTTGATTGCCAAGGGATTTACTCAGAGAGAAGGAGTTGACTTCAATGTTACCTTCTCTACTGTATCATCGAAGGATGCATTTAAAGTGATGATGGAAATAGTAGCTCATTATGATATGATACATTAGATAGACGTTAAGACCACTTTCCTGAATGGTGACCTTCATGAGGAGGTTTATATGGAGCAATCTAAAGGATTTTAGGATCAAGAGGCAACTGACAATGTCTGTAAGTTGACTAAATCAATATATAGTCTAAAACAATCTTCTAGACAATGGTACCTAAAGTTTGATGAGGTTTTGACCTCATTCGGATTTGTGGAAAACAAAGTTGAAAGATGCTTATACTGTATCTTGCTCGCGTCAAATGATTTGACCATGTTGCATAAGGTAAAGCAACTTTTGCCAAACATTTTGACATGAAGGATTTAAGTGAGGCATTTTTTTCCTCGGTATGTAGATTCATCAAGACAGATCTCAACACTCCTTAAGCCTCTCACAAAGAACATACATTGAGAGAGTACTACAAAGGTTTATTATGGCTAACTTTAAAACTGTTGTAACACCTATCTCTTATAGTGAGAGATTATCTTTGGCATAATGTCTAAAGAATGAAGTCGAGAGAGAGGCTATAAGGAATGTCCCATTTTCTAATGCAGTTGGTAGCCTGATGTATGCCTAGGTGTGTACCAGACTGGACATTGCATTTGTTTTCGAACTGCTAGGTCGACATTTGGCTAACCCAGGTATGGACCATTGGAATACAGTTAAGCAAGTGTTGAAATACTTAAAGGATACCAAAGATTATACACTGACATACACGAAGGTCAACATTTTAAACCTCACAGGATATATAGATTCCGATTTTGTTATGTGTCTGGACGATCACAAATCCACATTGGGGTACATTTTTATGTTCACAGATGGTGCAGTATCGTGGAAGAGTGTCAAGCAGACACTAGTAACTTCCTCGTGCATGCATGCAGAGTTTGTTGCATATTATGGAGCTGCTAAATAGGTAGTTTGGCTCAGAAACTTGATTTTTGAGTTTTCTACAATGGATTCGATAGCTAGACCCATTCGATTATGATAATCTTGCTACAATGTTATTCAGTAACAACAATAAGAGTATCACAGGTTCTAAACATTTAGAGGTCAAGTACTTGACCATAAAGGAGTTGATTAAAAAGGGTGACGTTGAAGCGGAGTACATCAGGGCTGAGGAGATGTTAACTGATCCTTTAACTAACGGACTTTTCCCACTAGTGTTTGTTAGACATATATCTAGTATGGGCATGTAAAATTCCTTAGACAGTAGTAGTTAGGGATCATTGTATTTGCTTCTTAAAAGTTTATACATTTTGATGTATTATGACATTATGATTATTTATTAATATAGATGATCATCTTGTTATCCTCAGTAATAATTGTTCATGTGTATGGTCATAATACATATGAAAGTTTTAAGATTTGTGTCGATCTTAAGTATTTAAAGGTCATAGGGCATATATAAAGATTGACTTTAAGCCTATGTCATTTTGACACATACAGTTTAGTATAGATATCCGTAAATTTAACATGACATAGGGGATTTAAGTTTTAATCCCATAAAGGTTCTCTAATGTAGTTTAGCATTCAGTTGGAGAACATAAATGTTTTTCTAATGTTGTTTAGCATTCGGTGAGAGAAAACAGGATTTCTCTGTTGCAGTTTAGAGAATGCAGTTTAGTATAAAGTTGGAGAAATCGAGATCTAAAAAAGAAGATAATACATTTTAGATCATACAGGTATCGTTTAAGTTTGCTGCACTCCATTTCCCCATTCATGTTAGTGAGGTATTAGATATTTGTGATTATATTGAACCTGTGTCACACATGACACAAGTGTTTGATATTTTTCGGTTTCGAAAGCCTTATAGGACAAAATGTTGGACTTTCATCACCTTTGGATTAAATGTTTTAATTTTTAAAATTTGATACTAATACAATAGCGTGACTTAACCAATTTTTAAACTATTTTTAAACTTGAGTCATAACTGCAATTAATGCTTGTCCAATGGGGAGAATGTAGGACATTTTTGTTCTTTGTTATAAATTAGACAACTATTAATTGTATTTTTGGGTTTTTAATAACTTATAGGTTAAGTTATGTAATTCGATCTTAACAAAGGTAATAAAGTAACCCAATAAATGATTTGTATTAATAGGTCGAAATTTGGGAGGAAAATGAATCCCAATTAGTGTGGACCGGACCCATATCGAGTTTGTGATGGGAAAGCCCAATATGGAAGTTATATATAAAGGTTAAGGTCTCTTTTAGTTACTTATGTAATTCATAAGCATACGGATCCTCTGACTCGTTATAAGTACTTACATTTGAAGAAAACTGAAGAAACGTGTTAACTGAGTATCGGTGATCGACTTTCTCAAAAGTCCCGAGAAGATTGGAGGTCATTTTGACATTAGAAACTACTTCAGAAATCTGGATGGAACTGAAATCAGGTATCCACATTTCTTTCATTTTTACCCTTTCATGAACAATCCGAGGCACGTAATAAGGTCTATTCTACGTGTTACAACTTTGTTATCCTTATATTAATATTTCATAGGAAAAAAATATGTATTTAAGTATATTTAATATTCTTTGACATTGAAATAGAGATAATCAATTAATTGCATTCCTTATCTTTTTTTTAAAAAAATATTTTTTTTAACTTTTAATACTTTCAATGCATATTACCCGCTTTCTTAATATTAAGGACGTTTTTTCTATATTTCCAATAATAGTCTCATATGTGACAAGAAAAATTGGTATGATCTATCCATATATCTTTTCCTTTAGAAAAATTGATTATAGTCCTAGAAACTAATTAATACTACTTTAGTGGGAGATTCGGTTCCATATATTAGATGTATGACCTAAAGTGGTTTATTATTAGACTAAATAATGCATTTTTCATCTTGTATTTTTATTAAATATTATTTATTTGAAGTTGTTAATACAATAAAATATAGTTAAATGAATTAACCCTTTCATACTTTTTAATCTTAAGAGATTTTCTACAATAAAAGTTTCAATTTATGTTCAAGCATCTTTTACTTATTTGTTAGAATGTTGTGTCAATTTTATGATACTTATGGTTTTGATTTTTCCTTCCTCTTCATATATTTCAAAGGTGTAATTAATTGCTTCAAACCCTTATAGTTTAGACAAATATAAAAACGTCTTTATAATTTAAAATTATCGCTTAGCTCTTTAAAGTTTTCTAATTTTATCATGTTAATTCTTAACGTCAATTTTAGTTAAATAATAGAAACATAAATAATGTCATATCTATTATTGGCTTGGCAAGTATCAAAATCTCTTTTAATTTATAAAAATCACTTTAAAATGTTTATAATCGTATCACGCTACCCTTTGTCGTCAGCTGTCATTGAACTATTTGACATACTTAAGTATAAAGGTCACAGTATCTCCTTAATATACTTCAACCATTCTTCAGATCATAAATAGAGCATAAAGTCGTATCTCCAACATTCTCCAAGTTAAGTTGATGCCTATGTCCAATACTAACCCTATAGAAATAAAAAATATTTATTTCTGTTTTAACTTCATCAAATTAAAAGTCGCCATTAGCACGATTTGGAATTAACTTGAAAAATCAAGAAGGAATTCAAAGGAAAGAATCTGACAATCACTTATAAGGTGGTATTTAGCATTCTAATTAATGTTATAAAGCACTCTCAATTCTTATAAATAGAGGAGTTCCTATTTATTTTGAAAGGGGATAATTCAAGCTAAGAAGTACCCCTAAACTATGATGCAACTCTAGTACTTCCAAAATTTAAGATACCTTGAAGCTTTGTCATACGAAATCAAGTCAAGTGACTTTGGTGCAATACTAGGATGATAAGAGGATTCAGAAAAAGTGAATACCACTACATTGAAATTATTAGCAAATTAATTGTATATCATTTTCAATTTTGCGTACTAATACCAACATGAAATGTGTGACTATACCCACCAAATTTTTTTATTTCACCTGAACCTCATTTCCCCCGTATGAACAAAATTCTATGTATTAAAGGTTGACAATTGAGAAAAATAACTTGAAGATCTTTATTAGAGGTAAGCATATACATTTATATATATATTGCTTTTCTAAGCATAAATTTGACTCGTTGAAGTAATCCCCAATGTGAGATTCAAGTTTATTATTTGATTTATATTCATCATACTATGTCTTTTTATTAAAATTTAGCGTTTTTATTTATCAATTATATGCTAACCTTGTCATTCAATCCTAAAGTAATTATGATAAATATTACCTATTATTTTACAACACATGTCACTTTCCTAATTTGCAAGTGTTATTAATTATTGAACAACAATTTTGATGGCTAGGGAAGGTGGATCTAGAATTAGGTTGGTGCTTCTACGGTGTTTATTTTATGTTTAAACCAGCATGATGCTTTTAGTATTGTGGTAGGTCATATTAGTGTGACTAACTTCATATTGAATGGAAATAATTTAGGATGTAGTATAGCTTGAGAATTCAAATAAAAATTCTCTCAATAGTCCTTTAGGGGATTGTTTTAAAGTACTTAAAACTAATGATGATGATGATAGAAAGATGATTAAAGGTATTGGCAAAGTAAAAGAAAGTAGTTCAAGTATTTATAGATGGTGAAAAGGATCCTAAGTTAATCCATCCACAGTAAAGGTTAATATTAATGATATGGATGTGGAGAACGAGAAAATGACACCTATTTATGGATATAATGATTTTGGCACTCCTTATATAGCATTAATAACATCTATCATTACAACAAAAACTGCATTAAGCCATTAAAAAAATCGTCACTAAAAGTTCCAAAATCATTAGCGATGATTTATATTCGTCCCCAAAAACGTTACAAAATATATAGGTTGAAAACTATAGATGACATTTTTCTCTAATTGTCATTAATAGTTTTTTCTTATGCTTTATTTTTATAGTGAAAAACTAATAGTGACATTTTGAAAAATTGTTACCAATATCTTTTGGGTATGCTTAGTTTTCATAGCTAGCCAAATATTTTTATCTATGTTTCTAAAAGCGTAGCCAAATGTTTTTACCTACGTTTTGTCAAATGTAGTCAAAATTTTAATATACATTTTAACAAATGGTTATACTATGTTAATTATAATTATTTGTGACATTTTTATCTATATTATTGTATATAATATTTTATTTTTGTTGTTAATTTATTATACAAAATATTATACAAAAATAATTGATAATTTGAAGCATTGTATATAAAAGTAAAATATCATTAAATTATACCAACGAAAAGAATATTTTTCTTATACAAGATTTTAACTACAATCTTAACAATTCTTATAGACAAAATAATAAAGTTAGAGATCACTTTACTAATTATAAATGCTAAGATTATAAAAAATTACAACGTAACTGAGATGACTAGCTAAGTTTGTCCATATCGATGGCAACAACTTCATACCTCAACTATCATATTAAGTCATGAGAATCATGAAAGCAACTTTAAGATCGGTAGAGTGTTATTTAATGTCCCATTAGTTGGAAGTTTTTACACAAGAAGTTGTGCATATATTGTTAAAGATTAATGAGATTGTCACAGAAAGAAACTGCAAACATCCACAAAGGAATCAATAAGAGTTGTGATAGGAAAGAGGGAAGATGACAACATATATGGGTGATTATTTTGTTTTCAATGTTGAGACTATGAATTGAGCTTATAGATGATGAATGTAAATGGAACTTTGTCAAAAATAGGTTGCTTAGCTGTTCAATTAAGTCAACAAAGAAATAATTTGACTATAAATGAGTTGTATGAAGCTAATTTTAAAAACTACACAAAAGGAATATATTGGTAACAAACATCCTACATTGCATTACCCAATGTCATCAAGCACACGTTTTCACCCTTATCAAGCATGAGAGAAGAAACAAAGGGAACATCTTGTTTTATTCTTTAAAATAAGTTGCAGTAAAGAGAAATATTTCTCTTTTTATTAAATAACATTAATGGATTTGAAGTCGTGAGGATGAGTTTCGTCTCAATCATGTTACTGGCAGTCTAGGGAACTAACTGAAAATTCTTCAAACAAATCAAACTAAGAATTTTCATTTCCAATAAAGGCAGTACTCTTTTGTAACCTAGCCAGCCTCCTAACCACTAAAAGGACAAATATTTCCAGGTCAGATTTAGATATTTGCATGGGTAGCATTATAAGAAAAAAGAAAATTTTAGAAAATTTCTACTAATGAATGTAAATCACCTTCTATTCTGCAATGTAGTCGAGCCTTGATCACTATTTCTCATTATCTGGCACCATTCAAGCTTCTTTAAAAAAGAGGTTGTAATAACCAAACATATTAGCATTTTATTTGATCTTATCTCAACATTAGGATATCTAGAATTAGATGGCATTAAAACAATGAAGAAAGCAATCAGCATAGGATCCAACATCATCAATCTTGTGTGAACAATTGTCATCTTCATATCCTATATGAACAATTGCTAAAATGATGTTGAGCAACTCATATCTTGGATGCAATATTTGGTTTGATTTCATAGGCACAACTGCTCAGATGGTTTAGCAGAGAACCAATGATGTGAGTGACATGTATGTTCAAAGATTAGATTGTGAATATGGGAAAATGATACTAGATATTAAATACCTAATTGTGACTCTATTATATCATAATTCCATTCAATAATATAGCAACTACAAATCCCACATTCACATAAAGGTCATGAAATTGCAACTGAGAGACCATATGTTAATGACTGAAGCTGAGTTGAGAAAACCTCTCCTCATATCCTACCTTCTTGGAAATTCTCATGTCTATTGAATTCACTACGAGGCATGTACTCTATTAATAATCAAGAATTCATTTTTAAAGTCTCCATACAATTTGTGTTATTTGAGAAACAACGATCCATAATTTATTTTGGCAAAGAGTAGACCAAAAACTAGGAAAGATTGACCACTTGATTTGCTAATAACCCTCTTTAATCTTGTTTCTTAGTAATGAATGACTAAGAAACAACTTTTATGGATTTTAACTCTTCAATCACTGTGTTTATAAATCATGACAACATATGAAAATTGTCAATTTCTCTCACATTAGCTTTTGATAATTGTTTCCAAACATTTCTAAATATTGTAATTAATATGGTTAAACAATTGTGTGAAGTAAAGAAACATAAAAATATAAAAAAGGAAAGTGCAAGTAGGTAATGCATATGAAAATTCATGATTTCTCTAGTTTATTGACTTCTTCTAGTTTTCTTTGGTATGTTAATGCATGTATCATTTTGTCTATCTTAGGAGATTTGCGAAGTATAAAAGATTTATTTTATGGGCCTTTGCTAAATATTTAGAGTTCTTTTTATTCATATGAACTAAGTTCAACTGAAAACATCTTTTCATAAAAAGTATAAATAGAATAGCTTTGTTATTTTAGTTTCATCTTCACCTTGATATGAAATTATGATTAAGTGAATATGAACTAATTCGACCAGATATGTTTGCAAAAGAAATACCATAAAGGTGTTCAATATTTTAAGCCCTTTATATTCATGTAAATTGAATTCAAGTGAAACAATTTTCCATGAAAAATATGTTTAGAAATATTTCTTATTTTCAAGTTGGTCTTGACCATGATATGAAGTAAGGGTTAATTGGATATGAACTACTCTAACTAGAGATAATATACAAAAGGGGTACCATATAGACATTTCACATCGCATAATTTTTTAGTGGTGCTTGGACATTAAGAATGAACTTATTTAAATGACTTTTGGTGTGCTAGAGAGTCATTATCAACAATATATAATCCTTAACATGTGGAGGTAATCTAAACTAACAGGAACGAAAATGGTAATCTGCTACTTTCATTTCTCCTTTTCTTATGGACCGATTGCTCATCTATTAATGGTTCTTCCTTTTTTAAGACATTCATTTGTTTTATCCTTTCTTGTTTTTCCTTCTTAATAATCTAGTCAATAAGGCAATTTGACTACTTAATATCATTTGCAGAAATTGGTTATACTTCAAGCTTTGATTGTCAAGATGTGAGAGCAAATCCCACTATAATTTTTAAGTCTTTCAATGTTCATCAATAAAGAGATTATATTTTTTTCAAACTTAAATCAGGTGAGGAGTTGAATGGTGAATTAAATTTAACTTATAGATTAATGTGCATTACATCAAAGGAATTCATTTCTTTGTCATATTTCATATTTCATATTGCCTATTTGCTTTTGTAAGCAGTATCAACTATTGTCACTACTATTGTTGATAGAAGTGGCAATGGTAGGGATGTTTTCTGTGTAATATGTCAACCATTCTAAAATGGCTGGAAAATGTTTACTTAAACATGTTGTAGGTAGTCAAAGCCTTTATATGGGATGTCTTATTGAGACATTACATTTGAAAATTCTTTCCTTGCTCTTACAATTTAATTGTTTTTCTTATGTAATGATAGAGTGCATCTAGAAGATATGTTTTGGGAATAAAGTGAGTTTACTTATTTGTCTAATGATGTAAGTTGATTATGTTTACATCTAATTACGTAACTAAACATAAATGTATCCCCTCAATTTTCTGCCCTATTTGTTCTGATTATGATCAAGTTTTTATATTCACTCTTATAACTAGTTCTTATGTGGAAACTCCATTTGACTGTCACAAATATCTACTCTTAACAGGTCAAGAGGTCCCAGTGGTCAACAAGGGGTTGAGTCAACTACAGCCTCGTTTTAGTCACCTATAAGTTGCAACTCTCTTTTGTTATGTAGTTACATATTTCTCTGAAGTCTTATTAAACTACTAAAGAAGTGCTTCTTTGGCATGATTTAAGAAATAGAAGTTAATGCTTTTGTTGTTCCTGCAAGTAGTTGTTGATTGCCTGAAAACTTTGACTCAGTATATTAGTTGTTTGAGGAGGAGTTTGGTGGTAATGATATGTTAGCTTCAATTTTTTTAAACCTATTTTCTTACAACTCTATTTTGATTGTACCTTTGTATTAAAAACAAACTTCATATCAGGGACAATCCATGCTTTTCTGGAACATATGAGAACAATACTAAAACCATATATCATTTAGTTGCTGGACAAACACTTCCAGCTCATCTATATCTTTAGTAGAACTAATGTTTTCAGTAAGAAAAATTTTGACTAAAGAAATTGCTAATATTTTATCTGTATGTGCTAATGCTTTTGAACATCTCCTGATAATGACAACTTTTTGATTCTAATGAGTGGAGTAATTTTTTTATCTCTATACTATGGTTAGATGTGAATGGACTAATGCTTTCAGGTTTAGGTAATAAAGAAATAGTTTAGCTTGTTAGCCTGCATGTTTTCAGTTTAGTTTAACAAGTTTTGACTTGTTTAAACTGGAATAGTTAAACGGTTCAAAGCTTATGATAATATAACTATATCTCTCTCCTCAACATCTTGCTTAGTAAGTGGATTATCAAGAAAAGGCTACAGATCCATCAAGTCGGATGACTTTCTATAGAAATGCTCTTAGATCAAGAATGATCTTCAAAATTTAGTTGCTTTGTTGCTTAAGCTTGGTTACACTACTATGATGTTACAATTTGGTGAGAGACATGTGTGTAAATGTCTTAGTTTTTACCCTCACTATTGCGTCCATCTAGCCCTTTTTTATGATGCCATATGCATGTTCCTTTTATTTGTGGTGCCTGGAAGACAGATGTCTGATATTACAAGTTTAACTTCTTTGTTTGTTAAGGTGGTACTAAGGTTAACACTCGACCTCCTGTTTATGTATCCTCTTCTGGCTCAAATCCTCATGTAAATATAAAATCATGTTTTCTTTATTCCTCCTTTTCTTATTATGCACTTGCTTCTTTTGTATGTTGTTACATGTAGCCAATTCCCCCTTCATATTAGAACAAATACAAGGGCACATTCTGTTTACACTATTCAAATTATTAGGAATGTTGGTTGAAGAGTAAAAGCAAGTGGTTTACTTGAACTTAGAATTGATATAAAAAATTCAATAGAAGTGGTTTATCTCAACTAGACATGGCTATTCCATTTGGATAATGTAATAGGAATTCTTGTTTTCTTCTATCCTTTTATTTGTGTGTTCTTCCCCCACTACCTCCTTTGACTTTAGCTTATTCATTCTTTTGGATGAGTTTGAAACCCTAATTTTATATTTCAAGTAAAAAGGAATGCAAATGGAAGGTTTTTGTTGTCCATGTCTAGCAGTCACTGCCTGCTAATGTTGAAACATTAGTAACAAAGAGAAATAACATTAGCAACTTTGTGATTTTGTGTGCCAGTCTTCCTTTGCATTAAGTGAATGCTTAAAACTTTCACCTTTTTGGTTAGGATATTTTCTTTTATATAGATACATCTATTCATCTATAACCTATGTTTGTTTTGGTTTACTATAGTAGTGAGTAACATGACACTCCTCTGTTATGTTCATACGTTCTTCCATCTTCTCATATATTTTATTCTAAAATCTAGTTGTATAGGTTCATTAATGCCTTCAAGAATTGACGGTCCCCAACAATCTACCAAAGAAATGAACATAAAGGCTTTTAGTTGTCCAAGTTTTATTCATCAAGTTGTTGCCACCTTTATTATGGCCTTAAGCCCTCCATCCTCTACTACTATGTCTCGAATGCAGTTGGTGCCTATTAGAAGGACAGCGGTAACAAATGTTTATACTCCTATTGGACAAATACGTTCAACTTGATCTCATAATTCAATAGGTTCATGCTATCCTATGTATGCAAGAGTTCCTATAAATTATGGAAATTGAAACATCAATTATCTAGTGAACATAACCCTAGTGAATCTAGAGATATTGATATTGATTTTAATGACCATAGGAAAAGCACAAATTATAGAACATATGTTGTACTTGCAACACAAAAGAGCTAACAAAAAGAGTGAATACAAATGGAGCATTCTTATCCAATGTACTTCATTGAATTATGTCCCTTATTCCCCAAAGCACAACAACAACATCAAATGTTACAGTTGCAAACACTGATAATGTTGACAGTGGAACTTCTTCAATATATGTAATAATAATTTAGCACTTGATTTTATCTTGATTGCTTCGTTTCCTTGTTTCATGATTTATTTTCATTTTAGATACTAAATATTTTGTTGTATGAATTGAATAATCAACTTAAATTTTAATTATATGAAACTAAAATCATCCAAGTAAAATTTCACTTTCCTTGGGGGAGAATAAAACTGGTGCCAAAGTTAATGATCTGAAATAACCTTTACGAGTAACAAGTGTAACCACTAGGGGTTTGTCCTGATGTAGGGAGGTTAAAGTAACAAATGTATATTTTGTGTAGGCTGCTAACTCTAATAAAGGGACTCCCTCTGACCAACGAATAAGGCATGAAATTGACTCTCTGATACCTTGTCATAGCACTAAGTGTCAAAAGGTTTGGTTCTGGTCTCTGAACAATAACTTGTTAGTTTAATATTCTTATCTTGTCCCTAAAATTGATTCTATATGTGGCAATGTAGAAGGAATGATTTATGTCAAGGTCAATTAGGGATTTGATGACATAATTGAAGACACTTGAAGATGTATTGCCAAAGGCTTGATTAGGGAAAGCTTTTAAGAAACTCTATATAGTGATTTTTTGCTTTCCTTCTTACATTATTTGTTGAAGTTTGATGGTTCAGTTTCCATCATAACAATTTGTGAATCAACCGTGCTTGATCTTTAGTTCTGTTGGTTGGTGTTCCAAAGACAATAGAAAGGAATTGGCTTGGACAATAAGTTGCTTGTCATGAACTAGTTTATTTGATCATGTCATTTGATTCATGTTTCTCTTGGAAATGGAAGTTCTTATGGCTTTATATTAATAATTATTTTATTAAATTTTATAAAAAATTATCCTTAATTATAATAATTACTAAATATGTTAACTAAGGGGGTGTTTGGAAACCTTTGAATTGAATTCATTAATGAATTGGATTCAATTACATTAATGAGATTGAATTGAATTCAATTTATACTGTTTGGAACAAATATAGTAATATTAGAATTGAATTCAATTACACTGCTTGGAACATAATCAAAATGAATTCAATTATTTCATATGACATATTTACCCTTGACTAAAAAATAATCTTATTAACTAATAAACATTCACACTTACATAGAGCAATTTATAAACATCAATTTCATTATAACTAATATCATAAAAAGTTCATTATTAAAATGCAAAAAATTGATTGCAAATGACATTAGGCTAGATCGAGCTATGAAAATAATAAAACTATTATAATTTAGAAGCTTAAAAATGTATGAACGAGCAGTAGTTCTTTTGCGTTGATAACTACAAGGCACTATCAAAATTTGAAATTTTAGTCCAAATTACATATAATATCATAACAAGTTTAAATGTCTTCCTTTGATAAGAAGACATAAGGTCATTACATCAGAAAACTTAATAAAAAACATTTATACTTGCATAGAGCAAGTTACATCATCCATAAAGTTCCACACTTAAATAGAGTAAGTTATAAAAACCTAACATCAACCTATCTTCCTAGACAACCAATCTAAACGTAGTTTAACTGGATATGCAAAAAACATACCAATAAAGTTAGGATGGTCTACAAGCCAATCAACTGCATTCAAGGGAACACGTCCTTCCAATCCTAATTTTTTCATTGTGTCAAATATTTCCTCCTCTTTTTTAACACGAGGGTTTGTGGCTACAATAGCTTGTGCAATTTCTTTCATTACATTGGACATAACTTGTAATTCCGAAGAAATTTGATCTTCCACTCGTGATTTTCTTTTCTTACTCTTGTTGTATGGCTTTGACACTAAAGGTGTTGATGATGAGGGAGCTTGAATTGTTGGTGTTGTTGGATTACTCTTGCTCTCAAATGGATAAAAACTCTCTAAATGAACCTCATTATTTTCTTGCATAATATAAATGTCCTCAATATTCATATTCCACCTTTCCTTTTCCCATCTTTGAACCTTCTCCTTTGCACTTTCAGCTTCAGATCCAGTGGCTCTATCTTTCTCATAAATCTCACGAATAAGGTCCAAATTAGGTAAAGGCTTCCCTTAAATATATTTCACCTTTTGGTTAACCTATCAATCAAAATATAAGAAACTATGTCAACAAACTTCATTCATAAAAAATAATACAAAAAAATTAACTATATAAGTATTAAATAAAATATTTGTATCAAACTTTGCCACACCTCTAGAGCCGCTTCAAATGTCTTGGTAACATCATTCCATCCAATTCCACTTTTTCCATCAAAAACTATTGCCAAATGCATTTCTTCCCTTAAAGTTCTCAACCGATTTACAATTTTGCTACAATTAATCTTAACCCCAAACTTTTTATTAATTTCCTTCATTACCTCTCTATATGCACCAGCACTAAAATTTCCATCCTCCTTTTGGCCTTTATTTTTTTTGCTTCCTAAAACTTGAAGCATGCACTTTTCCATTTCATAATTCCACCTAAAATATCCATCAACTTTTTTTTCATCACAATTCACCTTTACGTCCTTCACCACTTATTTTTCCAAACACAATCCAACACAAACCATCTTATACTGTTATTAACTCTTACTTTTCTTAACAACATAAACAAGTATAAAATTGTTAAAGACAATTACATTCAAAGGACGAACAATCATATTTACAAGTGGCGGTAACAAAAAGAAAAAAAAAACATAAACAAAGTTACATAATTTAATGACAAAAATTTCAACAAATCAATGTTGACAAATGTAATCATTCCATATATGCGCAGCGATAGTATTTCTTATTATTTCTCCTATTCTACCATTTTCATTCCTAGTAATTCCTCTAAAGACATTATCATTATCATGATCACTATTCAATAGCTCTTTATCAACTCTTGCAACAAATTCTTCATTCGAATCATATTGTATCAAAAATTTATGTAAAATACAACAAACTAAAATAATTTCAGATAACGTGTTCACATCATATCTTGACATCTCAGATAAAATGGAAAATCTACACTTCAAAACACCGAATGCCCTTTCAATTGCATTACGTAATGAAGCATGTCTCAAGTTGGAGCTTGCCGAGAATACTCTTTTAAATGATATCGAGTGCTTATATAAGGAGCAATAAATCCAGACCTCAGCATATATCCAACATCAACTAAATAGAATTTACTTGTAAATAAAAGTAAAGCCATTTACTAGATGCTGATTGACAATGACACTTTTTGTATATGATAAGGAATTTAATAATCTTCAACTAAAAGATACCTTGAGGAACAATGAGTTTATCTTCTCTAGCTAATGCATTATCTAAAATTCTTGAATCTGAGGTTGAACCTTCCCATCTAAGTAAGACGTATGTAAATTTCAAGTCAAAAGTGCATGCAACCAAGACATTCATTGTAGGATAACTCTTCCTTCCTCTATACCTTGATATATTTTCCTTTGAAACTTTTACTTTGATATGTGTTCCATCAAGAGCACCAATACAATTCTAAAAAGTTCATAAAATGTATTATAATTTTTTATTAATAAAAAGTATGTTTTTGTATATAAATTATTTTTAAAAAATACCTGAAAATATGGATAAAATCTTCTTCTGCTATTGATTATTTTGGGAGAGACAACTAAACCATTTGGTTGAACCAAAAATTGATCATCGAGGGTAATTATTGCTCTGAGTACTTGGCGGAAGTGACGACTAATTGTTTTAGTAGATAGTCGGATAAAAAAACTTTGTAAACGAGTGCTAGCTCTACCACTTAAAATATGTAAAAATGTTCCAACTTGTTCCTCAACCAAACTATATTGGTTATCTCTTAACAATCCCCTCCCACGAAAAATTGAACATAAGTGAATAAATGTATCATAACTCATGCGTAAAATACTACGTGCATTATAATGTATCTATATTGCGGTTAGTAAGTCTTGACGTACAATTTCTCTATGACTTCTTTTTGAATGCACTAATTGTCTATTAACTTGACACATATATTGATATATATGTCTCAAGCAAACCAAATAACCTACATAAGCTACTATAGCAAGTAGAGCATTTCTTTTAAATCCTCTCATATTGCCTGCATTTAAATTTTATTTGTTGTCTTAACACAAGTAGAAAAAAATATTGACATATCAGTTCCTACTCTTATGACATGTTCACATCTTCAAAAAGAAAGAACGGGAACAGCACAACTTCAAATTTTCAATAAAACCAAGAATTACATAAATACGTAAGAGAATGGTATTCATCATAATAATCATCTAGAAGATGGATCACTTCTATAAGTACTGAAAAAGTTTTTGGATAATGCATATACTGGTTTGGTCCATGAGTTGGAAAAATTTGATTAAGATAAAATCAAAGGTTTTCCTTATACCAATTTTAAAAGCAAAACTAGGGTGATTAATAAATATATGGTAATTTCTATCTTCAGTAATGAAAATGTTATCACCTAAGAATCTAACCCAAATGAAAGAAGATAAGAGGAATTGATATTAATGTTAAGCGAGGTTTGTTTAATTATGTTGACTAAAATTTTGGATATTAACGTATAAACATTATTACAACAAAAAATTCGTTTATAATCAAAGATGGAGGAAGGATGGATATTTAAGGGATAAGAGTGAAAAAGATACAATTGATCCATTTGAAAATTTTACGCCCTAAAAAGAAACTCTAAACAATAATACATAGACTACCTTAATAATATGAAGTGATTATTGAAGAATTTAGTTGTAAAAATAATCAAGACCTAAGCAATTCATAGAGTGGAAGCCAAATAAAATTTTGATTTCTAAACTCTAATTGGATCCACAGCTTATGTTAATCAAGATCATGATCATGATCAAGAATGTCTTCATTCTTAGAAATTCTAAGCACTATGTTTTTGAAATTAAGCATGCATTAGTTCCACTTAAAAGGTAGTATTTCTCATCCATCAACGAACTAGCATAGAAAGGTTTAAAGTTTCATGATCAAAATGATAGCTATGAACCCACCCCTCCTTTCATTCCCTGGCTCGTTGCTGATTTTTATTAATATCAGCTTATCTGTTAAGTAAGTTTGCAGATATCAGAAGCCATTACAGCTTCTGATAAGGTTTCACCACTAAAGGGTTGCTACCACCATACATCACCAGCCAACCCAAATTGCCCACACCAATTACACAGTAATCAACCCATTCAGCTAAACCTCAAAGCCAGAACTTTTATGCGGAAAACTTGTAAAAAAGAAAACAAAAATTGCAATGTAGGAAACCAAGTAAAAAAATCAGCCAACAATTGGAACTCAAAAGCAAGGAAGGAAACAAACAAACAAACGATTTTTCCTAGAAATAATTAGAAAACATGATCGAAACGAAAAGGAGCAAGTGATGGGCACAACAAAATCATCAATCTGAAACTAACAAGAGTAGGAAGACAAAAGAATATGTTGCTGAAGTTGAAGCAAAGAATAATACCTCCAATAGATAGAGTAAAATTGAGAGATAGGAAAAGGAAGTTGAGGTGTTGTTGCGTGGACGAAAGGGAGGCTGCTGTTGCGTCGTCTGCTATTGGGAGAAGAGTGACGTCGTCTGCTGTAGTGATAAGGTTATTGTGTTGAAGTTGTGAGTATTTTTGAGTTTCAATGTTAAAAAAGAAGAGCGATAATCTTTGGAATTGAATTCACATGAATTATACCGTGACTTCAGTTTACAAAGAAAATGGGTTTTAAACTCACATGTGAATTCAATTCATAATTTTTTTTTGTTTCAAACAGGTTAATTGAATTTAATCTTGTAATTGAAATCAATTCATCATGTTCCAAACAAGCTGTAAAATTTTTTGTTTTATAAAATATGTTAGCATGTTATATTTCAAGGAACATTGACTTTAAGAGCAATTATAATAAGAAGAGGAATTTTATATGCTAACACATGATATGCTCATCTTGAAATTGAATTTAATTTTTTAAATCATATTTTACTAATGATTATTCATATATCTGTACACAAATTTAATTTATGAATAAATACCTCTATAATTAAATTAAAATGTTGGAAGCTTATATTTTCGTTGACTAACGTAGTAATGAAAATTAGGGTTTATAAATGGAATTTAATTGTATATATGAAGATAATATTAACCTCCAAAACAAAGTAATTAATGATTATGATTGGGATAACAGTCACAAACACCTTCTTCTCGAACCACTCCAAGTCAACGGCCTCCTTCTCTCTGCTTAGACTCCTCTCATCTGATTTGTATTGAGATCAAAAACACACAGAAAGTGTTCCGAGAGAGGAGATCCATAATGGGTTGTGGGAATTTGTTCTTCACTGTGGTAATCACTTTCTCAGTAGCTCTAATCACATACAACATCATCATCTCAGCCAATGCTCCTCTCAGGCAAGACCTACCTGGTCCATCCACCACCGCCGCTTCAACCTATTCTTACTTATCTGCTGTTGACCCGGTCATCAAAATGCCTCTAGAGAGATCCAGGCGTTATGGTTCTGCTGCCACCAAGAGGCTGTTCCACACTGCTGTCACTGCTTCTGACTCGGTCTACAACACTTGGCAGTGTAGAGTCATGTACTACTGGTTCAAGAAGTTTAAGGAAGGACCCAATTCAGAGATGGGTGGGTTTACTAGGATCTTGCACTCTGGGAAGCCCGACAATTTAATGGATGAGATCCCAACTTTCATTGCTCAGCCTTTGCCTTCTGGGTTGGATCAGGTTTTTCCTTCTTAATGTTTCTGCCTTGGACTTATGAGGATCAGTTGACTTTTTTTTCCCCCCTTGGTATATCATGAATCTTGGTAAGGTTATCGTTTGAAGTTTTGAGGTAATGAAATACAATAGGTAAGTCCTGAAGTAGGTACCTTTGTTGTTTGCTAAATGTTGCAAGTAAGAGCTTCTGATTGGTTAAGGACATGAAAGAATCCGTGGTTGAAGTAGAACCATCTCTTTTTGGGTTTTGAATTTATCAATGCTTGTCATGTCTGGAAAGATACGATCTTATATGATTTTCTCTAATTTCCCAGATAGGAAACTGCAGCCACCTTTATGTAACTCTGCACGTGTACCATTTTGCATCCTGTTCTGGTGTTGATTGCAACTAGTAAATGAAGGAATGCCCTCAGTTAACTTCTTATCAAAATCTTCTTGTGGCAGGGTTATATTGTCCTCAATAGACCTTGGGCATTTGTGCAATGGCTTCAGAAAGCAGACATAAAAGAAGAGTAGGAGGAACTAAAACTCCCTAGCTTCTTTAATGAATTGATCTGCATTTTATATTATTGACATTATCTATGCAATTCTTATCGTGTCCCCAGTTACATACTGATGGCAGAGCCAGATCATATTATTGTGAAGCCCATTCCAAACTTATCAAAAGATGGGCTTGGAGCAGCGTTTCCTTTCTTTTATATCGAGCCTAAGAAGTACGAGCCAATACTGCGGAAGTATTTCCCTAAGGACAAGGGACCAGTAACCAATATAGATCCCATAGGGAACTCTCCTGTGATAATTGGAACGGTTTGGATCTTAATATCCTTTTCTTGACAATGCTTTTATCATTTGATTTATTACCTTTTCCTAAACATCTGTCAAATGTTTTCAGGAGTCACTTAAGAAAATTGCTCCTACGTGGATGAATGTTTCCTTGGCAATGAAGAAGGACCCAGAAACAGACAAAGCTTTTGGCTGGGTGCTTGAAATGTGAGAATTCTGTTTTCAACTACACAACTATGTGTCTCACAACTGGTTATTTACTCTGCCTTCATTTGTAGGTACGCATATGCTGTTGCGTCTGCATTACATGGCGTTGGTAACATTTTGTACAAGGACTTCATGATTCAGGTTTCAACAGATTAACAAATTTACCTGCTTTTCTATATCAGTATGAGAAGCGCATAGTTTTCGTTAATTATTTATTATTGTTGTTTGTTTTTGTCTCTCAATTTGAATTATGCATGTCTTTACTAATGATTGCTGGCTTTGTTTTTCTCAGCCTCCTTGGGATACAGAAATTGGAGAAAAGTTCATAATCCATTACACATATGGATGTGATTATGATATGAAGGTAATAACTTTTTGTAGAGCAGCAAATGGGAAGATAGTTTGACTTCTTTCATATGGTTTATCAATAGATATCTTCTTCCATTGACTCTGTTGCATACCTCTTGACTTGTCCTACTATTGTTAGGGTAAGTTAACCTATGGAAAGATTGGAGAGTGGCGGTTTGACAAAAGATCTTATGACAAAAGTGCACCACCAAAAAACCTTCCTCTGCCTCCACCAGGTGTTCCAGAAAGTGTGGTACGTTTTATTATAATTTATATAGGGTAGGATGTTGATACAAGTTTAATGCAAGTATTCTGTAGTGTTTAGTTTGATTGATGATTGGCTTGTTTGGCATTCAGCTTGAGCCATTATTGACAAGTTTACGCTGAATCTGGTTTCCTTCTTCACCCACTTCCCTTTGCTTTATTAAATCCAAATCTTCAGGGTAAACATAGAGGTTTATTTGTTAGTTTTGCCTCATTGGTAGATGTGATGTGCCATCTCTAGAGATTTTGTTCAGAACAGTGTACAATGAGCTAGCAGCTTAATGGAGGTGTCAGGTTAGGCATGCCTAGCTTGTTGTGGACTAGGCAGAACTTCCGCACAAGACAACAATTTCAAAAGAAATCCCCTTAGTTGAATGCACATTGGCAAATTGGATTTATTAGTAGTAAATAATATAGAACATTGAGTCAGAAATATTAAGTTAAACTGTGATTATCATCGCATTTAAGAGCTTGTGGTCTTCATTTGGAAGCATGAAGTGATCATCCCTTCTCGAACATTATTTGTGCAAGCATTAAAAGCAAAAAATAATCTCGCAGGTCACTTTGGTGAAAATGGTGAATGAAGCGACAGCAAACATTCGTAACTGGGGATAATAAAGAACGTAGTGGGCGAAAGCTTTGAAGATATCAAAATTGTGGTCAATTCCTGATGCAGCCTTGGTACTCTTTATTTTTAGATACCACATTTAACAAGCATTTGTGAGCTTAATATTTATGTTCGAGTTTGGAATCAACTTGATTCGCTGGTGATCATATGGAAGTTAAGGCAATTGACTGTATATGGCAGGTAAGTGATGTCTAGCTGCTTTTAAAATTGTATATCAAAGTAGAAACCTATTCGTTCACTATTCGAAAGTATACCTGAGAGGAGACAATCACCAGGGTTTATGGCTTATGTAACAAAAAGTTTGTTTCTTGTTTATGATGCATGTTGGCAGAAATTGAGCTGTTGAATATCATATGTATCACTTGGTGTATTTGACTGAAACAGGAAAACACGTTGAAGTTCTGTTAATGGAGTAAATAAAGGCTTTTTTTTCTCTTGCTGAAATTGATTGCGTTTTCTTCTTAGTGGTTAAGGCAGGAATGATCTGGTTTGAGTTGGGCGGGGTTACCTAAATTAAGAATTACGTTGAATGACATCATATTTAAATTTGATTAAAATCATCTTTTGATATATATGATGATCATGCAATGCAACCCAGTTTAACATATCAATTTATTTATATCATGTGTATTATGATATTTTCTAAACTCTTAAGATTAATTTATAATTGTGTACTCGTGACATATTTGTATTAAAGTCTTAATTTTTAATATTAGGCAAATTGATTAGTTAATACTTGTTAGTTCTTACGAAACAAGTTCAATTTGGTCTTTTTTTTTTTTATAAATGGTAAATTTTTTATCAAAAGAATAAATATGTACACGATCACAGGGGTATACTCCAGTCAAATGGGGAGGACAAGCCCTCCCCGCAGCAGCAGAACAAAATAAGCCCCTACATGAAGGAGCCCAACCCAACAACAGTACAAACAAGCTCAAGGAAACTTACACTTAGCAACACGCCCATAAGATAAATGGGACCGCGAGGCTAAGTGGAGGCAAGGCCGAAGAACCAAGTCCAAAACTCCTGACGAACGAGCGACGTCAGAGCATCCAGAAGGGGCCCCAACTAAGAGACCGCCAAGGCACTAGTGCCCAGCACTCCGGAAAAGACGAGGCAATACTTGCAGCACAGATAGACAGAATCGCCAAAGGAGAAACATCTCTAAGGAGAACGGTTCCGAATGCATACGGCGTCCATGGATGGCGCATGCAAGAGGAACCAAACGAATAGTCAACCCGAGCCCACGCCCGGGTACTAGAAGAAATCGGAGCAACACCAGAGTGAAGACGACGCCGTAACACCCATAGCCAACAGCCAAAAAACGACGTCAAACAAAACCCACGCTCAAAGCCAAAACGACAGCACAGGAGGACCCCTAACCCGGTGCAATCTCCTCGGATCATCGCCAACCAACAACGGAACCGGTACAAAACAAACGACACCGTGGAACCTCAGGCGAAATGACGACAGATGGGGCCCCAAACCCGACTTAACGCTCGGGACCAGCCCAACCCAGAAGGCAAACCTGCATCGAACCAACTCCCAACAGCACCGAGTAACACCTCACATACACTGCCAGGTCCAGGCTACCAATATACGAAGGAGAGACACCCCCAGCAACTGCCACAGCACGCGTACAAAATACTCACCAGCAAGACGACCACTCGGAGATTGAACAAAACCCATCCATGCGCACACCCACTCCAGAGGAACGACACCGTAGCCAAAAACAGTACCATTACCTCACAGCAAAAGAACGACGTCAAAGAATTCGGATCCCTTAAGTGAAGCGACGTCGTGCGATGCCTTAACGCCAGAGACCAACAAGCGGGGTCGTATGATGGCAAAACGATGCCGTTTGAAACGCAACCATCTCAGTAGTGGATAGGAAACAGGAGGAGCCCAGACGCGCAGTGTTGGCGTCTTCCAAAGGGCAATAAGGAAACTCAAAAATTCGAGCTCCAACCCCACCACTTAAACAGGAAACTACTCACCATAAATCTAGCCATCGAGTAGCTATAGTACTCCCCAAAATACGACATCGCTGCAACTCTCCTAGGGGAATAAGTCTTGGTACCCAAGGCCATAAAAACCCATGGCAGCACAGGAATAGGAGAAGCCAGTTTCGCATAGAGTGGCAACTAACCACAAAACGCCAACAGGCCAAATAAAACGACACCGTTTAAAACAAACGGGGACGATTCTGGCAGCAAAATTTGAACCATCCCAGACCTGGATACACCACCCACAGGCTTCCAATACTACATCGTACCACGAATCAGAAGGACGGAAGCCACTTACCATTCCCCTCTCACCTACTGCTTGCATCACTAGGCAGAAACGACCCCGCTTAAGACAGGACGGAACCCACACCTAACAGCCAGCAGCCACATATATCCTCCACATAAAAGGCCATAGCAACATACCCCCAAAAACGGTACCGTAGACCAAAGACGACACCGTGCACTATCAGGTAAAAGGGCAAAGACAATTGGGAGAAATGACATCGCTTGATTCACTGCAACGAAAAGGCCAACAAAGCAAGCAAGGAGCCATCCAGCAAACGACACCGTTGGACACACAGCAAACGCGGCGGAGGTAAGAAGAAGGGAGGAGCCCAGACGCACTAAAGGCGGCTGCCAAGAGGCAAAACACAAGAAATACCCAGACCAAATGTCATCTGCCCCCGAAACCAAATCAAAAATAAAGGCAAGACCAACGCCAACCCTTGCGCGGAACCATACACCATTCCCTGAATATACACTCATCAAAGGAAGCAGGACAGCCCAGAAAACAACGCCAGCCAGCGCGATACAGGGGTCAGGCTTCGCAAGCTTCTCAAGACTGACCACCCCTGCTACGATAGCACCAATCGGAAGGACGAGGGGGCATTGCTCTACACTCACTTAGGTAGAGAAAATCTTCGCTCGAATCGAAAAGGCAGAACAAACCCCAATTTAAATCCAACTAAAGTAACGACGCCGTATGCTCACTCCGAAAGAAGAAGCCCAAAGCTCATAGACACCTAAGGAGGCGGAGCCCCGACTCCACCGCCCAGCACTCCATGGAAATAACCATCAGAGAAGATTAAAACGTAATAAGATCCCCCAGGTATAAACGATATAAAATCTGATACGTGGCCGCCTTAATTTTACAAGTAACATCTCTTCGCTGGAATGACATGCCATCCAAGAGAACAACATTCCTGGTTTGCCAAATGATATAAACAGAGCATAGGAAAGCCAAACGTATAGCTTTACACCTTAATAAGGCACCCTTTGCTGCCGCACGGATCCACTTAATGGCACGAGGAAGGGAGCCTAATTCACGTGTGATATTCAACCACTGCCTAATGTCGTGCCAAACCCCGTGTGTAAAATCACATTGGAAAAACAGATGGGTAACAGATTCATCTTCCCTGTTACAAAGATTACAAGTTAGGGGCACGTCCAGGAAAGTCAGTTGGTCCTTAGACGGCAGACGTTGTCGCAATGCCAACCAAGCTATAAAAGAATATTTGGGAGGGATATATCTTCTCCAGATAAAAGACATCCAATGTCGACGGATGTGAGCAAAACACAAATAATCATAAACCTTCCCTGAGAGTAAACGCCCATTGAGGCATAAAAGGCTAACTTCCGATACTACATAATCCCGACCACCTGCTTTCTCCACAAGACAATCCCGAACATGGCACAAACGTTTCATGAGCATTGAATCCCGAGGACGCGGAACCCAATCCCAAACCGATCTACCCCGCAAATAAACTGAGTGAATCCATTTGACCCACAGAGAATTAGCTTCATCATGAATGCTCCAAAGCAACTTGGCAAGGAGGGCCAGGTTCCAAGTTTTAACATTCTTCAGGCCAAGACCCCCTTCAGCTTTAGGAAGACATACTTGTTCCCAAGCCACCCGAAAATGCTTGCCGCCCCAAAGGAATACACGACACAGAGAAGTAATTTTATCAAGTATCACCACAGGAATTGGGAAGGCCTGGAGCCAGAAAGATAAAATCCCTTGTATTACCGTAGTTAACACCTCCAACCTCCCAGCATAGGAAAGCAATTGACCATTCCACTTTTGTCAATCTCGTATCGACAGAATCAATGAGTCTTTGATACTGAGCCACTGTTACTTTCATAGGAGCTAAGGGGATACCCAAGTAGCGAACAGGGAACTCCCCAAGTCCAAATTCAGTCATCTGTATAATTAAGGCTCGATCCAAGCCCCAGACGCCACCAAGAAAAATTTGCGATTTGTGAGGATTCACCTGTAAACCGGCTACGTGATTTAAGTCCTGCAAGCAATTCAATAAAACACGGACTGACCAAGGATCGCCCCTGGAAAAAAGCATCAGGTCATCAGCAAAAGCCAAGTGGGTAATACGGAGAAGTTGGCACTTCGGATGGAAATTAAAATCCGTATCTGTGGTATGGAGTTTAAGAGCCCGCGAGAAGTATTCCAAACAAAGTACAAACAAGAGAGGGGACATCGGATCACCTTGACGGAGCCCCCGCTTACCCTTGAAGAAACCATGGACATTCCCATTGATAGATAACGAGAATGTGGTAGTGGTAACACACTCAGTCACCCAAGTCACAAATCGTTGGGGAAACCCAAAGCCAAGCAACAAGTCCACCAAGAAACTCCAAGAGATGCGATCATAAGCCTTGGATAAGTCAATTTTAAGTAAGCACCGAGGCGAAATGCGTTTCCGACTATATCCACGTGCTAGTTCGTGAGCCAGAAGAATATTATCATACAAGTTACACCCCGGAATGAAGGCAGATTGAGCAAGATCCACCATACCATCCACCACTTCCAACAAGCGAGCAGTAATGAGCTTAGAGATGACCTTATAGGTCACGTTCAAACAAGCAATAGGATGAAAATCTGAGACCTGTGGGGACTGAGATGTCTTATTAGGACGTCGAACCATAAATGAGACAATAATTCAGATTAACCAAAAAAGATTTGCACCTTAATATTCGTGTGTAAATTGTAGAGACCATGAAATAAGATGTAATGTCCGCTTAATTTTTGGATTATATATTCTGTATTTTCTCTACTAGTTAGGGTTAACGCAATAAGGTTGTGTATTACTGAACCTCTTTAGATCCTGCGTTCTGCGGTATTTTTACTAGGTGGTGGTGGTGTTGTATATTTTATTATTATATTCTAATTATTATGTTAATATAATTTACTAGATTAAATTCATTTAAATTCAAATTTTAGTTGTCTTATCATTTCGATTTGGCATTTTATAATTAGTTTTGATTGAAGCTGTCTTGCACATGAATGAGTTTCACTTTAATTTAATCAAAATTTTCTAAAAATTCATCTCTTTAAAATTCCGCAATTGCTTTAAATAAAACATACACTTATTTTCATATATACATATGTACTCTCTAGCAAAAGTTAACTCTTCAAAATTTAACAAGCATTTTTAGAAAATTTAAATGATTTTAAAGCATGTTTAAATAGAATCTCTCGTAGAAAAATTGAACTATAATTTCAAATCTTGAAATTTTAATTAAAATGATATCCTTATTAACATATGTGGCGTCTTTACATATTTAAACTTATATAATAAAATCTAAAAATATTTTACAAAAAATATTCTTATTATTTATAGTTTTACATGTAATTTATATGATTTCTTTTCAATATTCAATAAATATTTTCCTTAAAATCAAAATCTTGAAATGAAGATGATCATGTCAATTCAATTTAGATAGATCCACTTAAATTTTTTATTAGGATTAAAATTATTTATAAAAATAATTATTATTTAATTCTTCTTTAAAAGATTATATCAACATTTAATAAATTATTTTCTTAAAACTTTAAATGCATGAATAAACTCTAACAAATAAGTTATTGTTTACCTTTAGCATTAAATATTTGGGAGGGTTAAGATTCCTCATGTGAAAAGAAAAGATACTTTTTTAAAAAAAGAAAATTGATTAAATTATAAAAAGAAATGTTACAATAGGAAAAAAAAACAAAGGTGCTCAAAGTAGAGATCTGATACAAAATAATTCAAGGAAAGGAACCATGCGGTCATGTTGAAAGACCAACGTCAATGATTATAACTCTAAGCCTTAGAACACCATTAATAATGTGGAGCATATTGTTGCAACGTGATCAATTTATGTGCACCTTTGAAACCTCATTCGAAGCAGTGTGAGTTGCTCTCGAAGTATCCTTATATACGTAAAGAATCGCGAACATTTGACAAATTTGATATAGGTTCTTAGTCAAAATTATCTCTCGAATCTCTTCTAATAATAAGGATATCAGACAGTCTTTAGTGGATGCTTGATGCTTGAATCATCGAAGGTTCTGCTCCCTCCATAGCCTGAAGATACAAACTCCCAAAACAATAATGTGGATAGGTAGTTACGTTGAGAGACCATTAGTAATCTCTAAGATAGTAGTTCCTGGATCTAACCAGTAACATAAAGCAATGACATAATCCCATATCGATTTGTTAAAACGACACTTAAAGAAGAGATGATTGCATGATTCAAATTGCAAGAAGCACATCGAACAATTTTTATCTGCTTGGATATACGAAATGCGATCTGTTGTAGAGAGTTTGTTTTGTATAGACAACCAATAAATGAAAGATATTCTTGGTGTTAAATGCTTGTTCCATACCTTAGTAGCCTAAGAAACTGTGGATCGATGTTTGTGTAAGTTATCAAAAATGACACTGTTAGTGAGCTTGCCAGCTGGTATGCCTTTCCAGAAAAAAGATATCAAATTGTTGCGGAGTGGGAGGATAGTTAGGCTGATACGACAATAAGCTTCAAGGAAATCTCTATATACTTCCCTCTATGAAAGTATTCATCCGTGTTTTTAGAGAAAAGGAAGAAGCTCTTGGAATCAGTTGTATTAAGGGTCCCTTACTAGACCAGTTGTCTGTCAAACTATAAGGAGATCAGACAACCATCTTTAATTTCACATAAGCAATCCTGTTTGACAGCATCTCGTAACTTTAGCAATTATATGAGGAAAAAAGAATGAGTAACACTCCCAAATATCTAAAGCGCCTTTCGAGTACAACTTGTCTATCAACACTTTTTCGTTGAATCAGTAACACTTATTGATAGATTTATTTGATATGACAATAAAAGTAAGAAGAAGAAGAGAGAATTCCAACAGAGAGAGAGAGAGAGAGAGAGAGATCAAAATTGAGTTGATAATCTTGTATACCTAAATTGGTTATAACAGAATAATATATATTTTCCAACAAATATTTGGGACTCAACGAATGACAAGTAACCACTTATTAGTGTAGAAGTGGTATTGAAACTGATAATCTTCTTCTTTGACTCATATCACAAAACCTTGTCCGTAAGGTTTATGGACATGTATCTTTGTTGTATTTCAAAGAGGAATATTCAAGTGTGCTTCAACACTTTGCCAGGCTATTGAACCAAGATCTGAGTTGTTAATCATTTCTTGGCTCTATTATTGCCATAAAATACTTTCTTTTGTGGTTAGTTCTTATGGAAGGATAAGTGAGATAGTTTTGCCAATTGGAATATGTTTCTTTAATTGTGAATGTGAAACATAGTGTGAATGAGACTATTGAAACGGAACTCCAACTTGTTTGCTACCTTTTCCACTTTGTCAAGCACTTAAAAAGGGCTATAAAAAAAGATGTCAATTTATGACTACTCCTTATAACTAATGATGTTTGTCTATAAGATTGTAGCTTGACAAATATAAGTTCATCTATTTGATATTCCTTATCATTTCTCCTCTTGTTCGCCAATTGATGCAATCCATGTTAAATCTTTTGTAAATAAAATTTGATTAATCAAATAGCAATTTTGCAATCTTTCAATGATTGATCCACTAATAATAACTTAGAATCACCTACAACATAGGGAATGTGTAATATAGTGCTATAACCATGTAAATCTTCAAAGGGTGTTGTATTAATAGATGAATGGTGTGCAGTATTATACTACTATTATACCGAGGCAAGCCTACAAATCCATCCTGATGGATAATTGCTAGTCATATACCTGACATAGGTCTCCAATTTTATATTTAATATCTCGACTTGCCTATCAATTTGAGAGTGATAAGATATGGATAATTGTAATTAAACTCTATATTGACTTAATTCTTTCTAAAATAAGTTGACAAATATGAGTTCACAATCATTAGTGATGGTGGAAGACAGTTTATGAAGCTTAAAGCCATCACATAAAGAGTTGAACTATTGATTCAGTTATGTAAGGATGTTCAAAGAGGCATAAAGTGAGCATATCAGTAAATCTATAATGAAATCACATGATAGTCATTTAAAGTTAGAAATCCTTCCATAAAATTTATAATAATCTTTAACTAGTATCTAGTAGGTGGCATGGTGTCATAGTTGTTCCGCTTACAAGTTTGGCATTGTCCAATTAAATTTCTTGTATTTTTCTACATGCATTTTCAGTAGAAAATTGCTTGAAGTCTCTTAACTGTTACTAACATACTTGAGTGACCAACGATAACCTCTTCATAAACCATGGTGATAACTGTAATCCTTAATTCAAAGTTGCATGTGACAATCAATCTTCCTTTCTAACATACTTGAGTGACCACCGATAACCTCTTCATAAACCATGGTGATAATTGTAATCGTTAATTCAAAGTTGCATCTGATTGTCAATCTTCCTTTCTAACTCAAAATTTTATCATAATTTTCTTTAGTTAATTTTGATATTGAGTCTTTCATACATTTTTTCTCCTCCCAGTTTCTTCTTATTTTAGCTAATAACTTTCTTTGTACTTGTGACAATAGTAAAATAAATAATTTCGTATTATTAACACTAACTTGTTGTGGAATGTTACTTGATAAGGCATATATTGTTATTCTCATGTTCTTTTTTATACTTGATTTTAAAATTATAGCCCAATAGCTTGGTAACCAAACCTATTAGAAAAATGCATTTATCTTTGCTCAAAAGTTGTTTCAAGCTTTTGTTATTAGTACGAATCATAAATGGCTTCCCATTTAAGTAGTAATATAAGTATCTAATAGCTATGATCATAGTTAATCAAACTCTTTTTTATAGACAAATATTATATAGTGTTTAGGAGCTACTGGTTTACTTACATAGGTTAAAGGATGCTTTTCTTGTAAAAGAGATGCTCCCAGTCTAATCCTACAAGAATTTGCTTCAATGATAAATGGCTTATAATAGTTGAGTAGTTTGAGGATGGAGTTATAGTCAATGATCTCTCTTAGTCTTCAAATGTTAGTTGTAGTTCCTAGTTTTATTTAAAGACATTCTTTTATAAAAAGTTGGTGATAGATTTTTTGCTAATTCTATATTGTTTAATGAATCTTTTGTGATATCAAGTCAAGGAAACCTTTGATATTCTTTACCATATGAGGTAATACCCATTTAGAACTAGTTTCCTTCAACAATTTCAACCATATAAGATATCTCAATATGGAATACAATTAAATTAATATAATAATAATAATAATAATAATAATAATAATAATAATAATAATAATAATAATAATAATAATAATAATAATAATAATAATAATAATAATAATAATATCATATACATTCCTTAAATTATTATTATCATATTTATAACTAGGTAGATAATACATAAATTTATTTAAAGATGTTTTATTCAAAGACACCGATCCTTTGGGAAGTAAATTAGATGCAATTAGCAATATCCAAAAGATCTTTTACTTGTGCTTAGCACGTATCTATATCTTCAAACATTTGATTTGATACCATTTTCGCCTAAGCCGAAACAAATCACAGTATTCGATTCAGATATAAGTAATTTAATGCATGTACAACCAAATCACAATTGAAACACATATAACTTTATCTAGAAAAAAGAAAACTTTTATCAAACCTAAACTTTTATGATATCAAAAGTAAAGTAATTCTAAATAGATCTTCATCATGTAGATCATCGTATTTGTTATAATATCAATAACTTCTTTAAATAAAGAGGAAATAATTTTATCAAGAGCATTTAATTGAAGTTTTTTAACTATCACTAACATACTTGAGTGACCATCGATAACCTCTTCATAAACCATGGTGATAATCATGCATAATCCTTAATTTAAAGTTGCATATGACTATCATACTTCCTTTCTAGCTCAAAATTTTATCATGTCATTAATAAGTATTAGAACTTAAAGTTTCTTTAGTTAATTTTGATATTAAGTCCTTTATAGTGTTTTCCTCTTCCCAATTTCTTCTTATTTTAACTAATAACTTTCTTTGTACTTGTGACAATAGTAAAATAAATAATTTCGTATTATTAACACTAACTTGTTGTGGAATGTTCCTTAATAAGGCATTTGTTGTTCTATTCTCATGTTCCTTTTTCACTTGATTTTAAAATTATAGCCCAATAGCTTGGGTAACTAGGCTTATTAGAAAGATGCATTTATTTTTTGCTCCAAGAGGTGTTTCAGGCTTTTGTGATTAGTACAGATCATAAATGGCTTCCCATTCAAGTAGTAATATAAGTATCTGATGGCCATGATCACATCTAAACAAACTCTTTTTAATAGACAAATATTACATAGTGTTTAGGAGCTACTAGTTTTGTAACACCCCACTCTCGTAAGACCCGGACTCGACATCGATGGTAATGTCCAAGTCCGTTCCCTACGAGGGTGGCGCGATACAACACTCAGTCAAATCATAGTATAAAATTTTCCTTTAACACACACATACACTTACGTTACATGTACGTTGCGGAAAACAAAACATACAATACATGACCGGTAAATAAAGTGATGACCATGAGGGTCCTCATATACAAACATCATAATATAAATCAAAATCCTCACATTAGTGCAGACACAACTGATCCCGTCCTCTTATGTCACTCTGCGAACACTATACACCCGTTACCTAACGGGGTATTCTTCTGAGTCCTGAAAAATAATTACAAATTTTGGATGAGTTTTTACAAACTCAATGAGTGACCATCGTCGATGGTCCGCTCACTCATGTACAGAAACAATTTATAACATATATTTACATCTCTGTCTATTTGGTCTCATTTTACAGTTCACATAGATCTAACTTTATCTCATATTACACTTTCTTAAAATTGCCCATTTACACATTTACAGAAATCCACATTCCAACATCCAATTTTTGATACAAACATATTTCACTCGCTTACCATTTATTATCATTTGGCTGTGACCGAGTGCCTAAACTGTCCCATTGAATGGCTCAATGATATCTGACCCTTATCCAATGCTGGATAAGGGGCTCACTATACGTTGAGCCCAAGGCTCTGAATCATTCATGAGCTCGAAGCACATTTTCGAACATCGAGCTAAAAGCTCTAATCGGTGACAACTTTGATCAACAGCTCTAATATTTCATACAACGCTAAGCATATCACAATTTGTCATACATTCTATAATTAGATGTACCCCATAACTGTTTTTACACCCGTGTATGGCATTTTGCCTATCATTCAATCAAACATATCAAAATGAATGTCGCATGTAACACATTTTAAATTTATTTCAGTGTTATGACCAAGCGCCTGAACTGTCCCTATAAGGGTACATTAATCGTTGAGCCAGAGGCTCTAAAACTGTCCCACTAAGGGCTCATAAATCGTTGAGTCAGAGGCTCTGAAACTGTCTTATTAAGGGCTCATTAATCATCAAGCCAGAGGCTCAAAAAATGTCCCATTAAGGGCTCATTAATTATCGAGCCAGAGGCTCGAAAATTGTCCCATTAAGAGCTCATTAATCATCAAACCCGAGGCTCGAAAACTGTGGGAGATCGAGGCCCAATTATAACGTTGAGCTGAAAAGCTCTGATCAGTGGCTGCTTCGGTCACAACTATCATTAACTGATTTTGCGTTCATGAATGAACGACATGTGCCACAATTCAATCACTTTATTCATGTATTCCTATATCACGATCAGATAATCGATTCACAAATTGTCACATCAAAAACACATTCACAATTTCACATACCCATGACATTTCTATATCAAATCACTTCAATGCTCCGGATCTTCTGTCCGGAGTTCACAATCAACACTGTCCCACCATTATACTTCAGAGAATTAAAATCACTTAATTAGAACACTTAATAATTTGAGAACCGTCTAGGTCACTCACCTGGCTTCCGCGCTAACGCCTAGAAGTCTCAGCAATGTCGGTGGGCTGACTTTCCAAATGCTTGAATTTGGCTTCAAAAACCTTCATACTCTTCATGATTTCATCAAAACTCAAGCCTTTCTCCTCTCTTCTTCTCTCCCACGACATCACTCCCATTCTTTTTTTTCACAAACCCTAATTTCCCCCTTTTTATACCCTCTATAGTAATGAAAAGTCCATTTTGCCCCTTCCTTTAACCTTAAACTTTATAATCTTAAGTATCTTGCCCAAAATGCCCCATACCAATTCTTATAACTTTAGTATTTCAATTCAGAAATTTTGACCCTTAGGGACTGAATTGAGATTCAATCCTTTAATCACTCGCTTTCATGCCTATCAATTTCAAATTCAATCAATTCATTTGTTTGACTTTCATAAATCTTTCAAAATTTCCATAGCTCATGCTAACAAACATTCCTAAATCATGTCTTTAATGAAGTGTCAATTGGACAGTCATTTTCAGTACCGGAAATCTCATCGGTACCCACTTTGAAATTTTATCCAAAATACACATAAATCACTCCAATTTTATTTTTCAACACACAATTTCACACTTTTCACAAAGACACAAAAAGCCAGGAATTGTCACAAGTGCATGTACAATCTTGTGCATTTGCAATGGTTACTTTTCCTATCTGTATAGAGGCCATTTTATGCATGCACACCGAACTACACGAACAAAAATTACAACCCGATCCAAATTTACTATTTTGTCTTTCCCCTCGGTGATGGGATGTTACAATTCTTCCCTTCTAATAAAAATTTCGTCCTCGAAATTCATTTTGACACTGAACAAGGTAGGGGTACTATTATCTCATACATCCCTCTATTTTGAAATCATCATTTTTATTCGATGTTATTTTTCCATTCATTATTAAGAAATCATACTTCTTTCATATGCCTTAGAAGAGTTTTCAGAAAATTCAACTCATTACGTCCAGTTACAACTCCAACATATATTGGATTGAAATAATCCTAGCCATAAATTCACTTATAAACCCATTGGTATAAGACTCACATTTGTTCTTATCGTTGTGATCGAGTGCCTCCCACATAACAAAATACTGGCCCGTAAGCTTGGTCAGAATACTGGCCCGTAGGCTTAATCAAATCAGAATACTAGCCCGTAGGCTCAGTCAAATCAGAATACTGGCCCGTAGGCTTAATCAAATCAGAATACTGGCCCGTAGGCTCAGTCAAATTAGAATAAAATCACGGAGCATAGCTTTATGTGGAAGTGCTACAAATAGGCGACTCAATCACACTCCTTCATATTTCATGCATTCTTGGGCTAGAATGCATCACTTACATTGCCTGAACTTATTCGAACATATTCACTCAAGTCCACATTCTTAGCTATTAACTGCTCTTTTGAGGCCCCCTTACTGGGACCTTTCTTTATACGGTAATACACATATTCATATAATACACATATTTTGATGTCATCAACATTTCCCCAAATTCACAATTTGGTTTTTTCCTAATTTCCTTTGCTCCACTTAACTCGTCACTATACCCTCTTTATTGCACTTGATCTAGTAACCCAGTATCCATAATTATGGTACTTTGCTATACAAAGTTCTATCCGATACTATTTATTGGAACATAGGTTCCTCAACCCAATCCTTTCGATCTTTCCAATTTCTAGTCTCACCTTAATCTCTACTAATCTGTCTAGTCACTGTATGCCTCATATGATCCCGTCCACATCATTATTCTACGCTTTCAATCCAATTACTATTGCAGAAGTTTCCAAATCGTGTATCTAATTTAGCTCAGGCAGCTATATTCATCTCAAGCGACACAAAAATCATCTTATACATTTTAACCAATTTCCTCATAACCTTAATTGGAAACCTCTATCATATAATTACTACAAACTCCAAATCCAAATAATCTACTAAGTGCTATAAGTATTTTGTTTTCCTTTATCACTGTTGTGGCTTACAAGAATTTCCCTCTACATTTAAAATTCCATCTTCACTGAGATCATGGTCACTTATTGATATCCTTTTGCCTGGATCCCATTAACCTTCAATGACAAAATCTAATCAGAGCATGATTAACACCAATAGGTATAACCTTTTATATTTAGTTCACGAAATTCCTTGAGTAAGTAATTCCTCTATGCAGTAGTATGATCCCATGCTACCCTCAATTTCTCATCAAACTTCCTATTTCTCGATCGATTTCCAACGTTCTTTCAAATTCTCGAAGATTCTCCATTGCCTCATACCCATGTCTGTTTATTTATACTTGTTACTCCACACATTACAATCGATCTAAAAACATAACTTCCTGTGTTGAAAACCTCATTATCAAGGAGGATTTATGGTTCCCATACACATTTCCACACCCTATGATGCAGACCAAAATTCTCCCCACATAAACAAAGATGTCTCCTTGACTTACCGAAATCTCCTTATACAATTAGATATTTCACATCGTCAACAACAATTATACACTTCGTAATTCCTTCGTTGCAGCAGTCAGTTCCTTCCAGAAACCAACCCGATTGTATCAGGTAAGGAACTTTCGACCTTTAGACAATGAAAGAATTAACAGATTCTATTGTTGAATTGCGAGGAGGGCTTATGATCTCAGCTACTTGTCATGAAAAGCCTACCCTCATTGATCAAAAACTATTCTAACCATCTCGATATTACCATTCACCTATTGTCCATATGTACTTGTAGGTCATTCTTTATATGTCAAGAAAAATCAATTTCCACTCTTCCTACTATCTTAATAAGATCACTTTGTATCATGCCTTCTCTAGTCAATGTATCCTCGATATTAAGGCTCACTGAAATATAAAGTATTTTCTTATATTAAACAACCCAGTAGATTTCATCAAAAATCTTTCCATCTTATCTAGAGATGTATTTATGTCGCATTTCAATCATTCATAGCCACTAGTAATACTAACATTTCCATGTACTCTAGATAACATTTCTATTCTTGTTCCTGCCCATAAGTAGGGTTCACCTAGTGATTTGGTGACCCATATCATGCTCTGCACTCATTCCTCATACTAATACACATATTAACAGAAATTCTTTTCGAATTTCCACTATTTAACTCCTGTTTTGTACACAACATCTCGTTATGAACATTTTTGAGTGCTTTCACTCTTCTCCTTTGAGTTATCATCGTTTCCAAAAGTGCATACATAAGACAAGTCAAATCGAAGCACATACCTAATTGTCCCCATAGTAACGTATCATGAATCACGTTCTAACATTAGTAATATCATATTCCCATTATTTCATCGTCCATGCTTATATTCTCAATCCAATTATAATTATAAATGTAGAAGTATCAAGAAATGCAATCTCAGTGTCCAAGCTATTGTCACATTTCAAAACCACGTCTACTTTAGTTATTTCCTTTATAACCTGGCTTGTACACTTTAATTACTCCATTTCTACTTCTTTTTGTTAATAACTTTCTTCTCTATTTCCTTCAAAGGCAAAGCATTTCGATCCCATATCGATACCCTATAATATACACTAACACGAATACAGTGAATCTATATTTACCTTTTTAGATCACGCACTTTTTTTCATTTCCAATTATTCCCATTTTATCAACCATCCAAGTCAGAATCATAAAACCTGTTCATCCTGAACTTTTATCTCACATCGACATATCCTTATACAACTTCATATTCTGATCATTTTAACCGCTATTCTCCTCATGTCTACATTTGACCCTATCCAAACTATGGCACATTTCGTTTCTTTTCACTCAATTTATTCACTTACGCTACAATACATTCCATCATACTCATTTTAACACAATTTCAGTGAATCTTTGCCTGTCTTTTTCTCATTTCCACTTATCCCATTTTATCAGACATACTCATCAGAATCACAATTTCCTCATCATCCCAGAGCTTTTGAGCGCACATAGACATATTTTTATGCTACCTCTTTAACTCTTACCACTTTTAACCGATATTCTTCCCATGTCCAAAATGACCCCTCCAAGGTATTTCAACATTTTGCTTTCTTTCAACCCAATTTATACAATTAAATCTTATTATTCAATTTTATATCACTTGCTTCCTAAATCAGCCCATGCCACTTTTTTTTCACATTCATATCACATTCTAAGGTTTGCAACCACAGTACAATGTAAATATCATTAACAATCTGTAGGACCTCAGCCTCTAGGGCCTCGTGTTAGGCCCCGAATTTTTTTTTATGATGTCATTAAGCATGGATTGTGATAATTATGTGTTTATGGTTTAGTTTGATTAATTTGAGAATATTAGTGGATAATTGCAGTTTATTTGAGGTTAATGTGGTATAAATGGATATTATAGGGTAAAAGTTTATGAGGGCATTTTGGTCTTGATACTTAAGATTTTAAGACTTAAGGCTTAAATGAAAGGGCAAAATGGACATTGCACAATTAAGTAGGATTAAAAAGAAAGAGAAGGAAAATAGAAGAAGAGAAAAAAAGAGAAAAGAAGAGAAAAGAAGAGAAAAGAGAAGAAGAAGAAGAGGAAAGCCGTCGGTGGAGAAGAGAAGAGAGGAGAAGAGGGATTTCGTTCTTTGAGGATTTCCGACAGTTTGAAGCTATTTTCAGGTAAGTTTCGCTTTGTTTAATCTTGTTTTGGTTGGATTAAATTGAAAGATAGGTTGGTTATAGCAGAATCGATGGTTTTAGGGTTTGAAAGTGGGAAATGGCTAGATTTCGTGGGATTAGGCGTCAGGTCTGCATTTTTGAAATGCTAATGGGTTAGAAATGTAGTATAAGACATGATCTAAGGCTTATTTGTGTTGTATTTGAGTTTGGGAAAGGATTGAAGTTAGAAAATGCCAGAAATCGGGTTTCGGAGTCGAGCTCCAGACCCGCACGCCGCTACGTGCGTTTGAACACGCCGCGACGTATAATAATTAAATTCGTCGCAACGAGCGGGGAAGCGTTCGTCGCGATGGGTGAAGGAGGCACGCCGCGACGTGTAAGTGAAGCGTTCGTCGCGACGTGCGTGAGGGGCGACGTCGCGACGTGCGAATGGGGTGACGTCGCGACGAGCATCCCTTTCACCGCGACAAGCGGGGCTTCGCCGCGGCGAGCCCCTGCTTCCAGCAAAGAGAAATTTGGATATTTTTAGGCATATCTTTTGATGTAGATGTCAAAATGAGGTGATTTTGGATTCGTTGTGAGCTAGAAATAAAGGACTACAAGTTTTATGAAGAAAAGAAGTTTTAATTCAGTCTTTAAGATTCTCAAATTTAGGTCGGGAGTTGAGAATAGATTCTTGTGTCAACATAAGAATAGTCTCAATATGTTTTGTGGTATAACTTTTGGGTTTTGAACCTAATTGAATGATTTTGAGGTCAATAGAAACGTAAGGCAATGGGGACTTTTATGGAAAAAGTGACTCGAAGGTGGGGACTTTTGGCAGAGTTTGGGTTTGTTTAGAATTTATCTTAGTGCATATGCAATAATTGGATCCCTAATTTGTATTCCTATCTGAATAGGAATTTTGCATTTGATAAAGGGAATCAAGGAAGGCAAGAGGATCAAGATGAGAGGTATCTTTTCAGCATGTATCCGAGCAAGGATTTCAGGTGGGTTTCATGTTTATAATTTAGTAATGAGCCACTAAAGTTTACTCCCAAAACAAGAATGATTTCAATTACTTCATAAATATTGTTTTGTTTCTATTGAATGATTTGCAAAATTTCTACATATTTCAGCATATGAACTTTTCTGATGAATTTCAAAATTAAAGATTGAAATGCATTGAAATGCTTTATGTTATGCCTTGAAAAATTCATGGCATTTTGTATATTCGGAAAAGAAAGAAAGAGCATGAAAAGCATGAATGCTTTGAAAAACAAGAACATGCTTTGAGCATGGAATGATTCGTTATGTGCTTTATTTGGGTAAGAGAGTTACGGATGGAGTCACGTGCACGTCGACGTATAGCCTTCTCCCGGCTGCCCGCTTGAGGTCACGAGATCCTTGAGAAATCGGACTCGTTTTGTTTACGGATTAAACTTCGGTTTATCCGGATCGTTACTACGGAACTCTCGAGCCATTTGGTTGTGCATTGCATCGATGAATTGTCAAGTATGTGCATAAATTGAGCATTTGTATTGATAATTGAATGAACATATTGTGTTGATGTGATAACATTTTTCACTATGAAATGACACTTTTCAAATATGAGTTTGAACTCAAGGTTTCGGATTTGACCGAGAATTTGGGAGCAAAGTGTTTTATGAATTGATTATGACTTTTGTATAACAAACAAACTTTTCAACGGTTTTGCTTGTTCTTTGCTATAAACCTGTTACCCACGAGCTATAAGCTCACCCCCCTTCATTCCCATCCACAGGTGATGAGAAGAAGATCGGGTGAAGGGAAGTGAAGATTTTCGATTTGTATATGTATCTATGTTGTATTGTTTAAGTTAGATTGGTATTGAGAATTTTAGGAACTGTATATTTTTTGTATATTCGGATTTTGATAGTAATATTGTATTGTGGCTTGGAATGCCATAGAGCTTGATCAGATTAAGTGGAAATGTGGTATTCTGGAGAAAGTTATGGATTGGATATGAATATGTTTGATTGTGATTTATTGTTGATTTTATTTTATGGTAAAAGAGAACATCGAATGGTATGAGACTTTAAACTTCACGTTTTCTTTGGATTGCGCCACGCTTATGGTTCAACGGTTGGACTTCGAGAGCGGGGCTCATCATGTTTGATAGCAGAGCAAGAAAGGATTTCAAGGAACCGCGCTTTAGTATGATGATATGTGTGCCAAGGTTGGATCGCATTTGCAGTATCATAGCAAGAAGATGAATCAGGAAACTTCATCGGAGTACGATATCGTCATAAGGTAATCGTTATAGGTTGGATTCCGAAAACGGGACCCAACATTTGTGGTATCAGAGAAAGTATGATAGTGGTAAGTATTTGTAGTTGAGTTGCGGACCCAACATTTGTGGTATCAGAGCCCAGCATTATGATCTTGCATGGGCGCTTATGGTTGTAAAGTGTCTGAATGGCTAGTGAGAATGTGATTTTGCTGTGGGGGAATTTTCATGAATTATTTGAGGAACCAAGGTGCTTGTTTGACTAGATTGACAAGAATGTTGATTAAGTTTAGGAATGTGATACGAAATTTGAGATTTGAATTTTGTGATGAATTGGGGTAAGTTGATGTTGAATCTCCATGTGTGAGATAAAAGTTTGAAAGATGAGATAAAGAATAGAAAGATATGTATGGAAGATCGATAGGTTAAGTATGAAATGATGATTGGTCCATATGGGATTCCTTAAGAAATAGGATGATTAGCTAGTGAAATGTGTTAAGGAATATTGAGTTGTGAAGAAAGTGTTAAGAATTTGAGGCGAGAAAGTGATGATACTCTTTTGTGATAAGAGAAAGAGAAAGTTGCGAATAAGTAGAAGGGAGAATTAGTGGATGGGTAAACAGAACCGATAATGATTCAAGGCAATTGTACTAGAGGATGTAGTACGGTGGTGCTATGTTTTCGAAAGTAATATAGATACGAATGTATTGCCATGGATTGTTTGAGAAATATAGGGAATTGAGTATACAAGATGAGATTAGAGTGTTCAAGTAGAGTGCAATGGAAGCATAACTTTGATTATGATCTTAAGACGAGAAAGTTGGAACCAAAGTAGCAGTTCGATTAATTTGAAAAGAGTTATGATCCACAGTACGAGGAAATTTGTGGAATTGAGGTCAGAAGTTCACGATGATTATGTATTGAGAATTTCGAATTGATTGAGGAGATACATGTGGAAGATGAAACGAATGATTTTTGGAAAATGAGATAGAAGTGAGGAAATAGAGAAAAACAAATGAAGTAGACATAAATGACCTTATATGAGACGAATGAAATGGTATGTAGTTCGGGAAAGATCATAAATGTGTATAAGATTATGCATGAATGAGATTGAGGAAAAGAATGAAGAACTCCATCTCGTAGAAGGACGCGAGGAGTTCTGAAAGGATCAGTTGCACCCGACTCTCTGATATCCTGTAGGGCAAGGTAGTGAGTCCTATGCACCCAATATGGTAATGGATCCATGATGAAATGGTATAGCATGAGAAAAGGTGAATTTTGGAAAAACTAGCATAAAATTTGTGATTAGTATGTTCGATAAGGAGCGAACTGTTGTCAAGGTCAATTGCGATCAAGGTATAAATTGTGTAAGATATGAATTGGTGATTTTAAGGAGTAAAAATGCGGACAGAATGGCATAAATCTGTCGATGCCCAACCAAGTATATGTGATAGTGAGTATGTTCGTTACTCCATTGAGTTCTGAGTGACTTGAACATTATCACCGTATGAGGATGAGAGCAATTGGTTTTCTCGAGGGATTAAAGTAGCTGATGATGTGATGATGATAGTAAGTGATTGATAAAGATTTGTATGAATAGTATGGATGGTATCTATGGTAGTAGCAAGAAATTCTCTTTTGAAGAAGAATTTCACTAAGTTAGATTAAGCTGATGAATAATGAAAGAACTGATCAGAAATGAATATGTAATGATTCGAAAGTGAGTATTGGAATTCTATCCCTAGCGGAGACTCAAGTAAAAGAGGTAGAAGATACTACTGAGACTGTAAAGGATCCAACTATGAGGGTGGATTCCTAAAATTGATGGGTAAGTATGTTCGGGAAATGCAAGTTTATCAGATGAAGATGTGACAAGCTCAGAGCATAAATGAGCAGACATTAGAATACGTCAATGCGAAATATGAGGAAATCTAAAGAATGGAGAAAATCAGTTAAGCAAGGAAGCACAATTGGGAAATTGAAAAGAACAAGAGGTAATAGTATCTTATGAAGGAATCAGTTAATTGAGGAATTGTTAGAACCAATAGTGGACATATGGAGTTTTGACAATATTTGCTCAAGTTAGTATCGAAGATGAAAGTGATCCAAGCGAAGTTTCATGATATGTTAAGTGTATACGAAGAGTTGAGAAGAATAGGTTGACTTCTTGTGGCAAAATGAGTAAATCGTATGTGCAATGAAGGTAAAACAAATTGTGAGGAATTATATTACCGATATTCCTTGTATTCTCTGGATTTGGAAATGCAGTGGTATGGTATACCAGGATGGTTGCATAAGAGATCAGAATAAGATTCAAAGCAGTAAAATGAAGTGAATTCGTGTGTATGGAAACTATTGAAACCTCATAAGTTGAGTGTTGATACAGGAATTGAAAAGTGCTATTGTAGTGATTGCTTGGAAGCTGGAGACATTATATGCACAGAAATATTTTTGATTGTGTGTAAGGTATATAGATCGTGAAATGCCAGACTGAGACAATGGGTAAAAAAAATAATATAAATAAATAAATAAATAAATAATAAAAAAAATTCAGGCAAATTATGCTGAGCAAATGAGAGCAAAAACGGTAAAGCTAATGTTGCAATCAGATGCATTGAATAGAGAATTCAGTAGCAGTGAAGTATGTATTCAGATATAGAGGTTATCCGATGTAGTGCAATAAAGAGTGCTGAATGGAATCGAATTCAAGGCAAAAGGATGTGCCATTAGTCACAGAAAATGTAAGATCAGTTTCACATGAACAAAGTGCAAATGGAGAATTCAGGAATTGTGAACCTTGTCAAGAAATTGGAAACGAATGTGAAGGTGATTGAGATAAGAAGTATGTGTCCCGGCAAGGATGATTGAGCAAAGAGGCTGTCAGAAAAGTATAAGTGGTGATTTAAGCTATACGTCCTAGAATGTCAAGTGACGGAAAGTTTGAATTGTCCACGATCTTAACTGTCGGAGATATGCTTAAGACCAATGTATGGTTTGATTTGACTTTGAGCATCACAATCGTTACCAAGTTGTCTGAGGAGTTTGATGATAGAAAGAGTCATCACTTTCGTATTATGATGAGTAAAGCCTATTGGAGGCTAGAATTGGAGATGCTATGGACAGGTAATATTAAGTGATTCAAGAAAGATGGATGCATTAGGTGGATTCGTGCTAAGGACATGGAAATCAGTGAGATAATCATAAGGATTAAAGGTACTGATACTAAGTGATGTGAATTAACAAGTGAAAGATGATTTGTCTCTGAGGGTATCACCTTTCAGGGGGTGCTCATGGGGTACAAGGTGTGTTCAAGTTATGACAAAGGATTTGCTAAGCCCAATATGATTGGACTGTATGAAATGATTATGAGTTAGTGCTTCTGACAAGAGATGTCTTGGATTCGAAATGTGATATTCGTGAGTATGTTAAGGACATATTGATGCGATATGGTATTGATTTTAGCGACATAGGAAATGGGAAAATTGAAAGGAAGTTGAAGAATAGTGAAGAGCTAGTTAAGGAAGTGAATTGCCTATTAAGAGGATGAAAGACCAAGTAAATCTGTTGACCACGGTCATTTGGAAGAAAGTATTCAAGTGATGAAGTTAACGGAGGAATGGAAGAGCATCCTGCACTCCTGTTCGATCAGATAAGAATTTCGAGGACGAAATTTCTTTTAAGAGGGGGAGAAATGTTAGGCCCCGAATTTTTTTTTATGATGTCATTAAGCATGGATTGTGATAATTATGTGTTTATGGTTTAGTTTGATTAATTTGAGAATATTAGTGGATAATTACAGTTTATTTGAGGTTAATGTGGTATAAATGGATATTATAGGGTAAAAGTTTATGAGGGCATTTTGGTCTTGGTACTTAAGATTTTAAGACTTAAGGCTTAAATGAAAGGGCAAAATGGACATTGCACAATTAAGTAGGATTAAAAAGAAAGAGAAGGAAAATAGAAGAAGAGAAAAAAAGAGAAAAGAAGAGAAAAGAAGAGAAAAGAGAAGAAGAAGAAGAGGAAAGCCGTCGGTGGAGAAGAGAAGAGAGGAGAAGAGGGATTTCATTCTTTGAGGATTTCCGACAGTTTGAAGCTATTTTCAGGTAAGTTTCGCTTTGTTTAATCTTGTTTTGGTTGGATTAAACTGAAAGATAGGTTGGTTATAGCAGAATCGATAATTTTGAAAGTGGGAAATGGCTAGATTTCGTGGGATTAGGCGTTTGTGTCTGTTTTTGAGCTGCTAATGGGTTAGAAATGTAGTATAAGACATGATCTAAGGCTTATTTGTGTTGTATTTGAGTTTGGGAAAGGATTGAAGTTAGAAAATGCCGGAAATCGGGTTTCGGAGTCGAGCTCCAGACCCGTATGCCGCGACGTGCGTTTGAACACGCCGCGATGTGGAGTTCGTCGCGACGAGCGGGGAAGCGTTCGCCGCGACGGGTGAAGGAGGCACGCCGCGACGTGTAAGCGAAGCGTTCATTGCGACGTGCGTGAGGGGCGACGTCGCGACGTGCGAATGGGGTGACGTCGCGAAAGCGGCCCTTTCATCATGACAATGAGGCTTCGCCATGGCGAGCCCTCGCCCAAAGAAAGAGAAATTTGGATATTTTTGGGCATATCTTTTGATGTAGATGTCCAAATGAGGTGATTTTGGACTCGTTGTGAGCTAGAAATAAAGGACTACAAGTTTTATGAAGAAAGAAGTTTTAATTCAGGTCTTTAAGATTCTCAAATTTAGGTCGGAGTTGAGAATAGATTCTTATGTCAACATAAGAATAGTCTCAATATGTTTTGTGGTATAACTTTTGGGTTTTGAACCTAATTGAATGATTTTGAGGTCAATAGAAACGTAAGGCAATGGGGACTTTATGGAATAAGTGACCAAGGTGGGGATTTGTTGGCGAGTTTGGGTTTGTTTAGAATTTATCTTAGTGCATATGCAATAATTGGATCCCTAATTTGTATTCCTATCTGAATAGGAATTTTGCATTTGATAAAGGGAATCAAGGAAGGCAAGAGGATCAAGATGAGAGGTATCTTTTCAGCATGTATCCGAGCAAGGATTTCAGGTGGGTTTCATGTTTATAATTTAGTAATGAGCCACTAAAGTTTACTCCCAAAACAAGAATGATTTCAATTACTTCATAAATATCGTTTTGTTTCTATTGAATGATTTACAAAATTTCTACATATTTCAGCATATGAACTTTTCTGATGAATTTCAAAATTAAAGATTGAAATGCATTGAAATGCTTTATGTTATGCCTTGAAAAATTCGTGGCATTTTGTATATTCGGAAAAGAAAGAAAGAGCATGAAAAGCATGAATGCTTTGAAAAACAAGAACATGCTTTGAGCATGGAATGATTCGTTATGTGCTTTATTTGGGTAAGAGAGTTATGGATGGAGTCACGTGTACGTCGACGTATAGCCTTCTCCCGGCTGCCCGCTTGAGGCCACGAGATCCTTGAGAAATCGGACTCGTTTTGTTTACGGATTAAACTTCAGTTTATCCGGATCGTTACTACGGATCTCTCGAGCCATTTGGTTGTGCATTGCATCGATGAATTGTCAAGTATGTGCATAAATTGAGCATTTGTATTGATAATTGAATGAACATATTGTGTTGATGTGATAACATTTTTCACTATGAAATGACACTTTTCAAATATGAGTTTGAACTCAAGGTTTCGGATTTGACCGAGAATTTGGGAGCAAAGTGTTTTATGAATTGATTATGACTTTTGTATAACAAACAAACTTTTCAACGGTTTTGCTTGTTCTTTGCTATAAACCTGTTACCCACGAGCTATAAGCTCACCCCCCTTCATTCCCATCCACAGGTGATGAGAAGAAGATCGGGTGAAGGGAAGTGAAGGTTTTCGATTTGTATATGTATCTATGTTGTATTGTTTAAGTTAGATTGGTATTGAGAATTTTGGGAACTGTATATTTTTTGTATATTCGGATTTTGATAGTAATATTGTATTGTGGCTTGGAATGCCATAGAGCTTGATCAGATTAAGTGGAAATGTGGTATTCTGGAGAAAGTTATGGATTGGATATGAATATGTTTGATTGTGATTTATTGTTGATTTTATTTTATGGTAAAAGAGAACATCGAATGGTATGAGACTTTAAACTTCATGTTTTCTTTGGATTGCACCACGCTTATGGTTCAACTGTTGGACTTCGAGAGCGGGGCTCATCATGTTTGATAGCAGAGCAAGAAAGGATTTCAAGGAACCGCGCTTTAGTATGATGATATGTGTGCCAAGGTTGGATTGCATTTGCAGTATCATAGTAAGAAGATGAATCAGGAAACTTCATCGGAGTACGATATCGTCATAAGGTAATCGTTATAGGTTGGATTCTGGGAACGGGACCCAACATTTGTGGTATCAGAGCAAGTATGATAGTGGTAAGTATTTGTAGTTGGGTTGCGGACCCAACACCTCGAGTCCCCAAAAAGGGCCTCGGTCTCTCGGGCTTCGTGCCCTCGTGATTTACTTTTCCCATTCCCAAGTGCACATAATCCACATTGGCTCCTATGTTGATATTTCATTTCTCTTATCACACTGAAACACTTAACACATATACTTAACACTTTTCCATGCTTAAGACCCATACCCATGGGACTCAAATTCGGGATCAGTTGCCATGGTCTGCTCTAACATGTCTTTACTGTATACGATTTGACCTATATTTCAGAAAATGCCCATGTAAGTTCGTACTTCTAGGCTCTGATACCACCTAAATGTAACACCCCACTCCTGTAAGACCCAGACCCGACATCGATGATAATGTCCAAGTTTGTGCCCTACGAGGGTGGCGCGATACAACACTCAGTCAAATCACAGTATAAAATTTTCCTTTAACACATACATACACTTACGTTACATGTACATTGCGGAAAACAAAACGTACAATACATGACCAGTAAATAAAGTGATGACCACGAGGGTCCTCATATACAAACATCATAATATAAATCAAAATCCTCACACTAGTGCAGACGCAACTGATCGCGTCCTCTTATGTCACTCTGCGATCACTATTGATTTTAGAAATTAATATGTCGAGCTATTGAAATTTGGAGACTACTTGGAATGGAAATGATAGTGAATAGAGAAAGAGATTTGAGGAGATTGACAAGAAGCTTAATTGATTTACCTGAAATGCCTTAAGTCTTATAAATTGGGAGGAAAAGAAATTCGTTTTCTCTCCTAGGACACGACCGTTCTTCTTCCTTGGAGACTCTCGATTTTTTCTTCTGAGATTTTACTTGCTTATACCTCCTTGTGCAAAGCCTTGCTTGTTGCTTAAGGGAGATGATGTTGTGTGTGATTATGGGAGTTAACCGTGGATGCATGAGGAATGGGGAAAGAGTTAGAGAAATTTCAGAGATCGGAGGTTTTGAGGTTGAGTTGGTAAGTAATTGGTTATATGTTGTTTATTATGGTGCTTAATGCATTCATGAGGTTAATTGTTAAAGATTTGAGTGTTTGAGTTAAGTTAGGACTGGTTTTAGAGAGAGATTGAGCGAAAAACTGATCGGAGAAGGCGACCTGCGACTCGCACGTCGTGGCGTGCGCGAAGCCTCACCGCTGCGAATTAACATTTAATTCATCACGGCGAGCGGGAAGGAAGACGTCGCGGCGACCTTTAAAAGGTTGGACGCCGTGACGAGCTCCTCTCGACGTCGCGGCGAGCGCAAGTCTTCCACGCCGCTATGAGTCTTCTCCCATGCATCACGGCGAGCCCCAAGAGAAACGTTTTCCGTGGCTAGCGACATCACACGTCGCCGCGAGCGCCTGCAAGACGCCGCGGCGAACGGCTTGAGGTCGCGGCGAGGGATGATTTTCTGATTTGATTTAATTTGGTTTTTGAGACATAACTAATGGTGTAGACCTCCAATTGAGGTGATGTTTGATTCGTTATGATCTAGAGAAGGAGGTCTACAATTGATGTGAAGAATGAAAGTTGGAATTTAAATGAGTAGGATCGCAATTAGTGAAAGAAAGTTAAGAATGTGATTGTATTTTAACTTAAGGATTGTTTTTGCTTATTGGGGTATATTTGTGAGGCTTCTAAATGTAAGGAAAGGCTATTGGAATTTAGGATTGAGCAATTGAGTGGAAAGTTAGAAATTGACAAAAGAAAGGGGAAAATGGGAAATAGTACCGGGAAAGTCATGAATAGGCATAGTACATCTTTTATTCGAGGCATGTGCATCATCAAATTATTTTGACTGTGCATTTTGTAATAGAAATTATTTGACTATTATAGAGGCTCCGATGGATCGATATTCCACGGGTATTGCTGAGACTTCCAGGCAGGTAGCTCAGAAGTTCAGATGAGTAACCTAGTTGGTTCCTCAATCTTTATGTGTTTAATATTTTGCACTGATGCCATGTGGAGATAATGGATGGATATGTGTGTTTGATTTTGATTGATTTCGGACCATAGGTGTCCGAAATATTGGAAATTTGTTATTGAAGTGATATTGTGTGTAAATGACTGTGAATGCATCAATGCAATAAATTGTAAATGTATATAATTGAAATACCGGACCGAAGGTCCGAAGGAATAGAAAATGACATTGATTGTAAATGATTGTAAATGATTGTAAATGACTATAAATGGGACTTGGAACATATGCATTCATGCATAATGACATGATCAGATAATGACAGTTGTGACCGGAGCAGCCAACGCATTACAGAGCTTTAAGCTCAACGCACAGGGCTTCGTGCCCAATGTATTTGAGAGCCACTGGCTCAATGTATCAGGGCATTCAGGTCCAACGTATTCAGAGCCTTAGGCTCAACGCAATGTGCCCGTCATTGGGACAGTTTCAGGCGAACGGTCACAACAACGAAATGAGAACGAAAAGTGTCACATGTGCATCATGTTTATATAAATGATTGAATATGAATTGTGTTAAAGGCGACACGCCTTATATTGGTAAAATAGAACGCATGTGGTATTTTTCTGAATGTGCAAAAATGTGATATTCTGTGAACTGTGTGAATATGCATGAATTGAGTGAACCATCGATGATGGTTTCTCATTGAGTTCGCAAACTCACCCAACATTGTAAATTATTTTTTTCAGGAATTGACGAGTACCCCGTTAGACAAACGGGAGTATGGTTACTGCAAAAGAGTCAGAGTTTGAAGTCGGGATCCGTTTCACATCTGCATTAATGTCATTTTGAATTATGTGTAAATTTGAATTTCCGCAAATTCCGCAGATTAGTACTGCTATTGTATTGGGCCTAAATTGGATATGAATAATGTATGTATAAATTGGTTTATGACTGAAATTGCATTTTGATTGGAAACGATTTCGTATTAAAGCGGGCCCAAATTATTTACTGATATTTGCGCACTCAATTGTTTTTAAAAATAAGAATGCATTACCAAGTTTTTGAACTGCATTGACTGCTCTAGCATACCATCCTCGTGAGGCACGGGCTCGGATATCACCCACGATATCGGGTTCGGGTCTTGCGACAGTGGGGTGCTACACTGAAACTGTCCCATTAAGGGCTCATTAATCATCGAGCCAGAGGCTTGGAAACTGTCCTATTAAGAGCTCATTAATCATCGAGCCAGAGGCTTGAAAACTATCCCATTAAGGGCTCATTAATCATCGAGCCAGAGGCTCGAAAACTGTCCCATTAAGGGCTCATTAATCATCGAGCCAGAGGCTCAAAAATTGTCCCATTAAGGGCTCATTAATCATCGAACCCGAGGCTCAGAAACTGTGGGGGCTCGAGGCCCAATTATAACGTTGAGCTGAAAAGCTCTGATCAGTGGCTGCTTCGGTCACAACTATCATTAACTGATTTTGCGTTCATGAATGAACGACATATGCCACAATTCAATCACTTTATTAATGTATTCCTATATCACGATCAGATAATCGATTCACAAATTGTCACATCAAAAATACATTCACAATTTCACATACCCATGACATCTCTATATCAAATCACTTCAATACTCCGGACCTTCTGTCCGGAGTTCACAATCAACACTGTCCCACTATTATACTTCAGAGAATTAAAATCACTGAATTAGAACACTTAATAATTTGAGAACCGTCTAGGTCACTCACCTGGCTTCCGCGTTAACACCTGAAAGTCTCAGCAATGTCGGTGGGCTGACTTTCCAAATGCTTGAATTAGCTTCAAAAACCTTCAAACTCTTCATGATTTCATCAAAACTCAAGCCTTTCTCCTCTCTTCTTCTCTCCCACGACATCACTCCCATTCTTTTTTTTTTCACAAACCCTAATTTCCCCCTTTTTATACCCTCTATAATAATGAAAAGTCCATTTTGCCCCTTCCTTTAACCTTAAACTTTATAATCTTAAGTATCTTGCCCAAAATGCCCTCATACCAATTCTTATAACTTTACTATTTTAATTCAGAAATTTCGACCTTTAGGGACTGAATTGAGATTCAATCCTTTCAGAATCACTCGCTTTCATGCCTATCAATTTCTAATTTAATCAATTCATTTGTTTGACTTTCATAAATCTTTCCAAATTTCCATAGCTCATGCTAACAAAAATTCCTAAATCATGTCTTTAATGAAGTGTCAATTGGACAGTCATTTTTAGTACCGGAAATCTCATCGGTACTCACTTTGAAATTTTATCCAGAATACACATAAATCACTCCAATTTCATTTTTCAACACACAATTTCACACTTTTCACAAAGACACAAAAAGTCGAGAATTGTCACAAGTGCATGTACAATCTTGTGCATTTGCAATGATTACTTTTCATATCTGTATAGAGGCCATTTTATGCATGCACACCGAACTAAACGAACAAAAATTACAACCCGATCCAAATTTACTATTTTGTCTTTCCCCTCGGTGATGGGATATTACAAGTTTACTTACATAGGTCAAAGGATGCTTTTCTAGTAAAAGAACTGCTGCCAGTCTAATCCTATAAGAATTTTCTTATGATAAATGGCTTAGAATAGTTAAGCAGTTTTGAGATTGGATTTATGGTCAATGATCTCTGTAAGTCTTCAAATGTTAGTTGTGCTTCCTAGTTCTATTTAAAGGCATTATTTTAGGGAAAGTTGGCGATAGATTTGTTGCTAGTTTTATATTGTTTGATGAATCTTTTGTGATATCAATTTAAGGAAACCTTTAATATTCTTTACTGTTTCAGGTAATACTCATTTAGCTATTGTCCCTACTTCCTTAGATCTATAGCTACTCATTGAGAAGTGAGTATAAGGCCCAAGTACTTCACTTGAAATGTGCATTTATTTCCTTTAATAAAAAAGTAGTGATTTGCTAGAACTTCTAAGGCGGTCCTTAAATGCTTCACATAGGTCTCAAATGTTTCGCTACATATGATAATATCATTAAAAGAATACAAGTATAAACTTCAAATGAGTTTTGAATATTTCATTTATCAATCTTTAAAACGTAGGAAAGGCATTAGTGAGTCAAAAAATCATCATTAGAAAATTATAATGTCCCTCATGATTTCAAAGATTACCTTACGGATGTTTAGAGGGCACCTCTTTATTTGTTAATATCTTAACCTTTAGTCTAACTTAGAAAATCAGGCAACCCTATATAATTCATCCAATAATTCCTTTATTAGTAAAATAGGAAACTTGTCTTTTATGGTAAGCCTATTAAGCTCATATGGTCCATACACAACCTCCATGAAATGTCTTTCTTCTTTATCAAAATTACTGAAGATAAAAATGGGGTAGAGTTAATTGTATAATCCCTTGTCTCAACAAATCTTATACAAGTTCCTTAATTATTATTTTTTGTAAACCTACACACCTATAGGGACAAACATTGATGGTTTCTACTCCCTCCGTTAATAAGAATATGTGGTCATGGCTTTTCGAAGGAGGTAGCTGGTAGGTTGTATAAAGAGTATATTAAGCACAGCTAGTAAGGATTCCAACTCCAATTGGCTTATTGTATCTCCTTTTATGATGATCTTATAATGGATAATTCTTGCAACTAATGATTGAGTACTACAATTACCATATATACAATTTATTGATATTCAAAGACTTTATTAGCAACTTTTCAAATCTTTTTAGCTCACATCATGATTTGATTGATAGAACCACCTTTCATCAACACATGCTAGCTATTATAATTGAATATCAACTTTTGCTTGCTAAAGTTATTCAAAATATCCCAAGTATAGATAACCATTATACTCCCAACAAAAAGTCACACCCACTTAGTGGTAATATCAATGTGTCAGTAATAACGATATGCCCTCTAATGTCCATTCAAAACCTTTACATAATTGGTTAAATGCCAAATGAAATCTTTCTCCACTATCACTTGAATATCATTAACATGAAAACAATCATCCTAGATACATCTATAAAGTTGTAGATACTTCTATTATCCATCAATATATACAATGGTTTATCTTTACGGTAATTCACAATTCTCATTTGTTCATAATCAGCCACTTGTACCCTTGACATGACTTATAGACAAACAAAGTATATTTGTCTTTATCAAGCTCCTCCTAGGTGACCTCAAATAAATTAAATGTTCCTCCTCTTTTCTTTTGTCCTCTTCGTCAAGTATATATATTATTGGACCCTAAAATTTTCTTAAAAGTTAGAACTATTAAATGAGAAATTGTTGATGATTAGTCATGAGTAAAGAAAAAGGAGAATTATTGAATTATAAATGAAGTAAAAAAGATGGTTTAGGTACAAGATGTATATGTGAAATGTTGGAAGTTAAAAGCTGGAAAATATAGTTGAAACATGTTTACTGAGTATGCTTCGATTTTTTAGCCATAACTTTTTCTCTAGTTATCCAAATGAGATGATTCTTGATTTGGATTAAACTATAGAGATATGGCTACAGTTTTCATAAAGACAGAGAATTCAAATTCTATCTTTAAGGATCTCAAAATCTGACAGGAATTTGAAAAACTAAGTATGCTTCTATAAAAGTTCATCGCAACCAACTATTAGTTTTACCGTAGTGAACTTATGAGATTTGATTAGGATTCCTCTTGGAAAAAGTTTTCCGTGACCAACTTTTGGCTTCTCCATGATGCACTTGTGAAATTTTTGCAAAATTTCCTCTTGGGAGGAGTTCGTCACGACGAACTTGCCTACACCTTAAACATGCTTCGGTATTTTGACAATATTTTTTTCTATAGTTATCCAAATGGAATGATTTTTATTTTGAAGTAAACTAGAGACATAGGTCTACAAATTGTCTAGAAAAATTGAGTTTTAATTCAGTCTCCAAGAATTTCAATTTCTGGATGGAAGTTGAGCATAGAAAACTATTTCAGGATAAGAACAGTTCGAAAATATTAGGGGTATAACTTTCAAATTTCTGAATCAAATTGAATGATTTTGGTTTCATTACAAAATTAAGAAAGAGGAGAAAATTTTTTAGAAGGAAGTGTTATCAAATTCCTTCAATTACCTAATCAAAATGATCATAGAAAAATTGACATGAAGGTTTGGATTTTTGGAAGGATTTAGTTAAGGAGTTAGAAGTATAAAATGTTAGTTTTAACAGACACAAGGGGTAAAATGGGAAGGGCAAGGTAAAGGAAGGGCAAAATGGGAAAAAAGATCAAATAAATGGTCTTAAAGTATGTAAGAAAGAAGAGAAATCGTGGAAAGAAAGAGAGAAAAGAGAGAAAAATGTAGAGAGGAGAAAGAAAAGAATGCGTGGAGTGTTGGAGAAGAAGGATAGAAGAAGAAAAAGAGGAAGAATCAACTGTTAAGGTAAGCATCATCTTCCTTCTTGCTTAGTAGGAAATAAAAAGTATTTGGGAGAGAAATGAGATTGTGTAGGAAGAAATAAGAGAAACCCTAGATGGAGGTTATGGGTTCCTAAACTAGGTTTTTTATTTTTTTAATCTAGAAAGACTATGGGTAGGTTAAGCCTAAGCCCAACTTAGCATTTATTTCATTTTTGTGATTTTTGAAGCTTTATGAATTTCTATGGGAATATTGTGATGAATGAGAACTTGGTGGTTTGAAGGAAACCAAGGAACGCCAATCCAAGAGAAAGAGGAAAGGCAATCTTGAGTTGGATTTTGCAAACGATTTAGGTGGGTAATGTATTTATAGTTACTTGTGTAATGGGAAAATTCTTGCCTATGTGTGTATGTGTGAACTTTATGAACTGAATTGTTATGAATGTTTGAAAATGCATGATGAATTATAACTATGTTATACCTTGAAAAGGAAATAAAAAGATGAAAAAACATCAGAATATGTGCTTTTGTATGAGTAAGAGGGGAACCATTTCGTTCGTCATGTGCACGTTGACAAGAGTCTTCTCCCAGCAAGCCGCTTGTGGCATATAAGTTTTGAAAAATGGATTCATTCTGTTTATATTGTAAACTTTGGTTTTGCCATTTCATTCCATGAAACTCTCGAGCCATTTATTTATGCATTGCATTGGATTTGTTGAGCATGATGAACAAGTTTATGCTAGATATGGATGATTGAATATTGATGAGTTGACTTGTGATGATAATTGCTTAAATATGAGTTTGTGAGATTTGAATTGGATGATTAAGTTTCTAGATAAAATGAGACATAGATGTATATTGATATACATATATGCATACGCTTGAATTTGTGGCTAATTACCGATGGCTATAAATATATTAGCCACTGAGCTTTGTAGCTCAATCTATATTTTTCCCTCCTCAGGTGTAGAATGAAAAGGTTAGCGATCCTTGCAAGGCAATTGACATACTTCGAGATCAGACTTTTGGTAACTAAGTTAGTAACTATATTTTTGGATAGCTTTAGAAGCATATCAATATAAACACTCATTATATTTTTGTATTTTGTATTAAGCCAAGGGTGTGGTTTTTGATATGTAACTAAAGTTGTTCAACCTTTTGATTTAGTAATGAGATTAAGATATGAAGTTATTCTCTCTTGTACATGTTTATGTTTATCCTTTTTGTTGAGATTGTATGTATGTTAGTGATGGAATAGGATGTTGTATTGAAATAATTATATGAATGTATGTATTTTATGTTGTTGGATGTTCAGGTTTAGTGTCTGTTTGAAGGTTTGAACCTTTCTAGAAGGGTGATTTGTGCTCGATCTGGAGACTTCGTCGCAATGAAGCCAAAAGTTCGTTGCGGAGAACTACACAAGAGGATACTTCGTTACGGCGATGTTGACACTAAAATTTCTTATCGGTTGAGTGGTTTCAATATGTCTCTCGCATGATCTCTCCCGATCGCCCCCGAATGGGTGCCTTGTGATTGGAAACGAGATCCGGGTGCCAACATGTTTGGTATCAAAGCCTAGAGTTTTAAGGATTCCTAGGCTTAGAATACGTAGTAGTATGAATTATTATAATGTGTAATAAATCGTTTGCATTGTTAAATTGATTGATTGCATTAAGTGACATGTATATATATAGGAAATATGATTTAAAAAGAAAGTAAGATAAAAGATAATGTCTTATTGAAGGAGTGAAATTCCACCTCGTAAAGGAACACAAGTTTTGCAAGGATCTATTGCACCTAATTTCTCACCATTAGAGAAGGGCACTGATGAGTTTAGAAACCCAATAATTGCAACCACATGAGTCATATGTATGAACTTTTGTTAAAAGTTTGGATTATTAAAAACAATTCAAAGAATGGTGTTTTGTCAGATTGTAAGATAAGGAAAGTTGGAAATATTTAGAAATAAGAAATATTATGTAGTCCAATATGTTAGACATAGATTTAGTGTTTGTGGTTATGTCAGCGAAAATGGTAACGAAATATTGTTATGGATATGTACTTGGATTGATATGGATATGAAAATATTTTCATGAATTGACTGAAAAAGAAATAAAGACATGGGTGGAAATGACAAGATTTAAAATGTACAAGCAAAGTGGAATTGAAAAGCTGAACTTGGAATTTATGATCTAATATAAGATTGTGCTAATGAACTTTAGATCAGAATTTCAAGATGGCTATGCGTCTATAATTCTAAATTGATTAAGAATGCACATATGGAAAATGAAATAAATGATGGTGATAAATGTAGAGGTTATGTCGACCAGTTATTATGAGTACATATACGATAATGTGGTTACATTGGTGAATAATGTGATTGAGTACATACGAGATCTATATTTGGATATGGTATAGTAGATAATCTAAGATCCCTATAGTTAAAACTATGAGATGAATCAGAGTAATGTGATGGAAGTATTGTATAGGTGATTATGCTAAAAAGGAACTACTATGTAGGAACTACCATCAAGATCATTACATTACATTACATTAGCATGAGATATAAACTGGTGACCAACCGAAATTAATTATATATATGTAATGTAATGATCTTGATGGTACATACCAAAATATAACAGTAAACGAATATGCCTCTTATTTCATTGGGTTTTATTATAAAGTATATTTTGATCATTTCAAGTGCAACAGAAATTGAAATTATTGAAATACTATGAGCAGTTGAAATTGATCTTATTGAGGTGTTAAGAATGGCTGAAACAAAATTGATGATGATAGCAGTTGATTGATAAAGATTGCATGAACAATATAGATGATAGTAGCAAAAAATCTTCTTATGAAGAAAAATTTCATTGAATTAGGTTAAGCAGATCAAATAGTTTATATTAAGAATGATCAATGAAAGAAAAATCAGAAATAAATATGCAATGGGTCAAAAGTGAATATTGGAGTCATATCCCTAGTAGAGACACAAGCATAAGAGGTTGAGTAAGTTACTGAGAATGTATGTATTTTGTTTGATATAAAGTATTCAACTACATGAGTAGATTTTTTGAAATTGAGGTAACACTATTGATAATATGAAAAGAACTTAGATCCACATTACATTCTATGTGAATATGCATAGAAGATATAAATTAGATTTTGATGAATGTGTTACCAACACAAAAAGTTAAGTTTGTAAATAAATTGAAATGTATGGAGAAACTAGTATGAATGAGCAAACATTAGAATAAGTCAATGTGAAATATGAGGAAATCTAAAGAATGGAGAAAATCATCTAAAAAAGGTAAGACAATTACGAAATTGAAAATAATGTGAGGTAATGTTATCTCATTGAGAAATTAGTTATTTAAGGAATTACGACAACTAATCATGGGCATATGGAGCTCTGGAAATATTTGTTTGAGTTAACAAATGCCTCGAAAGTACTATAGTATTGAAGATTAATGCGATCTAAACAAAATTTGATGATATATTTAATGTATTCGAAAATTTGAGAAGAATAGTTTGAATACTTGAGAAAAAAAACGTGTAAATTGTATGAGTAATGAAAGTAAAGAGAATTTTGAGGAATTATAACATCGATATTAATTATATTGTCTAGATTTGGAGATTTTATAGTATACAATGATATTTGTATAAGAGAATAGGATAAAATCCAATGCAGCATAATAAAGTGATTTCATATGCAAAGAGACAATTGAAATCTTATGGGTTGATTATTTGATACATGAATTGAAACTTGCTGCAATAGTGATTGCTTGAAAGTTGGATGCATTATATGTAAAGCAACATCTTGGATATATATAAATATACAGACCATTAAATTTTAAGGTAATTATTGAGTTGAGAGAATTGAATACGAAACTGAGACAATGGATAGAAATACTAAAAGATTATGATTGTAAAAATGAGTATTTAATAGTAAAGTTAGTGTTATATATGATACATTAAGCACAAATCTCAATAACAGTGAAGCATGAATTCAGATATTGAGGTTATCAGATCTAGTGCAAAAAAAGGAGCATAGAACGTGGAGTTGAATTTTAGGGAAATCAAAGTACTATTTGCTATGGAATTGAAGATTAGTTTCACATGAAAGAATTAACAAAGCCCAAATTGAGGATTCAGAAATTGTGAATCTTATTGAGGAATTGAAACGAATCTGAATTTCGAGTTTGAATTGGAAAATGATGCTTTTGATCGAAATGAGAAGTATGTATACCCAATAAAGATAATTAAGCAAAGAAATTACTAGAGAAAGCACAAATAACAACTTAAGCTATACACCTTAGTAGGAATGCACCAAAATAACATTTTTCGGCTAAGAATGTAAACTCAAGTGATTGAATGTTTGAATTTGCTGAGGGTCTTAACTGACGGAGATATGCTTAAAGATTATATTTTAGAGTTCATAGGAATAAGAGATCAATGTATAGTTCTATTTGGCTTTAAGCATCACAATCGTTATCATAGTGATAATATTAAAATCTCATGCAGCATTATATGACATAAAGAGTCATCCGCCTCTTTATTTGGATGAATAGGGCCAAAAATGGAATTGATTTGAGATACTACTGATAAGTGAAATTTATGTGTGTTAAAAATTAAATGACTCAAGAAAAATGAATGAATTAGGCGGATCAACACCAAAGGTGTGGAATACAGTGAGATAGACATAAGAGTTAATTTTACTGACACTATAAAGATGTGAACTACGAATCAAAGGATTAAATGTTTCTAAGAGTATCATGTTCCCAAGGTGTGCTTAGATTTAGTGCAAGATATACTCAGGTTAGGATAAAGAAGCAACTAAACTTGAATTGTATTGATCCATATAAAATTATTAAGAACTGAACCATTAACTTATGAGTTAGTATTACTAACAAAGATGTCTCAGATTCATAATGTATTATATGAGAGTATGCTAAGAAATATTGATATGATCTGATATTGGTGTTATCGACACAAGAAGTGGAAAAGTGTGAGTAATCTGATATATATATATATATATATATATATATATATATATATATATATATATATATATATATATACATACATATATATATATATATATATATATATATATATATATATATATATATACATATATATATATATATATATATATATATATATATTGAGGAATTAGTTAAGAAAGTGAATGACTAAATAAGTGATTGAAAGACTGAGTAGGTCTATTGACTATGGTCATTTGGAAGAAATTATTTAAGTGAAGAAGTTACTTAGGAGACTGAGGAAAACATAAGACAACATTACCTCCATTTGATTAATTACTCAAGTAAAAATTTTGAGGACGAAATTCTTCAAGGGGGTGAGGGTTGTTGAACCCCAAACTTTTCTTGAAAGTTTGAACTATTAAATGAGAAATTGTTGGCAATTATTCATGAGTAAAGAAAAAGGAGAATTCTTGAATTAGAAATGAAGTAGAAAAGATAGTTTAGGTACAAGATGGGTTATACGTGAAATGTTGGAAGTTAAAAGTTGGAAAATGTAGTTGAACCATATTCACTGAGTATGTTTCGATATTTTAGCTATAACTTTTTCTATAGTTATCAAAATGAGATGATTCTTAATTTGCATTAAACTAGAGAGATATTGCTACATTTTTCATGAAGACATAGAATTCACATTCTGTCTCTAAGAGTCTCGAAATCTGATAGGAAATTGAAAAACTGGGTATGTTTTTGTAAAAGTTCGTCGTGGCCAACTATTGGTTTCGCTGCAGCGAACTTTTAAGATTTGGTTAGGATTCCTCTCGAAAAAAAATTTCCATGGCCAACCCTTGGCTCGCTGCGGTGAACTTGTGAAATTTTTGCTAAAATTCCTATCGGGAGGAGTTCACTGTGGCAGACTTGCCTGCATTTTGAACATGCTTCAGTATTTTGACAATATTTTGTTTTGTAGTTATCCAAATAGAATGATTTTTTATTTGGAGTAAACTATAGGCATAGGTCTACAAATTGTTTGATGAAATCTAGTTTTAATTCAGTCTCTAAGAATTTTAATTTCTGGATGGAAATTGAGCACAGAATACTATTTCATTATAAGAACAGTTCAGAATGTTGGGGTATAACTTTCAGATTTCTGAACCAAATTGAATGATTTTAGTGTCATTAGAAAATTAAGACAATGGGAAACATTTTTCTAGAGGAAGTGTTATCAAATCCCTTCAATTACCTGATCAGAATCATCATGAAAAAATTGACCCGAAGGTTTAAATTTTTGGAAGGATTTAGTTAAGGAGTTAGAAGTATGAAATGTTAGTTTTAATAGACACAAGGGGTAAAATGGGAAGGACAAGGTAAAGAAAGAGTAAAATGGGAAAAAAGACCAAATAAATGGTCTTTAAGTAAGAAAGAAAGAAGAGAAATTATGGAAAGAAAGAGAGAAAAGAGAGAAAAATGTAGTGTTGGAGAAGAAGGAAAGAAGAATAAAAAGAGGAAGAAACAACTTGTTAAGGTAAGTGTCATCTTCCTTCTTGCTTAGTAGAAAAACAAAAGGGATTTGGGAGAGAAATGAGTTTGTGTAGGAAGAAAGAAGAGAAACCCTAGATGGAGGTTATGGTTCCTAAACTAGGTTTTGATTTTTCTAACCTAGATAGACTATGGGTATGTTAAGGCTAAGCCCAACTTAGCATTTATTTCATTTTGTGATTTTTGAAGCTTTAGGAATTTCCATGGGAATATTGTGTTGAATGAGAACTTGATGGTTTGAAGGAAACCAAGGAATGCCAGTCCAAAAGCAAGAGGAAAGGCAACCTTGAATTGGATTTTGCAAACGATTTAGATGGGTAATGTATTTACAGTTACTTGTGTAATCGGCAAATTCTTGTCTATGTGTGTATATGTGAACTTCATGAATTGAATTGTTATGAATGTTTGAAAATGCATAATGAATTATGACTATGTTATACCTTGAAAAGGGTTATGACATTTTGAATGAAATAAAAATATGAAAAAGCATGAGAGTACATGAATATGTGTTTTTGTATGGGCAAGAGAGGAACTATTTCGTTCATCATGTGCACGTTGACAAAAAGCTTCTCCCGGCTGCCCGCTTGTGGCATATAAACTTCGAAAAATGGACTCATTTTTTCATGGTGTAAGCTTTGGTTTCGCCATTTCGTTATATAGAACCCTCGAGCCATTTGTTTGTGCATTGCATTGGATTTGTTGAGCATAATGAACAATTGTGTGCTAGATATGGATGGTTGAATACTCATGAGTTGACTTGTCATGATAATTGCTTAAATATGAGTTTGTGAGATTGAATTGGATGGTTGAGTTTCTAGATAAAATGAGATATAGATGTATATTGATATATACATATGCATACGCTTGAATTTGTAGCTAATTACAGATGGTTATAAATATATTATCCACTGAGCTCTGTATCTCAGCCATATTTTTCCCTCCTCTGGAACAAAAAGAGAAGGTTAGCGATCCTTGCAAGGCAATTGACATACTCTAAGATCTAACTTTTAACAACTAAGTTAGTAACTATATTTTTGGATAGTTTTATAAGCATATCAACATGAGGACTTGTTGCATTTTTACATTTTGTATTAAGCCAAGGGTGTGGTTTTTGATATGTAACTAAAGTTGCTCGGCCTTTTGATTTAGTAATGAGATTAAGATACGAAGTTGTTCTCTCTTGTACATGTTTATGTTTATCCTTTTTGTTGAGATTGTTGTATATTAATGATGGAATAAGATGTTGTGTTGAAAGAATTGTATGAATGTATGTATTTTGTGTTGTTGGATGTTTAGGTCTAGTGTCTGTTTGAAGGCATTGCCGCAACAAGGCTCAAAGTTTGCCGCGATGAACCTTTCCAGAAGGGTGATTTGTGCTCAATCTGGAGACTTCGTCGTGGCGAATTACACGAGAGGAGACTGACACTGAAATTTCTTACCAGTTGAGTGGTTTCAACGTGTCTCTCGCATGATCTCTCCCGATCGCCCCTGAATGGACACTCGGGATTGGGAATGAGACCCGGGTGCCAACATATATACTAAAGATGATGGGATGGACGACCACGCAATTCCATCCCATTTTTCGTTTCATTGATGACTTGGATTTTTTTGGGTAATTGTTATTTTGTACTGACTTGCATGCACAGTTGTGACTTAAGAAGTCACAGCCATGCATGTTGTTTTGAATTATTATTAAGTGTGATTTGTTAGTTTACTTACCATCTACTAAGCATGATCAATCACAACAACGCTTTTCATTTAAATATGGACAACCCTGCAATTCCATCCCACTGTTCGTTTCATTGACGGCTTGGATTTTTTATTTTTGTAATTGTTATTTTAGATTGACTTTCATGAAAGGTTGTGACTTAAGAAGTCATAGTTGTGTATGTTGTTTTGAATTATTATTAAGTGTTATTTGTCAGTTTTTAAGTATTAAGTATATATATACTAAGGATAATGAGATGGACGACCACACAATTCCATCCTACCATCCATTTCATCGATAGTTTAGATTTTTTTATTTTTTGTAATTGTTATTTTGGACCGACTTGCATGCACAAATGTGACTTGAGAAGTCACAGTCGTGCATGTTATTTTGAATTATTATTAAGTGTTATTTGTTAGTTTACTTACCATCTACTAAGCACGATCGATCACTACAACACTTTTTCATCTAGGAATGGACAATCACGCAATTACATCCCACCATCCATTTCATCAACGACTTGGATTTTATTTTTTTTTTGTAATTGTTATTTTGGACTGACTTGAATGCACGACTATGACTTAAAAACTCTCAGCTGTGCATGTTGTTTTGAATTATTATTAAGTGTTATTTGTCAGTTTTTAGGTATTAAGTATATATATATTAAGTAATAATAATTCAAAACAACATGCACGGTTGAGAGTTTTTAAGTCATAGTCGTGCATTCAAGTCAGTCCAAAATAACAATTACAAAAAAAAAAAAAAAATCCAAGTCGTTGATGAAATGGATGGTGGGAAAACATGAATGGGATGGACGACCATGAAATTTCATCTCACCATCCGTTTCATAAACGACTCGGATTTCTCAACATTCTACTCTTGTCATAGCTGTGACTTAAATTGTCACAGTCATGACTCATAACATCCCAATTTTTTCTTTTCTTACGTTTTGTTTCTAAATGCACTTACCATCTACTAAGAACAAACATGCTTTTACACTTACCATCTACTCAGAGCGACCACGTTTTTCTGCATGTGTGCTCATTGAATTAAATATACCCAACTTAAAAAGTTAGAGTCTGCATTATATTCTTGTCACGACTGTGACTTAAATTGTCATAGTCGTTACTTATGCCAGTATTATTAAATATTTTACAACTATTAAGTATTATTAAGGTGACGATTGTCACTTAAATAGTTAGAGCTATCACTACCATTATTTAATTTTTTTGATGTTCTCTTCTTACTCCTCTTCTTCTCTTCTTTGTCAATAAATAAAGTTATTTATTGATATTGACTTCTCTATTGTCTCTCGATCCGTCTGGAATGTCCTGACTAACTATTATGTATTCTTCTTCATAGCTTTTTCCTCTCTTCTTTGCCAAAACTTCTCTTATCCTCAAATCGGAATTGTTTTTAAAATAATGGATGATCATTTGAGTTGGATTCCATAATAATCATTTCTCAAAATGAAACCTCTATAATTTTGTCACCATTGACCTCAGTTTCTTACTAACTTTGAGATTTAATCATATATATTTTTGTAACCTCTCTAATTTTGTCGTCAGGGATCTCTGTTTCTTCCTAACTTCAAGGTTTAATCATATATATTTTGGTTCTTTGTGTTTTGTTTCTTGTTGGAAGTATTCATTTTTTGCTTTTTTGGTTGGTGATTTTGGGTGATTAATGTGGAAATGTAGTTTGGCATTGGTTGATGCAGTCTAACTTCTATAATTTCTTTTATTTAGAGTATAGCTAGATATACAAGTAGCAGTAGTCAGTGTTTAAGACAAATGTTATGCTCACTTGGTAATGAAAAATGTCAACAATGGCTAGGCTTTTGGTTGAAGGAAGCTTATCACACACTCATAAAAAATGGTAAGAATCATTTGTTATTTGTTAAGTGAATACAATTTAAGATGTTTGAATATTGTACTCGTATGAGACTTATTATTTGGCAAGCAATGTTAGTAGGTAAACATTGGCTGTTCAATGCATCTACAAAGAGTTACGTGAGGCAGATAGTGCTAACTTTATTGATAAAGAACGTAATTGTTTCCCATTCATATGTTCAGTTGAAATGTAGAGAGCTTAGATATATCATGTCCGTGCAGTCGGAATTTTCAGATCGTATGTTAAGGAGGATTATGCTCCAAAAATTGCAACAGTTTTTCATCTTATTTATAGCGTTAATTGATGACTCTTTATTTAGTTAGTCTCAATATCTTTAACTCTCCTAGTCTCTCCTACTCTCTTCAATCTTTAATTAATTATTATTTTTTATTATTAGTTATTAATTATTACTAATTACTTACTAGTTATATATACATGTTATTATTAATTATTAAATATTATTAATAAATTAGTTTAAGTACAGTCACAAGCATGACTAAGTCACGTTTGTGACACATTTGTTCTTTTTTAATTGAATATAATTAAAATATAATTAATTAGCTAAAATACTTCAATTTGTCAAATCATGTTCTAAAATGAGATTAAAGGCTTATCATCTATAGTACTCAAACTTATGTTAAGGATTTTTCTCAGTCGCATGATTCTTGCCTCTATATCTCATATAGCTCTTTTATAATATTTCTCATCACAAGGTTCATTTGTTACTTTTTTTAGATTGTAAAACCTTTAAGGAGACAACTTAGGAAGTATCTGAAGATCAGGGAAAGAAAGAGGAAGGAAAAGATGCTACAGATGCTATTGGACAAACATGGTTATCAAGCTCTATACAAAAGAAAAACCAAGGAGGTTATTTGATAACATTTATTAATTGGTAGCTATATATATATCATATATATATATATTCTACCAACTCATGTTGGTAATAGTAGGTTTAGAATGAGAAAACTCGTACGATTGATGATTATGCCACCTTTTTTTGAAGGGATAAACTCTCATATGTCAAAAAACATGAGGTTCTAATGATTTCTTTTCTTTTATTAGACATTTGCATATACTTTCTCTAATGTTTTTTAGTGCTAAAACTATTTGTATTAAGGTTGAATTAAACTGCTTTGAGTAGATTAATTAAGGTAGGATTCTTACAGTTGAGTTTGTTACCAATGTGTATCTGCATGTAGAATTTTTATGATTTTCATCATCAAAGTAGTCTCATGGATATTTTCTTCTGCTGGTAGGAAAATGCTGCACTCATTGTTAATTTGGAAGCCAAATTTGGTAATCAAGGAGCTAATAACCCTCAACAATGACAACTTCTCTATGTCGTGAGTTATTTTATTATGATTAAACTACATGGTTGATGATTTAATCATTGTATTTTTCATTGTACTTATACCGTGGCTTATGTTTTATGTCAGATAAATTTCTAGTAGGTATGAAATGCCCAATCACCTTCTATAATCTTGTCAGAGCATCTCCTTATGGTATGAAGTTTAAAACCTATTTTGTTTTCATCCTACTCTAATTTAGAAGTAATTTGTTGATAATTAATGTTGCTTGTATGTAATCCTTTGTATTTTACATGCTAAGCTTATAGGATCTCGTGTTTCTTTTCTAATTCTGTTTCTTTTTTCCTTTACAGTTCTCAAGTTTCTTTTTCTTCTTTTTTCTTCTCATATGGATATTAACTCCAATCAATGGTTATTTTGCTGTCATGAATATAGGCTAATACACATGAAAATGCCTATGTTGATTTCAAGGATGTTAATACACATGTAAATGCCCATGTAGATTTGAAGGATGTCAAACTTTGGTAGGTATTCATCTTACTTTTAAAGCTTTCTTTACTTAATGGATGAAAATGTGGGCTCGATCTATCTGTGTTTGATTTTAAAACTAGGTTCTTACACTCTTGAAAGGATTGCAGAAAATAGTTGCCAGTGTAAATATTCTTATATTGGTTTGTAGGGACTTTAATTAAGTTCTTGGAACATCCATTTACTATTAGGATAAAAATTAGTTATGTTAATTGTGTATTTCTTTGCTATAATAACGCATGTTATTTGATAAATATTAAGTTGAACCTTTTGACAATGTTCCTCAAACACTTCTTGCTATAGGAAAGTTAGACCTCCTGCATCCAAATCTACTGGTAGATCCTCTTGACATCTTAAGCCATCACAGAAAAATGCCACATCAGTTGCCCATGGTAAGTTCATATTTTTTGGGGCTTTGAGTGTTTCCCTAGATTTGTCTCTTTTATCTTTTTAGAAACTTGAGTGTTCTCCCTTTCCTCTTTATTTCTTGCAATGTGAAGATGTAATGCCATCTTCTACTAACTTTTATTTTATTGTCTTAATTGTCCACTAATCTGTGCAATTTCTCTGTTCAACTATCTAAATGAGTAAAGAGGTTACTTATATTTTTTAGCATGCCATAAATGTTTTAGATATTTCCTAGCTTTTTGTGTACCTATTATTGCTCTTTACTAGTTGTACTTAAATTGCTAATATTAAATTAACAAAACATAACTTTAGATTGTTAGTGTTATTATGGTATTTTAATTATGACATTTGAAATCACTCGTGTATTTGACTGTTTAGACAGGTTTGAACTCATACATTTATTTGTTTTCTTTAGAATAAAGATATGCAGAAAAAAAATTCTTCAGTGTCACGACTCGGTACTACATTGGGCCTATTACAACCGCCGCATAACCGGGCTAAGGACACTCACAATATCCTTAATCCGACTATGCAAGGCTAACTGAATATCTATTATTTTCTCTCTTTTTTTAAATTCGAGCAGCACAACGATTGTGTTTTAGAAATCCACTAAAAGCTGCAAACAATTTCAAACATACTTCTGTATTTACATCCAACCACAACTTCAGGACTTTAAAGTCCACACAAGGCAATCTCAACAACAGTATCAAAAGATTCATACATAAAGTCATTTATTAAACTCAAGGAAATCAAAAGTTAACTTACAAAATCATAAAGTGTATCTACATAAACACAGTTCATGAGCCACTAGACCATAAAAATACAAAATAGGAAACCACCCACATGCAGTAATACCCTGAAAATGTTAAAAGACCGCACGATCCACTCAAAGCTTCAAACTCACTAAATTAACCTGTATGGTTGGAAAGCGGAGGGGGTGAGTACATTAGGGACTCAGTAGACAGGAAAGACATATATATCACAAATAGAATTCCGTTCATACCAAAATGGTGTAGATAACCTATGAAGTGAATATATATCATATAGAAAACATATAGGCCCAGCCTACGACTCAACATATACTAGTTAGGACCATATAGACCTAGCCTATTAACTCACTCATCCGATGAACATTGGCTCTAGTTTCAGTACACAAAAGCATAAAAACATCATATGTATAAATCAAATATTGATAGGAAAACCAATATCAGGATAAGCCAAAATAATCATGTGTGATACTACTAGTTGTCTAAACTAATATTTACAACTACCGATACTCAGTGTTAGCTCAACTTTCATCCGTGGTGAGTCCGGACGATAGTCGACAAGGGCATCATGACCCTATGTGATGACCTCGTCAGTGTCCATGTTGGACCCCGAATTTTTTTTATGATGTTATTAAGCATGAATTGTGTTAATTATGTGTTTAAGCCTTAGTTTGATTTAATTTGGGAGTATTAGTGGATAATCGAGTTTAATGTGATTTTAATGAGCATGAAAGGGTAAATATGTATGAGGGCTTTTTGGGAAGTTTACTTAGGTTGGAGTGGTTTAAGCTTTGCTAAGAGGGGTAAATTGGTCTTTTCCCTACCCATTTAGTCTTAAGTATTAGAAAAGAAAGTAAATAGAAGAAAGAAAGAAAAGAAGAAGAGGAGAAGAGTCATGGGAGAGGGAGAAGAGAAGAGAAGAGGGATTTCGATCTTTGAGGATTTTTCGAGAGTTTGAAGCAATTTCCAGGTAAGTTAGCTTCTTGTAATCTTGTTTCAGTAAGACTTAACCTTGGATTTAGGATGAAAGTAGTAAAATCGGTGGTTTTAGGGTTTTAGGGCAAACATGATTAGATTTCATGGGTTGATGTGTTTATGACTGATTTTGAGTTGCTGCTGGGTTAGAAATGTAGTATAAGTCATGATCTAAGGTTTAGATGTGTTGTATTTGGAAAAGGGAAAGGATCGAAGTTAGGAAATGCTGGAAATCGGGTTTCGGAGTCGTTCTCCAGGCCCGCACGTCGCGACGTGCGTATGAACACGCCGCGAAGTTCGTGGAAAGGGAGCAACGTCGCGACGTGCGATTTAAAATTTTCCGCGGCGAGCGAAGAGGTTTTCACCGCGACGTGCGAAAAGGTGTTCGCCGCGGCGCACACTTGCTTGCACTCAGCGGCGAGCACCCCCTGTTGTCAGCAAAGATGATTTTTGGTATTTGGGACATATCTTTTGGTGTAGATGTCCAATTGAGGTGATTTTAGATTCGTTGTGAACTAGAGATAAAGGGCTACAAGTTTATGAAGAAGGGAAGTTCGGAATTAGCCTCTTAGGGTTCGGAATTTTAGGTGGAAGTCGAGTGGAGACTTTTAGTGTTTTTCCTTTTGGATTTTCAAGCTTTTGAGTATTTCCTTTGAATATTGATTCAATGAAAACTTGGTTTATTATAGGAAACCAAGCCGACCTGACCAATCGCAAGAGGAAGGACAACGATGAGTCGGATACTCAGCGATATTAGGTGGGTAATACATTTATGGTTATTGTGTGCATGGACAAATTGCCTTGTGTATGCTTGCTTGCTTGCATTGTGTGACATTACTTGTATTGACTTATAAGAAATGTTAGAAATGCATGATGATTTTGTATGGCCTTGATAGGCCTTATGGCATTTTGCAAGAACGAAAAGACTGAAACTTATGAAAGCTTTGATAAATGCTTTGAGCATGAAACGAATGGTTATGTGTTTTGTTTAGGTGAGAGAGTAACAGATGGAGTCACGTGCACGTCGACATAAAGCCTTCTCCCGGCTGCCCGCTTGAGGCAACGAGATCCTTGAGAAATCAGACTCGGATAGTTTACGGAATAAACTTCGGTTTATCCGGATCGTTTTACGGAACTCTCGAGCCAATTGTTTGTGCATACATGATTGATTTGTTGAGCATGACACATGTTAAAGTGTTATATTGTACACTCATATGACATATTTTGTGATGATTGCAAAGTGATAGATTGATGACTTGCTATATATATGTACATATTGCTTGATTGTGTGGCTCGTTGCCAATGGCTATAAATGTATATGCCACTGAGCTTCGCAGCTTACCCCATTATCTCCCCTCCTCAGGTGCAGATCGAGACGATCGTTGATCTTGCAAGGCATCGAAAACTTCAAGCTAGTTAGGAGTCTTGTATTAAGTTAGTATTTTGGTTAGCCCGCCAGCATATCATCATGGAGCATACTCATGTATTTTGGATTTTAAATTTTATTTTGTATTATGCTACATTTGAGAATACTTGCTGAATTTCCTTTGATTTGTAATGGCATGAAGCCCCTTAGTTTATGGGGTGTTTAATTCATAGATGGAATGCATGTGTAAAATGTATGTATGAGTATATGTTGTGTGAATCGAATTATGAATTATGCATGGATGTTGGGATCGGGTCTGAAGTTATGGGGCGCCCGTCGTCGGCGCAGCCCTAGGGGCCACCTCGGGTAACGGGGATCCGGACTCGGGCCCAACATGTTTGGTATCAGAGCGCCTAGGTTTAGTGTCCTCAGCTTAGAATACATATAGGACGACTTGTTTGATATTGGCGTATATGTTGCATTTGATTGAGTGCATTAAGTGACATGCATATCATGCATACATGTAGATTGACCTGTAGCTAATCCTTAGTGTTTACCTTTGAAGGAGTACGATGCCACCTCGTAGAAGAACACGAGGAGTTATGCAAGGATCTGTTGCACCTGACTCTCCGACTAGGGAGGAGAGGATCGATGAGTCGAGAGCCCTGTGGAATCTTTGAGGCTTTGTAGGGCTAGGTAGTAAGCCCATTCTGTCGCAGACTCAGGAGTCGCCAGCTATGTAGGAGCAAGTGCCTCCATTGGATCCGAGGTTATTTCAGGCATTCACCCAGGCATTTGTTCAGGCTATTGGTCAGATGCCGCAGCCTTCTGCTTCAGCCCCAGTTAAGAAGGGCAGAAGTTTCGACAGATTGAGGAAGTATGGAGCAGTGGACTTCTACGGGACCACTAACCCCGAGGAAGCTGAGACATGGCTGAGAAAGACCGAGAGGGTGCTCGATCAGATGGAGTGTGAGGATGACGAGAGAGTCATTTATGCTGCAAGTCTGCTTCAGAGAGATGCTCTGCACTGGTGGAAAACTGTGCCAGGGAGTCAGATGAGGCCAGTAGGGTTGGCATGGTAGGACTTCCTTACTGCCTTCAGGAAGAAATATCTGTCTGAGGTGTATATTTCGTGAGCGAGAGGAGTTCCTCGGTTTGACTCGAGAGGAGATGACGGTCAGTGAGTATGGCGTCAGTTCACTCGGTTAGCGGTATGCTTGAGATATGATCTTTGAGTGAAATTGCGAGATGTCGCCGGTTTGAGTCGGGCCTGCACTTGGCCATCAGAGAAAAAGTAATTGTGCAGAACTTCTGTGATTTCCAGCAGCTGGTTGGGGCGGCTCTGAGGGTTGAGAATATAGAGAATATTAAAAGTGCTGTGAACAAGAAGAGAAAAGGAAGAGAGCAGTTCAAGCGGGGAGGTAGTACTAGTACTCCTATGCCAGATAGGAGTGCCATGAGCTTCCCTGTTCAGTCTGAGGAGAGGAGCAGTGGTGCGAGCCGATCTCGACCTGTGAGGACTTCTACTGTTTCTCACCAAGCCTCAACGGTGGACAGCAGTAGAAGGGTAGATGGGGATAGACAATTCATTCCGAAGTGTGAGCACTGCGGGAGATCCCATAGAGGAGAGTGCTTCAGATTGATAGGAACTTGTGTCAACTGTGGGGAGAAGGGGCACACTGCTAGAGAGTGTCCTCAGCCTCCGCGACAAGAGAGAAGTCAGATGCAAGTTCTTAGGAGAGCGGACCTGGGTGGGACGGGAAGGGTATGTGAGTAGGCAGTTCAGATGTAGCTAAGAGAGTGAGCATTCCGGGGAGACCCAGGGGGTAGGCACCGGCTAGGGTGTTTGCGATGACTCGGGAGGATGCAGAGACCGCTCCAGACGTTGTGACTGGTATGGTTCGACTCTTTTCTGATGATGTGATTGCCTTGATTGATCTGGGTTCTACTCATTCATTTGTTTCCTCGAGTAGACCAATGTGTGATAGAAATGTGAGCCCTTTGGATACTCCGCTGATAGTGAGTACTCCAATCGGCCAGTATATTATGGTTAGTCTAGTGTATAGAGAGTGTGAGATTTGTATCAGTGGAGAAGTTCTGGTTGTGGATTTAATGCCACTAAAGATGGGAGGATTGGATGTGATTTTGGGTATGGATACATTGGAGAGGTACAACGCCCGTCTGGATTATAAGCAGAAGACAATGGAATTTGAATTGGATAGTGGCAGGAGAGTGGTGTTTGTGGGGGATAGAAAAGCAAGTCCGCCCAGAATTGTTTCATCTTTGATAGCAGAGAAGATGATGAGTAAAGGGTGTGAGGCATTTTTGGCTTATGTGATAGATTCCAGGGTAGATAGAGGGAAGCTTGAGGAGATTCCAGTAGTCAGGGAATTCTCGGATGTCTTTCCCGAGGAATTGCCCGAACTACCGCCAGCTAGGGAAATTGAGTTTCCCATTGAGCTTCTGTCAGGTACGGCGCCAATTTCAATTCCGCCTTACCGGATGGCTCCGGCGGAATTGAAAGAGCTTAAGGAGCAGTTGGAGGAGTTGTTGGAGAAGGGGTACATTCGACCGAGCTCTTCGCCTTGGGGAGCTCCGGTTCTTTTTGTGAAGAAGAAAGATGGATCCTTGAGGATGTGTGGAGATTATCGGAAGTTGAATCAGGTTACTGTGAAGAACCGATATCCGCTTCCTCGCATTGATGATCCATTTGATCAATTGCAAGGAGCGAAAGTCTTCTCTAAGATAGACTTGAGATCAGGTTACCATCAGTTGAGGATTAAGGAGTCGGATGTGCCAAAGTCTGCTTTCAGGACTCGGTATGGGCATTTTGAGTTCTTGGTTATGCCTTTTGGATTGACGAATGCGCCTGCAACTTTTATGGATTTGATGAATCGGGTTTTAAAGCCATTATTGGACCAATTTATCATTGTCTTTATCGACGATATCTTGGTTTATTCCAAGAGTGATGAGTAGCATGAGGAGCATTTGAGGATTGCTTTGGAGACTTTGAGGAGGAACGAGTTGTATGTCAAATTCGATAAATGCAAATTTTGGCTGAGGGAAGTTTCATTTCTTATACATGTGATCTCAGAGCAAGGAGTGCATGTGGATCCAAAGAAGATAGAAGCTGTGGTAAATTGGGAAGCACCGAAGACTGTAGCAGAGGTGAGAAGTTTTCTGGGTTTGACAGGTTATTACCGGAGGTTTGTGGAGGGATTCTCCATGATAGCCGCTCCGATGACCAACTTGTTGAGAAATAATCAGAAGTTTATCTGGACTGAGGAGTGTCAGAAGAGTTTTGAGGAACTTAAGCATAGATTGACCAGTGCTCCAATTTTGATTTTGCCATCGGGTGATGAGAGTTATACCGTGTATAGTGATGCTTCGAGGAAGGGTCTCGGTTGTGTTTTGATGTAGGGAGATAGGGTAATTGCTTATGCTTCGAGGCAGTTGAAGCTTTATGAGTTGAATTAATCCGACACATGATTTGGAATTGGCAGCTGTGATCTTTTCCTTGAAGATTTGGAGACATTATCTGTATGGAGTTCAGACAAGGATCTTTATTGATCATAAGAGTCTCAGGTACTTGTTGAGTCAGAAGGAATTGAATTTGAGATAGCGAAGATGGATCGAGTTGCTTAAGGATTATGATTTGTTGATTGAGTATCATCCGGGCAAGGCCAATGTAGTGGCGGATGCCTTGAGTAGGAAGTCTTCGATTGCTCATGTTCGGTCGGTTTATCTTCCTTTATTGGAAGAGATGGCCAAGCTTAAGATAAGCTTGAAGCAGGAGGAGTCGGAGTGTCTTCTAGCTAACTTCCGAGTGAGACCGATACTCAGGGAGAAAGTTAGAGAGTTACAGGTTCAAAATGCAGAGTTGAGTAGACTCAGGGATGAAATTCAGAATTGTAAGGTTTCAGAAGTCGAGGTGAGGGATGATGGACTTATGACAGTAGGGAACAGGTTGTGTATCCCAGATGTGCAGGAGGTTAGGGCTGAGATAATGGATGAGGCACACAATGCGCCTTATGCCATGCATCCGGGTAGCACCAGGATGTACAGGGACTTGAGAGAGCATTTTTGATGGAAAGGCATGAAGCGGGATATAGCGGAGTTTGTCCGTAAGTGTCTAGTGTGTCAGCAAGTCAAGGCTGAACACCAGGAACCTTCAGGCAAGTTGAGGCCGTTGCCTATTCCGGAATGGAAGTGGCAAAGGGTGACGATGGATTTTCTGATGGGTTTGCCTAAGACCAGTAGGAAGCATGATGCCATTCGGGTGATTGTGGATCGGTTGACGAAGTCAGCTCATTTTTTGGCAATTAAGCAGACTGATTCTTTGCATGTGCTGGCAAAGAAGTACATCGATGAGATAGTGAGATTGCATGGGATTCCATATTCGATTGTGTCTGATAGGGACCCTCGGTTTACTTCGAGGTTTTGGGGTAGTTTGCAGGAAGCTTTGGGTACTAAGTTGAATTTTAGTATGGCGTTTCACCCTCAGACGGATGGTCAATCTGAGAGGACCATTCGAAAACTTGAGGGGATGCTTCGGGCTTGTGTGATGGATTTTCGAGGAGCTTGGGATGAGCATTTGCCTTTGGTCCAATTTGCTTATAATAATTCGTACCATTCGAGTATTCAGATGGCTCCACATAAGGCTTTGTACGGGAGGAGATGTAGAACTCTGATCTGTTGGGATGAAGAAGGAGAGAGAAAACTGGTCGGACCAGAATTGATTCAGACGACAGTTGAGAAAGTCAATTTGGTTAAGCAACGGCTTAAGGCAGCCCAGGATAGGATGAAGAGTTACATTGATGCGCACCGAAAGGAGATGGAGTTTGAAGTTGGTGAGAAGGTATTTCTCAAGACGTCTCCTTGGAAAGGAGTGATGAGGTTCGGCAAGAAAGGCAAGTTGAGTCCGAGGTATGTGGGTCCTTATGAGATCCTTGAGAGGATTGGACCACTCGCCTACAGGTTGGCATTACCTCAGGAATTGTCTCAGATTCATGATGTCTTTCATGTGTCTATGTTGAGGAGGTATAGATCGGACCCTTCTCACATCATTCGGACTAGTGAGGTTCAGTTGCGGAATGATTTGAGCTATGAGGAGCTTCCAGTGGAGACTTTGGATACTAAGGAAAAAGTTCTCAGGAATAAGACGGTTCAGCTAGTCAAAGTTCTATGGAGAAATCATTCAGCAGAGGAGGCTACATGGGAGCCATTAGACACTATGAAGGAGAAGTATCCGTATCTCTTCGATGTTTCAAGTAATAATTTCGATGACGAAATTTTTTTTTAGAGGGGGAGAAATGTCGGACCCCGAATTTTTTTTATGATGTTATTAAGCATGAATTGTGTTAATTATGTGTTTAAGCCTTAGTTTTATTTAATTTGGGAGTATTAGTGGTTAATCGAGTTTAATGTGATTTTAATGAGCATGAAAGGGTAAATATGTATGAGGGCTTTTTGGGAAGTTTACTTAGGTTAGAGTGGTTTAAGATTTGTTAAGAGGGGTAAATTGGTCTTTTCCCTACCCATTTAGACTTAAGTATTAGAAAAGAAAGTAAATAGAAGAAAGAAAGAAAAGAAGGAAGAAGAAGAGGAGAAGAGTCGTGGGAGAGGGAGAAGAGAAGAGAAGAGGGATTTCGATCTTTGAGGATTTTTCGAGAGTTTGAAGCAATTTCCAGGTAATTTAGCTTCTTGTAATCTTGTTTCAGTAAGATTTAACCTTGGATTTAGGATGAAAGTAGTAGAATCGGTGGTTCTAGGGTTTTAGGTCAAACATGATTAGATTTAGATTTCGTAGGTTGATGTGTTTATGACTGATTTTGAGTTGCTGCTGGGTTAGAAATGTAGTATAAGTCATGATCTAAGCTTTAGATGTGTTGTATTTGGAAAAAGGAAAGGATCGAAGTTGGAAAATGTTGGAAATCGAGTTTCGGAGTCGTTCTCCAGGCCCGCACGTCGCGAGGTGCGTATGAACACGCCACGACGTGCGTGGAAAGGGAGCAACATCGCGACGTGCGATTTAATATTCGCCGCGGCGAGCGAAGAGGTTTTCACCGCGACGTGTGAAGAGGTGTTCGTCGTGGCGCACACTTGCGTGCACGCCGCGACGAGCACAGCCGTTCGCCTCGACGAGCGGGGCTTCGCCGCGGCGAACCCCTGTTGTTAGCAAAGATGATTTTTGGTATTTGGGACATATCTTTTGGTGTAGATGTCCAATTGAGGTGATTTTAGATTCGTTGTGAACTAGAGATAAAGGGCTACAAGTTTATGAAGAAGGGAAGTTCGGAATTAGCCTTTTAGGGTTCAGAATTTTAGGTGGAAGTTGAGTGGAGACTTTTAGTGTTTTTCCTTTTGGATTTTCAAGCTTTTGAGTATTTCCTTTGAATATTGATTCAATGAAAACTTGGTTTATTATAGGAAACCAAGCCGACCTGACCCAATCGCAAGAGGAAGGACAACAGTGAGTCGGATACTCAAGCGATATTAGGTGGGTAATACATTTATGGTTATTGTGTGCATGGACAAATTGCCTTGTGTATGCTTGCTTGCTTGCATTGTGTGACATTACTTGTATTGACTTATAAGAAATGTTAGAAATGCATGATGATTTTGTATGGCCTTGATAGGCCTTATGGCATTTTGCAAGAACGAAAAGACTGAAACTTATGAAAGCTTTGATAAATGCTTTGAGCATGAAACGAATGGTTATGTGTTTTGTTTGGGTGAGAGAGTAACGGATGGAGTCACGTGCACGTCGACATAAATCCTTCTCCCGGCTGCCCACTTGAGGCAACGAGATCCTTGATAAATCAAACTCGGATAGTTTACGGAATAAACTTCGGTTTATCTGGATCGTTTTACGGAACTCTCGAGCCAATTGTTTGTGCATACATGATTGATTTGTTGAGCATGACACATGTTAAAGTGTTATATTGTACACTCATATGACATATTTTGTGATGATTGCAAAGTGATAGATTGATGACTTGCTATATATATATACATATTGCTTGATTGTGTGGCTCGTTTCTAATGGCTATAAATGTATATGCCACTGAACTTCACAGCTCACCCCATTATCTCCCCTCCTCAGGTGTAGATCGAGACGATCGTTGATCTTGCAAGGCATCGGAAACTTCAAGCTAGTTAGGATTCTTGTATTAAGTTAGTATTTTGGTTAGCCCGCCAGCATATCATCATGGAGCATACTCATGTATTTTGGATTTTAAATTTTATTTTATATTATGCTACATTTGATAATACTTGCTGAATTTCCTTTGATTTGTAATGGCATGAAGCCCCTTAATTTATGGGGTGTTTATTTCATAGATGGAATGCATGTGTAGAATGTATGTATGAGTATATGTTGTGTGAATCGAATTATGAATTATGTATGGATGTTGGGATTGGGTCCGAAGCTATGGGACGCCCGTCGTCGACTCAGCCCGAGGGGCCGCCTCGGGTAACGGGGATCCGGACTCGGGCCCAACAGTCCATACCCTAGGTGTGGAATCACCCACGAGTCCCATAGAAAGTTGTCGATATGGCGACTCGACTTTAACATACCAGCGTTAAGGGTACGAGGGTCGCTTAATCAGTTGTACCCAGCACACGACACATACAAGTCATCATGCTTGTCTTAGTATATTATAATCCTATTTAAGAAATACGATTTTCCCAACTCACCTAAAAAAAGATATACTGTCTCTTAACTTCAACAATCCTCGGTACGAGCTCGTTAATTCACAGCTCCAAGCCTTTATGCATAAAAAGACATACGATGAAAATACTACTTAAACATAAATTTTATATTTATACACTATCACATTAGCTTCTCTTTTGCATTTTTCTAAGGCATTTAATGCCTTTAATCCAAACTTACTCATTTCATAACATAATTAAGCACATCTTTATCCAAGCATATTAGGCCATTATTCATCAATCTAAGCAACAATTCAAGTTCACTCTAAGTTGACATAAAAATGTTTTCCAATGCACACCATCAAAAATCCTTAAATCCTAAACCAAGTTCACTTAGGCATTTTATCAAACATCTAATGGCATAAACTTGAAAACCTCCTTCTAATGTACTTCTTCCTTATTTTCCATCATCAATTCACCTCATACATACATAATTAACATCATAGAGTTCATTTAAACCATCAATTTCAAAAGATATTCAAAATTTGACAAACTTCCACCAAAAGGGTACAATTTTGATTTTCACTTAAAGAACCCTCTCCATGACACATTTCATTCCTATAAACCATGTTTCATGCATATTCAAGCATGGAGAACAACATATCTTAACACCAAACTCAAAATCATAATGTAGAGAGAGATGAGATAAAATTTACCTAAACCTTCCTTTGATGATATCTTCAAATCCTTTGAGATTTTCTCAAATCTAATGATACATTTGAGTGCCTTGACCCCAAATTAGATTAAAAGACCTTGGTTTGAATTAAAAAACCAAAAAGAAGGGTGAATTTTGGTGATGGCCAAAACTTCCTCTTCTTCCTCTCTTTTCTGCTTTCTTCTCCTCTCTTTTAATTAAAACAAAATGTCTTAAGTCTTAAATGGGGGGTGCACGTCCATACATAAGAAGGGTCTAGAATTTTGAGTCTTCTTCGACCAAATGGGGTGAAATTACCATTTTCCCCTTAACTTATGTGAAATTACCATTTCACCCTTCAAACTTTCCTAAATTTGCAATTAAGACCAAAGTTTAGGAATCTCCAAAATTTTTATTTTTATTTTGGTCCTTGGACTCTTGGAAATAATAATTAAGCCCCTTAGCTTTATAAAATTACACATTGGTCCTCCAAGAATTGAAAAATTACATTTAAGTCCTTTAATTTTTGACAATTTGCAAATAAGCCCTTATATATATATATATCAACTTTTCCAATTAAGCTTTCTAAGTGTCTAATAAGTCTATAAATCATGTCTAATCACCTCTAAGGCATTAGAACACATTTAATTTAACCACCATGGTCATATCCATCCAATGGACTAGGTTTTTCACACTGAAAAGCTTATATGTCAAAAATCTCCAAGATTTCACATACAGATGAAGTCTAAGTTCATGTAAAGGCATATAACATCATAAATCATTAGCATACATACCAAAAGGATTCAAATTCATCTTTGAACTCATATACGACCATGTATATATCAATATACAGTAGTATCTCTAAATATAGAACAATCACCAAAGGGCTCAGAAAGTCTGGTGTTACATACAGTCAGGAAGTATTCTTAACAGTATAAGATATTGCCTATAATTGGTGTTTTTATGTCTAAGTTTGGAATTGTTAGCAATCCTAATTATTTTCTATTGTGAAATTATATGCAGCAGTTAACAAGATCAAACAACCCTTAGTATAAAAAGCATCCCATGGCAAAGTTTGCCTCCATAATTTTTGAAGACACTGATATAGTTAATACTCAGGTGTTGTTTTATATGTACTTTTGTCAATTTGAAAATTTTGAATCCAGTATAGATTAAGATTAATCAAGACTTGCAGAACATTATGTTTTATCCTTTGAAGGAAAGTTGTATAGTATCATTCATGATTTATTCTTAAATAGGTGTTTAAAGGCGACGACAAAAAGGGAAACAGAAATTTTTTTATAAGTGAGATCATTATATCAGTGTGTCGTACAACCCACTTTGAATTCAACTGCTTCCTTCTTAGCTCTGTCACAACTTCTTTTTAGAGAGTAGAAATCCTCACTACTAAACAAAGTGGGATAACATTAATACATTTATGTATAATCTTCTTTTTGCATTTTTTATTCATGTAATTGATCGAAAATGAATTTTTTTAATTTATGATTTTCCATATTTGGGATATAAATGAGTTATCCACGTAAGAAGTGGATGAAATTATAGATATGTATGTTTTTCATAATTTATCATATGATGACATACTGAAAAGATATTACCATTTCAATTACTCTCTTTACCAATTTTTTGATAATATGGTGTCGTCTCTAAAGTGTTCGAAGAGCTAGAATAATAATTCAAATTATGGATAATAAAAACCGAGAATGATGTAGTTCTTTTCCAATCTTTTACTTTGAAAATTAATATCCTTTGCCCTTTTTACATTTGAGTAATGACAAAGTTTTTTATAATTAAAACATGAATTACTTTCAAGGTGTTTGGTGCTACCATGTTTAAATATATAATTAAAAGTTGATTCAAATTAAATTATTTAAAATTGTTTAGACTAAATTATGATTTAGTTAAAGGTTTGGAGATAAAATATGCATCTAAAACTTAAAATCAAACATAAATAATATGAAAAGAACCTATACTAGAATTAATTATGATCATAAGTCTTTAATTTGCTCAAAATATCCCTCTAATACATATACAAGAGATAAATATGCTTGAAGAAATACAAACAAAGGAGATAAATGAAACAAAGACAATGTCCCAAGTTCTGTCGTTTCTAATCTTATTCTTAATACAAAGATAAATCAAGCCACACAGGTTTATCTTATCCATCATTTAGATAAGAATCCAAGTTAACCCCTTATTATAAGAAATTTGTTAGAAAAAAAAAACTTAAACAAAGTTAAGATTAACTAAATCAAACTTCATATGTTGCTATTAAAAAATCATAATTGATATATCAATCAAAGCCAGATTAAGAAATAGATTTTAAATACCTCACGCGAGCTTGACATGTTAAGTTACTCCCATGAAAAGGTCTCACGAATGTGACTTAACATGTCACACCCGTGACATATAACACGACTGTTACGTCTAATCAATATTTCAAGTCTTTCCTTCATTCATTTGGTTGTTGACAACATTAACCTACTAATCTTGTAAAAAAAAATAATTCCCAACAAATATGCTGCATCACATCAAAAAACATAATCTTTCAATAAATATATGCCGTCGATTTTAACAGACAATCTTTAAAGAGATACGCTACCGATTTAAACATACAATGTTATAAATGAAATTTATTTGGTTATTGACAATGAAATCTAAAAATAAGTATGTTGTTTTTAAAAATATTTAATATGTTATGATTTTTTTGACACATGCGTCCCTTATCGTTTCAATTTTATTTCTCAACAATTATGTTCATGAAATCTTCCAGCATATTTATTTTCTTTGTTTCCCTTCGTATTGTTTTACTTGTTCAAAATGAGGAACAAAGAAATGCTATATCAACTTAAAGATCTTCCCAAATAGATTCAGAACAATAAAGTTGTCTCACAGCATCTAACCAAGCAAACTCCTCTCTCGTAGAAGTAAGTAAGATCTTTCTCTTTTTCTGCTATTTAATTTTTTATATATGAAGAAGCAATATTATATTAATAGTGCACAAAATAGCTACTGCCATTAACATTATTTTCTATCTGATCACAAAAGAAATTTTATAACAACGCTTGTTTTGAACGTTTCTTGTTACCTAGCAGTGACAACGTTAAGTTGGTTGCAAAAAATTTAAAGGTTTGCCTTTCTTGGAGAGACAACATAGTTATCAGTAATGTAACAATAATTTTTATTATAATATTATGAATGTAATCAAATTTTCTTACACTTTTTTGCTGCTTCTTAGTCTTATTTTTTAAAAAAATCAATCCTTTTTCTATTTCTTCCATTATAAATAAATGTTGTATTTTTCAAAATAAAGAACAACAAATATTGCTTCACAGTCTATCAGATATTGTTTTTTTTATTTTCTATTCTTGGTTTTTTCTTTGACATGTAGAGAACTTGACAGCAGATAAATTTTATGCTGAACTCATAGAGGGGCTCGCTTATGTAACAAGTCACAATAAAGATTCCAGACCAGTTTTGGTAATTTTTTAACTCCACCAATTACGTTTTTCTCACTTTTTGATTTTTTTTTAAACCGACGAAAATTATCAACAATGTTGTTTACATGTATCTTTTCTAAATTTCATTTTGGCATTTGTTACATCAAAACTCGTTAAAAAGCTTGATTCTTCCTTTATTACCATTGGTTGAAGATTTTTCACCTTAAACAAGATTATCGAAAGTTCCATTCACAAAAACTGTAAGTGATCATATATAATTTTTAATTTTATGTCTATTTCAATTTTTATCCTTCTTCATTGATTATTAATCATATCAAAATTTTATCTTTTACTTCGATTTTTGTAGATTCACACGTTTCATTGTGTTTACTTTGGAATTTGCTATATTAACCATGAGAAAGAACTATGAACAATTTATACTTCTTTTTTATGCAAGTATGTTGATTTCCTTCGTTGATAACCCATAAAAGTATAGCCACTATTTTATAAAAAAAAATGTTATTGTGTCTTTTCTGCATTGTGAATTGATATTTTTGCCTCAAGAACCTTTTAATTAGATTTAAATCGGTGACTTCATTTAACCTTGTCATGTTGGACCCCAAATGTTTCTTAGAAGTTAGAATTGGAAATAAGAAATTTTGGTGATTAGTCCTTAGTAAAAACAAATGAATGAAAATTCTTGAACCAAGAAATGATAGGTAAGGGTAAAGTAGCAAATGAGAAATGTGGATATGTCCAAGTTTTGCTTTGGTGTTTCTAGCGGATAAAAGATTTTGAAGTGAGAAGAATTAGGTGAAAGTTAGAAGTAAAATGAAAGAAAAAATGAAGTTGAATTTGTGTAGTAAGTTGATGAAGAATATGTACATATGTGTATATTCTGTTGTTGGTGTTCTTGATTAATCATGTACTATATATTTTCCTTCAGATGATATTGATTTGAGATGGAGTTGAGAATGAGGAGAAAATGAAGTAGAAAAGGTGGTCATGGTGTGAGTTGGATTAAGGAAAGATTGCGAAACAAAATGGATGGTTGATCTAGAAAATGTTTATGGAGTATGTTTCAGTCTTTTAGCCACAAATTTTTCTCTAGTTATCCAAACGACATGATTCTTGATTTGGATTAAACTAGAAACATATGGCTACACTTCTTATGAAGACATCAAATTTAAAATTTGTCTTTTTCATTAATTTGCTTTGTACCTATCTTCTGTTCCATTTTAGACCCTTCAGAAGATAAAATGTATCTTCAAGGTCTTCATGAAAGTTGTAGATCTTGAATTCCTCTTTCGAACCATATAAAGAGCACCTTAATCTGATATCTTTATGGAAAGTTATAGCAATTTTCTCACTTCTTCTATCTTTTTCCATTCTTCTGCTTTTTCCTTTAACTTCGTTTAATCCTATTGTCTGGTCCATTTTGACCCTTCAGATGATAAAATTTGACCTCAAAGTTCTCTTTGAAATCATCCTAATATGATCTTAATCCAACATCTCTAGTGAAAGTTATGCCATTTGTACCGAGACAAGTTTGATATGATTGAGGATCAAATCTTGTTTGATTCTTTCAACCATAATTTTGCTATCCAACCTCCAAATGAAGTGATTCTTGAACCCTTATATTCCTAACATTTTTTTACATCTCCAGGAAAGGTTATATATTTTGGTATTGATGTAAAAAATATGTATTAAATCAAGTAAGTGTATTGATTGGAAGAGCAGGAATTAGATATATTACTGAACATGATTCAGTGTTTTGATGCTTTCTAGATCGGTAGAGCTCCAAATGAGATGATTCTAGTTTCAAGATAAACTAGAGACAAGGATCTACAAATGATATTAAGAAATCAAAATCTAATTCAGTCTCTAAGACTTTCAATTCTGGATGGAATTTGGGTATAGTGTACTGTTTCAGTCTACCAATAGTCTGAAATGTTTGGGGCAATACTATTAGAGTTTTGAACCAAATGGATTGATTTTAGTGTCATTGGAAATTTAAGACAAGGAAGAACACTTTTCTAGAAGAAAGAGTTATGTTAGAATATTCAAGGGTGCTTTTGGTAAGATACTTAAGTATAAAAGACATAAGGCATAAATAGAAGGGCAAATGGAACAATTCTCAATCATTAAGGGCATAATTGGAAGAAGAAGTGTTGTCTTGCTTATAAATGAAGAAGAAAAACGTGAATGGAAGGAAAGAAAAAGAGAATAACTAAATGAGAAAGAAATAGAAAGAGACTTTGATTGTTGGAGAGAAAAGAAGGGAGTTGAGCTAGGGTTTCAATTGTGTTAACCTTCGAAAGAGATTTTGGAGTTGTTCAAGAAAGGAAAAAGGAAAAGGAAGCAAAGAACTTTACTTTTGAGCTAAAGATCCCTTCATTTGGTAAAGAATGAAGGTAAGATCATTTTAAAACTTTTATATTGTTGGAAGGATTTTAGTTCATGAAGTTTAGAAAATTCTTGGGTTTAAGTATTCTAGAACCAATTTTAGTGATTGGGCTTGAGGGAATTTTCAATTGAAAATCCTATTGAGTGGGATTTTTTTATTGTATAAAGGGATCAAAAGAGGCCAAGGGAACAAGAGAAGAGGCTGTTTGAGTAAGTCCATAATCAAGGAAATCAAGGTGGGTACATGTTTATAATAGAGTAAATAAGTCACTACTGTTTTTCTTTAAAGCAAAGAAGTTTACTGATTTCAATTGCATCATAATTGTTGCATCTTTTGCTTTTGCATGATTTGTAAATTCTCCTATATGTTTGCTACATGAACTGTGTAATGGTTTATAAAGAGATTTTTCAAGTGATTTCTGAATATAATAGCAAGTTTATAAAATCAAGTTTTGAAAGCGCATATGAAATATTATATGCTCATGAAACTCAAGTTTTCAAGAAGTGCATTTTGGGCAACACAAGTTTACAAGTTATGATACATGTGCTATGTGGGTTTGTGGTGATCCCTTAAAAAATGTCACGGGCACGTTGACCCAAATTTAAGGTTTCTCCTGCCTGCCCGCTAGTGACATGGAGCTCCTTCATAGACTCTCATAAATTCACGGCTACGTAAAACTATTATGTGGGATTGCATTAATACGTTCTGTTCACGGCTACACAGGACCCTTATGGGAAATGTGTAGTACATTCTGTTTTGGATCCACCCAAACCATTCTGTTGTGCTTATGTGTTTATGATTTGCGAATAAGTTGAAAAATGCATAAATTGTGTTGTTTGTGTTTTCGATTACTTGACAAGACAAGAATTTGGAGAAACATGTGTTTTATGGAATCAATGAAAGTTTTCTATGGCAAGTAAAATTGTTTCAAAAGTTTTTGCTTATCTTTTTATTATAAACTGTTACCCACAAGCTTTCAAGCTCACCCCCTTCCTGTCCCCACCTCCAGGTGATGAGCAAGAGATGAAGTGAAAAAGAGTCAAGGCATCACTCCAAATTTGTTTATGTTGTACTTTGAGTTAGTTTTGGAAAATACAAGGCTTTAATCACTTGTCAAGAATTTGTAGTTCATGTAACTTTTGTATTTTGAGATTTCGGATTATGTTATAATGTGGCTTGAAAAGCCATTACAGCTTTGTAAAACCCTTTGTTTTGAGGGTATTGAAATGTGAATGATGAAAATAAGTTGTATGTAATGTATTAAAGAGTATGATGAAGTAAAGATATGAGAGTTTTATGATATTTTCACAAGAGTTGGGTTCTGGAATCGGTGCCCAACATGTCATATGTTCTTTTATAATTTGTTCTTTTTATCTTGTTAGTCTTTTTTAAGTCTGCTTTAACTTTCATAAATGTGTTTTTATCAACATTGAAAATTGTTACCGATTGTTACCCGTCCAGACTTTACAGAGCTTTTGTAATCGATCCACCATCTTTGTTTTCTTATATATAGAAGGTAATATTATTATTTATATCCCTAATTCTTGTCTATTTTATCTCATTTTAATTTCTTTATGAAAAATACTCATTTTTTAGACTTTGTTTTAATTCTAACGCATCATCTCCTATTAACTTATAATTCAAATCTTCATTATTATTCTAACCCATCATCTCCTATTAACTTATAATTCAAATCTTCATTGTTATTATAGGGCGTTTGACCATTTGTTGAATTTTTCAATAATCACCATGGTGGTATGTTCACTAGACTTTGAAAAATCATTAGAAGTCTATAATTTATGTAATCATCAACAAGTCTCTTCCTTTCAATTTGACCCTTCGTCCATAAGATCAACAGCTAAAGATGGCTCGTGCGCATCAATGTTTTCATTTACTGTATCGCAACATTCTAACTTAGTCAAACCATGGTATCTTACCTTAACCCGTCCAGCTTCTTCAAAAATAGGGTCCATTAGCAAGTCTCCTTCGAGCTCAATATAGATTAACCCATTTAATGCGAGATCTATCTCCTTTGCATCACCCATTAGTAGAACGTGCCATCTAAATATCAACATTTATGCAATGGCCACTAACAAAACTTTGTACCACAGTGTGTCACCACAGTTAAATCAATTAAAATTGTTGAACCGCGGACCCTATAACCCTTTTTCTTTCGATCACTCACCATGTTTTTGTTTTCCAAAAAGATCTATAAATATGACAACTCTAACAAATCTTTCTTACCGTTCCTAAAATTCTACAAAAGCTCTTATGACGAGATCGTTTATAGGTCAAATATGTGAGTGCCACTTGGTGGTCTTGTGTCTATCATACCACCTCATCTCAAGCAACGTCACATATCCGTATCGCATTAGTTTTAAACTAAGAGTTAAGTTGACCACAATGCAAAATCTTGTTCATATCATATATGATGAAGTCCTTTTGTGTACTAGAAGATGATGTAATTATTATTTGCCTATTTTTACATTAACAAAACAACAATTTTTAAGTTTTGTATTATGGAAAAATTTTATATTTTTAAAAATATAAAGAAGGTCACTAGCGTGTGATGCTTAGCTTATTTAGAAGAAAAATTTTAATGCTTTAAATTTTAATATATCTTATTTTATATTAAAATTCACATTTTCATATCAATATGTAATTATTACATAAATTTAAGATTTATTATAAGTCTTATTACAAAATAAATACTTAACTTAGACAAACTAATATGTTAGAAGTCGTCAACTTAACATGTTAGAAGCATCTCAACGTCTCGTTATATATGTCAAAAATTATTATCTTTAAAATTATTATAAAACTAATTAACATTTATTTTGGCCCTTTAATACATATTAAAATTCCATAATTATTGAAATTAATACCTAATTTTAATTATCTATAAATTATGATTTATCGTAAGTATATTTGTAAAGAATTACTATCCACCTCATCATTCACCATTGTGACATAGCTCTTGAAATTAATATATGTTTTAATTTATTCATAGTGTATAATTAATGATTTATTATAAACATATTGTAGAGAATTAGTCATGTAATCAAATTATTTTGGCACTTTAATATATATTAAAAATTCCTTGTTATTTTTTTAATATATAATTATTAACTATTTATAATGTATAATTTATGATTTATTGTACTATATTGTAAAAAATTACTAAATTGAGTCACCATTCTCAAACTCACAATTCACGGTAGTTAACTCAGTTCACGGTTGTGACTTAAGAAGTCACAATCGTGATAAGGGGCATTTAAGTCACGATTGTGACTTAAAATGTGACACTCTAATACCCTCTGGGAGGATATTGCGAGTGCCACACACACAGAACACACTAAACACGAATCATTTTGAAACATACAAATCACTTTATACATATATTACTAGAATCTCAACAAACATACATCGCATATCATAATTTCAGAAACCAGCCTGAATTAAGGTTATTACAACCCATCAAAATAAAAATTCAGGAGTTATAGACATCAGATACAAGTCCAAAAACAATCTCAAAATAAATATGAACAAAACAAAAATCAGACTCCTTTTGTTGGACCCCGTTTCAGAAGCCCAACATCGGACATGAAAGCGCAGTGCGTGTGCGTAAGGTGAGACTTGACAACATGCAATCAAGCAAATTTTTAAATGATTCAATACGTAAGATTTGAAACACAAACATACATACCTCATTAATATCCAAAGGATGAGTTTTACAAAGCTTTAATATCATTTCAAACCAAATTACAACTTTTGAGTTCAAGAGTCAAAAATACAAAATACCCTTGAACCAATGAAACTTGAAATGTAACTAAAGCCTTGACTTCCAAAAGTATAACTTGAAAGTACATAAGTATAACAACTCAGAGTGATGCCATAACTCTTGACTTACTCAGTCTCTTGCTCGTCACCTGAATGGGGAGAGTAAAGGGGGTGAGCTATAAAGCTCGTGGGAACACATTTATAATATAGAAATAAGCAAAATTATTTAAAAGATAACTCATTGCCGTAGTACACTTTGAAATCATAGTAATTGAGCATATGAGAATTTTCAACTCAAAAATGCTTGATTGATAACAGTTCATGAGTAAAATTCCACATTTGAATGCATGAAACATGATAAAAAATCATAAACATATAAACATAGCATAATGGTTTGGGTTAGCCCTGGTTCATGACGCACTACACATTTCCATCGAAATGGTCCTGTGTAGTCGTAGTTCCTTGAGGGAGTCCTTGTGGGGAGCTCCGTGCTACTTTCGGGCAGGCGGGAGAAGCCTTTTCATAAGTCAACGTGCACGTGACGTTTCTTGAGGGACATACCACAAACCCACATAACATGCATGATTCAAATTCTTGTAAACTTGATTGCCAAACTGACACTTGCTTAGAAACTTGCCTTTCATATTTTTCGGAAATCATGATTTCATGTGGATGTATTCTTAAAAGGAGAGAACCCCTTTTTGAAACCTTTTTCAAAAATCATGAATGCAAATCATGTAGCAACATACAATCATTTCACAATAGCAATTAAAACAAACATTGATGATGAAATTTTAAATCATTCTATCTTTCTTGATATGAACAAAAAAATGAGTGACTTATTTACTCTATTATAAATATGAACCCACCTTGAATTCCTTGCTTATACTTGCTTAGGAATGCCTTTCCTCTTTATCCTCTTGCTCCTCTTGTCTCACTTGATTTCCTTCAACAATAACCAAAATCCCCTTCAAATTGATGTAGAAATTGGAAAGTCAACTTTAACAATTCGAAGTAAAAACTCATGCTGAAACAATAACTATGTTCTTAACTTCCACCCAAAATTTCAGATCTTTAGAGATCGATTTACAACTTCATTCCTTCACAAAACTTGTAGATCTATGTCTCTAGTTTACAACGCATCAAAAATAATCTCAATTTGTGTAGCATCCCACTCCCGCATGACCCGAACTCGACATCGAGGGTGATATCCGAGCCCGAGCCTCACAAGGGTGGTATGCTAGAGCAATCAAAACAGTTCAAAAGCTCAGTTAGACATTTTTATTTTTTAAAAACCATCACATGCGCGGAAATCAGTGAACAACTTGGGCCCACTCTTATACAAAAACATTTCGATCAAAACACAATTTCAGTAATTTCATTACAATTATAACATTTATCGATAGGGGCCCTTTGAAATAACAGTATTATTCTGCGGAAATTGCAGAAATACAAATTCTATACAATAACAGAACGATACCAATGCAGACGTGAACTGATCCCGACCTCGAACTCTGACTTGCTTGCAGTAATCATACTCCCGTTTCTTTAACGGGGTACTCTTCAAGTCCTGAAAAATATTTGCAATGTTGGGTGAGTTTACGAACTCAGTGAGAAATCATCATCGATGGTTCACTCAACTCATGCATATTCACAAAACTTACAGAATATCACATATTAGCACATTCAAAAATATCACATGCGTTCTATTTCACCAATATAAGGCGTTTCGCCTTTAACATAATTCACATTCAATCATTTGTATATGCGATGCACATGTGACACTTTCCATTTTTATTACGTTGTTGTGACCGTGCACCTGAACTATCCCAGTGATGGGCACATTGCGTTGAGCCTATGGCTCTAAATACATTGGGCCTGAATGCCCTGATACGGTGAACCTGTGGCTCTGAAATTTCGTTGGGCTTGAAGCCCTGATACAGTGAGCCTGTGGCTCTTACGTTGGGCTCGAGGCCCTGTTGCGTTGAGCTTTAAGCTTTGAAATACGTTGGCTGCTCCGATCACAACTGTCATTATCTGATCATACTTTTATGCATGGGATGCATATGTTTCGATTCGTATTAAAATTCAGTACTTTCACATTTACAATCAAATAACACTTCGATATCAAGTTTCCAATACTTCGGACACTTGTGGTCCGAAACCAATCCAAATCAATCACATAAACCCTCCATTATCTCCACATGGCATAAGCACATAATATTAAACACATAAAGGTTGAGGAACTAACTAGGTTACTCACCTGTACTTCCGAGCTACTGCCTGGAAGTCCCAGCAATATCCGTGGAATATTGTTCCATCGGTGCCTCTATAACAGTCAAATAGTTCTCATTACTAAATGCACAATCAAAAAGATTCAATGATGCACATGTCTGAAATAAAAGATGTACGATGCAAGTTCATGACCTTCCCGACGCTATTTCCCAATTTTCACTTTCTTTTGACAAACCTAACCTTTCACTCAATTGCTCAATAATAACTTATTTCAATTCATTAACATAACATGGAACTCCACCAATTTTATTTCTAACATTCAGTCAATTTACCAAGTCATACTCACTAGGATATTCTCAAGAAAGACCTCAATTTCAGTGTCACTATTCTCTAGATCAAAATTCACCCATTAGGCTCAGTTTCTAATATCCCAATAGCATTTCCTTAAATTCAGAGTTCCCACAATTATACCCCAATTATCATGAAACAATCCCTGAGGTTGCAATAGAAAACCATATTCAACTTTCTTTCAATACCACAATTGTAGACCTCTTTCTCTAGATTATAACAATTCAAGAATCACCTCAATTGGAGGTCTACACCATAAGTTATGCCCCAAGAACCAAACTAAATCAAATCAGAGAAATATCCCTCGCCGCGGCCAAGGAACGCTCGTCGCGACATCTTGGAGTCGCTCGCCGCGGCGAACAGCTTCTATGGGGCTCCCCACGACGTATAAGAAAGGGCTCGTCGCGGCGTAGATTTGCACGCTCGCCGCGACGTCCATCCATGCTCGTCGCGACGAGTAACTGTTTGCTCGTCGCGACTTGCGGGGCTCCGATTGTCTTCTCCGACGAATTTTTTCACCTTTCTCTCACTAAAACCTCCATAACTCACCCATAACTACCCCAATCTTTCACATTAAAACCCATGTATGCATCAAGCTAACAAATAAACAACATTAAACCATTTACTTACCAAAATCAAGCTCAAATCTTCAACTCCCGAAAATCTCCTCCAAGCCCTAACACATACGACTACCTCTTCTCCTCCCACGATCAGCTCTCAAAACTTCAACAAATCTTCAACTTCTCACAAGGCTAAGGCTGGCTTGCACAAAGAAGAAGAAGCAAGCAATTGGAAAGGCAAGAATCGGGGATCACCAAGGAAAAAGAGAGGAGAAAGAGCTTGCCCTAACCGAGAGCATCGAAAATTTCCCTACTTAGGTTATTTAAAACCTTTAAACATTTGCCACTTGCTTTATTCTCAATACCCTTTTATGCTCTTTCTCTTTCCATTTCATTTCCAGTACAATTCGTCTCCAAATTTCAATGGCTCAACAAATTAATCTCTAAGATCATATATCAAATTTTCCTTTGCCATTAGACAATTATTTCGGCACTATACAGTCAATGACTTTTTCTCTCGAATTTTCCAGAAAAGTTTCTAAGGGTCACTATCAACTGGCAATCACTCTAGTATAGTTCCAATTCAACTATTCAAACCCAATTGTTCCATAATTCGCAACAAATCAAAATCAAACATTTTTATCTCAAAATTCACAAATCCCATCATAATCGCAAATAATTACCAGGAAAATGTCATGAATGCATGTACCTACATGTGCATGTGCAAAAAGACTCACTCCTCTAAAATTAGAGGTCAAATAAATGTTCAAATCAAAATATGCAATGTAATCAACTAGCCTGTCCCAATTTACCAATATAACATTCCCATCGGGGATAGGATGTTACAATTCTCCCCTCCTAACAAAAATTTCGTCCTCGAAATTTCATATACGATTAATCAGAAAGGCAGGGGGAATTGTTTCGATCGCTTATATACTGTTTCTCACTTATTGTACTACATGACTAAATTTTGCCAATTAACTGAAATCAATACAATCGATCACCCTTTTAATCTTTCTCAAATTTTCACACTGTCTTAACTGTTTCCTCATGATTACTCGCAATTCTTCACTTTCGGTATCAATAACACATATATCAGATCATAACAATACTTCCTAATCCCGTCCAAGTAACACTTTGAGAATCAGAATCATCTTTTAGGTTTTAGACTGACTTGCCAATCTAATCACACCCCAATCACATAGAGACCACTTATAACAAATTTAATTCTCCGATTTACACATTTATCCTCATCTCAGTGCATCAAGGTCGAAGTGATACACTTCGAAGCATTTCATTTATTGCTTATCAGATTACATCTCTTTAGGGTTAAAACACTAATCTCATAAGATTCTAATAACCTCAATAATAATCAACTCGACTCATTGTCATTAATTTGGATTTCTTAACCCCTATTACCGATTCATTTCATTTATCAACATTATTTCAATCAATCATGGCCTTCGACTATTGAATGGTATCACCAATAAAAACAATTGATATACCCACAATCAATCTGGACTATACATCAATTTCATGTCTCAATAAATTCTAAAGGTATCAGTTTCACATTTATCTCCAGCAATCAAGTCTGTTGGATTATCACACATATAATCATTCGATTTTACATTCTAAACCTTCTATTACTCTTTCAATGAATTCTTACCAGAACATAAAGCTTCGATTGTTCCGTGTGTTTTCTCTAACAGTTTCTTTGTTGGGTATTACCCATACTTCTTAATCCAATCATAATTCTCGTTTTCTTAAAAGTTGGATTCCTTATCAATTCCTCCATAAGGTTCGCAAATTCTAAGTCCTCAATTCGGATTTTGCCAATCCTTGGTATACACATCTGATTTGGAACTCCAATAGCTAATAATACTTTCTTTTTGCCCCTTTGCTAGCTCGACAGTTTACACTCAGTATTACACTAGGTTTAATAACCTTATCACCCAGAAATTGATCTTCTGCCATTACATTTTCTGTTCAATCCATTTAATTGCATCACTAACTTAATTTTGAAACACTCAATCACTTAATCCTTTTCAATTCTTTCAAATTCCTGAAATACCTCAATCGCTATCGATTTGCATATTCATAGACATATTCAAAAATATTTCTATACGAATAAAATCTCCAAACTTTCAAAGCAATACTCAGTACAACAAGTTTCAAGTCGTCAACCACTATGCAGTCCATGAGGTTATACTTGTCCCTATGCACATTAAACCTCTTTACACTATTTCAATAGATTGCATCATAACCTTTACTGGGACATTTCGTTAAATATTGCAAAATCTCCAATTTAAAGTACTACCATCAAAACTCGAATTGTAAATATCTCAAATGTCTCTTTTTACAATCACCAGTCATATTATTCACACGTTCTTCCTCAATCAATTATGTCAATTAGCTAAGACCAGAAAACCTTTAACAACTTCTGGACGTATCCAGTATACAGCTAGTTCTAAATAGCTCAAAATCCCATATACATATGTCCCTTGCAATTTCGCGATCACCTATATCATCATTAAGTCTTCCAATGTGCCATGTTCGAATACTAATTCATCCACAATTTATTTGATCAACTAAGATTCACTTTGTTGAAGCTTTCATGATAAGAAATTTCCTCAACTATGCTAACTATTCTTCTTCACTCTCCAAATGCATTTGATGTATCATTAATGATCATAGTCACTTTCCCATCTAAAGACAATTGAAACACTTTACTCTTCGGTAGCATAATAAATTCCTTTTACCCTTGATTGACTTTCCTAACTCTTTTAAAAATTGAATTTCTCCAATGAGGAACAATTCTCTTATACTTTCTCAGATTCATAATAACATACTCTGACACATGTTCCTTTGCACTAGCTTCTCCACATATTTCAATTGATTGTCATAATTACAAACTGGGTTGATAACACATTCACCAAATCCACTTGTACTTTTCGAACATTTTTACACAAATATTTGTGAATCAATATTCTCCTCAAATTCGCAATTAATGTCTCCTCAATGATCAATAGTCCTATTACACAGTCAGATTCTTTACACTAACATAGTGCATACCTTCTCAGTAGCAGATTCTATCTCTTACACTTAAGTCTCCGCTAGGATTAGGACTCCCAATAATGACTTTTAATTAATTTCAAATTAATCTCAGATTTGTCCTTTCTTTGCTAAATTTTTTTTAATTGTAATCATCTGATCGACTTAATCCAATTCAAGGAAACTCTTCTTGGAAAGAAGATTTCTCAATACTTTCATCAATACCGCTTTTGGAACTCCTAATCATCAACAGTCGTCTCATTTCTTGTCAGCCAATCACAATGCCTTAGGAAATCAATTTTAGATATAACTCATAATATCCCATGAAGATCAATTATGCCACAATTCATATAATCAGGACATCCTTTTTAATAAAATTCAGCGAAGTATATACTACCAAAATCATTTCATCCTATCGAGAGACAGATGTAGGACAACTCACCAATTAGTCACTTACGCTAAGGATACCTTGATCTTATTTGATTTTTTGTTTTGACAACACTATCCCTTTTTGCACCTGTCCTCGCTCGTGAGGATTATGCCATGGTCATGTCCTTAACATATAACAATTTCCATTCATTCCCAATTGATCACTATAAGCACTTTCATTTCTTATTCTAACTTATATTGAACTTCAAACTATAAGAACTATGACTAGCAATTATTCACCAACTCACTAATGACTTCCAATATCATCACCACACATATGAGACAAATAAACTTAATATTTTCACTTGCCATGGGGCTCCCATTATCAGATGTGCGTTCACAGAGGCAAATCAACTGAACCTAGATGACTTTTTCATCTACCATAGTCATTGTCTTACATTTCAATCTTTTCATTATTTTATTAGACCCATGTATTTTCACACTCAAATCAATATCATGGATGTACAATCATTCTTGCTTTCCCACTAACATATTCTGACTCTAAGTCATAAACCCTTATTCATAACTCTCATCACGGTAATCAAACCCAATTGTAGCTTCTACAAATCCTAGAACATTTTATTTTCATCCACTTTGTTTATACACTTTCAATCTTGCCATTTCCAACATATCTCTATTTTCCTCTATCAATCCACAACTCTAACTTCATATCTATCCCACATTTAAGGGTATACTCAGGTATAACACTGATATTGTATTTCATAATATATCTATCCGTACCAATACACTAAATCTTCATTTGTCAAATCGAACCATACACTTTTTCTTATTCCACGATATCCACAACTTCCATTTATCACTTTCCAACATATCATCATTTTCCTCACTATTTCTAACCACTTAAACAATTGATGCAGGCTCATGCATGTGACTCATATGCTAGACTGGGGATCAGTTGTCACTGCCTGCCGTGACATGACTTAAATGCATGTAACTTGACCCATATTTCAGAATGCCCATGTAAGATTGTACTTCTGGGTTCTGATACCACAAATGTAGCATCCCACTCCCGAATGACCCGAACTATACATCGAGGGTGATATCCGAGCCCGAGCCTCACGAGGGTGGTATGCTAGAGCAATCAAAACAGTTCAAAAACTCAGTTAGACATTTTTATTTTTAAAAAACCATCACATGCGCGGAAATCAGTGAACAACTTGGGCCCACTCTTATACAAAAACATTTCGATCAAAACACAATTTCAGTAATTCATTACAATTATAACATTTATCGATAAGGACCCTCTAAAATAACAGTACTATTATGCGGAAATTGCAGAAATACAAATTCTATACAAGAACAGAATGATACTAATGCAAACGTGAACTGATCCCGACCTCGAACTCTGACTTGCTTGCAGTAATCATACTACCGTTTCTCTAACGGGGTACTCTTCAAGTCTTGAAAAATATTTGCAATGTTCGGTGAGTTTGCGAACTCAGTGAGAAACCATCATCGATGGTTCACTCAACTCATGCATATTCACACAATTCACAGAATATCACATATTAGCACATTCAGAAATATCACACGCGTTCTATTTCACCAATATAAGGCATTTCGCCTTTAACACAATTCACATTCAATCATTTGTATATGCAATGCACATGTGACACTTTCCATTTTTATTACATTGTTGTGACTGTGCGCCTGAACTGTCCCAATGACGGGCACATTGCGTTGAGCCTGTGGCTCTGAATACATTGGGCCTGAATGCCCTAATACGGTGAGCCTGTGGCTCTGAAATTTCGTTAGGCTTGAAGCCCTGATACAGTGAGCCTGTGGCTCTTACGTTGGGCTCGAGGCCCTGTTGCGTTGAGCTTTAAGCTTTGAAATACGTTCGCTTCTCCGGTCACAACTGTCATTATCTGATCATACTTTTATGCATGGGATGCATATGTTTCGATTCGTATTAAAATTCAATACTTTCACATTTACAATCAAATAACACTTCGATATCAAGTTTCCAATACTTCGGACACCTGTGGTCCGAAACCAATCCAAATCAAACACATAAATCCTCCATTATCTCCACATGGCATAACCACATAATATTAAACACATAAAGGTTGAGGAACCAACTAGGTTACTCACCAGCACTTCCGAGCTACTGCCTGGAAGTCCCAGCAATATCCGTAGAATATTGTTCCATCGGTGCCTCTATAACAGTCAAATAGTTCTCATTACCAAATGCACAATCAGAAAGATTCAATGATGCATATGTCTAAAATAAAAGATGTACAATGCAAGTTCATGACCTTCCCGGCACTATTTCCCAATTTTCACTTTCTTTTGACAAAGCTAACCTTTCACTCAATTGCTCAATAATAACTCATTTCAATTCATTAACATAACATGGAACTCCACCAATTTTATTTCTAACATTCAGTCAATTTATCAAGTCATACTCACCAAGATATTCTCAAGAAAGACCTCAATTTCAGTGTCACTATTCTCTAGATCGAAATTCACCCATTAGGCTCAGTTTCTAAAATCCCAATAGCATTTCCTTGAATTCAGTGTTCCCACAATTATACCCCAATTATCATGAAACAATCCCTGAGGTTGCAATAGAAAACCATATTCAACTTTCTTTCAATACCACAATTGTAGACCTCTTTCTCTATATCATAACAATTCAAGAATCACCTCAATTGGAGGTCTACACCATAAGTTATGCCCCAAGAACCAAACTAAATCAAATCAGAGAAATATCCTCGCCATGCCAGTGAACGCAGCAGCAAGGCGTCTTGAGTCGTCGCCATGGCGTGGAAAGACGCCGTCGTCATGAACAGCTTCTATGGGGCTCGCCGCGACGTATAAGAAAGGGCTCGTCGCGGTGTAGATTTGCACGCTCACCGCGACGTCCATCCATGCTCGTCGCGACGAGTAACTGTTTGCTCGTCGCGATGAGGCCCATCAGCACACGTCGCGACATGCGGGGGTCCGATTATCTTCTCCAACGAATTTTTTTCACCTTTCTCTCACTAAAACCTCCATAACTTACCCATAACTACCCCAATCTTTCATATTAAAACCCATGTATGCATCAAGCTAACAAATAAACAACATTAAACCATTTACTTACCAAAATCAAGCTCAAATCTTCAACTCTCGAAAATCTCCTCCAAGCCCTAACACATACGGCTACCTCTTCTCCTCCCACGATCAGCTCTCAAAACTTCAACAAATCTTCAACTTCTCTCAAGGCTAAGGCTGGCTTGCACAAAGAAGAAGAAGCAAGTAATTGGAAAGGCAAGAATCGGGGATCACCAAGGAAAAAGAGAGGAGAAAGAGCTTGCCCTAACAGAGAGCATCGAAAATTTCCCTACTTAGGTTATTTAAAACCTTTAAACATTTGTCACTTGCTTTATTCTCAATACCCTTTTATGCTCTTTCTCTTTCCATTTCATTTCCAGTACAATTCGTCTCCAAATTTCAATGGCTCAACAAATTAATCTCTAAGATCATATATCAAATTTTCCTTTGCCATTAAACAATTATTTCGGCACTATACAGTCAATGACTTTTTCTCTCGAATTTTCCAGAAAAGTTTCTAAGGGTCACTATCAACTGGCAATCACTCTAGTACAATTCCAATTCAACTATTCAAACCCAATTGTTCCATAATTCGCAACAAATCAAAATCAAACATTTTTATCTCAAAATTCACAAATCCCATCATAATCACAAATAATTGCCGGGAAAATGTCATGAATGCATGTACCTACATGTGCATGTGCAAAAAGACTCACTCCTCTAAAATTAGAGGTCAAATAAATGTTCAAATCAAAATATGCAATGTAATCAACTAGCCTGTCCCAATTTACCAATATAACCTTCCTATCGGGGATGGGATGTTACAATTTGACTTCTATAGCAAAAGATATGCCCAAAAATACCAAATTCATCCTTGCTGGAAACTGGGGGCTTGCCGCGGCGAAGGCCACGCTCCTCGCAACGAATGGCCTGAGCTCGCTGCGACGAAGGCCACGCTCGTCGCGAAGAATAGCCCACTACTCGTCGCGACGAACATAATTTCCTACGTCGTGACGAACACAGACTCGCACGTCGCGGTGAACACAATTTCGCACGTCGCGACGTGTGGGTCTGGAGAACGTCTCTTAACCCGATTCTCCAACATTTTCCCACTTCAATCCTTCCCTTAACCACATGCAACACATCTAAACCTTGATTCATATCTTAAACTTCAGTTCTAGACTCATTCTAACCCAAAATCAAGCATAACCACAACATGATCATCAACCCAAAGAAAATTTCCGAAAGCCCCTAAACTTTCGGTTCTAACCCAACCAAGCTAATCTAGGATTTCATTCAACCCAAAACAAGATGAAAACAACTCATACTTACTTGTTGAAGCTTCAAATCCTTCGAAAATATCAAGAAAGCAAAACCCCAATTCTTTCCTCTTCCACTGTAACTCTCTTCTCTTTCTCTCTTCTTTTCTTCTTCTAATTTCTTCCGCCTAAGCCCTAAATGAAGATACAAGGACTAAAATGTCCTTCCATGCAAAGCCTTAATCCCTTCATCTTAAATGAACTTCCTATAATGGCCCCTCATATATTTTTACTCTTTCTTAACCTCTTTTTCCAAACCAAACTCAAATTAATCTTAATTTTCCACTAACATATTCCAATTAAATCAAACTATGCATTAAGTCATACAATCGACATAATTCATACTTAATAACATCAAGAAAAACAATTTGGGGCCCAACACCTTTGGCCATTGCGGTTGTCTTGTCCCAATTCCTACATCCCTCTTTCAGAACCTACACGGGATAAATCCACCGTGTTAAGCATATAGCTTAGTGAGTAATAACTAAACTATAAGACAACAACAGATACAGAAATTCAGAACAAAACATATTTTTATAAATAACAAAATTGTTCAACATAAGAGGGTATAAACCCTTCAGAAACATAATACAATTTAGCTTATGCCAAAATCAAACTGATATCAGAGTACAAAATCATAAGATTGTTAAATCCATTTACAGAAGTAGGTAACAGGACTTATACAGAAGATACCATAATTGGTAACATGTCACATAAGAGACTTACGTCTTAATAACAAAAGATATCAAAGTGTCAGACACAAAAGTGTCAATAACAGAAGACACCGAAGTGTCAGACACCAAAGTGTCAATAACAGAAGAAACTGAATTGTCACAGAAGCAGTTGCGAACCTTTCTAGGCATGCCTATTTACCTACAACTAGGACTCAACAGTTTTAAAACAAAACAAGGTCATTTCAAATATTTCATGTGCAAAGCAAGTAATCAAACATATTCACATGCAAGTTGCACTTCCAATGATATAAACATACATCAAACGCCTCGGACAATCATTGTCTTAAATTTAGAACACAATCAGCATAAATCAAATTCAACAAGCAAAACAAAGTAAGGTAAGTAGCACTTCAATATCACATTCATCAATCAATACCTCAGGCCTTCATATCCGGAATCAGTACACAATTCAGTATACATTCATCAATATCAAATTCAATTAAGTAATAAACAAAAAAAATCAAGGTGAGACCATCTTAGGTTACTCACAAAAGCTCCCTGTTTGCTTATTGCCTCGAAGTCCCGACAATATCTGGAATCGATCGCTCTAAGGGTTCCTCTAAAACATTCAATACAAACATATATTACTATTGTGCACAATTACGAATTCAGTTATGCACATTAATGTATAATGAATATATATGATGCAATTTCATGTCAAAAATTTGGGTTTCTTATCCTTAATCTTATCAAAGTATTGATTATGTGAAATCATACTCAATCCCTCAATCTAGATTTATTTCATAATCCACCTTCAAGTTCACTTATCTCAATTATTATCATCAGGAAGGTGAGGTAATTAGGAAATACTTCCTTCTATAAATTTTTTCCTCTTTGTCTTAGGTTTCCAATGATACCAAGTTAATCCAATTTGGTTTAGTATTCAATTAGTTATGATCAAAATACCACAGACTATGTACATTTGAAATTTTGGCTAATGCGTGATCGGGCCTCCAAGTTGTACATCTCATTACTCTCAATTACAATATCCAAAAATTACACAATTTATACCAATTTAAAGATAAGAGAATAAGCTACAACTTTGGTGAAGATACCTTAGTCTAATTCAGCCTACATACATACATTTTATTCAATAACCACACGACATGATTTATGTCACTTTTAGTGCTACAGCCTAAGACAAGACTCAATTCCATGCCACTTTTAAAAGTCTTAGAGATAGAATCAAAATTCAACTTCTTCAAGATAGTTGTAGACCTATGTCTTAGGTTTAATCTGAATCAAGAATAAACTCATTTGGAGGTCTAAAGATCAAAATATAAGCAAAATATCGAAGCATATTCAATAAAAATAATAACCTTTTAATAGCCTCTAGGCTTTCATTCGAAACTCACTTCCATTTTTAAACCAAATTCATTTCAATTTTTCTACATCACTTTAGCACAAACTGTAGCACCCCACTCCCGACGAGACCCGAACCCGATATCCATGGTGATATCCGAGTTCGTGATTCATGAGGGCGCGATTAGAACATTCATTACCTTATTAAAAAATCGATGACATTTTCTTTTCTTTCAAAAACATTAGAGTCATAAACAATCATTGACTTGGCCCAATTTTAACAAAACATTTTCAAATATAAAACCATTTCACCGATAAAACAATTTCAATCATTATTAGCACTCATTAGTGCTCAATCACTCTATACAATTACATGTAAACAATTGGGCCTACTAAATACCAAATTAATACACTAATGCAGATATTTGACGACATCGATCCCGACCCGATACTCTGTCTTGCTAGCGATAGAGACGTACTCCGTGTGTCTAACGGGTACTCTCCATTTCCTAAAAATAGATGCAATGTTGGGTGAGTTTATGAACTCGGTGAGAAACCATCATCGATGGTTCACCCAACTCATGCATATCCACACAATTACACAATATTGTATATATATCATAAACAAGAAATCACAGGCATTCAATTTCACATTTTATAAGGCAATAAACCTTTCACACAATTCACATTAAACATTCATTTATGCAGTGTGCATGTGACTCTTCCATTTTCTTTTGTTGTTGTGATCGTATACCGAGCTCATCTACGCTGAGCCATTGGCTCAAACATCGGGCTTAAAGCCCCAAACGTTGGGCATAACCTCGATCATCGAGCCGAGGCTCGAATACGTTAGCACGAGGCCTCGTGCGTTGAGCTTAAAGCTCAAATCGGTATACACGGTCACAACCGCCATTATCTGATCATTTACTATGCATGAATGCACATGTCATTTTTCAATTTCCAATTATCGCATTTCTATTTCCAATTTCAATTAATTACTATTTCCGATCATTTTCTAATGTCCTCGGACTTTTAGTCCGGTATTTCATGTCCATGTATTTACCTTTCGTTTCACTACCACATTTACAATCCAATTTACTAATGCATTCTCACGCACTTCAATATCACAATCCAATATTTCGAACACCCATGGTCCAAAATCAATCAAATTAATCAATCACATATATCCATCATTGCTTCCTCATGGCAATCAATGCATATAATTAAGAAACACATAAGGTTGAGAAACCAACTAGGTTACTCACCTATTACTTCCGAGCAAATGCCGGGAAGTTTTCGCCCCGTCGGTCGGACGATGCTCCACTTGGGCCTCTATAAGAACAGAGAAAGAACGAGTCACTACAGATGCAATTTGTGCACATGTAGGTGAAATATGCATGTCCATGAATTTTTCAGCCCTAAATCCAAATTTCCCATAACAAAATCCGCCTAAAATTAGAAACCTATTGGCCGACGGCGCAATTGGACCTCTATAGGTCCTCAATTAAACAAAACAGTGATTAAAGGCTCACATCGGGCCACGCCAATTTCCGTCCAAACATTCCCAATTTCTCACAAAATGAAATTAAATGTTCTACTTAATCCGATGCCTCAAGAATCAGGTCAATCGGACGTCGGACGAAAAGAAATTGACAAAAGAAGCATGAAATCACAAATTACCAATTAACAAATAAAATAATAAAAAAAAGAACCAGCCTCATTGGGCGACGTCTCGCCCAATGGGCTGACTTATTCGCCTCGTCGCTAGGGCGAGGCGTCGCCTAGCGACGTGGCTTTTAAGCCCCGTCACTAGGGCGAGGCGTAGCCGTCGCCCTAGTGACCGGGCGAAATTCCCAATTTCCTTTCCCCTTTTTTTTCCTGATTTCCAATCCAATTTTTAACACCAATAACTCATTGCACACAATTCAGAAAATTACCCACTATATCTCGTTGGAAAGATCATGAAACCTTCTACAATTCTCAAGAAGATCATAAAAATCAATTTCACCCCTAAGGGTGTCAAAAATCCCTTCAAAGGTACTGCCTACTCAAATCCCATTAAAACAGACAGTATATTGAAATTTCCATAACTCTCAGATTCTTCAGCCAAAAATTACCACATAAATATGCTCAATAATTTCACAATGTCATCTACAACTTTCATGAACAACCCAAAATCAAATTCCATTTCTAAACAAGTCAATTAATTCACTCAATGTTGCTGTCCCTGAAATCATTCAATTTGAGCAGTAAACTTATAACAAGCATAACTCCCTGGACACAAGTCAGAAAAATCAGAACTTTATATCCCTGAAAAGATAAATCCTCAAACTTCAATTTTCATGAAGAACTCAATTTCCACTTTAATTTCTAACAATTTCAAAACTGTCATGCAAGTTACTACTATGATCAGCAATTCCTAACCTAATGCAGGATCAGTTTTTGCAAAATCATAACTCCCAACTCTGACCTCTAAAAATTATATGCCATATCTCATTTTCAAGATAATTTCTTCCTCTTCAACTTTGCAGAAGATCACTCACACAAATTCAGTCCAAAAAAATGGCTAAAATTGCTTCCAAGCAGAATACTCACAAGTCAGACACTTAAGCTAGGTTTCATCAACATGCCCAAAACCAGTCCATAGTAAACAGTTCATATCTCTCAATATACACCTCTAAAAATAGCAAGATCAGTGGAAATGGAAAGCTAACTCAATATGCTACAACTTCCATGAAGACCATTCTCCCTAATTCCATCTCAATTAATTTATAAAAATCAGTAAAGCTCATAGGTTATGGTTTCGGTTACTGTTCACAGGCAATAAAACAGTAACTTTCCATGCCAAATTTCAACCTATTAGAGTTACAATTTGACAACACCTATTTCACACAAAATTGTAGCCAACATATTAAAGTTTAATTGGGCACAAACCTTGCCTCATTTTCTTATCTACACAATGATTTATGATCAAAACATTACAATAGGCTCAACACCAAAATTTCCAGATTTCATCTATACCTCATCCTCTTCCATTCTATCACTTTACCTACATTAATATACATTCATTTGCACCTCCAATTCAGCCACAAACTCAACACAATATTTATCTGTATTCTTACACAAAAGTTGGTAGCAATAATTCCTCAATTCCTATGCACAATTCATCGTCAACATGCAATTACAATCAAGCTAAAACCATTCATCACTCATCCTACTTTCAATTCATAACTAACTCTAATCTTATACCCATTAATTCAAGCAATAATTATCAATTCTAGGTTTGGTTAAGAAGAAAGGGAGGCAAGCACGCAAAGAAGACCTTCTTGTAAGGGATGAGAAAAAGAAAATTTGAAAGAGAAAAAGAACACATCAAAGGAGAAGAAGCAAGGTTCGGATGAGAAAAGAAGGTGTCTTCCAAAGCTTTCCAAAATGAGTTTTTAACTTTAACAATAACAAAAGTCGTGGATGATGAATATAAGATGACAAAATCAATTAATTAACAAGGGACACTTGGCTTTTTATGAGAAAAAGCCAAAAATTCAAGTTAATATAATAATAAAACAAAACATAATCCCACTTAATCTTTCATCCCACTAATGCTATTGGCTCTCTAACAATTCTCAAAATAATATATCCAAAATGGCAGTACCATTTGGTCATAATTTCGCCATCGAAAATCGATTTGTTCATCACTTGGCGATTTTTCTCGATCCGGAAATTTCCGGAAATTTTCCCGAATCATTTTTTTGAAAATTACCTAAATTGCCCAAAATTGTAAAACATAAGACAGTCCACTCTCAATAATTGATCAAACTCGAAAACCACATTTTCCACAACAAAAACACATTTAGGCCATTTACCGGCGATTTTGCCGGTCTGGGAATTTTCTCCGGATAATTCCAAAAAAATTCTCATAAATCCCTAAAAATGTAAAACACTCTATGGAGCACTCCAAATAATTTTTCAAATCTCATTATCACACCAATTTCACAAAAGATCACAATTAGACACTTATGCCGGGAAATGTCATGAATGCATGTATGACTATGTGCCTGTGCAAAACTCACCATTTATAGAGGCTGCGTGACATATGTTCATGCCGAGATATAATTTAATACTCCTAACCCGTCCCAAACACATCACCATTCTATACTCAGTCAAAAACCAATTTGTTTTTCATAAAATCATTAAACTCTAATCAATTTTCTTAAACCTCTTCGTCTTCATAAAATCAATCATAAACCTATCAATTTTCCAAATTTTTATCTTAAGTAGATTTTGGGTCAGATTTGTATGGCCATTTTGACCTAGACAATGGGGTATTTAGGCAACATCTTCTACTAATAAAATGTTCCTAAATGGTTTAAAAGTCTAATGACACCAATATCATGCATTTTAGTTTAGTATCCTTTAAGTTAAAATAAAAAATCCACAAACTGTTTTCATTCCTTGACAGAACACCAATTTCAACTTCAAGCCAAATTTCCAGACTATTAAGGGCATATATTGAATTTGATTCTTTCATGAAAAATGTAGTTATATGTCTCTAGTTTACTATGAATTAAACTCCATCCAATTTGGATATTCACAAATCAAGTTATGCCCTAAATACATATGTATGTTTAGTAAAATACTGCATATATCGTATTCCATTGACTATAATCCTTCATCTAGTTAATCAATCACTGTATTTGCTTCTTCTTTCACCACCCACACATGCATCAACACCATTTACATATGCAGCACTCCCCAAGCATGAAAATATACACCATTCATGCATGCATTCAGTTACAAACATTAAAATCTCAACAGAAATCATTTACACTATCATGAAACTTAAAGCATTACGTACTTGGTTTATACTTCAAAAAAATTCCAAAAATGGAGAGAGCAAATAAGAAGGAAGATGGTTTAGATGGTTTCGGTGAAACCAAAGGGAAAGAGCTGCAAAAACATATTTTATTTTATTTTATTAATACCTAGGTGTTTCATTAGTGTTTTAACACATGTCTCCATCGCATGTCTTCCATTTGTCCACTAGATAAGCTACCATTTGTCTTATAGCTATAGGTGCACATGTCTCACATTATTTTATTCATTTGTCACTCCATAATTTGTCCATTTTTCAATTAATTTCTAATACAATTGTCAATTGTCACACTTCTATTTGTCTCTTATTTCAATATTTTTCTTAGTCTAAAGTACCTCAAATTTTCGAAAATTTGAGGTAAATTTGCCAAAATTTCAAAATAACAATTATTCTCACCAATAAATTTTGCAACACAATTAATCTAAAATTCACACTTTAATCACATTAAAATTTATTTATACCCGTAAAATGTCAATGAATGCATGTACAATTATTTGTATATGTTAAAATTCATATGTACATATCAACTAATACTCAATTATACAAAGCAAATGATGTAATGGAATTTCTTAATTTTCTAACCCCTAACGTGGGGTGTTACATAAGAAGAGTGAAATTATTATCTATACACCATTGGCATTAAAACACAATTCCAATTATAGTTACTGAAGGTTGTGAATTAAATCACCTAAAGTTAATTTGAAATGAAATAACTAATCATCTCTCCACTTTAGGTATTTAAAATTGGCAATACTCCAACTCTCAATCATGTCACTTTAAACTTTATTTAATAATACATTCAGATTGGTTGCTTTGAATTAGAAAAATACAATGGTGCCAAACAATTTTTTAATCTTATATTAGATTTTGTATCTACCTATAACTGCTTCCCTCCAAAATTAATAGTAATAGGTTCTAATTAATAAACCTAATCATCACCAACTAAAACTTATTAAACCTAATCATCACCAACTAAAACTTTATTATACATTTTCATTATACGTCACATGTTCATGCAAACAGAGAAATATTAAACGTTGGAAAATGAGATATATAAATGAAAGACACGTATTACCTCTAAACAACTAGATTTTGATTCAATCAACTGTAAAATTAACTGCAAAATTTATTATATTACTCCAAATTTTGATTGATGTTAAATTTAGAATTTAGAATGAATTTCAAATTTTATTACAAAATTTATTATGATACACTTCATTTTAGAGCCTCACGCATTTTAACTTATTATTTATTATATGTGACACTTTGATGGACATAAAACAAATAATAATCTTTAGTCAGTGGTTAAGAAATAATTTTTTTATGACAATCTGACTTTTCGCTGTCAATTTAGTCCTGTTGTACTATTCATCACTTTCTTACCCTATTATAAGTAATCTACCCTATTATAGAAAATCTTGTAACTGCCAATTAGAGATTAGGTTTAATTTAAGGATGGGACAAGATCATTATTTGTTTTCTAATCATTTGTCAATCAAACCAGCTCTATATCCTTTCTTCTCTAACCATACAAATTTTTCCTCTCAGACAATCTCCAAATTATAAAAAGCCATATATTCAAGGCCACATCTTTTCTATTTTAGTAACTAAGAGTTAGCCCGTTGTTAATCCACCAGCCGTAAGTTCCTCGTTATCTTTCATCATATGTTGTTCAGTTTATTAAAAAAATTTATCAATTTAGTGATTATATGCGCTTAATACAGTTCAAAACAGGAATTGCATGTATCACATTGTGTTATGTTAATTCTTCATTCTTTGTTATTATTTTGTGTAAAATATGTAATAGAGTTGTTTTCCATATGTTGCTGCTTGCAGATGTTATATTCAAAATAGAAATTTCTATTAAAATAATGCCTCACCAGCGTGACATGTTAAGTCTAGGGAAGAGAAGATTTGACAGGTGTGACTTAACATGTCACATTCGTGACATTCATGTTGTTTTACTTTCATCAACTTCTTAATAGAGTTGACAACAGATATTACATCTGTCATAATTATATCTTGTTAATGCTTCGTTCATTATTATCATGTTGTGTAAAATATATAATGGAGCCTTTTTCTATCTTTTTCATTAACTATTACACTAAAATCTCAACCATCACTTATATGGACTTTTTAACAAAGTTGAGAACAGTAATTACGTTACTTATGTCACATTTCATCCTATCAATCTTTATTGTTATTATGCTATGTAAAATATATGCTAAATTGTTTAAATTTCTATCGCTGCATGGTTGTGACTCGTATCCTTTCTTCTCTAACCATACAAATGTTTCCTTCTCAGTACATTTATAAACACGTTCCTCCAGCATAAAACTATAAAAAGCCATAGACTAAATGCATTACATCTTCTCCGTTTCACTAGACAAGAGTTGGCCCTTTCTTTATCCACCATCTGTAATTCTTCGCTTCCCTTCATGATATGTTGTTCAGGTTATTAAACTTTTTTATCAATTTAATGATTATATGCGCTTAAGAAAATTGAGAAGAGGAATTACATGTATCACATTAATAGAGTTGACAACAAAAATAAAATGTCTTGCATTATATCTTGTTAATCTTTCATTCATTGATATTATCTTAGGTAAAATATATAATGAAATTGTTTTCTATCTTGTTCATCAACTGTTGTATGAAAATCCCAACCCGGTGACTTACCAGGACTTCTTAACAGAGTTGAGAATAGTAATTACGTGTGTTGCATTTTATCTTATCAGTCTTTATTGTTATTATGACGTGTAAAATACATGATAAATAATTTAAATTTCTATCGTTGCACGATTGTGACTTGCACAACTGCCACTACACAAATTTTTTACTCACCACATTTAACATTTCAAATATGTCTATTTCTGAAATCTTTTTTCTTTAGGTTTTCTTCTTATTCATCCTTGCACTATTCAGGTTTATTTTATTTTACCATATATTTTATTATATAAAATTTTATTTTATCGGACCCATTTATCAGCTTTTCAACAATATGATAATTACCTTCTTCCTTTATTTACCCATATCAATTGTTAAAGCAATAGTTTAAATATACAATTTTACCTTTTAATATACTCAGTTACATCATATCGACATAAAGTAACCTTTTTTCTTCTAATTTTTATTAATCTCATAGTATATTCCACTAATATTATTATGTTGACCTTTTCAAATTTTTACCTTCTTTGTTAAATGTATGGTTTGTTAAATATATTATGTTATATTCAGCGATACAGTTGATATTATTGCTTCATTTTTGTCATGTTATACTTCCACATTTTCAAATTTTAGACAACATTTATTAATTTAACATACCTTTTATATATATATATATATATATATATATATATATATATATATATATATATACACTTAAAGTAGCTTAAATGTTTCTAGTACAAATATTTTAATATTTCTAAAATATATTATTAATTGATATATAAAAAGGCAAATGTTGCCCAAGAAATGATTAATAAATTTTTTATTATTTCTTGTTAATTATTTTTTGCTTCGTTCCACTCTTTTCTGCAATCAAAGATGAATATAAATGCCAAGGGATATCAAAAGTATGTTAAAATGCTAGAAAAATGAAAAAAATGAATTCATACGATGATGTAGAGAACCTCGTGTTGTAAAAAAGAGAAACGCACTTTGCCTTCTTTTTGTCAAACAGTTGGTGATCAACCTTTCTATTCTACCATTGATAGCGAACCTTCTACCGATCAGTTTTTTATACATCAACTTAGTAGTCAACTACTGTAACACCATACTTTCTGAGCCCTTCTATGTTGTTTTGTATTTGGAGATACTACTATATATTAATATACATATATATATATGGTTGTATAAGAGTTCAAAGATGTATTTGAATCCTTTTGGTACGTATGTCAATGATATATATAATGTTATGTGCCCTTACCTGAACTTAGAGTTCATCGGTAAGCAGAATCTTGGAGATTTCCAACATATGAACTTTTAAATGTGTAAAACTGTGTCCATTGGATAGATATGACCATGGTGATTAAATTAAATGTCCTCTAATGTCTTAGAGGTGATTATACATGATTTATAGACTTAACGGACACTTAGAAAGATAAATTGGAAAAGTTTACGTATATAAGGGCTTATTTGCAAATTGTCAAAAGTTATAGGACTTAATTGTAATTTTTCAATTCTTGGAGGTCCAATTCGTAATTTTATAAAGTTAAGGGGCTTACTTATAATTTTCAAAAGTCCAGGGGCCAAAATGAAAACAAAAATTTTGGTAATTCCCAAATTTTGGGCTTAATTGCAAATTTAGGAATTGGAGGGTATAATGGTAATTTCACATAACTAAGGGCAATAAGGTAAATTTATCATGCTTGGTCAAAGAAGAGTCAAATTCTAGACCCTTCTTTATGTATGTGGCTGTGCAACCCCTTCATTTGGCATTAAAACACGCTTTTATGTAATTAAAAGAGAGGAGAAAGGAGGAGAAGAGAGGAAAGAGAGAAAGTTTTGACCATAATCAAAATTCACCCTTCTTTTTGATTTTTCAACTCAAACCAAGGTGCTTTAAGCTAATTTGGGGTCAAGGAACTCAAATCTATCATTAGATTTGAGAAATTCTCAAAGGATTCGAAGATATCACCAAAGGAAGGTTTAGGTAAACTTTGTCTCATCTCTCTCTACATTAGGATTTTGAGTTTGGTGTTAAGATATGATGTTCTCCATGTTTGATTTTGCATGAAATATAGTTTAGATGAATGAAATATGTCACAGAGAGGGTTCTTTAAGTCAAAATCGAAATTGTCCCCTTTAGGTGAAACTTTGTGAATTTTTGAATATCTTTTGAAATTGATAGTTTAAATGAACTCTATGATGTTGTGTATGTATGAGGTGAATTGATGATGGAAAATGAGGATGAAGTACATTAGAAGGAGGCTTTCAAGTTTATGCCTTTAGGTGTTCGATAAAATGCCTAAGTGAACTTGGCTTAGGATTTAAGGATTTTGATAGTGTGCATTGGGAAGAGGCTTTCATGTTTACCTAGATTAAACTTGAATTGTTGCTTAGATTGACGAGTAAAGGCCTAATGTATTTGGATAAAGATGGGCTTAATTATGTTTTGAAACGAGTAAGTATTAGATTAAAGGCATTAAATGCTTTAGAAAATGCAAAAGAAAAACTAATGTGGATAGTAGGGACGTAACCATGTGAGGAATTAAAATGTTGAATCCTATAGCTCAAAGGGAATGATATTGTGTTTTATACACTTATGTTTTAGTTTATAATTATAAAATTTATGTTAAGTAGTAATTTCATTGTATGTCCTTTATGTATAAAGACTCGGGAGCTAGAAATCAAGGAGGTCGTACCCAAGATTGTTGAAACTAAAAGAGTGTATACCTTCTTTTGAGGTGAGTTGGGGAACCATATTTCTTATATAGGATTAGATCACTCTAAGACATGTATGATGACTTGTGTGAGAATTTTGGGACCTAGGTAATGCATAGTAAAATTTAATCTCCAATAGATGCTAGTATATTTGTGTATTTAATAAACGAATAACTCTTTGTTATTAGAGTGCAACTGATGTTTTTATTTCGTATTTTGAGAAATGACATTGTTTTCAACAAATCTGCACTCGAAGTGTAAAAGAATAATTTTTTATTTTTTGAAACTATGTTTTTGATCAACTTTGCACTTAGAGTGCAAAAGATGACTTTTATAACATGAAATAATGTTTTCAAACTTACTTATGCATAAATGAGTCATATATGCTATGTGTATGTTTTCTTTTTTGACTTAGAGCCATAACAAGGTTTCATTTTATCAATTGGACCGATAAATCAAGGCATGATGCCTTACTTGATTTTTGATACTTAAATGTTGTATATGATTTTTGTGATTGTGAGGAAATGATTGGCTAATCATGTGCTGGGCACAACTAATTATGATTAAGCGACCTCGTACCCTTGATGCTGGTACATTAAAGTCGAGTCACCGTATCGATACCTTTCTACAGGACTCGCGGGTGATTCCACACTTAGGGTCTGGACACTGACGAGGTCATCACCTAGGGTCATGATGCTCTTGTTGACTGTAGTCTGGACTCACCAAGGATGAAAATCGAGCCAACACCGATAATCGATGGGTGTGCACATTAGTTTGGCCGACTAGTGATGCCACACATGATTGTTTTGGCTTATTCTTATATTTATTTTCTAACGAGATTTGATTTATATATCTAATGTTTTTATGCGTTTGTATACTAGAACTGGAACGTATGTTCACCGGATGGGTGACGAATAGGCTGGGCGTATATAGTTTCTAACTAGTATACATCAAGTCATAGGTTGGGCCTATGTGTTTTCTATGCGTGATATATTCACTTCATAGGTTATCTAAACCGTCTTGGTATGAACCAATTCTATCTGTGATATATGTTTTTCTTGCTCATTGAGTACCTAATGTACTCGCCCCCCCGCTTTCCAACCATGCAGGTTAATTTAATGAGCTCGAAGCTCTGTGAGATTCGTACGGCTTTTTGACATTTTTGGGGTGTTTTCGCACGTGGGTAGTCTCTTATTTTGTACTTTTATTGTCTAGTGGCTCGTGAACTATGTTTATATAGATACGCTTTATGATTTTGTGAGTTAACTTTTGATTGCCTTGGGTTTTGTAGAAGATTTTATGTATGAACTATTGATATTGTTGTTGAGATTGCCTTGAGTTAAGATTGCCTGGAGTTGAGACTGCCTTGAGTGGACTAGAGAGTCCTGAAGTTGTGGTTGGATGTGCATATAGAAGTGTATTTGAAATCGTTTGCAGGTTTTGGGATTTTTAAAATACAGTTGTTGTGCTGCTCAATTTTTTCAAAAAAAAAGAAAATAAAGGATATTCGGTTAACTTTGCATAGTCGGATTAAGGATACTGCTAGTATCCTTAGCCCGAGTATGTGGCGGTTGTCATGGGCTTGATGTGATACCGAGTCGTGACAACTACAGCAAAATTGATCTATCGGATTTAACATTGATCATGTCAATGCTACTCATTTCTCCCTCCAACTAGAAAAAATTCTTCATACAACATCAACAATCAGAGCATCTAATTTCATATGTCATAATTTAGATTGTCCAACTATATCTTCCTCTTCAATTCAACCAAGCTCAATGATATATATTGAAGATCAAGGTATAAATCTTTTTACCTGTATTATTTCCATTTTTTATATTATTGCTGCACAAAGTGATCAATCTTTTTGTAAATCTTTCAAGGGATAAATTGTCATCGTTCTTTTTTTAAAGTTAGAATCCCTGCAGAATTTATCTACTAAGCCCCTACAGCTTCATTTTATTCCAAATTGTGAACATTGTGAAGCAAAGAGATTTTATCTAGAACCCCATTATGTTGTTCATCACAAGAGATTTGCAATGTTGCTCCTCAAATGCCATATGCTCTAAAACGATTATTTATTGGTAATGATGAAGAATCTTAACATTTCTGGAAGAACGTTCATACAAATAATAATAGTGTGGCTTTTACTTCATATGGAGTAGGTATGATCGAGAACTAACAAAAAATAAGAAAGGCATTTATACATTTCATGTTCAAGGTTAAGTTTATTATTTCCTTGATAGTTTTTTTCAACAACTGATAAGGTATTTGGTATCCAACTCTATTCTTTTGATACTGATGAGGAACTAAAAAGAAGGATTAAGAGTTGTGATAAAATTTGTGAGGATACATTAAAACTAATTATGGCAATTCTACAAGATAATCCCTATGCCAAGTTCTTTAGAAGTCTTAAGGACATTCTAACGCTTGAGAATCATACAATTGTTCTGAGGTGTTATCCTTGCCTTGATTAGCGTGTTTACAATCTTCCTACTGCATCATAAGTGGTTGTTATATGGACTGAGATCAATGATGAAAAGATTGATAAATGTCCTCACATCCAAGTCTATACCCACTCGAGCATAAGTTATAGAATCCAGTCTTACTATAACGCCCTTCATTATCCTATTTTATTTCCTCTTAGTGAATCTGGATGACATCGTGGAATTAAGCAGTTGATTTTAAGAGAAACATAAGCAATGTTTCAGATGAAGGATGTGATGTCAATTTCAACTCTTTTATTGATCCATCTGAATTGTTCACTATGGAAAACACAAGCAAGTTTGTCTTTTCCTTTCTCATTTTTAGAATATTGTTTGATCTTAGCATTTTATTTATCGAATTTATTTATTTTACTATTAGTTGTTGATTAAGAATACTATGAAAATTGTACTGTTTCTGCTAGAGAATATTATTGCTATCGGCTCCAAATAAAAGAACATGATGAATCTATGTTGCTTCATAGCTCAAGACTACTTCAACAATTTTTTCTCGAAGCTTATATAAAGATTGAAACATCTAGATTTGATATTCATTAAAAAAAATACAAAATGAGATAAGGACAAAGATATCGTAAGGTGTTTTGGACAGTATTACCGTTGGTCAAATAGAAGGTTCTAAAATTGGTCATCAAGTTGTGCTCCCAACTTCATTTGTTAGTGGTCCAAAGGACATAAAACGATGTTATCTCGATGCAATTGCTTTAGTACAAAAGTATGGTAAACTAATATTTTCCTCACCATGACTTGCAACCCTATGTGGAAAGAGGTTTAAGAAAATCTCAAGTTTTTTGAAAAACCACAAGATAAGTCGAATTTATTGGCTAGAGTTTTTAGAGCTAAATTTGAAGTTCTTAAAACTGAACTAATACAAAAACAAATCTTTGGAGACATGGCTGCATGTATTAATGTTATTGAGTTTTAGAAGCATGGATTCCCTCATTCTCATTTATTGATGATACTTAAGCCATATTCTAAATTACTTAATCCAGATTCTTATGACCAGATCATATCCGCTGAAATACCAAATCCTGATCAAAATTTGTGATTATATTCTCTTGTCATTAAGCATACGATTCATGGTCCTTGTGGTATTATGAATAAACATTGCCCTTGCATGAAAAATGGTATGTGCAAGAACCATTATCCTAAAAATCATGGTGAAAACAGTTATCCATGTTATAAACGAAGAGATGATGACTAAAAAGTCAAGATTTATAAACATGAGGTTGATAATAGATGGGTGGTTCCTCACAATCTGTACCTCTTGTTGATCATTGATTGTCACATAAATGTTGAAATATGTTCCACTATTAAGCTTATTAAGTACATATAAATATGTCTTTAAAGGTCATGATCTTGTCAATTTTAGCATTATCAATCAAGAGACCACAACTGATATTTTATGAAATCAGTAATTTTCAAGAAGGTCATTGGATTTCACCTCCTGAAGCTTTCTAGGGTATATATGAATTTCTTCTAACAAATATTAATCCATTAGTTTATATACTCCAGGTTCATCTTCCAGATTAATTTATTTCCTTTAATGGAAATGCAGATCAATTTTATTTGTTGAGAAAAATTGACTTCACCAAAACAATGTTAATTGAATTTTTTAAGATGAAATTGACAAATAAAAAGGCAGAAAAATGAAATGTTTGTAAAAAGATTTTTCATGACATTTTGTTTGGAATCGAAAGGCAAAACATGATCAAAAAGAAGTCGAAATAAAGTGATAGGAAGATTGGTTACTGTTGACCCTAAAGAAGGAGAAAGGTATTACTTGAGGTTATTCCTCACACATGTTAAAAGAACAACATCATTTGATGACTTGTTAACTATTGATGGTGAAAAAACAAGTTGTTTTAGGGAGGCTGCACTGAAGTTAAGACTGCTAGCATTTGATTTTTATATACAACTAACTCTAGAAGAAGCTGTTTTATTTCAAATGCCAACTTCACTTAGGCTTTTATTTACTGCACTCATGTTTTATTGTTCACCAACAAACCCTAATAGCTCTGGGAAACATTCAAAGATGATCTTTGTTCTAATTACCAACATGCTTCCTCCTATAATGTATGTACATCAGAGGACGTTACAAGGATGACCCTTCAAGATATTAATAATTCTCTAAAACAAATGGGGAAAAGCTTAAAGGATTATCATATTTCTAATTATCCCTTTGAGGTTGCGTATCATCAACATCTTAGTATTTGCATTCAGTTTTGGCTTCAAATGGTGGAAATTTTTTATTGATGGTCCCAGTGGAACTGGGAAGACTTTCTTATATCAAGCTCTTCTTGCAATTTTACAATCACAAAGTCATGTTGCAATTATTGTTGCTACGTTAAGTGTTGTAGCATCAATCCTTCCTAGTGGCAGGACAACTCACTCAAGATTTAAAATCTCGCTTGATTTTTTAAAGAAGAAAGTTTGTCAATTAAGTAAGCAAAGCAGTATTGCAAAATTTATATTTGAATCTAGTGTTATCTTATAGGATGAGGCTTCCATAGAAAAATGAGAAACCATTTAAGCATTTGATGACTTACTTCAAGATATCATAGACTCTAATCAACCGTTTAGAGGAAAGATTGTTGTATTTGGCAGTGATTTTCATCAAACCTTGCCAGTTATAAACTAAGCCACAAAACAATAACTAATTTGATTCAAGTCTTCTAAATTCGCATCTCTGGTAACACATGTGTAAATTTTCTTTGATAATAAATATGAGAGCTATATCAAATCCACTTTTAGTTAATTTTTATTACATCTAAGAGAAGGCATAGAACCAGTCAACGAGCAAGATCAAATTTCCTTGTCAAAATAGCTGGTTATTCCTAACCACAATAAGGATGAATCTCTTAACATGTTAAATTTTTTATAATTTATTTTTTTTTACAAAAATTAAAGATAGATGTTTCTAATGCATCATTGCCTTCACCAGGTTACTTCAAAACATCTTCCCTGACCTAAGCTTGTATTCATCTAATCCATATCTGATGATAAATAGAGATGTTTTGTGTCCAACAAACGGCTGTGTTGACAAAATTAATGACATGATAATCAACAAATTGTCAGGAAATCTACATTTGTACATAAGTTTTGACAAAACGGTTGACCAAAGGCATCAAACAGATTATGAAGATTTTCTCAATTCTTTAAATTCTAAAGGTCTACCTCCACATAAAATGTTGCTCAATGAAGGCTCTCGAATTATGCTCCTAATAAATTTGAATCCAATTGAGGGACTATGCAATGGAACAAGGTTGATATGTCGACAATTAAAAGAGCATACAATTTCTGCAGAAATTATCTTTGGACCTCACAAAAGAAAATTAGTTTTTATACCTAAGATTCCTTTACAATCTTCAGAAAATGAAAAAATGAAATACCTTTTATCAGAACATAATTCTCTGTTCGTTTACGTTTTGTAATGACCATAAATAAATCCCAAATTCAAACACTTGATTATGTAGGAATTTATCTCCGTCAACCTGTATTCTCATATGGACAACTATATGTGGGTTTGTCAAGAGCTCAGACTCCTACATCAGTTAAAGTTCTAATTATTCAAGAAACTTTTGAGTCTTCAAAACTTGATCAAAAAACAAGAAATATTATGTTCCATGAAATATTCCAATTAGTCAAATTATAAAATATAAAGCTATTAAAAGGTATACGACTTGTTTTATTCAAATTTACTTAATTTCATTTTATATACAAAAAAAATATTTTTCTAATTATTTTATTAAATAATTTTTAAGCATGGAAAAGTGTTTATTAATCAAGGATATTTTACTTGGTGCTCAATGGTGGTCAAGTGAAATTATTATCCAAGAAAATAACATATTGTTACATCACTAGACACGCCATCGAAGAGACAAAAAAATTCAATGGTGCTCAATGGTGGCCATTATGAAGCCAATTCCGCTCTAGTATCAAATTGAAGACTTAAAAATTCAATGGATAATTACAAGTCACACTGGTGTTGAATTTATAACAGATGATGACAGCAGCATTCCCATGAAATTCAACTATGCATCTTTTATGGATCTTATCAACTATATAAACGATAAGGAAAAATTAGTCAGTTAGATCCTTTATCTATTTCTTTCCAAAACTTTGACTTTTTTTCTATTATATCTAATTATATTTATCTTTAACATGTGATAGATATTTTGGTTGTGGTTGTTGAAGTCTTGGATCTAAAAGAAATCAGTAAAGATGGCAAACTTTCAACTGTCTAAAAATTTGTTCTTACCAACAAAAAGATGTTACATTCTCTATTATTCTCTACAACTATTAAAACCTAAGACGAGTTCTTTTTCTGACATTTTCTATTTCTATATTAGGCAACAAATCATTATACTGTCAATGTGGAATGCTTTTGTTACTAATGAGGCCAAAAAAATTTTGAATCCTAACATACTTATCCGATAGTTGTGTGTCAAAGGCTAAAAGTTAACTTTTATAATGGTAATTTTGTTTTTTGTTCATCACGCTTTTACATTTTTCTTTTATTTATCCTTCTATTTTATTCTTACCTTACAATTGAAGTATTTTAGGTATTGCATTATCCATTTGGTTTGACTTCGCAATTCTTATTGATCCACTAATACAAGAAGCTGCAAATCTTAAAAATTGGTACTGGCATATTTTTTATCTTTGTTCTAAAAACGAATAAAATTAAATACAAATTTTAGAATATTTTAATGCTTTTAGATTTATAATAATCATTTTTTAGGATATAACGAAATACTAAGGAGCTCAAAAACCTTATTAACCAACAAGCTTATCTCAGATATAATCCTTATGTATATTTCGGATCACATCAAAAAAATTATTAAAATCATCTTCTTAAAGTCTACCAGTAAGGTAAATACATTTTATATTCTACTGTAATCTTTCTCACTTACACATTGTCTACCTGATACTAATATTTCTAACAAAATTCTATCTATATATTTGCAGACAGCATGGATTAAAGCTCATATTTCCTTTCAACACATTTTGCAAAAGTACTAGTATATGACCTGCAAAAAATGCTTTCGCTCAATAGCTGCTACATATGGAATTACATTCACTTGTAATTCTTACAGGAAGAAACTCCCAATTGAACTCAGGCATTTCTTTTTCGCTTTTTTCTTTTCAATTTTTTTCCTTTTCTTGTGATGCAACGTATTTGTTGGGAAATTAATTTTTTTACAACATTAGCAAGTTAATTTTGTTGTATGTCATGGATGTGACATGTTAAGTCACACCCATGAATACCTATAATCAATATGTCACAGGTGTAACATGTTAAATCACAGTCATGAGACCTTCTCACAAGAGTGATTTAACATGTCATGCCTATTAGTCATTTCAGAAATTTCTAATTTTAATATTTTTTATAATCTCCTTTCTTTTATAACAAGCTTTCATCGTAAATGAATTGTTATATCTAAGTAACATACATGTTCTCATTAACTTCTGTTTGCAAATGTAGATGTCGCTATGATGTTGATTTAACTGACGAAATAGGAACTGTCAAGCTTTTACTTTTATCGAACTTGGTGAAAAATTCTTGAAGTTAGCGCAATTGAAGCTATGCAATTTTACCCATAGGTTATATTTTGTTTTACCTACTACAAATAGATTTACATTTAATAACAAGAATTATGATATCTTTATCATATGACTAATCATCTACATTTTTCCTTCCTATAACAAGAGTGTCAAACTTCCTTTAGAAAAGGTACACAAATAATTGAAAACCAAGACATTTCTACTTCATATAAAACATGTTCACATCCACTCACCAGATGGAAGACAACAGTTCACTATTATCAATTATCGTGAAACTGACGATGGTAAATTACAAAAGGATTCAACTTCAATTGAAAAAGATGATGACATTTCAACTGTTGATCAGAATAACAATGCTGACATTACAACTACACCTATATTAGGTATTTATCATTATTTATTCAATCAATTTTTGAATTTTTAGCTTTTCAAACTACATGAATTTTTTTCATGAATTATATTATCATCTATTATTTATTTACTCATCATTTTTTTCTAAATAATAATGTTCACTTTTATACTCTATCGCTAATATATTTTGATTTTTTTATTTTTAGAAGATATTGTTGTTTCTTCTTCAAGAGTAAGACAATGTCTTCACAAAAGATTCAATGATACTGAACCCACACCCCCTCAAATGTAGATGTTGGGCACCGGTTCTAGAACCCAACTCTTAGAACCCAACATCCAAAAACCATTCGTAAACGTGAGTGCATTAACCTGTAGGGTTATTTCATTTAACCCTCATTAGCTATCATCGGTTCATCATCATTTTCATAACATCTCAAGCCACAAAGGCGAGCCCACACAACGGAATCACAATAAATACAAATGATTTCTTCAAAAAAATTGTAGCTCTATGTCTCTAGTTTATTTTCTAGCAAGAACCAACTCAATCGGAGTTCTATAGATCAAGATATGCTTAAAATTTCAAAGTGTGTTCACAACCAAGTCTTGCCCTTCCAGCCGATCCCTTAATTCCTTTCCATCAATCTTTCTGAATTGAACACCAAAGACTATCAATTTTACTGGGGAGATAGATACATGTTCTAGGAAGCTATCACTTCAAGAATCACCTCAATCGGAGGTCATACGGAGAAGTTATGGCCAAACGAATCCAACGTGTTCATGTCCTTACTCGAATTGTACATCCCTTGGCCCAATTGCCATAATTTTCACTAAAGGTGTCATATTGACTTCGTTTTTGGACGGTTTGAAAGAAGACTTTTAGATATACAAATTTTATGAGACTCTGAAATAAAATTCTATCATTTAGAGGGTCAAAACATACAGCTCGTGTGATTTTACAAGGGCAAGTCGTGTAACCTTCGGGTGAAAATGTGCTCCCACATCAGAAACACACGACCCGTGTGATTTTACACTGGCAGGCCTTGTAATCTTAGGGTAACATGAATTTTCACCCTCTAAGACCCCTACAAAGGATCCTAAATCCATCCTAGCATCCCCTTTCCTCATAATCTTCCCAAATTCAACTCTTTCTAGTTCGATATCACTTCATATATTCTAATTATTCGGGATACACGTCATTTACAACAACTTAACTTTTAATGATCATAAATCTCAACTCCGATATCCAAAAATCACATACATTATACCCTTACAAAGCTAAGAAGACAAGCTACAACTTTCATGAAGGCAACTTTGGCTAATTCTATCTAGAATAATACAAAATGTTTCCTAAAGTTAGAATACACATTTTACCCTCATGAAAAACTTGAGAATTATCCCAAATTCACTTCTTCTATTGCAATATCATTCCTAACGATTTCAACTATCAATTGGAATTTTTCAAACTCTCAAACGCAATTCATTTGACTCTTCATATTCAACTACCTCTCATCATTCATGATTCCCATCCTTCTTTTTCATAACATCTCACTTATGTGAATATATGTACATATATACCAACCATTCATGCTCAACATTCATCATCATCATCCATATACAAATTCACATTTCATGTCCATACACAAATCTATATTTCATTAACATCATAAATTAAGAGTTTTACAAACTTTAATGGAATTCGAAGTCATATTACATTAATATTCCAAAATCTCCAAATTACACATGGCACTTGAATAATAATTGCTCAGAACGTAATTACAGCTTTGGTTTACATAAATCACTCCAAAACAACATAAAACATGCAAATTCGGATTTATGCCTTGATTCACTTTCACTTGATCTCTTACTCACCACCTGAATAGGGGAAAGAGAGTGGGGGTGAGCTTAAAAGCTCGTGGGTAACATGCTTATAACTAATAACAAGCAAAATGTAACACCCCACTCCCGAGTGACCCAAACCCGATATCGTTGGTGATATCCGAGTCCGTGCTCCGCGAGGGTGGCGTACTACATTAGTCGGTGAAAACTCAGTATATCATTTTCTTCTCTCTTGTTTTTTTTTCTTTTTTTGGACCGTACATTAGCGAGGCAAAAACAGTAGACAGTAGAAAATCTTTACAGTTATTACAATCATTTAACAACATTTTACAATAACCATAAAGTTCACATACTAATCAGTTTACAAAGATTGCGGAATACAATCTTAAGTCCATGTTCACAATTAACCATTTTCAGTTATTACAGTCATCCAATAATATTTTACAATCAGTCAATGTATAAAAACAATAAAACCACAATGGGCTCATTATAAATATAAAGCATTGTTGTTCAATGATTGCAGAAACTAATTCGATAAGACACTAATGCAGACGCGAACTGATCCCGATCGCTAACCTTCACTTGCCTACAGTAGACGTACTCCCGTGTCAAACGGGGTACTCTTCAAGTCCTGAAAAAATAGATTGCAATTTTGGATGAGTTTGCGAACTCAATGAGGAACCATCATCGATGGTTCTCCCAATTCATGCATCACAAAATCAATTCACAGTAATAAGGCAGTTGCAGTAATGCTACGGTCTACAATCACAGTAATGTACAGTCACAATACAGTAAAACCCGTTTCGGGTATTCAATCCAGTAATGATGCAATGCAAATGTGACTCTTTTTTCAGTTTAATTACAATGTTGTGACCGAGCGCGTAAACAGTATTCAGTGATCAGTAGATGCGTCTGGGAAGAATTATCTCCCTTCGAGCTCTAGGCTCGTTTCAGTATTTCGAGCTCTAGGCTCGTTTCAGTATCAGTGGCCACTCGGTTCACAACTTTCCTTTATCAGTTTATGCATCTGTGTATGAATGCACATGCCCAGTTACAACATCCTTACAAACAGTTGATCATTCACAGTCAAGCACAGTCAATATGCACCAATAACAGTCCATAATTCACAACAATGAACAGTTCATAATTGACAATCAATCACAGTCAATCAAAGTAATGGCAGAAAGGTCACACAATGTACACATTCCTGGTCCCGCCATTATCCCCATATTTGACAAGTAATAATTGAGAAACTCATCTAGGTTACTCAACTATTACTTTCGAGTTAATGCCAGGAAGTCTCTGCTACGTCGATCGGTCGACGCTCTAGTTGTGTCACTATAAGAATTAGAGAACAAAACGATCACTAAATATCCAATCCGAGTTAGTTAATGATGCACATGTAGGTGAAAATGCATGTTCATGAGATTCCCGGCCCTAATCCCATTTTTTTCCATCAGAAAAATCCGTTTAAAAATTAGAAATTCAATGGCGCTGACAGCGCTCAATTTGGACCACTATAGGTCCCCAATTAAATAAAACAGTGATGAAATACCCATTTCTCGGACACCCATCAATTTCTCGTTCAAAAATTCCCAATCTATCAGGAAATGAAATTAAATATTCCATGAATCCGATGCCTCAAGAATCAGGTCAATCGGATGTCGGACGGAAAAGTTATAAGCAAAAGAAGGAAAATATATGATCCTAGTCAACTAGTCAGAGGTTATAGTCGACTAGTGTAGGAAAAATACATGTCCTAGTTGACTAGTGCAGTTATAGTCGACTGGTTTAAGAATCCTAGTCGACTAGTGCAGGTTGTAGTCGACTAGTCTTATTAAAATGACAAATTTGAAACAATTTCCTCCGACATGCCAACTTGTCTAGGTCATAACTCCCTACTCTGAACTCCAATTTGGACAAAATTGGTGTCTATTTCATAGAGAAAAGAGAGATCTACAAGTTTTATGAAGGACACAAAAGCCAATTTCACCTCTAAGGGTGTCAAAAATGCAATCAAAGTTACAATCCAGTCAATGGGTTCTAAAACAGTACAGTATCTTGTAAATTCAATAACTTCTCATTTCCTTTGTCAAAAATTACACAATAAATATGCTCAGAAAGATCCCAATGTTATCTACAACTTTTATACAACCTGAAATCAAATTCATTTGTTAACTAGGCCAAACAATTCATCAAAGCATCTGCCCACTGAAATTTCCCAATCTGAATAGTAAATTTTAAAATAGTATAGCTCCTTGCACAAATGTCAAAAAAAATCACTACCTTATATCACTGGAAAGATAAGATCTCATACTTCAATTTTCATAAGGACTCAGAATCCAATTCCATCATTAACAAGCTCAAAATTATCATGTAAGTTTCTGCCCTGACCACTAGTCAATGACCTAACTTCAGTCCAATCTTTGAAAATTTATAAGTCCCAATTCTGTTATCCAAAAATAGCATGCTATAGACTATTTTCAAGATAATTACTTCCTTTACAACTCTTCAGAAGATCACTCAAGCCAATTCAATTCACAGAAATTGTTAAAATTGCTTCCAATCTGAATGCTCACAAATCTGACACTTAGGCTAAGTTTCACCACAATGTACAAAATCACCAATAGTTAATACTCATAACTCCTAATGTACATATCAAAAATTGCAGTAGGCACATCTACCGGAATGTCATGTATGCATGTACAAGAATTTCATATGCACAAATGATACTGTACCAATCCTATTATGCATGAACAAAGTCTAAGTCATTCCGATCCATCTCATCCTATGCCAAATTTACTATTTTACCCTTCCAAAGTAGGGGTGGATGTTACAATTCCCCCCTCCTTATATAAATTTTGTCCTCGAAATTCTCATTCAACGTTCATCGTGATGCTTATCAAATGTCCCTACATATCCCATACACTTTTCCACTCAATGATTCATTTTTTCGAAAGGTCACAGTAACCACACTCAGTCAGTTGTTCAGTCACTTATTTGGCTAACTCATTATCACTCATCACAGTAGACGGATTCAACAAGGCTGTCAGTTGGCGATCTCACTCTCTTAACTATCTCACTTGCCATTTCCAGAGCAGCCACTACCTTTGGTTCCGATGCTATGACTCAGTTCATTATTTCCGAACCTACTCACTCATCACGTTTTATCCATCCAATATCTTTTTCTCACTATACCACCAAATACCTTTTTCTCACTATACCATCCAATACTTTTTTCTCAATATATAGACTTATTCCAATAACTTCATTAATACCCTTTTTGCCAATTATGGGTATACTTTGTCACTATGATACTTCCAATAAAATAATTTCTCTCGTCTGCGACACTTCCCTTTCCTTTAGTACCGACACAGTGACACTTATCTCTATTTTTCACTATAACCAGTGGTAATCCACTTAACGCATTTACCCCTCATATTACATTGACTCTTAGTCCAGATTCAGTGTTCTTTTGACATGTCACTGTTCTATATGTATTTAATTCTTTTTCATTAGTTCGATCCTGATCCACTCCAGCTATCCCATGCAGTTTTCCTAAGCCCTTTCCTTTGTTTCACTCATCACAAGCATCTCGACTCACTGTTGGTCTTTGCCTCTTATTAGGCATTTTTTTTCTGTGTAATACAAGCGTGTACAATTCCAGTGCTCACCATTAGTTCTATAATCATTCAGTCAAAACTATATCATGAGGTTATAATCCTCTATAGCCCAAATACTTAAGCACTTTTCCTATTGAACATTCAAACCTCTACGCACTTGAATCTATAACCACTTCGTTCTATACCCATAGTTATTCAATTTCACTTTCGCATATACTTACTAGAATGTCTAGCTTCAACTGCTCACTTTCTTATTCTAGCACTTTTTGTCTGCACTCATACTTCTTCTTTCAAGCATGCAATATTGTTTTTCCGATTTCACTCGCATATTCGGACTCATCATAGGACTCACTACTTTAACTCCTGACTCTTAACCTTTCTTACCTTTATCCAAGATCACTAGATCTACAACTTCAATTTTCCAGTAACACTTCACAATTACCCATAATCTACTTAACATTCTTTGAAAATCTCAATATCTGTAATTGGTCTGTTCATTGCAGCATTATCTGTTCATTGTCGGTATAGTAATCATTTATGCCCATCTTTTTCTTCGAATAAACACAATGTATCCTTATAGGAATCTAAAGTCTCCAAGACTTTAAACAATTGCGATCATAACACCAATACCATTTATCAAAGTCAATTCAATTTATCTTATACCGTTTTAACATAATGTCTCAGTTCATCACACACTGCCCACTCTCCAAGGGTATGCTTATCCTCAGTATCAAATTCCTCAATTATTCATATAGTTCTTTTTACTTTTCACTGTTCAACACTTTCAAACACATTCCGTCTACAATCATAGTCACTACCATTTGCTTACCTCGCATAATTCCCTATTAGGGTCTTGTTAACTTTACCATACATCATTCTACTTTTTCATTGAGTCCACAAGTAGTGTATTTGCAATCCCTTTATGAAGGTAACACTACATCACGTCATTGTCAGTTTCCCTTTAGGACTTCTTGTCTCTACTCCTTTTTTTTCTTTTCAATTGATTTCCTGTCATTCACATCAACATATGCCAATACCTAGTCATCCGTACTTGGACTTCCATAAATTCCACTTTATTTGAGTATTTCACTTCGCAGTTCGGGACTATTTTCTTCTTAGTTTCAAATCAAGATTTCTCAACAGTTTTGCATCACATATGGAGATCTATTCACTTTACATTGCAATAGAATCACCTCAAATTAAAATTCCATTTACGTAGTTGGATACTTTACATTTCCGTACACACAATACAAATAACCTCAGTCGTATATTTCACTTGTTATGTCTAAATCTCCTCTTGAGATATGACTCAATTTCACTTTTGATTTCGTCCGTACTTCTTTTCGTTTGACCATTAATCTTGCTACCATCATTATACTGTTCACGAAAGTCTCATCAGCCAATTAGTGTCCTTAATATTTCAGTCAGAACAATGTTATGCCATAATTGAAAAGATCAAAACATTCCTTGCACTAAGGTTCCCTGTGACACTAAACACTTTCTTTAACACTTATTCTTTAAACTACACATCACCGGAGACCAAATAGGAACTTATACTATTAAACATTCCACAAAACTCCTTTCTGGTTATACTGATCCTCAAATAGAGGACTGATGCCATTGTCATTCTTCATTTCCTCTCATACAAGTACACTCAGTCCTCTTATGTCATACTTTAACCCATTATGAACTTTACACTTATAGCCACTCATAGTAGCATATATTTAATCATTCACCGATCATCTCCTCTCTTATTTCCATGTATCTTTCACATACGTTTCATTAATCATGATCAACTTTACTGTCCAATAGATACTCCTAACGATAAATCGACTTAAATGCGACCACTCTTTTCATATATCACTATCATTGTTTCATTTTTTCATTTCCCTAGTTTCATTCCCATATCATTCATGTGTCAGCTTGACCTTTTAAGGTCATATCCACTTGGCTTATACAATGTCATCTCCTTATTGCTACATATCTCTTTATCTTTCTCAAACAATCTATAATAGGGTATTCACAGTCCCCAAAACACGACAAAATCGGTGATACAACTCCACTGTATCTCTATCTATTTACCCATCCATTTACCATTTCTGTGTCCATATACATCTTTTCAACCAATCCAGAATTTCCCGATATACAATCAGTAGAAATTGTCGGTCTGTCTTTTTCCCTTACGATCTTATTATACTGATTTCCAAACTCTTAGCACCATATTCGCATAACCATTTCAATCTCAAGCCTATGCGCTCATGATCTCAACCGTTTCACGAGTTCATTTCATTTTATCTGTACACTTTTATCTCACCACTTCTGCTTTTTCTTACCCTACTAGGCACTTTGCTCTTTACCATTACGATACAATATTGATCTTATTACAATCTCACTATCATCATCTATCTCTGATATCTACTGATATCGAACACAAATGCAGTGAATCAATATCTGCCTGATTGGACCATCTACGCTTTACTCAGTTCCAATGTTTCCCATTTCATCGCATCTACAGTCAGAACTCTAATTCCCTAATCATCCCGGACTTTTCATCTCACTTAGTCCTATTATAACTAGTATGCTTCTCATATCTCCAGTGGACCTCTCCAAGTTCTAGACATATTCGTTTTCTGTCGCCGTAATATTGCCACATTAATCAGGAGACTCAGTTTGATATCAATTCTTTCCTTAATCAGTCTAGGCCAACATAGTCATTCTAACCACAGTACATTATAATTCTCATTATCGATGTTTCCTTTTTCCCCTTCCCAATTGCTCATACCCTTTCATGGGTTCACATTCTGATACATTCTCATTTTTCTCACACTTAATCACATAACACATGTTCACACGTAGGATTTCTACTCATGCGACTCAGACTGGGGATCAGTTGCTATGGTCTGCAACGACACAACTCAAATACATGCAACTTAACCTATGTTTCAGACTGTGCCCAGATAAATTCGTACTTCTGGGCTCTGATACCACCTAAATGTAACACCCCACTTCCGAGTGACCCGAACCCGATATCGTTGGTGATATCCGAGTCCGTGCTCCGCGAGGGTGGCGTACTACATCAGTCGGTGAAAACTCAGTATATCATTTTCTTCTCTCTCTTTTTTTCTTTTTTTGGACCGTACATTAGCGAGGCAAAAACAGTAGACAGTAGAAAACCTTTGCAGTTATTACAATCATTTAACAACATTTTACAGTAACCATAAAGTTCACATACTAATCAGTTTACAAAGGTTGCAGAATACAATCTTGAGTCCATGTTCACAATTAACCATTTTCAGTTATTACAGTCATCCAATAATATTTTACAATTAGTCAATGTATAAAAACAATAAAACCACAGTGGGCTCATTATAAATATAAAGCATTGTTGTACAATGATTGCAGAAACTAATTCGATAAGACACTAATGCAGACGCGAACTGATCCCGACCTCTAACCTTCACTTGCCTACAGTAGACCTACTCCCGTGTCAAACGGGGTACTCTTCAAGTCCTGAAAAATAGATTGCAATTTTGGATGAGTTTGCGAACTCAATGAGGAACCATCATCGATGGTTCTCCCAATTCATGCATCATATAATCAATTCACAGTAATAAGGCAGTTGCAGTAATGCTACGGTCTATAGTCACAGTAATGTACAGTCACAATACAGTAAAACCTGTTTTGGGTATTCAGTCCAGTAATGATGGAATGCAAATGTGACTCTTTTTTCAGTTTAATTACAGTGTTGTGACCGAGCGCGTAAACAGTATTCAGTGATCAGTAGACGCGTCTGGGGAGAATTATCTCCCTTCGAGCTCTAGGCTCATTTCAGTATTTCGAGCTCTAGGCTCGTTTCAGTATCAGTGGTGACTCGGTTCACAACTTTCCTTTATCAGTTTATGCATCTGTGTATGAATGCACATGCCCAGTTACAACATCCCCACAAACAGTTGATCATTCACAGTCAAGCACACTAATTAACAACAAGATGCACCAATAACAATCCATAATTCACAACAATGAATAGTTCATAATTGACAATCAATCACAGTCAATCACAGTAATGGCAGACAGGTCACACAATGTACACATTCCTAGTCCCGCCATTATCCCCATATTTGACAAGTAATAATTGAGAAACCCATCTAGGTTACTCACCTATTACTTCCGAGCTAATGCCAGGAAGTCTCTGCTACGTCGGTCGGTCGACGCTCCAGTTGTGTCGCTATAAGAATCAGAGAACAAAACGATCACTAAATATCCAATCCGAGTTAGTTAATGATGCACATGTAGGTGAAAATGCATGTTCATGAGATTCCCGACCCTAATCTCATTTTTCCATCAGAAAAATCCGTTTAAAAATTAGAAATTCAATGGCGCTGACGGCGCTCAATTTGGACCTCTATAGGTCCCCAATTAAATAAAACAGTGATGAAATACTCATTTCCCGGACACCCATCAATTTCCATCGGATTCAATCAGATGTCAGACGGAAAAGTTATAAGCAAAAGAAGGAAAATATATGATCCTAGTCGACTAGTCAGAGGTTATAGTCGACTAGTGTAGGAAAAATACATGTCCTAGTTGACTAGTGCAGTTATAGTCGACTGGTTTAAGAATCCTAATCGACTAGTGCAGGTTGTAGTCGACTAGTCTTATTAAAATGACAAATCTGAAACAATTTCCTCCGACATGCCAACTTGTCTAGGTCATAACTCCCTACTCCGAACTCCAATTTGACAAAATTGGTGTCTATGTCATAGAGAAAAGAGAGATCTACAAGTTTTATGAAGGACACAAAAGCCAATTTCACCTCTAAGGGTGTCAAAAATGCAATCAAAGTTACAATCCAGTCAATGGGTTCTAAAACAGTACAGTATCTTGTAAATTCAATAACTTCTCATTTCCTTTGTCAAAAATTACACAATAAATATGCTCAAAAAGATCCCAATGTTATCTACAACTTTTATACAACTTGAAATCAAATTCATTTGTTAACTAGGCCAAACAATTCATCAAAACATCTGCCCACTGAAATTTCCCAATCTGAACAGTAAATTTTAAAACAGTATAGCTCCTTGGAAAAATGTCAAAAAAATCACTACCTTATATCACTGGAAAGATAAGATCTCATACTTCAATTTTCATAAAGGACTCAGAATCCAATTCCATCATTAACAAGCTCAAAACTATCATGCAAGTTTCTGCCCTGACCACTAGTCAATGACCTAACTTCAGTCCAATCTTTGAAAATTCATAAGTCCCAATTCTGTTATCCAAAAATAGCATGCTATAGACTATTTTCAAGATAATTACTTCCTTTACAACTCTTCAGAAGATCACTCAAGCCAATTCAATTCACAGAAATTGCTAAAATTGCTTCCAATCCGAATGCTCACAAATCTGACACTTAGGCTAAGTTTCACCACAATGTATAAAATCAGTCAATAGTTAACAGTTCATAACTCCCAACGTACATATCAAAAAATTGCAGTAGGCACATCTACCGAGAATGTCATGTATGCATGTACAGTAATTTCATGTGCACAAATGATACTTTGTACCAATCCTATTATGCATGAACAGTCCTAAGTCATTCCGATCCATCTCATCCTATGCCAAATTTACTATTTTACCCTTCCAGTAGGGGGTGGGATGTTACACAAAACCGTTCAAAAAGTTCATTCTCATAGAAAATTCTTATTGAATCATAAAACACAAGTTTCTCAAAATTCTTTTCATGTAATCAAAATCATAACAACACAAGTCATGCATTATTCAACTTGTTCACAATTCATAAACACATAACCACATCAGAAATAGTTTGGGTGGATCCAAAACAGAACATACTGCACGTTTCCCCTAAGGGTCCTGTGTAACCATGAATAGAACGTACTAACACAATCCCACATAATGGTTTTACATAGCCGTGAAATTATGGGAGTCCGCGAGGGAGTTCCATGTCACTAGCGGGCAGGCGGGAGAAGCCTTTAGATAAGTGAACTTGACATACTTATAGGACCACCACAAACCCACATAATCATGCATCTCATAACTTGCAAACCATTTGTCCAAATGGAACATTTTGAAATCTTGTCTTTCATAAGCATGAAATATTTCATATGCATCTTCGAAACTCAATTTCATAAACATAAAGTCTTTTCAAAATCATTTTCATATCACAATTCATCATCCAAAATTTATACACCAAAACATGTAGCAATTTCACAAATCATTCAAAAGCAACAATTCCCACAATGATAAAGTAATGAGAAATCATTTTATTCTTTTGTCTAAAAAGAAAACATAATGGCTCATTATCTAATTATAAATATGAAACCCACCTTATTTCCTTTCTCATAATCTTGCTCAAAGATGTCCTCTTCCCTTGTTCCTCTTTCCTTCCTTGATTTCTTTTAACATTATCCATAATCCCCAAATCAATAGGCATTCCAATTGGAGAACCCTAAGAACATATTCACTAAAATTGATCCTAGAATTCTTAAACTCAAACATTTCTTAAGCTATATGAACCAAAACTGTAACACCCCACTCTCACAAGACACGTACCCGACATCCATGATGATATCCGAGTACGTACCCCGCGAGGGTGGCATGCTAAAACGATCATTCAGTCAAAATTTATTACAAAACTTTTGTTTCTTTAAAATAAGGAATATGCAAGCGGAAAATACTAATCAAATTGGGCCCGTGTCATTTGAAAACATTTTCATTTCCAATCCACAATATTTACAAACATTAGTATTCAACCTTAAATTTGGGCCCATTTTAGACATAAAACATTTGAAGCCATAAAGTCATTTCATTACCAAACCGTTTACATACACTTTGTACAATTCTTGCGGAACATAATACAAAAATAAAAACCAATGAAGACATGTGCAGGTGCAAACTGATCCCGACCCCTAATCCATATCAGACCTCAGTGGCTATACTCCATTTAGCCTAGTTGAAATAATTCCTCAGAACCTGAAAAGCCACATTGCAATTTTTGATGAGTTTTGCAACTCAATGAGTGAACCATCATTGATGATTTCACCGGATTACATACAAACATCACATATATCACAGATATTCATTCAGAACATATAACTGTTTCTGATATTCACATAACATGGCATCTCATGTGATCATACAATTCACATAGCCAAGTATAGCAACGGTTCATATCAATGTATCACTCACTTCAGCTTTGCAAATCATTCAAGGAGTTTCAGTCTTATATGAATGGTATATGCATGAGATTCACATTCGTTCTTATTGTTGTGACTGAATACCTATCACATACTTATACAATTGCTGGCCCATAGGGCTCAATCAGAACAGAATCACGGAGCATAGCTCTACGTGCACACACATATATCACGGAGCAAAGCTCTACGTGGAAGTGCTTCATATGGGCAATTCAAGTCACAATGCCTTCATCTGAGCATGCATTTTATGAAATGCATCAATCTGAATATGGCATGTATCACAATCACATATTCAACAGAACTCATATTCATCGGATCTAAATCCGGCATTCAAATATCAGACAATCACATATGATGTTTAATCATAAACTCATAATCATCGGACCTAAGTCCGGCATTCAACTTTCGTTGAGGATTTACCTATCATACAGAATTTCATAGCACTCAAAGCCACAATCAAAACATTTCCAATACATTCCCGAATATAGATCTCCTCGGACAATTTAAAATTCATAATTCATAACAAATCGCAAACAGTTTAATAATGTTGGAAATGTAAACAAATCAAATCAGATCAATCCTAGGAAATCATCTAGGTTGACTCACAGTACGCTCCAATAAGCTATTGCCCGGATGGTCCGGCAATGTCCGATTGACGTCTAATATGCTCCTCTAAAATAGGCAAAACACATTCACAAATATCATACTTTGCACAATTGCACAAATGTTCTTTCATAAAAATATCAATGTATAGAATATATGCACAATGCATGTTCAATGACGATTCCGGGGTGCAATAATAAGATCCTTATCAAAAATCATTTAGGAATCAAAGCCCTCATTAATACCAAGTATTCTTACAATTGAATTGGACCAAACAATGTCAAATAATTTCATAGCTTCATTGACCACTTCAGATTTTTTCCTATAGAACATATTCGGGTCAACTTTCCATACTAAATTAGATCAGGTAAATGACCAAATTAGACAAAACTTCCTTCTGTAAAGTTGTTCTCCCATTTCTTAGCTTTCTAAAGACACCACAATCATTTAATTTGGATCAGTATACCAAGAGATATCCTTAAAATATTCCAGACGGTTCATAAGTTCCAGCAAAATTTATACCTCAACTTCCAACCACAATTTGAAACTCTTAGAGACAGAATTAAAACTCCATTCCTTCATAAAAGTTGTAGCCCTATGTCTCTAGTTTACAGGGAATCAATAATCACCCAAATTGGATCAGTATAGAGAAAGTTATGGTCAAAATAAGAAAGCATGTTCGAGTAGTCAAAGGATGGGTGCTCGTCGCGACGAGGGGAAAATATGAGGTCGCGACGAACATCCCAAAAAATCAATTTTCTCGAGATTTTTACAACGTTCGCCACGACGAGCTCAAGGGGGGGTCACCTACGTCGCGGCGAGGAAGAAAATGAACGTCGCGGCGAGGAAGAAAATGGACGTCGCGACGAATAAACAAAATAAGCTACACGTCGAGACGAATAAATAAAAACACGTCGCAACGTCTGGTTCTGCAACTCGTCTTCCCTTATTTCTTTTTCCAGATTTATCACTTCTATACCCAAAATAATCTCTAAAACTTCACTCCAATAAACTCCTAATCCGGTTCGAAACATTTACATAAGATTAAACTCAAGATTCATTCTTAAACATCAACTTCACTTCTACTGATAAACAACGGACACAATACATGCATGTATCATTTCGACTATCTAGATCATTCATCACCGAAACTTAGCTTCCATAACCTCACATGCATGCATTCATCTTTAACAATAGTCATCATTAAAATCACGGTTCAACAATATGGTTTCTCAAACATGCAATAAAAACAACATATCCATGGTTTGTAAATCCTCAGTTAATTCAATTCTCACTGAAACCTCCATCATGCATGTATATATTTCCACTGCAGAAATAGCATAGAATAACTTACTTGGTTCCATAAAATCTTCAGCAGGTGAGAGTGAAATCAATAACACAAGTTTCGGTAGATGAAGTAGAGAAGAGGTTTGGTAAAGAAATTGTTTCCGATGAAAACAAAGGCATAAAGACTTTATTAAGTTTCAGCTATTTCTCTCTAGCAACACCACGTGTGTTCCTTCCATGTGGGTCATGTGTCAACATGTAAGGCTCCCACATGTCACTCTTCCATTTGTCTCATAGCTATAAGTCCACATGTCACATAGAATTTTATCCACTTGTCACTTTATAATTGGCCCATAAACTAATATTTTTTAAAAATTTTCACTAAATAATTCCAAAATATCCTAAATAATACCAAAATTGCCAAAACATATTTTAATCACATTAACAACTCAATTATACCCGGAAAATGTCATTAATGCATGTGCAATCATATTAATGTGCAAAAATGTGCATGTCAAATTTAACATAAACATGAATTACACTTTCTAATTTCTCAATAATTCTCGTAATTCACAATTTTATCCCTCACATGGGTAACGGGATGTTACAAAAACTATCTCAAAAATTCAAAGATCAAAATCCATCCTTACCTTGAATATTCTCCAAATGAAGAGTTTGATGGCTTGAATGAGAGCTATCTTCCCCTTCTTCCTTTTTCCTTCTTGAATAAACTTCAAAATCGCTCTTGAAAACCAAGAAATGGAGAAACCCTAGCTTTTCTTCTTTTTCTCTCCTCTTTCTCTCATTTTCGTGCTTCTCTCTTCTCTCTCTTTCTAATTCACGTTTTTGCTTCTTCTAAATGCAAGCCCACTCTTTTCTTCTCCCTTTTACACCGTTAATGATTGAACAATGCCCATTTTGCCCTTACTTATATGCCTTGTAACTTAAATGCTTAAGTGACTTGCCAATTTTGCCCCTCGTGCAACCTTACCACCTTAACACTATAATTCAATTAACCCATGTCATAAAACCTTACTCGTATTAACATGCTAATTAACCTCACAAAATAACATAAGTATTCTATCAATACCTCAAAATTCATTTAAGTTATTGCCTAACTTCTTCTAAAAATCAAGACCTTTTTCTAATCATGTAATTCAAGGAATTTGATAGCACTTCCTTCTAAAAAAATGCTCCTCATGTCTTAATTTTTTAATGACATCAAAATAATTCAATTCGGTTTGCAAATTCAAAAGTTATATCTCAAACATTTCCGAACTATTCTTATACTAAAATAATATTCTGTGCTCCACTTCCATACAAAAATTGAAATTCTTCAAACCAAATTTGAACTCAATTTCATCCGATAAGTTGTAGTCCTATTTCTCTAGTTTAATCCAAATTAAGAATAATCTCATTTGGATAACTAGAGAAAAAGTTATGGCTAAAATTTCGAAGCATACTTAGTGATCATGTTTCATCTTATAACTACTAATATTTCACATCTAACCCATCTTGTCCATAACTATCTTTTTTACTTCATTTCAAATTCAAGAATTCTTCCTTTCTTTACACATGAATAATCGTCAAAATTTCTCATTTAATATTTTTAATTTCCAAGAAAAGTTCGGGGTCCAACAGTAAATGTTGATGGCAGCAACAAGAAACCCAAACTATCATAGACTTTTTGCATAGTTCGTAAAACAACATAAGCATGTAACTTTTCCAACTTTTGTGCTTTAAATTCCTTTTTTCTTGAAGTTCCTCTGCTAGCCTTTAATATCTTTCTCACTTGTACTTGGATTTACTATTCCTTTACATTTTTAGCTCCTTATTTAATAGTCTTGGGAAACCTGTAACAAAATTGTGTATACCTGCATGGTGGTTTTTTGTTATTAAGTCACAACTGTGACTAACATTTTGTGACTTGGTTCATAACCGTGACTTGGCTGTGCCATGGGATAATTGTCTTCATTAAACTCATCCACATTCATAAAATAATTACCTCAAAATTCATACAAATTTCAACATATCAAAAGAAACCATTTTCTTTATTTGTTTATTTGCTTTCTTTTAACATGCTTTCTTTTCTGTTGCATTTTAATTCCTATCACATGTTTCTTAAGTAGATTCTCATAACTACAACAACAACATAATAAAAATTTTGGCCATACATTTTTAAGGTGAAAATGTTAGTCTGATTTCAACAATCCTCTTGATATTACATAGGATTTAACTATTTCTACACAAATGAAACCTTGTTACATATTTCCTTTTACCTTATTCTTGTGACTATTCGAAACTATATACAAAAAACTCAAAATTTACCTTTTATGTCTTGAACTTCTATTATTTTTATAGGCACCCTTTTGCTAAGAAATGTTTACAATATTATTATACAAATATAAAATAAATAACTACTTAGCATGCACCACAACATAAACAATCAATATCTATTATAAATACTTGATGGATGTATTACCATATCATAATTTACAATTTTTAACTGATTCTTCTTTTCTAAATATCTATCAACTCAACAATTAAACTTATCTTTAAAAGTCACTAAACACAAAAATCATAAAACAACTATGATCTATCCATTTGTTTTATTACTCTATCAACTTTATATTATTCTAGCCCTAAAATATTATTCTCCCTCTTCCGTAATATCTGAATCACTCTTGCCTTTTTGCCTACCTATTACTGCGTCAAACTTATAAAGTTTAATAAAATCAAATTAACCATAAGACCAACTATTTTGATTTTATTTCCACTCACAAATAAAACATTTCCACTTAAATAAAAAATAAACTGAAATCGCATATGCATACACATAACATATATATTAATTATCTAGACTCTTTCTTCTTTACTGACTCTCTCTGGTTTTCTTCTCTTCTTCCTTTCTCTGCATCTCGTCTGTGTCTCCAAATGTGATGAAATGAGTGAAGATTAATGATCCTTGATCCCTCATTCACAAAATAATGTCATTCAGATTCATACAAATTTCAACATATAAAAAAGGCAAATTAGATAAAATTAACAACAGCAATAGCTCAATACTTAAACTACAATTGTACTCAACCAAAACCAAAAAAACTAAACTATGAAAACACAAACAAAAAAACAAATTAATAATCACAACAAATTATTTTCTCATTTAATAATTAAAGATGTCAAAGATCAATTCAATAAACACAACCTAAGATTTTGAAACTCATAATAACTCGTGAACAAACTATTTTTCGTATACATAACCATAATTAACAAGTACGTCAACTGAAAGACCATTAACTAGTGTGATAGACACTTACTCCACCTTCTATTCTCTCAAGCATTCAAAGGTCATAAATATTCGTTCATTATTCATTTCATGTTAAGCATCTACCATAAGCTTGCTTACTAATCCAATCTTCACTACTAAATATCTAACACAAACATTAATTTGAAGGTCTTTATTTTGGTTGTAATGGGGCCAAGATAAAGGTAGGAAAAAAGATAAAACCAAGATTTAAACCATAGAACTAATTGAGCATTAAAATGATACAAATCAATAAAAAATAAAACATACAATTTTTTCTTTTCAATTACAAACTTAACCCTACCAATCTCCCTTACTTTTCCCTTCTCCCCTTTCATTTCATTTTGTTTTTTCTCTTCATTTTTTTTGTTTCCTTTGCATTTTATGCTTCTCTTCCTTTTTTTCTTTTTTTCCTTTTCATTTTTTACTTAATATGATTTGTTTTTTTCCCCAATTTACAATAACATAAGTTCAAAATGGGAAAAAAAAAAGTGTAGAAAACAAATGCAAATTGTTATAACCCAACCCACCCTTAACTTATAACCTAATTATATGCTATGCTTCTCCCACAATTATTCCCTACAGTGAATTATACCTTTTAAATGCTCAACTTGCCCTTATGGAGGATGAAATCAAAAGAGACGAACAATCAAAACCAAGGCTCGTATTTTGGGTTTTAACTAAAAAAAAGGTTTCATTTAAGCTCAACGGGGCTCACTAAGAATAATATCATGGTGGCTTTTTAAGTTGTCGAGATAAACCCTAAATTCCTTCATCACTTCAATGTTTACATAGGATTATGTAATCTCGACTAATATTTGTAAGCAAGTTCTAGATTTGCTTAACTATGAAAGAATACTCTCAGCAATGAATAATTTTAACTGGTATATAATATCTAAAAAAAGCTCAAATTCTTACTAAAGGAAGGTCTCATTCATCTATCACAACAAGCTAATACCCTTTCAATTGAAATCCAAGTCAATCAGTTTAAGTATACAAATATATTAATTCACTCATATTATGCATTTATAATCCCGGTCAAGTTTTTGTAATAACTAAACATCTCTAACTATTAAACAAGCAAACAAATATGTAATGTACAAACATACACTGTCAAGATCATAAAAAATTAATTAAAGGATCTAAGATGCAAATAACATAAATAAAGACAAATAATAAATCTAAAAATAATTCAACAAAAAACAATCAAAATAATAAAAGAAAAAGATATAAATACAAATACTAAGATGAAGGTGGACGGTGTCTGGAACGATGATTTAAGTTCACTAGGAAATTCCTCATCTCCGCTATGCTAGCCTCAATCTTGTCGAATCTATCATTCGTTTGCCGTTCAAATACAATAAGTTGATTGAGCAATGATTGATATTCAATAGAATTAGGTGCAAGGGAAAAACATCATCCCCTTGTGTACCTTCAGCTACTATGACGCGACTAGACTTGCTACTTGAAGCTTCTACTGTGTTGTCATTAACAAGAGCATAACGATTACCTTGTCACCTAACAATCTTCATACACACCAACGATTGTAAGTCTAAACTAGAGTTCTCTTAAACTAACTGCATAACGGTTCTCTTAGTTAGTAAACCAAGATGCTCTACAATTTGGGTGACAAAAGGCTTCAACTACTAATTTGTCAACTCTATCTTTAGCCACTTCTATTGGATGCATACTTAACCACATACCAGCATTAAAGTGTTTAGCATGTACCATACACTACAACGAGAATGGACCTTGGCTATCTCCTCTACCGAATAACATACAAGTTAAAAACCTATGAAGATAGCGAAGGCTAGGGTCCACTAAAGCAAATGATTTAGACCTAATTAGAGAAAAACATTTTTTAAATTAATAATTTCATTCCAAAATTTTATAGGCCCAAAATCATCATAGTAGCTGCATAAATCACTATGCGAAAATCCAAATATACTATTCAGTACATCTAAAATAATAACATGCGACATATTCATCAATCTAAATGTTATATTATTCACAATATCATCTTCGTTAAAGTAGTCAAAAATTCTAAAGTTAATTCAACGTATGAATTTTTTCTAAATTCAAAAAATCTATCTCATCCTATATCATACAACAATTCATTCACTCGATCTGCTATTCCTAATTCAATAATAGCTCCATGATCAATAAATCTATTATTTGGCATAATATGACGATCTTTTAAAGTTGCATATCTTAACTGATTTACACAATTGTCAAATTGAAGATAAGGATTACCTAAAATGGGCTTATCAGCTGATTGAGAAAATGAAGATGCCGACAATCGCAAACGAGGCATACTTGATAACGTTAGTCTACCTAAATAGCAATTAAGGTTGCGGTATTAATATACGTCTGAGTCGTTAAAACATAAGTTTATTTTCTACGATTCAACGTCTCAAATATCTGCAATGTTTCTTATCAATCAATTGTTTAATAAATAATTATAAGGCAAATGATTAAAATGAAAAAGATAATTAAAAAATGACTCCCCCTCATAATCCCAGATGATACCTTGTCTAATTCAACATGTTGTACTAACATCACAATAGCAATGAAGTTTGTCCCTCTAAAAATGCGACAAATAAACTGGAAAATGACAAAATTTTTAGTTTTGATGGAGGTTACTAGGTATATTACCATCAGCTGATGATAAACGATGTATTGGAGTAGATGTTGGGGAAGGTGAGGCAACCAAAGAAGCCAGTGTTAGACAAGAGAAAGTCACAGGAATCACTGAAGAAGAAGTTTGAAGTCGAAGAAGAAGAAGCTGCAGTAAACAGGTGTAAAATTTGGTCGTACAACTGAATTAAAAATAGTGATAGGTGTGACTTTTTAAGTCTCACCCGTGACTCATGATTTTTCTGATTTTTATTCCTTATTTTACTAACTATTTTTATTAATTTATTTTAAATATTCTAACTCTTATATTTTAACTTATTTCATGCCTAATATTTTTTGTCCATATTTTTTGTCCACATGTTAATATTTAACTCCGTAATTTTAAATTACTTTAGTATTATACTAATGTGCAGGATCCGTCTGCTAGTCTTCAACGATGAACAAACTCGACTTTCCTTTTTAGCATTTATTGTTCGTTGCAAATTTCTCATTACACCAGAGGTTCTTCGCTGTTGACCCTTAAATTCTTAAATTTCTTGTTGCTCAATTACTTCTCTCAAATAGTCTGACATTACTTTTTTACTGATGATGTATTTGGTGAAGGTAACAATTCCAAGGAGTTGATGTGTTTGTTATGAAAAGTCATTAGTACACGAGAAATAATCCTCAAATTCTCAATCGTTTGTGATTTTTTAAATTAAGTATTCAAATTTTAAAACTTTTCAATTGACTGACCAATAATTTAAAATATTAATTTTACTGATATAAATAAATATCCGTGCAACATTTAATAAACATACTATATCATAAAACTAACCTTATAGCTTGATTATATAAAATTTAAAAGATTAATCACTAAATTAAAAACTAAAAAAATAGCACTTGATTAAAAAATCCTTAAAAATTATACATTTTTACATATAATATCCCTTAGTATAACGGATGATACGAGTTTGGCTGATCCAACCATGTTAACAGGAAAAAGGACATTCGCCTGTCGCAAGTTATAAGGATTCAATAGCTGAACCGACAAACGAATTTCGGGTTTCAACCGTTTCAAAGGAAATAAACAATCAAATAGAATTTAAGAATCTGTAATCCATTAGAGCACTTATATTTTATTTAAGAATCTGTAATCTTTGCAAAGAGAACAATAGTCTTCGACAGTTCCTAGTTGACGCCGACTACGTCCTTAAATACTTCATCTCCAAAGCGTTGAGTTACCCTAATTATATATTCTTTCTAGGTTGGTTCTGTAACCGACATTTGACGCTTCATATATAGTCGATACACAAAACAAGAACTTGCGACACCATCACTTGAATGAGTAAATACTTTGCTTACCAGGGTCCAGGGTTGTTTGGAACTCTTAAACATCCTTCTCAATGCTTGTACGAGTTCACCAGGGCATATCATAAAACCATCTACTCCAGCAGCAAAGTCAGAATAATATTGACAACTGTCGATAGCATCATGACAAATACCAAAGTCAACTAGAAGATGAAATGCTTAAAGATGTTAATATCATGTCTAACAGGTTGAATTCCAAAGCTGCTTTCATTTACACTGTGGCCTGCTCAGAAGTTGAACAACTATCAACTTGTATATACAACCACAAAACTTCAGGACAAGGTCCTGATCCATTTCCATATTGAGCGGCCAAAATCAACTGCTTCAATATAGACGTGACAAAAATGATGAATTTACAGTTAATTATCAATTCAAATATCGCCTGCAATTTCTTGAACTGCAAAAGCAAGGGATCTTCTTACCCTCATCTTCATGATTAAAATTGTAATCATATGTTATCTCTTCCCCAGGATATATGTCTCTCTCAGCGAAAAAGACTACCTGCATGCATACAGTAGTCAGCAATAAAGGTCAAGTAGTTAAGCTCATCGTTTGCTCATTAAACCATTACAACTGTTTTTCAAGACAGATATTAGTTAACTGTTTTGCCGTCACAAGGCATACCCAAGGCAGTATCTTGGTCAACTATATCAATAATGTTTCATAAGCAGGCTGTGCAATGTAGAACAACGACAAACAAGTGTGCGGCTAGTCTAGTTCTTGAATTACCTTCTTTTCATTCCTCACAGAAATCACTTTGGCAACGCAGTTTGGCTGATGACATATTGACAATTGAATAAGCAACCAAGTTGAATTGTTAAATTAAAACTCGGAAAAACTGTGAATTCATCATTACCAGGCACGAGTGATTCACAAAACGAGCTATGCCACCTTTCCGGGTTGCATCAATTATATGCTCTTTATCTATCCTGAAGAAATAGCAGGCACCCTTATACTGCAGCTTCATTCCAGACTGATACTCATTCTCTCGCTTGTCAGCAACGCGTAAGCCAACAATCTCGCCAATATACTCAACCACCTGAAATCATGGAGAAAATCATACTATTGAATCATCAACAACAAATTATTACATGAATAAATTAGAAGGGTAAGATGTCAAACCATTTCACCACAGGAAATGAACCGAGATGTGTAAAGGCCAAGGGCATGTATGCCAGACTTGTAAACAACTAAATATTTCCATCCCTTTGCTTGTTTGTAGCGAGCATATTCTTTCTGCAAGGAATAGGAAGAAGAGATATGGTAAAACGTGAGCGTGTTATACAACCACCTTCAAAAATTCAAGGTTGCAGTTTCTGCCAGGGACAACATAATAGAGAAAAATAATAAGATAAACTAGTAACAATACCAAACAAGCAGCAAATTGTCATAGCAGTTTAATAAGGAAAAAGATTGAGGTGATTATACTTGTGATTGAAGTAATAAAATGACCGAAGTTTTCAATACAATAGCAAAAAGAATAACAAAAGTCCATATGCAGTTGTTTCTGATAACATAAATAATTTTTACTTTGAAGAGAACAGAAAAGGAAAATATGTAGGTGATATTGTTCTTCACAGTTTCCCTTTACCAAAATTTAATTCTTTATCCAGACGGGAAATCTATCAACTAAAAAGAATATAATAATGTTTTCATGGCTTTACTTTTTCTTCTTTTTTCTCAAGAAATTTGACATTATTACAAATATGATTTTGATTTCGGTGCAATCACCACAATGAAGCTTAGCCCCTCATTTGGTTTCCTAAAACTAAACAGTAATTTTGGCTTATTGGAAGATAAACATACCCGGCAGTCATATTCCTTATCAGACATTGGGACTTTTGAAGATACCAGGGCATGTGACTTCTGACCATTAATGTGAATCCAAGCATTTAACTGTTCCTGGGGGACAAGGCACTTACCATTCCCCTTCGACTGATCGGTAAGATTATGCCAAAACCCATCCCGTTTGCGACCCTTGTAACCCTTATACAAGAATACGAAATCCGTCAATATCAAAGGAAGAAAAAGAAAAACTTCAACTGACGAAAAAAAATACCTCAGTCCTAGCACAGCTTTCTTTCTTCTCTCTTTGGCAGCCGGTTTCACTGTTATCAGCACACAATACAGATTCCTTTGAAGTGTTTGTTGCATGTACAACACATCTACCATAAAAGCCCACCTTTTCATTATCAACACCTTCTATTTCACTCTGCAGCAAACCCTAAAATTCATGTAATAACAAAAGTCAACAGAAAATTTCAATGTGAGATATGTGTCCTGACCAGAAGCAATGTATTCAAAATATTTATCAGCATAAAATGATCTACCAACATTTTAACATTTGGCATGCTAACAAAAAAGTATGTAGATCCATTATGTTTATAGGAACAAGGTAAAATTTAGCACCCCTAACCTTCTTACTAGCACACCAAGGATGAAATGGAACATGGCAATTCACAACCCTGCATTGAATGCATGAACCTCCTGGTCGATTACATATAGAGCAAACCTGAAGACCAAGAATTGAATGCAATTTATTATTATCTCTACCTGCTGCAACATACATACAACATTTCTACAAGACTACTTTATCAAAAACACAACTTAAAGCATTGACTTGGAGAGTTTACAAACATGATAAATCAAATGCTAGAAACTTAACTAAGAAATGATTGCATTATAGAATAGTTTATCCCACAAGACTTTTAAAAAACATTCAATTCAGAAGCTCAAATGTTGGGTGAAGCCTAATAGTAAGGAGGGCAAAGCAACTTGAAATAACACCCACAACATTACAATACCACATCAAGAAATCATTCAACCCAAAAATTTGAAATATTAGGTTAGGAAAAATAGATAAAATATTATTATGCTTAAAAGACTGTCCAATTTCATCATACTGAGAACTACTTTTCACGTAGTTAAGAAAGGATCACTTGTGTAGATGTCTTGAGAAACCATGATATGACAGATTTTACAGGTAAATCAAATATTGCGCAAAATATTGACAAAAGATTCAAACCAGCACAGAGGCAAGTGAAACTACAACCACACAGAAGTCAAGTATTAACCATGCTCAGAATTTTTGTCATAGTAGACAATTCACCTGTGGCTCAATTTTTACAAGTCAAATAGTATTGTACGTATCTTATTTCAAATACTGGAAATTAAAAAAAAAAGTTTCCAGACATAAGTATCTCTAAAACGAATTTCATGTTCTTAAAAGTACCTTGAACTTCTTAATATAAATTTTTCAGTGCAAGTACCATCTTACCACATTTGCTCTCGGGCGTGAAACGCCAGACACGTCAAAAGCATTCATTGTATCAACATTTGGACATCGTGTCCCCGGAGTCCAGAGGCCACATACCATGTGAACCCACTGCTTTACAGTGGAATCAAGGAATCCAGCAGTAATGCTGTTATGTACCTTTAGATCCCTTGTACAGTCCATGGAGTGTCCTGAAACATCTGTTTCGTCCCGCAGATCTATATTCCAATCATCTGAAGTTGCTGGTTTGATGTTTAATGGTCTAACAACAGAACATTTGCTAATTCTGGATATGGATCCCACGGATTGCAACATGTTTAATTTATCATGCAAAGTTCGAGAAGTTGCATGGTCAGTTTTTCTGCATTCTCTATCAAAGTTCCAGGCTTTCAAAAGGCTTTTGACAATTGTTCGACTCCGAAGGGCTTGAGTCATAGCCCCACCACTATAACCGCAAAGCACACACACCTGTAGTATATACTACATTAGAGAAATACAGCAGAAAAGAAGAACAAACATTGTAACTAAGGATTTTGAATGCATGGATAGAGAATTATACAGTGAAGCTAATATATATAAATATTTACATAAGCAATGGAATACTAGATTAGTTTGAAGCGGTCAACTAGCCAAATAGATGATTAAATAAAACAAGTATTTGACATTCATACTTTAACTGCCAAAACTCACAAGCTAGACTAAGAAACGGAAGAAAGAAATGAAACAATGATGAAAGTGTGAGGGAAAATTAATGTAGGCAAAAGAGCAGCAAAGATAAGCTCAAATACATACAGATTTATGAGAAATCATAAACTAAAATTGAACAATCAAGCAGAAAGCATAAAAAGGCATGACTAAACAAGTTTGTAGAAAACTGGATGTTAATTTTGAAATTTCATACAGCATCTTTTGCAGTTGTCCTGCAAGGTCTGCAATACCAATAGCCTTTAGGCACTTTGGAAACACCATAGCAAGCTTGATGTACCTGTTTATCAAGAAAATTATGAGGATAAATGAATAATTTAAGCATGAAGGCAAGGTAAACTAAGACATGATCCACATACTCTAATCAAACACTGCCCACATTGCAATAAGAAATTAACTTCATCTTTGTTTGAGCTTCCACATACACAGCAAAATGAATCAGAGTCGAGAATAGAAGGGCGCCATTTGCCTATAGCATATCTGAACCATGAGCACTTAAATTATCAGAATGAAAACTAAAAGTTGTATTTTACGAGTATCAGTACCACTTGCCTTAATTTCAAATTCCATGCATTTGAAGTTCAAAAGGCCAACCTATCTAGGTAAACTCAATTGCTCACCTTTTTTCATTGGATTTGTGCCATTCATCTATTTCAAAATCTTCTTGATCATCCAAAAATCTCCCCCTTCTTACTTTTGGATCACGTTTGAAATTTTTACGTGAAAGTATTTTGGAGTTGGAATCTTTTCCTGAAATGGAAACTATGAACAGATGAAACTGAAATTCAAATTCAGAGGAAGAAATTCAAGGAACTTAACAGACAAAAATCAGAAGAGAGATGGGGTTTATGTTTCTTGCCCCTACTTTCCTCTATTCAATCACAAAGAAATTTTTTGTTTATGTATGATTCCTCGTTTCTGATAGGATATTTTATTGGAAGTTCCCATAATTTCCCTTGCTCACTCACTACTTCCAGATTTCACGTACATAGGCTAATTGACTATTCAAGTATTTATGATTTAACAGATGAGAAGTGGAATAAAGGACAGTTCTGAAATTCCCAAACCCTTCTCCACTACATGTATTCATTTCAACAAATATTCAATAGTTTCTGGCCCTCAAGACAATCCTCGTACTGTAAACTGATCTCAATTTTAAGTAAATGTATCCTAATCAAGCAGTTTATTAACCATTTTATCAAGGGGGAGTCCTCTTACCATTGTGTAGAAATGAACTATAACATTGTTTATGTATGTTTCCTCATTTCTGATAGGATATTTTATTGGCAGTCCCCATAATTGCCCTTGCTCGCTCACTCTTTGCTACAAATTACTTCCAGATTTCAAGTACATAGGCTAAGTGCCTATTCAGGTATTTATGATTTAACCGATAAGAAGTGGAATAAATGACAGTTCTAAAATTCCTAAACCCTTCTGCACTACATGTATTCATTTCATCAAATAGTCAATAGTTTCTTGCCCTCAAGACAATCCTTGTACTGTAAAATGATCTCAATTTAAAGTAAATGTATCCTTATCAAGCAGTTTATTAACCATTTTATCATGGGGGAGTCCTCTTATCGTTGTGTAGAAATGAACTATAATAAAAGTGCAATAGAATATACACCAATATGTGAAAACACCCTCAAAAAGTCTTCACATAAAGTACCTCACGCAAGAAAAATATAGAATCTGAAAGTTTTACATTAAACTCACTTTGACTTAATCAGTGGTAAGATCCGCATAAGTTGCACTATATCATGGACAAATAAATACCCCACAATCAGGACTTTATACTATTACTAACTTTGAGAAAGCTGTTTTCAGGACAGATTGAGCAAGCAATACCTCTAATGCAAAGCTTCTTGTCAGTCACTTAAGCTAGCATTCTTGATCCCAACCTTAAACATGAAATGTGAATTTTTATGTGAGAAAGCAACAAAATTTAGTAGATTACCTTTTAATGTCAGTTCATAAAGGCTCCGTTTCCGAATTTCCTTAAACTTTGGCTTTGGTGGAGCATGGAAATCATAAACAATAGTAGAACCTCCGCTAAGTTTACCACTCCTTTCATTCCTAAACCTCAACAACTCAGCAGATTGCTCATCATCGTTGTTAAAAGTGTTCTCTCTTTCATGCACAGGATTGTGAAGATTCATTTCAACACAAACTAATGCTTCATTGCTTTCATTTGCTTTGTTTTGTTTCTGATTGGAAAATTCCTTACAGCAGGCACGGCAGCTGGAGCCTCTCCTCTTTGACTCCCTTTGCCATGTTATTACAGAGTTGAAGTTTTCAGAAAGCGGACATTTTTTGGCAGTTTTAAGAACCCTCTTGAGGGGAACAATTTTAACTGGATTAGAAGTATCTACACCCATCTTGTCATTGGATATTTCACCATACCTCCCATATACCACAGGCCTTGGTTTCTCTAAACAAAAATTGGCTTGGTAACTTGAAGATGTTTCAGTACAGCACCTTGAACTACATGTGATAACTTTCTTATCAACTGCATAACTTCGGTCTTGCATCCGAAACTCCATACAATTATCACCATTCCCAGTGCTTTGTAATCTCTTCCTTTCTAAGACTTCAGGGACATTACGGCAGTTGGAGCGACCACTTAAATCAAATTTATGATCCACTTCTCCATCTTTCTCATCATAAAGGCTATGAAGATCTCTTTTTCGAGACAGTGACCTGGTCAAAGATGAAGCATATTTTCCATGTTTGAACTGGGTTTTAACAAAGCGAGCAGATAAACACGATGGTTTCTGGCTAAAAGAAACGATTTCTGCATCTTTGGTTGAAGATGGCCACTCATTGGTTCCATCACATGCATCGTATTTATCAAGCATTACATGTCCAGTGACTGAAGATGCATCTAGCAGGTTGAGTTTTATTTCTCTCTTTCTCTTCCCAGTTTTCAAGTGCCTATTAGAGTCTTGTGAATAATTGGATTTCCCACAAGCAGTAACACCTGTAAGGTTTTGATTCCTGCCCTTCTTCCATGTCAAGGAATCCAAGAGTTTAACCTCATCAAGAAGGCTACGATGTGATTGGTTTTTTATGATTTTAGACAATCTGTCTACTCTAAGGTTAATCTTACAATTAGAATCATTTAAGTCTGTGCTCCTGTCGCTTCCAAGAGCATCATCTGATGACCAGCATTTATTGATAGCTGATCCTTCATCTAAGATATTGTACATTAGTCCACTATTCCCAGCAATGACAGTTGAAGAGTCCACGTTATTAACATCTGTTGATGCCTGAGTAACAGCTGGATTAGAACATCCAGAAGATATATTAGATGTTTCATGTTCCTTGAGGGGATCTCTGATGCCCAACCTATTAGAACACTTCCTAGAAGTATCTCCAGGTTTCTCCAACTTATTTCCTCTTCCATCAATTAACTCAGTTAATTGTTTGACACATGACATGTCACAAACCCCTTTGGCTCTGTCACCCACGTCTTTCCATTCAGAAACATGACCACTTCTATTCTGAGGTAGATGGACTTCTACTTCTCTGTATGGGTTTAAGGAAAAGGCACTGCCATTTGAAACAATGGGAGCGTTGACACGAAGTGAAGCTGTGGAGACAGGAGATTTGACATTGACAACACTCATCTTCTCTGAGGAGGATTCCAAAGGAGTTTCACCTTTTGATTTGCATTTGTCTGGTAAAAAATTTGCAAGGGAGGTGCAGTTATCCTGAAAATATGGTGCTCTCTGACAGCAATTTTCATGTTCACAAGAATGAATGTTCCTGTTCTTGCTAATGGCATGCCTGTAATATTTGGGTTTAAAAAAACAGAAACAAACCAGCAGAATGTCATGAATATCATGATATAGTAACCTGATGATTTCTTAAGAAATATATTACTGTGCATAAATAATACAAAGCTCCTTAGGTAAGAATTTACATGATAAACATATCAAAATGCACAGCAATTTCTGAAAAGATACTGAAAATCCAACATGCATAACCCAAAATCATCTCCAACACTCAGAATATCAGAGCTATAATCAGTACATATTTAACAAACATCTAAGTTCAAAAGATGACTAATCAACAGGGTTATAAACGATCACGTTAAAATAGTTCACAACATTAGTTTCTAAACTGACCGTAATAAAGGATGCTGATGCTGAAGATGATGAAGTTGATGCTGGATGTCTCTTTCTTTACTCTCTAAGGAAAAACCTTGAGTCAGTCTTGAGAAACTGCAGCAATTGTGCAAACCTGAATGAAGACCAAATTTCAATAAGGTTTGAGGCGCTAGACCATTAAAACAAATTCTATACAGCCACGTGGATTAGGAATAATAAGCAGGTAGGAGAAAAATTATCATCTCTTCCCATTTTACTATTAGACCAATGGGTTGATTTGTAGCAACTTCAGAATCATCCTGCTTACCTCCAAGATTATGTATATTCTTATGTTCTCCAGAGGTTGAAGACTCCACAACACAGCATTGTGACTCAGCAACAGATGTGCTGCAAAATATCCTTTGTTTTGGATCTTTCCCAAGCGAAGTAACTGCATATTGTTGTTTGGATAAATCCAATGTCTCCCTCAATGCAAGTGGCCTAAGATTATTGTCAAGAGGATAGATGCTACCGCCACCAAGATTTTCTTGTGTTCCAAAAGCTGGAGTCTGATCTGATCTGGGGTCTAAATTAGATGGATAAAGGCCAACTGGAACTGTTTTAAAGTACATATCCTTCGTGCCACCCAGTGATGAATCCATGGGTCTAAGAAGCATATGGTCAACAAGTCCAATGTTCCCCATGCAAGGAGCTTTTTCAGTTTGAATAGAAATGTTTCCTGCTTCAGAATCATTTTCCAGTTCAGTAGAGAATCGATGTATCTGTTTTCTGTCAATGACTGCTGGCAAACCAGTAGAGTTGTTTTTATTAACAACTACAGAAAGAGAACCAGAATTGTCTAACCACTTGTGAGCTTCAGAACCAGAACCTGTTTCCAAGTAACAGTCACCACCAAAGTATCCAATCCTTTTACGATTGTCCATAGGTCTTACACAGCCCAAGTCAGCTACCTTCAGCTGTCTATGGGTGGCACTTTGAACAATTTTTGGGACATGTTTTGGGTCACTCTTTACATGATACAAGTCACCGTATAGTCTAGGAGGCAAGACACGGTCATTGACATTGAACACATTGTTAGCAATTTTCGGGTGAGAGCTTCCCTCAGGTGGGATGCTAAAGTTTCTGTGTGAAAAAGCATCAGATGCTGCGGCATCACCATTGAGCATTGGTATTTTATCAACATCCATGGCATAACTGGCTACATGGTTCCTGTGGTCCAATTGATGTTGCACACTTTTTGGCAGGGAATTAGAGGGTTTATCAACATAGCCGCATTGTCTTAACAATCCCCCTCCCCAACAATTGGTCACTGTCACATAAAATAGTAAAGACCAAAAATGGTAAAAATAGAAATACAGTAATAGGAGTATACAAATACGACTATATGTGAAGTAGCATTACAACTCACCATCATGAGTCATCTGTTTTTGTGAAAATGGATTCCTCGAGTGTACTAGCATGTTGACTGGTAGAGCCGGGTTTCCAGCAGACTGGATCTGTTGGTATGGTTGGCCAAGCCTTAACTCTATGCTTGAAGTAGTAGCATCAGTTTTCAAGGCAACACCAGTCTTCCCATCTTTACTTCTGCTGATATAAGAACTCTGAAAAGGGGTTCTTAAATCCTGGAGAGTAGGGTGTGTACCTGAAAAGTTCTGAGTCTTCATAAAGGAACTTAAACACGTAGATATATACTGGCAAGCACTTTCTACTCCTTTACCAGAAAACTCTGGGATTGTTGAATAGTTAGCGACAGGATGATCTGACACCTTTTCATCCCCCATCATGAGTGGGCTGTTTTGTACAATGCCAACAAGGCCCTCAGGGAATAATTTGTTGCCATGTTGAACATCTCTCAGTTGTTTGTTCTGTAAAGCATCAACAACTGAATTCTGGTCTGCAGGAGAGCTCTTTAAAAAATCAATATTGTCTAAAGGCCATCCCAACCTTACTAAACCTCCAGATGGGCCAAGCAGATGATTGCGGCCAGAATTCTTCAGCATGTTGGGCGAAGGCATACCAGATTTGTTCAAATTAGCACTCAAGGACAACCTTTCAGGCCAGTCCCACCCACTCTGATCTTCTGGAACCCTAATCTAAAGCATCACAAAAACATCACCACCCAGTGTTCTTGTTGCTTCAAGCACATGCCAATAAGAAATATCACCATCCAGTCTAGACAAGCTACCACATTTATAATAAAAACAAATTTCTGCTGAACATAATCATGAGAAGCAAAATCCAAGCTTTGGGGCTAAATAAATTAGGGACATAAGGACGTGACAATGCAAAGGCATGAACCAGTTGAACAATAATTATGAATAGTTAAAAATCATTGTGTGGTTTTCATTCAAATTCCTTAACAACAGAAGAGTTCATCAAACTCTCTGGATCAAATTCCAAGGTTCATACCTTATACCCTTCACCTTATCTAATGGGGTTAATTTTAAGCTAACTATATGAGGGGGGGAAAAACCTCCTTTTTTCTCACCCAAATGAAGCAAATATGATGAATAATACTCTTAATTTGAAAGGAATTATACTAAATGAAATTTGGCACTAAAAGAAGTGCAGTATAAAAATCTAAAACAAAGAAATGAATTGAATGGCCATTTTTTGTTTGGCTGACAGGTTCACAAGTTTGATAAAAAGTTAATTCAGTAAGTGGCTCTCACCCCAAACTTATGGAAGTAGACTTTGCGCCAGTTGGAAATTGTCTCTCCACTGTCCATTTGGACAGCATCCCCAGGGTTAACATTCCACAATCCCGCATGCTGTCAAGTTAAAGCACCTAATCAAATTTCAAAATTAACGCTTCCAGCCACGCAAACACTTGACAAGAACTCATTGATTCCATTGAATCAAAAACACCATAATGATATGCTGTTTGGAGAAGCTACCTCGCAAAATTTAGAGACAGACAGGTGGAAACGATGGCAAGTGCAAAGAATGCCTAAAAGTCCAGTATTACTGAGAAGAAGATCCCCACCTATTTAAATATTTATTGAGTAGAAACATCAGATTGAAAAATCAAATTTAGCACAATATGACTACTGATAAATCTTACTTATCTCCAGACAATATACACGAGGGCAGTCGCTTGTAGACATAGATACATTATTGAAAGCAGAAGATTCTGCTTCAAATGGCGGCTTTTGTGGTATTTGAACGCTCGTAGTCTGGAACTTTTTAGTATTCACAGGCAATGTGCAATTCCATTTCCCATTGAGAGAACAATAATCATTTAAGTCATTACAATGTTGCAGGCAATGGCTAACTGGCTTAGCCAGATTTAAACTTTGACCACCACTGTTCACAGCTTGAAGACCATACTGCAAATGTGAATTACTACCAGAACAGGAACTTGCCACTGCCTTGGATGAAGCAAGCGGACAAAAACCTAATCCATCCTGCAGACTTTGAAAGTTTGCATTTTCTGATAGCATTCCACTGGAAATTGGTGGAAATCCAGTCCCAGTGGCCATACTGCTTACTTCAATAGCATGTTTACTGGAGGCATTCGATGATTTTGGATTTGATAAATCCTGGAATTCACCATGCAAAAGGGATGCTGGCCCAGACAGAAGAGCAAGGAATGAATTTCCCACCTCTGCACGATTCAAACTACTAAAGTTCAACCCCGATATGCTGTGAAACATTGGATCTGAAATCCGTCCATGCACCTGTGATCTTAAATCCTGACCAGCACACAGACAAGGATAGTAGTCTCAATTAATCTCCACCTATTTTCAGTAAAAATTAATAAGGATGATATAATCAATGACTTTTAAGAGGTATCAATTACATAAGATTCTATAGAACATAGATTAATAAGCATTTTCTTAATTATTAAGTAACAACAAGCATTAAAATACTTGAGCACTGAGTAGATGAAGACAACTATCCACATTCCAAATTCAGAAAAAAAAGTAGCTGCTTTAATTCCCTAAATATTACCCATGATAATCACATTTTCCTCAATCAAAAATCTGATCATGAGGTCATGCCTTCAGTGCCAAGCACGTTTTGCACATTAGGCAACAAGTATACAAATCATGTTGCTGGAGAGCTCCAACATCCAAGAACCACCTTAACATGCATCAAACCTATCTTCTTAATTCATTCCTGTTAACAAAGCTGCATAGCCAGAAAACTTATCCTACCAAGGCATAACATATCAAATTCTTAGTTTCTTCCAATAAGGACCTCAACATCACCAAAGATTTGCAATTACTACGTGAACTTAAAAGTCCTCATATAGCAATTCAACAATACCTAATAACCTGTAAAAGTTGTCTTACCGCTTTTCCAGTGATATTTCATATCTTAACTTTACAATCAGGTAGTCAACGACTAATTCACTTTCCAGCTATGTCATTAGAACAAACCATTATCGGAGATGAAAGCTCTACAAAATTTACTTTGCCTATAAAAGTTCATATTCAGAAAATTAGTTTCCATCTTCATGTTTGTAAAGCACATTTTGAAATAAATATCTTGTAATATGCCCCAAAATGAAGCACAAATCTCTAGCGTCGCATCTAAGTTAAATGTATTAGCCATGCACTAATAAAACTAATCTTACGCACTTAGACGCACGAACAAGCCATGACCCAAATTTTCACTCACGTGACACATCACAATATGACAAAGCAAACACATTTAAAGTTTGCGTATGATATACAAAAGTTCAATAGACCCTCAGTCCATTTAGTAGAGAACAAAGCTATAAATTTACACAAAAAAAAAAAAGAGTGAGGAAAATGCAGGGGCTGAACTTGCAAAGAAGCACAGAGAATCAATCCATCAAAAAAAGAGACCCGCCACAAGGTATGATATCCACAACTCATGTGTTCAACAACAAGGTAAGTAGCAATGCGCATATTCAAATCAGAAATTACGAGATTCGGAGGTCCATGCGAAGTAGACGAAGCCACGGAAGACATAGACGGTTCCAGTGCTGAACCGCATTTGAAGTGGCAAGAGCTATCCATGGGTCGTACCCCTTCCAGACCTAACTATCTTCCATATAACCAGCGTAAACCACATAAGATGAAAGGGAGAAGAAAGAAAAGGACTCCGAAACAACACCTAAAGGCAAAGTATTTATTACTAGTACGGGTTAATGAAACAGAAGATCCCCGAAAACCAGCATACTACTAAAGTTGAAGGGAAAGAAAGAGACGGAGAAGCGTGGAGAAAGGGTTGAAACCCTAGATTTGCAATGGAGAAAAAATGACTAAAGTTGAGAGTTGAGACTGAGAACTATGTTCTG